>JAQPPZ010002135.1:0-1224183 GCA_028583015.1 Wollemia nobilis
GGTTGGATTCAAATTTATGATCAAGATGAAATTTTGATCTTCTACATTAGCAAATATGATTTCTTACTAGGTTGTGTTTCTCCAAATGACCATATAGTTGTATTCCCACTGGAAAATTCAAAATTATAAACTATAAATTTGAAGAGAGACCTCATAACGAGGGTTGGCTTTGTAGTCCTTGCTTGTTATTACTTTGTAATTTTGTTGATGATTAATGAAGTGATAGATGTTTGACCTTTATTTCTATGCAATTTGTATGTTTTTATGTGAATTATACTTTAAGTCATTTCTCTTACACTTAGTTGTTAGTGTATATTGTTAAAGTAATTTTGCTATTTGAATTATCTATTGGATTGTTAGCAATTGAAGTCCTTCGAATTATTAGAGCCTATATACATTTACTTTAAGTCATTTCTATTCCACTCAACAATTTATTTTATTAAAGTGAAGAATTACCTGTTAGATTGGTAATTGTTTGAATCCTTGGAATGATTAGAGTAAATACCATAAGCTAAATAAATTTGTAATTGTAGGTGATAATGGTTTGTCTATTAAGTGTTATGTAATTGGTTTGATAATATATTACTCATTGATATCGAATTTTGTTACACTATATCCCATCCATCCTTTCCTGTAATTCTCTAACATTTACTCCTTTATAACCTTTATTTTTTTCCTATTTTTTTTTCCATAATTATTTAAAAGGAGTTGGCCTTCTATAGAGGTTGGAAGAGAGAGTAGGGTTATGCATAAGGGGTAGTACCAAAATGTTTCCCACAAAAATTTCTAGAGCATTTTTTACAATGGTTTCAGATCCTTTTGAGATGGTTTTTGGAGAATTTTCAAAGGGTTTTGCAACATTTTTCAAAGGATTTTCCGGCATTTTTTTTAGATGGTTTTCAAAGTATTTTCTAGGGCATTTCAGAGTGTTTTCTAGGGTGTTTTAGAGCATTTTCTAGGGTGTTTCTAGACCGTTTAAAGACTATTTTCAGAGCATTTTTCAAACCATTTTTAGTGTAAAAATGACTAGCTCTTCCTCTCCTTTGCCTTCCAAAGTGACATTCAAGAACTACTATTACCCCAACATCAAGAATATTTTTAGCACTCCTGGGAGAGATTCTAAATGGATTTACACCTCCAGAGTTATCAGAGTAATGAAGATGCCAAAATTGAACATCAACATCCCCCTAATGCAAACGGATAGTTAGTTGACCATACAAAAATTCAGATGGTCACCTAGTGAACAACCAGTACGCCTTGACCGAGGATGACAAATCAACACTAGCATCCAAATATGTTGTGAATTTAGACCATTTGAAAGGTATATTTTTTAAATTTAGTTTTTTATTTATCTTAAATTTTGATGTATTGTAGTTTCCATTCTCTAATAATGTTCTCCATATTGTAATTTATATTTTCTAATAATTTTCTCTTTTTTTTTAGTTAATTCTTCTAAGTTGAAAAGGGTTTTAAACATTTCCAATGTTGCAGATAAATTTATTTATGCCTACATTGAATTTTTCCTAGCAAGGCTTATTTTGTAGGGATGACCTATAGAAATTCTATTTTGGGCATTATCATTATTAATTCGATGTATTGATGGAGGAAGATATGATTGGTCCATGCATATTTCCAACCACCTGAAACATGACCTTTTTAGTGCCTAGAAAATTCAATCTGCATATATAGTAACAACCAACAACTTTATTATTTGTATTTTTAATGAAGCATACTTCAATCTTAAAAAAAGCAATCCTCCAACTACATTGCACCCAATTTTGTTGGATATTGGTATGAATGAGAATGAAATACAGGTAAAATTATTTATTGGAATAATCTCTCTTTTCTTTCTTTTCAATCAATCTTCTTATTTTTTAATTTTCTTTTGAAAATAGAGAAGAGCAACTCATTCTTCCAGTAAAAGAGATGCTACCATTAGGATTCAAGAAGCATCAACCAATTTTGAAATGTATTCACAATCATCACCAATAACCCCCATCGATAAACGTAGGAGGTCTCCTATTCAAAAACATACACGTATGACTCCTATTACTTTTGGACATGCATATTTTATAGTCAACTTTGAAGAAGTAACCTCCAGATCACAAGGTAACCTTATTATTGAAAAGTACTATTTCAAATAATGTATTTTAATGATATAAAATTATATTTAATTTGAAAAAATATTTTAAATGTTTTTAGAAAAAATGCATGCATCAACGACAACGATTGCAGAGTCTAAGTCTGGTATGTTTAGTTAAAATTATTCTCTTTTAATGGCATTATTTTTAACACTAGTTTTAATTTATATTTTCACGTGAAATTTTGTAGATGGACCAACTAGATTTAAAATACTAAGAAAATAAATACCTCCAATGGGTGCACAACCACAAACGTAGCAACAACAAGTGCTAGTGCCATGACAAGTCCATCCACAACAAGTTCATCCAACTCCACACTCACAATAGGTACCACCGGTGAGGAACCAATATCGCATGCATGGGAAATAGTTCCTCACATCACCACCTTTGAGAAACAAAATTCCATATGAGACACAAACTTATACTATGTCTCAGTCTTTTGTTTCAATTTTTCCAATGTTAAAACTTAGTAATTTATCAAATGTAAAGAGCACATCTCAAATGCCCTCTAGGAATATTGATGACGATTTTCCTTATCAGGATATGAATAATTTCCCACTAAAGGTAAGTGATATGCTTCCGGATCTAGATATCAATGATGAAGTAGAAGATAATGGTGAAGCAGATGTCATCAGATTTTTTCCTCTTCCCCCCAGTAGCAAGTTGATACCCATCATCATCTGAACAATGATGATAAAGTTAATTTTTTAGAAACTATTTTGTTTGCTAATATATGTAAGGATACATTTAAGAATAGTCTACTTGTAGATATTGATATATTAAAATAATGGGAATATCAGGCCAATATTTTGATAAAAATAATAAATGGTCAATACAAGAATTTTATACATAGAAAGAAGCTATTTTCAAAGGTAGAGAATGAGCCACAAAAGCTCGATGCTTTGTTATGTAAAGCTGAATCTGGCACCATGCAGAGCCAAGTCTACATACAATTATGAAGTTATAGATATTATATTGGATTTATTAGAGAACCTCAATGCCGACGCCTAGGCATATTTCAATGAATGAGAACTAGATAAGAAAAAAGTAGTAGTTGTAGAAACTACAAGACTTATCGCTGATGTAAGTTTTACATATAACTAAAAATCATTTTTTTATTAAATATATTTTGTTTATAAATATTAACATTTTTCTCTTCTATTTTGTAGTCTAATTATCAAAACTTAAAGCAACAATTCACTGCCATGAAAACGTTGATCAAAACTATAAAAATTAGTGTGAATAATGCTATTGAAGTGAAGAAAATATTACAATACACTGTTAAAAAATATAGTTGGTTGAAATATTTTATCAAAGATAAAGGCCTGGATGTGGAGGTTGTATTAAAATAAAATGAGAAAGTATTGAATGCACCGTTTAGAGAAGATCCAACAAAGGAAGAAGGTTCTTTGCTATCGGGGATAAACACTATAGCTAAAATTTTGGTAAGGGTTGGTGCATTGGAAGCAAAGGATATTGAGGTAGATGCAGCTAAAAATTTAAGCACTATGTAGAAAGAAAATTAGAACTATTGCTTTTTTATTTGAGGAGAAACCAAACATGTTGCATCATTTTTTTTTAATTTTAAAAGAATCATATCTTTTGAAATAAATAAAAGAGATAATTTCTATAAATTTTGTATTACTTTTTAATATTTTCTTTTCAATATTGTGATGTTTTGATTAGTTGTGTGGATGCAATGAATAATTTTTAATTTTGTGGATGCAATAAAATTTTCTTTTATGTTTTATGAAATAATTTGAAATGACTCAAATGCAGCACAGATATTTAGTTTGCCATACATGGTTTATTCAATACAAATATTCTAAATAATTTGAATATCATAGACTAATAATCCAATAACAAGACTTAAATAACATGATATAAAAAATATCCAATAACACATCTATGATATAAAAATAATCATGTTCCATAAGCAACATATTTGTAATCAATATTCTATTGAAAACTGATAGCATAATATGTGAAATCAAAATACATGTGAAAATCAATAGTATCTGTAATCAATATTCTATTGAAAATTGATAGCATAATATATGAAATCAAAATACATGTAAAAATTAGTAGTATCTGTAATCAATATTTTGTTGAAAACTGATAGCATAATATGTGAAATCAAAATACATGGCAAAATCAATAATATCAGTAATCAATATTCTATTGAAAAATGATAGCATAATATGTGAAATCAAAATACATGTGAAAATCAATAATATATGTAATCAATATTCTTTTGAAAACTGATAGCATAATATGTGAAATCAAAATACATGTGAAAATCAATAATATATGTAATTAATATTTTGTTGAAAACTGATAGCAGATCCGTAATCAACATTTTATTAAAAAATGATAGCATAATATGTGAATTTAAAATCAAAATATCGTATTCCAAAATACATGTCTCAAAATATAATCAAATCTCAATATTCTCTTGAAAACTGATAGCATAATATGTGAAATCAAATCAAATGAAAGAATAAAAACTCAATATTCTATTGAAAACTGATAGAATCATATATAAAATCAAATCAAATGAAAGCATATTTGCATCATAATATTGGAATATGAAATAAACTCTTTTCATATTGTACAAAAGCTTTTGCACTCATATCCAAAATTTCTATCATCACAATTTGAACAGTGTTACCATTATCCTCATTATCCTAAGCATTCATGACACCTCTTCTATCTACTAGAGATTTCCAATATGACAAAGCTCTTTCATATGGAAACTTCTTAACCTCATAGGTTGACACATACATTTTCAAATAATTTTATAAAATTTTATCCAACCTATTTCAAAATTTATATTTTACATATGATAATGCACTAAATACCCTTTCATATTCCATAGATCCTTAAATCATCATTTGACATAATTCATATAAATTAAAATATTCACTCATAATATGTTGTAAAATACTACTAAGATGTAATTTTTTCCACAAATGTGAAATAGAACCTGTTTCATGACGGAGTGAGTGAGACATTTTTATTCCAAAATAGTTTAATTATTTTGTTAAAAGATATTTATTGAGAATGCTATTGATTTTAATACCATTGACTACTACACATTTAGTGAAATGGCTAGCAAGAGTGCCCATGTATTTGATAAAAAAACCATTTATAATATGGTATTCATTACAAGGATCCCAAAACATTAGGTTAACCACACCCATAGCCTCAAGCAATTCATCTCTTTGAAAACAATCTCTGATTTCTTTTGTCAATGATTCTGTTATTTTTTTTAGTTTAATTTTTGTATCTATTAAATTTACATGAAATATTTTGTATGTTATGGGAATTTGTTCAACTTCATTTGTAGCTATATCCATTAATTGACCAAAACAATATAAAGGAGTTTCCTTTCCATTGACATTAATACATAGATGATCATTTATATTGAACTTCAAAAAGTTATGAGGATCATTCACGTTTGTCAATTCTCTCCAACTCTCAAACATGGGATCCATAAAACTTTGACCATATGCGTACATCGTATCAATATGTATGCAAATTTGTTTTCTCACCTTGATGAAATCTATAATATAAATCGATATTTCTTGTGCAATTTTGATCAAAGTATTCATTTCTTCCAACATTGGAAGAATACCACACAATGTGAGAAGTGTTTCAAAGTCACTCATTCAAAATAAAAAAAAAATCTTTAGCCTTATCAACTGCCCTATGATTTGCATACATAAACCCTACCAAGGATTGATATCCTTTGAAATCTCTATATATCGGTTGATACATCAAAATACACCTAGTATCTACATCTTTTAAGATTTTTTACCTTTAGTAACTCCTAGTGAAAATTGTTGAAACTCTGAAAATATTTTTGGATTGCATAAAAAATAATCATGAATTTCACAGACAAGCTCTTCCACTCTTGCTACATTTGTAAATGTATCCACAATTTTGTATGCAAGATTCATTCTATGAGCCATGCAATGAATAGGGATCAAATATGGGTAACACATGTTTGTAGTCTAACACAAAGACCATTCTTGTGTCCTTGTATTGTAGTAGCACCATCATCTTCAACACATATTAATTTAGTGGCTATTTTCATTTCATTCATTCCTAATATTTCCTTTAAACTAGATACAACAACATTGTAAATTTTTTCTACATTGCAATTTTCCATCATTTTATATAATACAAGCAAACTAGGTTGCCTTACATGATTTTAGAATGTGTACATATGCATGCAAATCCAAGATGTATTGTCAACTGTAGTCACCTCATCAATCAACTTGAAAGTGAAATGAATTTGGTCTTTTAACTTTCTCTTTGAGGTCATGCTACTCAACCAATGACAAAACTTTTGGCATTTCCCAACCACTTCTATCTGACCAATGGGTGTTGGGTAAGTTCTATACATTAGCTAGTCAAAATAGATATTTATAATCAATGAAATCAGATATAGGTCTACCATTTTTAAGAATAGTGAGTACAATAGCAAACTGTAAAATTTTTGAATCTAAAGAGCACTTATTCATTTTTCAAAACTAGGCTTGAATCATTGCACCTTTCTCAACTAAAATTTTCTTTTGTTTCATTTATTTATCATATTCTTGTGCATATTTGATATGTGCAAACTCTTATGCATCCTTCCACCTATACTTTTTTAGTTTTTATCCATCACCATCACTTTCTTTTGTTTTTATATAAACCTTTCCAATATGTTTTTCTATTGTATCTTTCTTAACTTGCAATCTATGATCCTTTCCATATTTCCAACTATAAATTAAGTATCTCAATTTTGTTATTACCTCATTACTATTATCTGGTAGCATTGGCTCAATAAATGGAAATTTTGAAACCCAATAAGGTTGAAATGATTTGTTAATTATCCACCTAGATAACCTTGCACGTTTATGTTTTTAGAAGAAGATTCTTTGAAAGTAGGGACTGCATAAGAACTATTATTTTATTTTCCATTTGGCGTGTTAGTTTCAGGAATATATTCATGTTGTAGCTCGATTTCATTAAGAAAATTTTCATATGTGAATTTTTCATTATCATGGATATGTGGAAGTGGAGGCATATCAGGGTCAACAATGTTTTCTGTAAATATAATACTAGGGTCAATACTAGGATCATTATGATTATTCCATTTAAAATCATACAATATATTAAAAAATACAAATAAACAATGGCTAAAACCATAAAATAAAAAGCACCATTTTTTAAATAAAGGGGTAAAAATTTATTGATAAAAAGTCTGGATTACAGAGTACAACTGAGCTTCCAACCAGGACTCAAATAAACAACCAAACAAGCTAAAACCACTAGACTAGAATGACACCCAAAAAAGACAACAAGAATAAACCACATTAAGTCTGTACATCCTTGTGGATCAACTCCCACAGGCGTTGAGAGTCCCCAGATGGGAGACTCTCCCAATTATCGATACTCCAAGGATCCAACAGCTCAAAAGCCCTTTTGGCCAGGTAATCAACAACCACATTCCATTCCCTTGGAATGTGCACAAAGGATATAAATTCGAACTCTTCACTCATTCTAGAGAATCTGAACGGCTACAGAGGCCAACTGCCAATTAACTTCCTCCACCCTTTTACTATTTAAAATATTAACCACAATTTGAGAGTTAGACTCGCAGATAATCCTATGCCAACCAAGAGAAAACCCCTCCGCAAGGCCTCAAGAATTGCAAGAGCTTCCATAAAATTGTTGGAGTGAACACCTTTATAAATGGAAAAGAAAAACTGACACCACCAGTAGAATCTCTCCCAACACCGCCAATGCCAGATGTCCAGGATTACCCCTGGACGATCCATCGAATTAATTTTTAAAACTCCTCTAGGGGGTGGCCTCCACCTACCATCTCTCCTAACCTTCTTGCTGAGCCGAGGAACCCTACTAGGGCTAGAAGAGTTCACACCATCCCCAAAGAGACCAAGGGCTTGTTGTACCTTCTCCTCCCTAGAATCCAAAAGAGGGTCCACATCACATTTGCTATGGATGGTTTCTTGAACCATATACAGGATCCTTTGCTAGATCTGTTGAACAACCAAATAACTACCCTAAAATATGCACTAGTTCCGTTCGAGCCAAATTTTCTAGATGATGCAAGAAGGGCCCAAATTCCAAGCCACCCGAAGGAAGGGGGCCTTGGCCGGAGGTCTGCCCAGACTACTCCAAAACTCCACCAGGGACAACACATGAAAACATGGATGGTTCCAGGCGCTCCACCAATGGTGCCAAATGTCTCTGGCAAAGGAGCATTGGAAAAATAAATGAGAAGAGTCATCCTCATTCTTACTGCAAAGGACACAAAAAGAGGGACCCTGAAATCCCCTCTTCCTCACATTATCCCAAGTGAGGCATTTATTACGAGCTACCAACCAGAGAAAGAAGTTACATTTTGGCCAAGCAAATTTGTTCCACACCTTTTTCCACCAAGTGACAGGAAGACTCCCATACTTTTGCTTATCAAGAACCTGATAACCATAGGCTACCGAGTAGGTTCCCTTAGGATCATGGTTCCAAGCCAGAATATCTTTACCCCTCAATGAAGAACAAGGCCTCCCCATAAGAATAAGAGCAAGCACCTCTCTGTCCTTGGCCATCTCCCCGGGGCCATTCTTGTGGATCTTTCCACCTGTACATCTCCATATTTCCAAAATACTAGATTTTTTTAAAGTCCTCCACACGAGACCAACCTGCTTCCAAGAAAAAATGCTTAGGGAACGTAACCTAGGATATTGATTCAAGATAGGAGGGTGGCCATCCCAAGAATCCTCCCAAAAAGAGCATTTGATCCCTGATTGCAAATCCAGAACAAACCTTGCTTGATTAAATTAGCTCCTCTTTTCAGAGTGTCCCAGATAACTGAACCTTTCCCAACCAAGCCGACTCTAGGGATTTCAGCCTCAGAAATACCTCTCAAGTATTTACAAGATAATATTTTAGCCCAAATATGATCTTGAGAGGTACACCATCTCCAATAAAGTTTTGCAGCCAAAGCCTACCCAAAAAGAGTTGTCTGTCGCAACCCAAGGCCTCCCTCTTGCACCAGCCTACATATAGAATCCCACCTAACCAAACTCCATTTAGATTGATCAAGTTTTCTAGACCATAAAAACTGTCTTGACAAAGCATCCATGTCCTTGATGAAGTGAGAGGGAGCTATTTGTACAAAACATCTATAAATGGGTAAAGCTTGAACAACAAATTTTAAAAGCAACACTCTACCTACAGTGGATAGCCATCTGAAAGTCCAGTGATTCACCTTCCTTCTAAACTTATCAAGCATAGACTGCCAAGAAGATCTAGGTAGAGGGTGAGATGAAATTGGAATACCAAGATAAATGAAGGGGGAGTCCCAACCTGGAATCTTAGAATGCGAGCAATCCTGGCTTGAATAAGAGGAGGGGTATTGAAGAAGAAAATAGAAGACTTGTCCTCATTAATCAACTGTCCAGAAGCACCAAGATATATGTCAAGAGACTGTCTAATATTTCCAGCTTCCCTGATAGTGGCAACTCCCAACAAAGTAGTATCATCAACAAATTGAAGGTGGGAAAGAGGTGGCAAACTACTATCCCACTTCCACCCCTGAATGAGACCCTGCATGACTTGAGACTTGAGCAATCTTCCCAACCCTTCCGCCATAATGATAAACAAATAAGGAGATAAAGGATCTCCTTGCCTCAATCCCCTTGAGGCCTCAAACAGCTCGGATGGCTCATTATTAACAAGAACAGAGAATGAGGAAGAAGAAACACAACTCATCACCCATCTAATCCATTCCTCCTCAAATCCAAAAGTAGCAAGAACTTTCTGAAGAAAGGACCATCTGACCCGATCATAGGCTTTGGCCATGTCCAACTTAATGAACATAGTTTTCTCCTTAGAAGTTTCCATCGAGTGAATAGCTTCTGTAGCAATAACAACCCCATCCAAGATTTGTCAGCCAACAACAAACCCTCCTTGCTCCTTAGAGATGATTTTGCTCAACCATATCTTCAGCCTCTCAACAATAATTTTTGTGATGATCTTATACACAACATTGCAGAGAGCAATAGGCCTGAACATATCCAAGGAATTTTCTCCCTCTTTTTTGGGTATAAGCACCACAAAGGTAGCATTTAGGGCCCTTAGCATCTGTTTGTTCTTTTGGGACTCATGGACCACCTCCAAAAGATCAAATTTGATTAAATCCCAAAACTCCTGATAAAACTCAATCGAGAATCCATCTGGACCTGGGGCTTTTCCTTTTTTCATCTTGAATACAACATTTTCCAACTCCTCAAGGGAAATTGGACCCATCAAGTGCTCATTCATATCTCTAGAAACAATCACTAGAATACAGTTTAGAATAAGCTTTTCATTCTCATCATCTGATAGGGAGTCCTCCTTGAAGAGAGAGGAAAATACCTCTTAGTCTCTTCTAAAATATCCTTGAAAGAAGAGAGCAGGGCACCCTAAGAATTCACAAGAGAGGTAATCAGGTTACCATTACGATGAGCCTTAACTAAGTTATAAAAGAAGGTTGTGTTCCTATCCCCTTCCTGAAGCCAATCTACTCGAGCTTTTTGTTTCCAAAAAATTCTTCCCTCAATTCCCATTCAACAAGGTCTTTCGCAACCTCAGATTCCTCAACAAGAAGCTCCTTCGTGAATCCCTGATCTCTAATCTTCCTTGAAGCTTCTTCCATCCTCCTAAGAGCTGCCAACTTAGCCAAGGAAAGGTTCCCAAAATTTAGTCTATTCCATCTCTTCAATTTATGTTTTACAAATTGTAGTCGCTTCATAAAGGAATACATAGCGGTGCCATGAGGAGGTTTGCCAATGGTCCACCAGCCTCGCATGAAATCATGAAGCTTAGGATCACGAAGCCACATAAGTTGAAACTTAAAGGAGGGATTATTTTTTAGCCCTAACTCCAAAGCAGAGAGTTTGATAGGCCAATGATCAGATCCCCTACCCTCCAGAATCATAGAACTAGCACCTCTGTTATTACCCATCCAATAACTGGATATCAAAAACCTATCCACTCTCTCGAGATGGAAGCTTCCCCACACCTTCTATTGTGCCAAGTAAAGATCCCATTATCTGGCTTGATGTCAACCAAGTTTAGGGCCTAGATATGAGCACTGAAGATAGAAGAAAAGGCTCGAGACGGTCCACCCCACCATGTTTCTCCTCTAGACAAGTGATAGAGTTGAAGTCTCCAACCAAAATCCATGGGTACAGGGGAACCAAACTTCTCACAAAGCAAATGTGCTTCCACAAATTCACTTTACCATTGTAATCAACAGGAGCATACACATTTGTAAGTAGGATGATTTCACCAGATTCATTATCATGCCCGACCATTGAAATAGACCATCTGCTAGAAATCCAAGTAAGAGGGGATATCTTAACCGGATCCCATAAACAAGCGACGCCACCAACATATCCACATGCACCAATACACTGGCATTGCCCCCTTCTCCACAACTTGGGAGCAATATTGAACATACTATCAATAGCCAATTTAGTCTCCTGAATAAACACCACATCCGGAGAATGCACACGAACCAAATCACGAACAACTTTTTGTCTGGGGATGCTATTCAACCCCCTTACATTCCATGAGAGGATAATCATTTTTGGGGTTATAAAAATGGGAGTCCAATGTTCTCACCAAGCCTGACTCCACCAAAGTCTCCCCCATTAACTTAATTTTATCCTGGTCCTTCTTCCGACCCACCTTCATATTCTTATCCGAAAACTTTTTTTAATTATTTTTTGCTGCAATCCCAACACCGTAGGAGTTTTGCAGTCCAAGGATGACTGCATCATGCTTGAGTAGGAGAGGGCATAACTAAATCTGTACCACTTTCCAAAATAGTTTCCCTTATAGGGCTAGACCCAACCATGTCCCCTATACTCAGATCCAAAGCCCTTTGTTCTTCATTTAAACCCCCTAGATCTGATTCCTTAAGTTCCCCCTCAAGAAGAGACATCTGATTCGGCCTTGTTATATTTGCATCAGGTAGCGACATTTTAGGTATCTCCATGCACTGATCAAGATCATCTAATATTTCAAAATGGTTGAGTAGAGCATCCGTTGGCTATCCTTAAGGTCTTTGTTTGCCCTTCGTCCTCTATTTTGGGATTTTACCAGAACAAAACCTTCCTTATCTCATTCCCCTTCCTTTATCGAGGCTTTTCCTTTATCCAAACTTTGTCCAGACCGAGAGGGCCCAAGATTTGAAGCCACAAGTGAGACAAACTTAGGGCATTTTCTTTGTAGGTGGCCATATTCATGGTAAATCCGACAACGAAATGGAAGAGCTTCATAGTCAAGTTTTTGAACCCATGTAGTTGATCCAAATTGTATTTCAATAGAATCTAGAATAGGATTATTTAAGTCAATTTCAACACAAATACGAGCAACAGAGATTACCTTTTTATCCATTGTCTATTGTGATGGTCCAACCGGCTTCCCAAGCAGAAGGGCAATCTTATGCAAGATATCAGTTCTCCAGAATTCCAACGGGAGCCATGGAAGCCGCACCCATACTGGAACCCATGATGACCGCTCCTCTGATGGGTTGAAACCCACATGCCAGGGTTTAAGAAAGAGTCCCACTTGGTTATAGAAATAAGGACCCCCTTCAAATGCTTTGTTACGATCTGCAATACAAGAGAAAACCACCATAAAATAGTTGTTCGCACTCAAGATCACCTCCACATCACCTTCAGGATTCCAAGTCTTCCTGACCCAAGCCTCCACAAAGGGGAGAGAAATTTGGATGCCCAAAAATTTTCCAATAAGGGCATGTTTGGTTAGATACTCCACATCTTCCGCCACCGAGTCTGGTTGAACCACTAGAACTGGCCTGGCTTCACATCGTTCCAAACATCCATTGTTCTTTAACAAGCGGTTCCCGACATGCACTGGAAAATCCTGTTCCTTCCAATCATTTTTAGATGAAAAAATATCACGAGCATGCACTCTCTGTGCCGGACCCGATGCCATCACGACATTCCTCCAATTTTTTAGACCTCCTTCGAAAGTTGCTGCCATCCCCGTAGAGCAGTTTTTCTTCATCAAACCCTAGCAGAGTAGTTTTTCCTCATCAAACCCTAGCAGAGCTCCAAAGTTTAATTGTCATCTAATGTGAATAATCTTATATCAAGCACCATTCTTAATTAATGAAGACATTATATTTTAAATTAATAATGTATAGAAATTAACTGGTTAGTAAGTAAATGTGTTCATACCTTCAATTTGTGTAAATGTTGATGACTAAATATATTTTGAAATATTATGAAAGTATTTGAGGATTCTAGTTTTATCGAAATATTGGACTCCCTTATTTCCACTGTCAGTAGGTGATATTTTACCTATATAAATAGAAGAGTAACTTGAAAATCATTTTAAAAAATGAAAATAATTGGTAAAAAAAAGAACTTCTGTTCAAGACAACAAAATATCTAACCCAAGGAGTCTTGATATTGGTGCCCAAATGATAGGAAAACCTCGTTATTGAGTGTCCATGAAAAGAATATTTAAAAAAGACACATTAATGGTAAAAGAAACTTATTGATAAATGGTTGTTGATATATGTCACTCGCCTTCTACCACTCACCTTCTATCACTCGCATTCTACCACTCACCTTCTACCACTCACCTTACACCACTCGCATTATACCAATCAACTTAGACTAGTCACCTTGTGCCAATTGCCTTGTTCTAGTTGCCTTATGTCGATTGCCTTGTGTCAGCCACCTTGTATTAATCACCTTGTGTCAGTTAACTTATGTCACTTGCCTTGTGCCAACCATCTTGTATTAGTCACCTTATTCTAGAGGATAATTTACCATTAAATTCCCCAACAAAAATCCATTCTAACTCCTCCCTTGAGACTCTCATGCTATGCACCACTTTCCATTGATGCATCTAACCATGTAGGTTTGGAGCACCAATAAAATTTACGATTAAAACCTACTCAGTTGTCACATTATTCTTAAAATGCGATGTGAGAACACCCCTCCAAGCCATATGTTCTATTGCCATCCATTAAAGAGAGTTATAGAAAGTAATTATCTCCTATAAGGTCCCATGGGTAGCCACTTGCGTATGACCAGCACCCCTACAAATTCTATTTACTATTTTACACATAAGATCCATCGATGTTTTTGTCTCCTAGATAAGCAAAAAATCTATTTTACATTTTTCTAAGAGTCTTCGAACAACATATTGATGGGTTTTATTATTTAAACCCCTAAAATTCCATGATTTTATAATCATTGGTTACCTTGAGAGTAGTAAAAATATATTAGCCTCACCAATCCTCTAGTGATCAGTTTATCTTCTTGAATTACTATCAATTCCTTATTTTATTTTCTACCCACTCCTTGAGAGCTAATATATTTTGACCTCTTTTCCACTTGAGTTATCCCTAGAGTTGGCCTTTCTCTATTCTTTTCTGCTATACCCATGATGGCATCCTTAATTATCAGTTGCCCTTGGTTATGCACTATCAATACCCCTACAATATCTAATTGTGGTAACTCACTGTATTTAATTACCTTCTCTAGGATGTGAGGAGGTGAAAGAGGGTCTTGAACATGGTTGTTATTATTTTTATTATTCCCATTAACTCTCCCCATGAATTTTTATTCTTCTTGGTCCACTAGTGTCTTGAAGATCTCATAACTATTGGAGGGATTGAGTTGGGTTTGCTCTTTACCATATTTTTTCTTTTGCCTTCTCTTTATTTTGGGTTATTCAAATCCATATCCCTGTGCTTCTTTTTCTTGATAAATGTTGGTTATTTATTTATTGATTGCTAACTTACCCTCCTTAGTAAGATTTGATATTCCTAGAGGAGCCTTAATTTTTATGTTCATATTTTTTGGGCAGGAATGAGATAGATACCCATATTTGTGGTAAACTCTGCACCTGAAGGGCAATGCCTCATAATCCAATTGTTGAATCCAAGATAGTCTTGCAAGTTCAAGTTCAAACTCTGCTAGCAAAGTCTAGCTAAGATCCATGTCCATGCATAATATAGCATAAACATATGTTTTTCCTTCCATTGTGTCTTTGGAAACACCCAAATATATTCCAAGGTAATTACTGATAATTTCCAATACCTAATCACTCCAAAAATCCATTGAAAGTGCATACAAACGGGTCCAAACTAAGATAGTAGTGGGTTCAATTCAAGGATCAAATCCCACTTTATAGGGTTGAACAAATAATCTTGTCAGACCATGATTCATTTTTTTTTATTCAAAGGCCCTATTTCTATTGGTTAGTGAAGAAAAACTACAATAAAATATCAATTTCTAATAAACTACAAATAATACTCACTAAGAGGCTCCCAATTTTACCATATATAGGAATGTAAAAAATTTAGTGTAGGGTGACTACCCATGAATTTACAGATCAAATCATGATTTGCTCTATATAAAAATATTTATTCTACCATCATTTGCTCAATTACAATCTTTGGCCTTGATTTTGACTATGACAAGCATCCATTAACTTGTTGAGATGTTGATCTATTTCCAACAGCCATAAAGAGGATTTTTAATGCAGTTTTTTGTGCTTCTTTAGTCTCTGTTGGATTGGAGATTAAATCTTTAACAAATCTGCAAAATAACCGTCTCTCTAAAAGAGGATCCGAAGGTGTCCCTATTAAGCCCTCCTGGGCAACAATCTTGTCTTCAATTCCACATAAACCAAAAATCTCTTCAGCTACCCAATTGATGTCCTAGTTTTCTCTCACAATAATTATTTTTCATTTATAACAATAATTCCATTTAAATTCAATTTTACAACAAATATATATAATTGTAACATCTTTAAACCAAAAAAATATTATTTTTATTTGAATATCTTTATCAAATTATAAGAAGTTCATATCCCTTTCAAAACCCCTTCTAATAAAAAATATATGATTAAACACTATATTTAAAATAAAATGACATGAAACCAAATAAAAAATATCTTATACGGTCACATTCACATTATGCCAACATTTTATTTATTTGTATCTTTCTAGTGATATTCGAACGATGGCACATGTTATAGGTGACACTACAGCATGAAATATTTTAATAGATCGACTGAATCCTTTAGAATGACCATTTGAAAATTTAGTTGAAAAATAATATATATTATTTTAATTTGTTGTCTTTATATTATTATTTTTGTAGTCTAAATTTCAAAGTAAATTTCAACGAAAACATTTCACAGCTTGTCCTCGAATCTTTTCAATACAGCTTGGCATTCAACTAAATCCTATAATAGATCCACTTGAATTCTTTAGAATGGCCATTTGAAAATTTAGTTGAATTCAGCTTGTCCTCTGTTCCTTTTCATTACAACTTGTCATCGACTAAATCTCTTTCAGTATCTGAGCGACTTCAACCATGCTGTCCAGAAATCGCAATCTAGTAGGTTTGGTTCACGTCACTGGCACAAACATACAGACACATATTATTAACATGCACCAGGGTAGTGCAGGAGCGTGTAATGCGAGGAAAGCGTAGCTTACATGTTTGGTAGTTTGGGCCCGCTCTGGCTTGGCTTTCTTCTAAGAGCCAAAAGTAGTATACACTGGGTAGGAACAGCAACAGTCGATAATGGAACGAGTGTTCACACATTTGTCAACCTACCTTGCAGTGGCGTAAACCCAATGAGGCATTGTGCATACATTTTTTTTGTTAGGTACCTATGGATAGCAACGTGGTCAAATAATATTGTATAGAGGTATTAGGGAATGAAACAAGTATAATATTATATATTTTGTAAGTTTTGAAATTTAGGCAAGGTGAACAAAGGGATGACTTTTTAATTTAGAAGGTAAAACATTGTATTCTTGTATAACGAAATATTTACATTTAAATTGTAAAGTAAGTAGTGTGTTCTTGTATAAATAATATTGCATAAAGGTATTAGGGAATGAAACTAAGTATACTATTATAATATTATATATTTTGTAAGTTTTGTAATTTATGAAAGGTGAATTAATAGATGATTTTTTAATTTATAGAAGGTAAATCATCAGTACAAGGAAATATTTACATCTATTTTGAAAAGCAAGTAGTATGTTCAGAGAGATATACCCCCAAAATTATAAAAATAAGTCATATCAAGTATCTTTTTGTAATAGTCATAGTTCTTAAGTAAAGATCTTCCTTAAAAGAATATTTTAGGTGGTGCCCTATCTCAAGGGGATTATCTATTTCCTTAAATATTGTTATTAAAAAAAAAAAATTGTGAATGCTATTTTTGAATAGGGGTGATTGTTTTATTGCTATTAAGAATAGAGAATTACAATAATTGGTATCAGAGCATTACTTTTGGTAAAGTCAGGTTTGTTTTGTAAACCTATGAAAAACATTCAAAAAAACATCTCATCTTGGGGGACCCATATCTTTTATGAATCTCTTGTTATTAACAAGAAAAAACCATTCATCAGTTATGTAGAAATATCAAAGATCCACCTACAAATAATATTCCAAAAATATCCTTGCCTAAAAGTTTTGGACCTTCTTGCTACCCCATTTATTTTGGAGCATTTGGTGGGAGAATAATCAAAGAGCCTTTAAGAACTGAAAGCATGATCCTAAATATATTTTTAGTAGAGTGATTGGGGTGTCTATGGAGAATGTATCCTCTTATTTCTTGGATATACATGGTGGGCTCATTGATGAAGCCTCGGTAGAGCTCAAGCTTGGTTTTACTTAGTAAACTATGTCTGATAACCTGCCTCCTCCCTCTTTGAGATCCTCAATTTTTTGGTTCCCTTCCCTTGCGGGTTGGGTTAAACTCAACTTTGACAGTGCTTCTAAAGGGAACCTAGGTCTTGTTGTGGTAGGTAGTGTACTTAGAAATGATAAAGAGGATCTGCTAGGTGCCTTTGCCAAAAATATTTCAATCTAAACCTTCCATTTTATGGAAGCTAGAGCACTCCTTCAAGGCCTCTTATTGGTGTAATTCTTAGGTTTTAATAAATTTATAGTGGAGGAGGATTCATTAAATATTGTTAATCTAGTCAATAAGGCTTGCACCCCTGACTTAAAGATAGCAAATATCATGGTAGAAGTAGTCAATTTTTTTTGTTCGAGATCAAAGGCTCGAATTTAGCACATTTTTCATGAAGGAAACAAAGTGGCGGATCTGATGGTGAATATTTGTCTATAACAACAAGACCTTATGGATTGGATAATAAAATTTCTTGAGAGTCTTCATAATTTAACTATAGATGATCATGTTTAGGCATGAGTGTTGGTCATGGGAGTTTAGGAGGTCAGGGGGGAGATTTTCTATGCTTTTTGGAGAGTCTTGTTTTTTTGATGTTTTTTTGTTGGTAGGGATTTGGTTCCATCTACAAGTGCCTCATGTACAACGGGTACTGGTTGACTCGGAACCTTGTCTTTCTAAGGTATCCCAATTTTTTTTGGTGGCATATGTGGATATGTTCCTTCAGCGTGTGGGGTCTCCCAGAGGGTAGTGAGCTTATCTGTTGTATCTTTTGATCTCCCTTTGGGTATTGTAGCCAGTTTTTTTCCCCACTTTATTTTTATTTTGGGGAGTTTGGTATTGGTTTTATATCTAAATATGTTCTTTTGCTTAAGGATTATTTTCTCTTATAATGATGCATTGTCTCTTTCTCTTTCTTAGTCCCATATATATTAGGTTTGAGTATCCTTTAAAACCCCTTCTCTTACCTAATAAAAATATATATATTCCAAAAAATAATCCACACAAAGTGATAGAGATAGAGAATACCCTTAAGGTAGGGTTACACTAATATTACTCCTTAAGGAATAATCACTTCAATAATTGACACGAGTTGCTTTTACAGTTGGGGGTGCATCTCTCTTTATAGAAGAATGTGATGGTTCAACTTTCATGAGTTAGAAGTTCACCATGTGGTGTTTTCCCTTCCATGCATTTTAAAGTGCATAATATTATAATATGGTACTATGTTGTATATTATTATAACATTATGTGTGACCTATTGCGATAATAACTATATACAATATTATTTTCCCACATTCCTATCCCTATGCACCTAATATCTCATTTAGTCATTAAAAAAGATGGGGTGGGGGCATATATACAATATTATTTCCCAATATTCCTATCTCTAGGTACCTAATATCTCATTTAGTCATCAAAATAGATGGGATGGGGGGTTTGTTAAATAAGGGATAGGATATTTTAATATAAATTATATTTCAAATTTTCTATAAATCTAAATATTAGAGAGATATATGGGTGGATGAGGTAACCCCATGTATTTGGAATTGGGTTTCTCATTGAAACATTTTTTATTTTTTTTCTCTATTTTTTAAATATTATATGGTTGTAGTATTTGAATATTTGTATGAATTTATATGATTATATAAATTTATATGATCATACAAACTCAAAATAATAAAAAAGGCATTTTTTTTTACCTATAGATCCACCATTCTACAATTTCAAAGGCCAAAAACATGGGTTTCTATTAAAAATTTCCTCATCCATATTCTTCTAAATTGTTAAGCTCTAAGTCTAATATGATTTGCAAAAAAATTGTAATATATTTTTGCATCTTTATTGTTTTATTTACCGTTCCTCTAACTATGTATGTTAGAATAACAAAATGCCTTTAACAATATAAATTTTGCATTAAAATTTTAATCACATTGTATATAGATAGATATATATTACTCAACATAATATTTTCATTGAATTCTATAAAAAATATCAAATAAAATAAAATAAAAGATGATATAATTTGTATATTTATTATAGCAAAAATGTTCATCAAAATCATGTAATAAAATGATGCCTACATTCCTTCAACTATATAATTTAAAGGAAAAAATTCTAGTCATCAAATATCTTTATATACATGAATGTATTTGCATCATGTAACAATAGTATCTTCATATTTAAATAACCATATTGCCTTTATGAGAAAATATGTATTGATTGTGAAACTATGTTTTTTATGAAAACAAAAAATATGGTCATAATTTGAACTCAAAATGCTCCATTTAAATGATTCACTCCTTTTAAATTAATTGAATTTATAGAAATCAGTTTTTATAATACAAAATATCCAAAATGTGTGACACAAATTTGTGCACCCATTCTAAAATTACTTTAATTGGTTACCTTTCTGAGTGTGCATATATGGGTACATTTTGAAGATAAAATTCTCATATTATTTTCACAACCTTTATTGTATGCTTCTTCCTTTGAATGGGTTGTACATTTTTTTTTTCTATTCCAATTTTACCAAAGATTACATGGTCCTAGTGATGTAAAATTGGAAAAAACTACAGCCATTTAAGTATCACACTAAAATATTTAGAACTTTTAAAAACTATTTGTTATAGTTTTATATCTTAACACATATAAAAATATTGTTGGGTATGCCTTGATTATTTTAAATAAAAAAATTTATAGTAAGGACATAGATATGTATTGAACTAGAGTGGTTTTCATAAAAAAATAATATTGAACTAGAATATAAGCCTTTTTTCCTCTAGAAGAACATATTTATTATGATATTGTAAAGAAACAATATTATGAGTCAAATTATGTTAGAGCACTTCCTCATTTTAAAAATGAATAAGATATGTGCAACTATAAAGTATCACATCATTTTTTCTCTATAGAGTGTTTATATTTTGCTACTAATTTTGATAGTATTTTTTTACTTTCTCTATTATTATATTTTTAAAATAATTTATCCATAAAGTCTACTACTAGAATATCAACATAACTAGTTATGTGCTAGTCTTGAATAAGGACATGAGTATAAATAATATTTATTTTAAATTATATTAAGAGAGAGAGACCTTAATTACATTTAATTACATATGAGTTAGTCCTCAATAAGGACATGAACATATATAATATTCAATTTAAATTCTACTAAGAGAAGATAAGATAAGAGAGAGAGAGAGTCCTCAATGAGGACATGAGCATATATAGTCTTCAATTTAAATTCTACTAAGAGAGAGAGAGAGAGAATTTGGTAAGGACTAGTACCTTAATACTACTTTTAATATAATTAATTTCACTCAAAAGAGAAAAAAGAAATCCATAGGTAATTAGGACTAATAGAAGTATTTAGAATATTCATAAAAATAATATGAATCACTTTAGTTTTTCTAGTTTATTTTACCTTTAAAAACATTTTTAAACAATACTAAAAATTGGATAAAGCATTCACTAATGAGGTCAATTACTTATTCCTCTATTAGGTCACTATTATGGTATTGTCTCTCAAATATGTAAAAAAACTACCATAGATTATAAGCAAATGATGCTAAGAATTAACAACTTACAAGAATATGGTAGGGCATCTTTATCTCCATATATCAAATGGTTCTTAAATGGCCTCTTTTAGGATTTGGTAAAAAATTAGCTTTTTTATATGAGTGAAACTAATATAGAAATGTAAAAGCATTTATCTAGTATAGATTAATACAAGAGTAATGATGGTAAGGTTCTAATTTTTGTGTGTAGAATTTCATAAGTGTAAATAATTTTTGGAGCATGTTATAGTAGAACAATTGATTTGTGTGTGTGTTGGAGGATGATTATTGAATTTATCTAAAAATAAACTACTAATAGTTATAAAAGGTTAGGTTATTTTGGATTTCATGTTTTATAAATATCATAAAAATTTATGATTATGAAAAGGCATGACTAATTAAATAATTCTCAAGAAAGTCAAACCAACACATTTTTTTAGGAATATGTAGAAGTAAAATAAAATATGGTACAATAGTTTGACCATAGTAGCCTAAAATTAAGGTGAAAATAAATGGTAATTTAATGATTTTACTTATCAATATATTTAAATTATTACTAAATTTTTATTATTTGAAACAAATATTAAATCATAGATCTAGTGATAAATCTTTAAATTGAAGAAGTCCCTTCAATCATGGAACTACACCATGTCATAGTCTTGAATAATTCAAGTGTTAATACCCATTTTATTGATGAAAGTGTATTAATAAATGACCTAGAAATGAGTTCTTAATTTATGAACTCTCTCGGTAGGATATGTTTTAAGTTAAATTTTTTTTACTAGATTGTGTTAATAAATAATCTACTCCATTCTAATTTTAAGTATTATTTAAATTTTTTATATTTTTTAATCTAGTCATTCATCATGTATAACAAGTTAAAAATAATATCCCTTTCCTGGTACTTTCAGCGACATAAAAGGTTTTAAATGATTGTGGCATGTTGGTTATAGGTGCAGACTATACGGATAACCGTGTGGTGGCTTTTGGGTGAACAACACATGGTGGTAATAAAAGTTGGACAAATTGCCTGGATTCGTGGCGGATACCCATTCCACCTGAAAGCATGAGATTCCGAAAGAAAACAATATTAAGATGTAATGAGAACAAAATTAACTTGATACATGAAATGAGAAAACGTAATCAAATTGAGACAAAATATAAGGAGAAAGTAGGAGCACAGCCCTTTTTATTCATAAGATTCTGACTCGGTTACAATACGTTTTCTCATTTACAAATTCTCAGTTACAATCATGATAAATAATCTTCTTTCCGCATGCCCACATGCAAAGTGGGCAGGCCAACGTATTGCCGCCGCTGATGTTAACGAACTTTTGTTTACTGCTGCTTATCCTGCGTTCAAGAAAACAACCCGTTAGTTGCACTTGCTGCAAGAATGAGAGATTTAATTCTTAAAATTAGTGAAAGAAATATGCCTAAAGTCATTGAAACAGTGAATAAAATGCATATCGGTGACTTGCACGCTTTGACAGAATAAAAACGTAAATTCGAGAACAACATGTATTCGAGAACAACATGTATTTCTAAAACGTAAAATGTAAACAGTTGTTTCAACAGCATAAAGCGTTTTCTAAATATGAAAAATTCTAAACATCAGAAAATAACATATGACAGAATAAAAAGGCTTGAAACATAGGAACGTGTGTGGGATGCCCAAACGGGCCACCCCGTAAAAGCTTAACTTCGGCACCAATCCACTAGGGATAGGCCCAAAATCTGAAGAATTAGTTGTGATGTCATCGAATTGGTAGTTTACCGTATCCACTATCGGATCTGAAAATACAGAAGAAATGAGTTCGAAAAAACTGTCAAAATGGGCCTCTGGTTTTGTAGCACTTCGTTATGTTAATAAAAATGCTTGTTAACCTCCTGTTGGGTGGGAAAATCCACTCTTTTATAGACCCACGGGGTCTCTTTAGCAGGGTACGTGGGGACGCCACGTGTCGGCCATGCCTTTCTGAGAGGGAGAAAAGTCCTCCATGACTAAGGCTTACATGACTGCACCTGCGACAGTCTCCCAGCGGCTAGCCTACCCACCTACGCGCGCATGCAAGGCAGGAGCCATAAATGGCTATCTTCGACTGCCACTTGTCGAATGTCTGCTTTAATTTGTTTTACTGTTGTCTCTGATTGCCTTGGTGTCTGCCTCTGACTGCTTTGATGGCGCCTCTAATCGTTTTAACGCCTGCCCTTGAGTGGCGGATGTCTGCCCCTGCTTGGCGAAATGTTGCCTTTGATTGATGCAAGTCTATTTTCGAATGCTGAAGTCCACCTTTAAGCGCCGAAGTGTCACGATATCGTGACGTCGCGATATCATGAAACTTTGGGCAAGGCTCCCCTTTGAGTCCCGAAGTGTCGCGATATCGCGACACTTCGGGCGAGGTTCTCCTTTGGGCCCTGAAGTGTTACGATATCGTGACACTTCGGGCGAGGTTCCCCTTTGGGCGTGTCGCGATATCGTGACTTCACAATATCGCGACACTTCGGGGCCCAAAGGGGAACCTCGCCCGAAGTGTCGTGATATCGCGACGTCGCGATATCGCGACATCATGATATCGTGACACTTCGGGGCCCAAAGGAGAACCTCGCCCGAAGTGTCGCGATATCGCGACGTCACGATATCATGACACTTCGGGGCCCAAAGGGGAACCTCGCCCGAAGTGTCATGATATCGCGATACTTCGGGGCCCAAAGGGGAACCTCGCTCGAAGTGTCGTGATATCACGACACTTTAGGGCCCAAAGGGGAACCTCTCCCGAAGTGTCGCAATATCGCGACACTTCAGGGCCCAAAGGGGAACCTCACCCGAAGTGTCACGATATCATGAAACTTCGAGACTCAAAGGGGAGCCTTGCCTGAAGTGTCACGATATCGCGACGTCGTGATATCGCGACACTTCGGCACTTAAAGGTGGACTTCAGCATTCGAAAACAGACTTGCATCAATCAAAGGCAGCATTTCGCCAAGTAGAGGCGGACATCCGCCACTCAAGGGCAAAGGCGTTAAAACGATCAGAGGTGCCATCAAAGCAGTCAGAGGCAGACACCAAGGCAATCAGAGACAACAGTAAAACAACTTAACGCAGACATTCGAAAAGTGATAGCCGAAGACAGCCATTTATGGCTCTTGCCTTGCATGCGCGCATAGGTGGGTAGGCTGGCCGCTGGGAGACTGTCGCAGGTGTAGTCATGTAAGCCTTAGTCATGGAGGACTTTTCCCCCTCTCAGAAAGGCATGGCCGACACGTGGCGTCCCCATGTACCCTGCTAAAGAGACCCCGTGGGTCTATAAAAGAGTGGATTTTCCCACCTAGTAGAAGGTTAACAAGCATTTTTATTAAGATAACGAAGTGTTGCAAAACCAAAGGCCCATTTTGATAGTCTTTTTGAACTCATTTCTTCTGCATTTTCAGATCCGATAGTGGATACAATAAACTACCAATTCGACGACATCACAACTAATTCTTCAGATTTCGGGCCTATCCCTAGTGGATTGGTGCCGAAGTTAAGCTTTTACGGGGCGGCCCGTTTGGGCATCCCACACATGTTCCTATGTTTCAAGCCTTTTTATTCTGTCATATGTTATTTTCTGACGTTTAGACGTTTTCATATTCAGAAAACGCTTTATGCTGTTGAAACAACTGTTTACGTTTTACGTTTTAGAAATACATGTTGTTCTCGAATACATGCTGTTCTTGAATTTATGTTTTTATTCTGTCAAAGCGTGCAAGTCACCGATATGCATTTTATTCACTGTTTCAATGACTTTAGGCATATGTCTTTCACTAATTGTAAGAATTAAATCTCTCATTCTTGCAACAGGTGCTACTAACGGGTTGTTGTTTTCTTGAACGCAGGATAAGCAGCAGCAAACAAAAGTTCGTTAACATCAACGGCAATACGTTGGCCCGCCCACTTTGCATGTGGGCATGTGGAAAGAAGATTATTTATCATGATTGTAACTGAGAATTTGTAACTGAGAAAACGTATTGTAACCGAGTCAGAATCTTATGAATAAAAAGGGTTGTGCTCCTACTTTCTCCTTATATTTTGTCTCAATTTGATTACGTTTTCTCATTTCATGTATCAAGTTAATTTTGTTCTCATTACATCTTAATATTGTCCCACCGTGATCGCCATTGAAAGCATGAGATTTCGAAAGAAAACAATATTAAGATGTAATGAGAACAGAATTAACTTGATACATGAAATGAGAAAACGTAATCAAATTGAGACAAAATATAAGGAGAAAGTAGGAGCACAACCCTTTTTATTCATAATATTCTGACTCGGTTACAATACGTTTTCTCATTTACAAATTCTCAGTTACAATCATGATAAATAATCTTCTTTTCACATGCCCACATGCAAAGTGGGCGGGCCAACGTATTGCCGCCGCTGATGTTAACGAACTTTTGTTTGCTGCTGCTTATCCTGCGTTCAAGAAAATAGCAACCCGTTAGTAGCACCTGCTGCAAGAATGAGAGATTTAATTCTTACAATTAGTGAAAGACATATGCCTAAAGTCATTGAAACAGTGAATAAAATGCATATCGGTGACTTGCACGCTTTGACAGAATAAAAACGTAAATTCGAGAACAGCATGTATTCGAGAACAGCATGTATTTCTAAAACGTAAAACGTAAACAGTTGTTTCAACAGCATAAAGCATTTTCTGAATATGAAAATGTCTAAACGTCAGAAAATAACATATGACAGAATAAAAAGGCTTGAAACATAGGAACGTGTGTGGGATGCCCAAACGGGCCGCCCCGTAAAAGCTTAACTTCGGCACCAATCCACTGGGGATAGGCCCGAAATCTGAAGAATTAGTTGTGATGTCGTCGAATTGGTAGTTTACCGTATCCACTGTCGGATCTGAAAATGCAGAAGAAATGAGTTCGAAAAGACTGTCAAAATGGGCCTCTGGTTTTGCAGCACTTCGTTATGTTAATAAAAATGCTTGTTAACCTCCTGCTGGGTGGGAAAATCCACTCTTTTATAGACCCACGGGGTCTCTTTAGCAGGGTACGTGGGGATGCCATGTGTCGGCCATGCCTTTCTGAGAGGGAGAAAAGTCCTCCATGACTAAGGCTTACATGACTGTGCCTGCGACAGTCTCCCAGCGGCCAGCCTACCCACCTACACGCGCATGCAAGGCAGGAGCCATAAATGGCTGTCTTCGGCTGCCACTTGTCGAATGTTTGCGTTAAGTTGTTTTACTGTTGTCTCTGATTGCCTTTGTGTCTGCCTCTGACTGCTTTTACGGTGCCTCTGATCATTTTAACGCCTGCCCTTGAGTGGCGGATGTCCGCCTCTGCTTGGCGAAATGCTGCCTTTGATTGATGCAAGTCTGTTTTCGAAAGCTGAAGTCCGCCTTTAAGCGTCGAAGTGTCACGATATCGTGACGTCGTGATATCGTGACACTTTGGGCAAGGCTCCCCTTTGAGTCCCTAAGTGTCATGATATCGCGACGTCGCGATATCGCAACACTTCGAGCGAGGTTCCCCTTTGGGCCCTGAAGTGTCGCGATATCGTGACACTTCGGGAGAGGTTCCCCTTTGGGCCCTGAAGTGTTGCAATATCGCGACACTTCGGGCGAGGTTCCCCTTTGGGCCCCGAAGTGTCGCGATATCGGGACGTCACGATATCGTGACACTTCGGGCGAGGTTCCCCTTTTGGCCCCCCGAGATGTCGCGATTTCACGACGCCTAAGGCCGAAGTTCCTTTGCTCTTAAAGTTTGCCAAGATTTGAAGTTTGTTTAAGATTTGTAGTTTGCGTAGGATTTTGCAGCTTGAAGTTTGTTAAAGGCTTGCTTTAGATTAAAGGCTTGTTAAAATGACCAACTTTGTTCTGCTCACTTTCTGACCTTCTAAACTGCTGTGTGAGTGGCTAGGACCACTGTTTGACCTCTGAGGGCTGCCCTAAAAGCTGTGTATGTCAATGCGATCAGTGTTTGTAGTCACTTAATCGGATTGGTGCTGTTTTGGTGTCTACACCACCATTTAAAAAAAAAGTTAAAAATAGAACACATGGATGATATTAAAAAGGATGTTGCAAATATGTTGTACAAAACTTATGAAGGAGATAAAAATGTGATGGAGAAAGATGAGTTTTCAGAAACATTGAATATGATGACCCTTCACATGACTAAGTTGAAAATCCACCTAAATATCAGGTTCCTTCTCATGTTCAACAAAAAGGTGAAACACATGGTACTATAAATATCCTAGAACCATCTCATGCTCAAACCAAGACCAAAAACTAGTCACAAACATTTCATTGTTCTTTTCCAATATGGAACAATTCCTTCATCTAGATACTTCAAATTTATGCAAGAAGAATTACCTAAAATTATCTAGGAGTATAGTATATGAAAACTATAATTAGATAGAAGAATGGTTTTTAATATAAAAATTTTGTTACTCAAGATCAGATATTAGGTAGACTTGTATCTTGACCAAAATTAAAAAATACTTTATACTTTTGTGCATTGATCCTAAGTCTATAAAAGGAAATTCAATGTAGAATAATTTAAGAAAAGTATGTATAATACCTATGAAATATTGAAATAAAGATACATATACAAGATCACACAATAGCCTAGAGAGATTTGCTAATAGGAAAAATTAGTAAAGTTACAAAAATAAAAATAAGGGTTACAACACTTGCATGATTATTGGAATCTTCAACGAAGACAATTCAAATGTATTTCAAACAAGAGAAAGATTATATGAATATAATGATGCCCATTAGGTATTTTTTTATAGGCCTTTCCATAATTATCAAAGATATTTTGCAACATATAAGGCCATCACTATGATTTGGATGAATAAAATGTGTACTATGCTTGATACAAAATAACTATTATTATAATTTATTTTAAGTCAAAAACCAAGGGATGAACGTGAAAAGTATTTCCTTCATGTGTTAGAAAGAGATCTCTTGCAATATTGTTAGAGAACAAATTGATCTAAAATTGGACAAATATCATTTATGAATCTTAAATGTTGATTTCTCAAAGAAATAAAACATAACGAAGATTTGTTATTATAGATACTATTTTGAGTTTGATTACCACCTTGAAATTTTTGGGAGGTTTAGACAAGTTACCGTAACATAAAAGACACTAGATCTACCACTATAGGCCCAAGCGTATTTATGAGATAATTACTTTACAAAAGATAAAATGAAGTGTTTGATTATAGAAAGGTTTGCATAAATGGTGATTCCTACTCATGTGCAAATCTTAAAAAATTATTAGATGATATTGACTCTTTAGGAAATATTCAAGTTAACTAGAAAAATGTATGTGTTTGAACTATAAATTTTGTTGATTATGTGTAAAATTATCTTTCTATATTATGTGTACAATTACTATAGGGTCTTAACAAGTTTTACAAAAAATTGAGTCATAATTATTTTAATTTAAATTTACTTACAAATGCACTTTTATTATAGGTTTGAATATGTGAAATATAAAAAAAAAAACAAAGAGGTGACTCAAATAAGATAGATCTTATAGAGTCTAATGTAAGCGCTAATAAATTCATAGGTAAAATTTATAATTTGATTTATCCTTTCATCGTGCATCTATATGGTTTTCATTTGTAAGCCAATGAATTTCAAAAGTCCAAGAGGATATACCCACATAAAATAATTCTATCTATTATTATATTTGTAAAAAGCTATATTTTAGCACCATAAAAGAGATCCAAAGTTAGTATTATTCCTTTGGATATGTCTTGAATATTATGCTTATTAGTTTTAAATATTTCAATTGATGGGGGTGATTCCAACATAAAAGAGAATTATAACATCATGAAAGAGATGCACTTTTTATAAGTGATGATAACAATCATAAGACTCCATTTGTTTAATGCTACTTTAATGATTTTTTATGTAAGTGCATAAGAGAGGTATCACCTACAATTAGCATTGTGTGTGTTTTGATCGATTAAATATGCATGATATTTCCCTTGTTTGTGTAGGTTGCATAAAAACTCAATATTAAGCAATTATGGATGTTTTTTAGGCTAGTTATAAAAAAGGAAAACATGACGATGTTGTTGATATCATCAAAATATTTTTAGAAGATATTAGTTCTGCCCAAAGCTGCAAAATGTAGAATTTATTGTGGAATGTTTCAAAAAGTGTTTTTATGGATGAGAGGATTATAAAATATAATTTTAGTTGATAAAATATATGTTAAACACAAAACTAGAATTTAAATCTATTTTTTGATCAAACTCAATAAGTAAAATTTATATTCTTTTACCCCTGTGTTGTAGGTGATTTGGAGAGGGTAGGGCAATCCTCCAAGGGAGGTCCCTGGTTCAAATATCCACCCTACCAAATGTACATTGGGTATCCAAAATCTAGTTGATAATGTTGGTGCGGTCAGGGTTGAGTATGACTCCTAATGATTTTGACAGTGTAGAATCCCTTGGTCATGGTTTCTCAGACCAAGGTGGCCGTGCAAGGGGCTTTTCACTAAATTCAAAAAAATTATACTCTTTTATTCAAGACTAGTTTCAATGTTCATATATTCAATAGGTATTTGAATTTTTAAAATAATTTGTATATGTTGAACATAGTTGCGTGTTTGACTGTAAAAATATTATAAAACTAAGGGACTAAATTCTATAGGATGCACCAATCAGTTTGAGTGATAATTCAAAATAGAAACTCTTCTTACTACTACTATTATTAATATTCACATCCTCACTCTATTAATACTATCCATTTTAGCAGCACATATGATGGATATATTGATGGGTGGAAAGAGGATGTCTTTAACATAAATCTTTTAGGATAGGTTCAAGTTCTAGAGAAAGATATTTTTAATTGATTATAACTGAATTTCAAACTTAGTTAATCAAGGCAACTTTAAATGGGCATTACATGTATATGTTAAGATATTTTAACTCGGATTAGTTTAAAATTTAAGAATAAGTTATTTTAACATGAAATATCTTTTAATGTTATTAAAAATATAATTTTAACTACATGTGGTATTTTTCACAATCATATCAAAAAAAGAAAGTAGGAACATGTAGACAACTATTTGTTGAAATTATATAATGGATAATTCAAAGCTACTTAAAAAATTAATGATGATGAAATAAAATTGCTTAAAATTAATTCAATTGTGCTTCAATACACATATATTTACAAGTGGAAAAAGATCCAAATCTAAAATAGAGGGATAAATCTTGAGAATACAATTCCCACACGAAGATTATGCATTATAGCTTCCTTGTTTTGATAGTTGGTCTTAAGCTAACACATATTAATAAGACTAATTTTAATGGTTATGACTTAACAATTAAGGACCATGAGAGGATACTAGATTCTATTCACTAAAATGCGAATCTTGTTGTTCTAGAGAAAGACTAAAATAGAGGAGATTTTGATTTATTTTAAACTTTTTATATTTTCAAAGTAATTTAGTGCATAGCCTTAATTTCCATGTATTGATTCTCTTATTTAAATTGAAGGCCATCTGTATGTGAACTATCTTATTTATTATACATTGTTAATGAATTTGATTTTATGTTCTATAGAATATGATTCAATATTGGATATTCTAAATTATCCATCTATTACATAGGTCTTATGACATGAGTAATAGAAGAATAAATTAATTACTACTTGATATCTCTTATTTTATAACACAAGATACAAATATAAGTTATTATTAATGTTGTTATTGTATTATCATAAGGAATAACAAATGATTTTCTTTATGTTATTCTTGTATATCCATAATTGATGAATTTGTTATCTAAAGTTAATATCACTATTCCTAGATTAAATATTATTTAATTATATCTTGTGAAGGTAATTATAAATGTATCCCTTATAGTTTAATAAAATACTATGAATATATTGGAGTTTGATTCATTCAATACATTAAATACATTTATTAGATGTCCAAACATAAAATTATAGTTTTTCTTGACATTAAGGAAGTTAATAAACCCTCCAAGAAATATGAAGATTATATATTATACTTATGTTTGTTGATTTACCATCAATATTTATGTTGATGAGAAATCCTTTCACACACATATATATTATAATACATTATATGCATATTTTTGTCTACTGTGACACTATCTATGTTGATATCAAGTTTGTTTTACACTGTCAAGGTCAAATTTAATCTCGAAAATATGAAAGAAAAATATTAAATTTGTATGATGATAACTTATGAAACATAATTTAATGTTTAAAAACTCATGCTTCTTCCAAAAATATCAAATATTAAGGTAGTTTGTACTTGATTTAGACAACCCAATATCCTTCAAAACTATTAGAGTAGCTTTTGATCTATTATTATGTATTTTAAAAACATTTTATCCATTATTTCTTATATTAATTTTTAGACACAACTGAAAAGAGGGAAGATTACCATGAATAAATCCTTTTAAAATATATTGAATAAAATTTTAGATAAATACCATCATCTTCATATTGAATCTATAAACCATGTATTTTGTACAAGGAGACACAAATTAATAATTTACATTACCTCAAACTTAACTCAATCCCTAAATATAAATTTAATTCCCTTGAACATAAATTTAGTTGAACGCTATAGAAATTCATTCTAAATTTGAAGTAAACTTGTCATTATGTAATAAAAGGACTTGCCAAAGGAAAAAAATAAATATTTTGTAAAGATTTTAATAATGCCTTTGAGTTTTTTAATTTTAAATTACAGAGTTCATCAATGTACTTTATATTATTCTTAACCAATTTACTTGTATCCTCCATACTATGATAGAACCTGTATACTTTTTACATATTAGGCATAAAAATAAAACACTATATTATAAAATTTTTAAACCCATCTAGGAAACATGTACAAAAGTTGAGGCTTCCAAAGTGAAAGACTATTCACAAGAACATATCATTGTGCGATCTTGTGGAGCATGCACCACGGCCCCACTTGCAATGAAATAATTTTTATATCAAATGGAAAAAGGAACAAAGCAATATGCGTAACTCATAAATAAAAAAACAAAGAAATATTTTTTTTTATTGATTTCAACAATGAATCTGATTACATATTCATCCCTCTGAGGGATAACCAATTTTTGTTACAATCAGTTACAAGTGAAATACAAATGGTGTAATAAATCCCCTTGCAAATGGGTGGTACACTTTTGCAGGCTTCCTGATCCTACACATGAACTTGTCTGAGGGATCACAGAAGCCTCCTTCTCCTTCTCTCTAGGAGGGATCCCGTGCTCCGAGTGTCTTGATATTGTCCTATAAACCTGCATATCTACATACATGGAAATAACAAAGCATGTTTAGTAGTATAGGATACCTCCTTAGATGATTATGTTAGTATCAAATATGATAAGAAATATAGATACGCATAATATGACTAAATGCACTAATATTAATGAAAAATGAGGGCATATCTCATAAAGTAATAATGTAAAGACATACAGTAAACTAAATCTATGCTAGAAATAAATGCTAAAATAGAAAGCAATCAAATCTAATTCTATAACAAAATAAACTAATATCTAAACCCTAGGTTATGACTGGGGCCACTGTCTAGGACAATGGTCGTAAAATAAAGCTTTCTCCTCGTGATCCAAGGTTTGTAGCACCAGGTTCTCTGATCCAATTGATATTCAAGGATCATCAGATGTGTTAGATATATGGAATGGTGGTGAATAATAATAGATGTGAATGAAAAATGCATAGTCTCTCTTCAACCAGATAGCATTTCATTGCTTCTCAAGGGTGCGTAGATTTGCTCTCCAATCTGACAGGACTTTGTTGCATGAACTCTAAAAATCATGGATATTTTACCCTTTGTGGGAGAGTTCATATGTAGACTTACCTCTCTTCAGATCTGGACCTTGGCTTCTTAGAAAAGCTTCAATCCAAATTGCATGTGACTGACCATAACAGGTGGAAAGCATCAATCACAAACTCATATTGAAGGGGCAGTTAGGAGGAACTTAGGTAGTTCATTGCTAAAATTTACTCATAAATAATGAAAAGGTGTAGTCAAATTGTGTGATCTGGGCCTATATTCATGACCAGACTTTACATGGTGCTAGTTGCTATCAGGTTCAGTGGCTAGGTGTGGCCACTATAGTCTTCAGCAGCTAAGTGTGGTGACCACTCTTCTTGAGAGCGGCCAATCCTGGATGAGCTAGAACTACCCTATTTGAATGGTTAGGACCATTGCTTGCTCTTGGAGAGATCCAAGAGGATTTATATGGTCTATGGATGTGTCTATATGGGTTTTATCCTAAATAAAATGTATTTTAGGTGTCTACAGATGCCCCTTTTTGGGGTGCATTATGGGAAAAATTAACGTGGAGAAAAAATAGACTACCTAGGGTCACATTGTAGGTTGGATGATGATCATTTATCTGATCAAAATTGGATGCCCTAGTCAAGTAGGAGGTGCGCATCCTAGAATAATTACTTTCAATAGGGTGGAAGGCTTAAATTTATGGAAGTTTGCACTCGTTCATCAGGCGATCGGGTAGCTTTAGTACTACTATAGGTCTGAAAGGAGGAGAGCTACAAACTTAACTGTCATGTTTGTTTTTTTCCCAATAAAGGGTAATATTATGATAGTTATTGGTAATGATTCATAATATGAATGCAATTTGACATGATCGAGTGATATTTTGTTGACTTTGATTATGATTATTGGAATTTTTTTACTACCCCCTCAAGCAACGAGTCTATGAGGAAAGGGCAATTAATAAAGTGATGAGTCACTTAACCAAAATGAATTATTTGGATCTCCTTGGAGTGTTGCTCTATTTTTATAGGGTAGGTCTCATCCATGTGTGCTTTTAACCATTTTTGGTAATTGTACATCTCTATCCCATGGGGTGGTCTGGCTGAAATGGTATTTTTAGATAATCAAGGTGTTAGTAATTATATTTATGCTTGTGTTGAATCACTATTTACTATAGGATAAATGATATGGATCCTTGATCCCATGGGGCAGGTCAACCATCATGGCCTTCTTTGGGTTTGAAGTGAAGCATCTCAATTCTACCTTAATTGTTTTGCCCCAAGTGACCTTATGGTAATCTACTCATCTTGCCTAATTGCATGGAGAACTAGTCATTGCAATAACCAAATGTATAGAGAAAATAAATTATTATGAGGCTCACTTGATATTTTGATGTTATTTGATTTTTTTGCATTAATTTAGATTTTATGATGTTTTTGGATTTTGATATTGGTAATTTGTTTTTTTGGTATTTGAGTATAATTTGGTTTCTTTTGATTTATGGATGTGCTTTTTGACTCATTTAAATGTTTGTTACGGTGAGAAATTGAGTAAATTTTTTCTTGTTTCTTAGCCATTGTTAGGTCCAGTGACCACAAATTGTTGTTTCGTGGCTGTTGTCAGGTCTAGTGGATAGGAATTTTGGGTTGTTGATGACATCAATGACCAAATCTCAAGTTGAAAATATAAAAATAAAATTTAGGGTTTTAAACCTCATTATTTCTAGTTATCAATTGCACTTTTTAGCTATGAAGTGAGAAAGTACAATTGTGAAACGGAGTGCTATCAAATTTACTTTTGAGTGGACACGGTGGTCGAGTGGGGGGAAGCATCTATGAGCGGAGGAGCCATAGCTTCATGGGTACTCTACTAAGACTGATTTTATTTTTAATTTGGTAAAATGAACCCAATTAAGTAATGTATTAAAGGAACCCTACTAAACTTACCAGAAATGAACATAATTTATTAATAGGTATAGGCTAGATTTAGTTGTAGTGGGTCTTGTAGACACCTAAAACATGTCATGTTTAGGATACTATCCATATGGAGTCATCCACAGACAATATGAATCCTCTTGTATCTCTCCAAGAGCAAGAAGTGGTCCTAACCACTCAAACAGGGCAATTCTAGCCCATCCAGGCCTGGTCGCTCTTAGGTAGAGCGACCGCCACACCTGGCCGTTGAAGACTATAGTGGCCACATCTAGCTACTGGACTTGACAGTAGCTAGCACCATGCACAATATAGCTATTAAAATAGGCCTAGATCATGTAATATAACTACACCTTTGCATTGTTTACAAGTAAATTTTGATAAGGAATTCCTTGAGTTCCTCTTAACTATCCTGTTGGAGCCAAATTTGACTCAAAATTTGAAACTCCCAAACTTAAATTTGGGGGCTTCAATAAAAATTCTTAATAATGCTGGTCACTTTTTCAGTTAGTTTGAGTAATTTGATTTTTCCATGGTCTAATAAGATGATTTTAACCTTAGTTGCTAATAAAGTGTGCCCTTTGTTAATAATGCTCAATAAGGGGTATGGCAAGATTTTATCAATCAAATTTTTGATTAAACCTAACTCTGATATTCCTAAAAATAAATTCACGCTTGGGCCTAAATCAAATGATAAACCTATAAGTCTTAAGGTATTTAAAAGAAAGCGAAGAAATTTAATTAAACACCGTGGTCTAAAACCCAAAAAACATAAGTCAAAAACAAAAATCTTAATTAAATCTCGAGGGCATGGACCCCATTAATTAAAATTTGAGCACCTTAGATATAATATGAGGGCCATGCTTGAATCATGTTTAATCGAACGACTGCGCTCTAATAAATTGATTAAAGGTTAAGTCAAAAGTCAAATGTTCCATAAAGATTATAACCTAAGGTCAAAAGTGATTAAAATCTATGCAACTCTGCCAATATGGATGGAAGTGTTTGAGTTTAAGCCAATCCAATGGCTGCACACTCTCCAAAGAGTCAAAAAATTAAATAAGTCAACATGGTTCAAAGCTTCTAATTAAACAACAAGAAAATCTAACATATTAGACAATAGCACTCAAACAAACCCAAAGATCAATGGTTGCACTTGTTTTAACTAGACCACACATTAAAAGGCTATGGGTATGCACCCCCTTTAACCATTAGTTTAATTGGAAATATTGGATGGCAATGCTCTATCTAAAAGCACGAGATTCCGGGAAAAGGAAACACTAATTGCGATGCAACCAAAATCAAATGTGCTTAAGTCCTAGAAACGTAAAGTGCATGAAATGGAAAAGAAACGCATTGGAAGAGACACAAGCAAATGGAGAAAACACAGCCCTTTCATTAATATCCCTTGATCTCTATTACAATGACGTCTCCTCCCTTTTCGGGGGCTAGGAGCGTTAAAAGAATTCGATTACAATCACTCAATGTTCCTCTTTTCGCGTGCCCACGATTGCAATGGGCGGGCCAAGATGATGTCGTCACTGATGTCGATGAGTTCTTCACCTCCGCTACTTCTCCTACGAACAAAGAAACAACCAAGATGTCAATAGCACCTGCTGCAAGTGAAAAGTGTTCGTTCTTCTAAAATCATCAAAAGATGCATGCAAACATTTATCTAAAACAAGAAACAAAGTGATTCTAAACAACCCGAAAACTTGCCAGAAGACAGAAAATGTTACCAATAGGCCATTGCCACCGAGACAGCCGGCCAATCTGCTTTCAACTGGAAATCGTCCCTGGGTAGGATGATTTATGACTATAAATCGTCCCTACGTGGGACGATTTCTTCTGTGTTGGGGAAGCCGAACTGACACGCTCCAATGTCGACTCCCGAGGTCTCCAAAACACCTGCAGACAGAGGGGTTATGTAATTGGGGCCATTTTGGGATGACCCAGATGGTCGGATTCTCCAAATTTGGCCTCTACCCTCGGGAATTTGATATCGCCTCCCTGCAAGTTAGTGAAACTACAAAACGACACAAAACATACTAGAATCCGATCAAAGGTTACGAAATTGCAGCTATGAATTCACCAAACAGAAAACACAATATGCAGCATGAGAAAATAAACTAGAATGCTTCTAAAATAAAACTTAAGAAAAGTGTGGGGATGCCCAAGTGGGTCTCCCACCGTTGGCACTTGATTCCAGCGCCAATCCACTAGGGATGGGCCCAAAACCTCTTAGGATTGGGGGGTCGGCGAATTGGTTGATTCAGGTGTCCATGTGTTGGATTTAGGTCCGATTCAAGCTTCCAAAAGCCACCCAACAACCTCCCTTGCAAAAGAGATTGGTGGATGTGGGAAGGTGAACCAAAAGGGATGCAAGTGGGTCTTCAACTCGGTAGCACTTCGTTGCTTGAAAACTCCAACCTGTATCTTTTGGGTGAGAAAAGTCCCACCTTTTATAGACCCATGGGGTCTCTTTTGGAGGGAAACACAAATGCCATGTGTTGGTCATAGGCGCCATGTGGCAGTCTTGTCTTCCCAAGAGGGAGGGGAGTCCTCCATTGACTTGGGCTTTCATAACTGCCCTTGTGACAGTCCTCAAATGGCCTATTTGTCCACTCACACACGCATGCGAGGTAGGAGTCATCAACTGACTGTTCTGGGCTGCCACTTGGCCTCATTTGTCTTTTTTCCCGTTAAACTTGGAAATCATCCTTACTGGAGACGATTTCAGAAATCGTCCCTGGGTGAGACGATTTCAAGTTAGCAATCGTCCCTGGGTGAGACGATTACTAGGAAAAGTGTCTAAGTGTTCCAAATTGCTTCTTGACCTCACAAAATTGCTATGAAAGTGGTTAAGACCACTGTTTGACCTCTGAGGGCTGCCCTGGGGGCTATGTTTGCCAAAGTGATCAGTGTTTGCAGTCACATAATCGGATTGGTGCTGTTTTGGTGTCTACAGATGCCACTTTTTGGGAAGCGCTGCGGGTGACGCAGTGCTGAGCAAAAAAAATAGATAACCAAAGCACTAATGATTAGGGATTCTTGGTAACCTAACCAACTTTTGATGCCCCAAGTATGGAAAGGGCATGCATTCTTGAATCCTTGCTTCTGACGAGCTAAGGAATTTGATTTCAAGTATTAACCTATTTTGGTGAGGTGTGACTTGAACTTAGACATTGATCAATCATGAACAGGCAAAGGGCATTTTTATCCTCAGGGGGAACCTTGTGTTCATGATTCACGAAATGCCAAGTGTTTGATTGATTTGATTGTTGCTTGTTTACTGCCCCAAGCAGGAGCGTGATTGTATTTGTCAATGATTCTTTGAATGCATGTCGTTTTCCTTAATTGGGTGTGTGATTGTTGGTTGGTGACTAAGTGTGACTACCCCCTCAAGCGACGAATCGATGAGGGAATGACCTTCGTGAGAGAAGCGACGAGTCGCTTGACCCAAGATGACTTGTGCAAGGGTGCCTTTAGAGGGTTTACCGTTAAGCGTGTGCAATTTTTCCAACATTTGGACCTATTTTTGGTGGGTGTTAACCCTTTTGGTGATGCCTGAATGGGGTGAAATCATCGAAAACCTATCTTCCCGTGGAGCGGTCCGGCTATGATAGCCTTCTTAGGGAGTAGGATAGTGACAATGTAAACCCCGACATCAATTTTTCTATGCCAAGAGGTTAAGTGCAAGAGCACTTGTGTCTGGCAATGTTTATTACTGTTTTTGTTGTTTTGATTTTCTTGTGACGTCGTTTGGGGATGAAATTGTCAAAAATCCGTCTTCCCGTGGAGCGGTCCGGCTATGGTAGCCTTCTTAGAGAGTAGGATAGTGACAATGTAAACCCCGACATCAATTTTCTTTTCCCGGAGTTTAAGTGGAAGAGCACTTGTGTCCGGCAATGTTTTTTTTTGTTGTCTGTTTTTGTTGAATTTTTTTATTGTTTTTGTTGTTTTGTGTGACGCATGTGGGGATAAAATTGTTGTAATCTTCTTCCCATGGAGTGGTCCGGCTATGGTAGCCTTCTTGGGGAGTGAGATAGTGACAATATATGACCCCAACATCTATTTTGATTGCCTTGGATTGCGAGTGTAACAACATTCTATTAGGCAACTTTATTTGTTGTTTTTAGTGCATTTTTGTTGATTTTTATATGTTTTTGACTTTTCTGGCTGGAAATCGTCCCTGGGTGGGACGATTTCCAATGCGTAAATCATCCCTGGGTGGGATGAGCACTGACCAGAGCGCTCGTCCTAGCCAAGGACGATTTCCAGTTGGTAGGCTTATTTAAGGCCCAAAACTTGGATTTGGGCTCATTTGTGTCATTTTTTTCTTGTGATTTGGGAGCTCTGGGAGGAGGAGGTAATTCTGCGAAGCGAAGCGCTGCCGGAATTCTCTCTGTCATCATGAGTGCACAAACTGGTTCGAGCGGTGGAGCGGAGGCGAAACCCGTAAGTGCTCCCTAGAGTTTATTCTTGCAATTGATGATGTGATTTGAATTGATTTTGTTTATTTCTTTGTTTGAAATAAAATTTAGACCCTGACTCTTAGTTTATAAAAACTAAGATTTATTGTATATTAAACGTAATATAAAACCTATGTAAAAACGTTTATTGTTGAAGTAAACCTTAGGATAAACTACACGTAAACCCTAAGTTTTTATGTTTTATTTTTTTTTGAATTGTTATGCTGTTTTTGTATTCAATCAGTTAAGGTTAGAAACCCTAGATCTGAAAGTTTTATTTTTGAATTTTTGTGTTGTTTTTTTTTTTGTAAATACTCAGTTTAGGTTAGGAACCTTAAATCTGAAAATTTGCTTTCTGTAAATTTTTATTTTTATTTTTTGTTTGTTTTTGTAATTATCAGTTAAGGTTAGGAACCCTAAATCTGAAAAATTAGTTTTGAATTTTTGTGTGTGTTATTGTTTTGCAGGTTAGGAGCCGATATCGTGTACCTGCCACATTCGCTGAGGCGCGGTCGATGCTGACTGATGTTGACTGGTAGTGGCTTGATGCCCTTGGGATCAAGCAGGTGGCTCGACTGGAGCCTGTGGTCCCGAATCAGGCCTATCTGACAACCCTGATCAAATTTTGGGATCCGCGGACCAACACTTTCCATCTTTCGACAGGGGAGATGACTGTGACACTGGAGGACGTTTATCGGTTGCTTCAAATTTCGATAGATGGATTGCCCATTAGGACATCGCCACGTGATCAGCGGACTGCTATACTGATGAGATGTTTTGGGCATGCGGAGCGGCTGGGTGTAACGAACCCAGTGGAGACAACCGAGGTGGACTGTCAGGCTAGCGGGATTTTTGTTAGCTGGTGGCAGGAGAGGGGGGTGTTAGGAGTGAGGCACGCATTCTTGATGGGCCTCATTTATAACATGCTTCTACCTAATTCGTCAGGTGCGAGGTTCCCGTGGAACCTGTTGGAGTTGGTATGGCAGTTGGTAGAGTGCCCGATAGAGGCACCGCTGATTTATGGATGGGGACAGACATTGTTGGCACAGCTCTACGGGGAGCTGTACGGCGTCTCGCTATCGGCAGCAGAAAGGGGGTGAGTTGCGATTATCTTCTTCGATGTCGGGGTTGGCAGCACATAGCAGTGGAGAGGCCGACCGGGTTACCGTGGATGACTCGGGCGGTGATGGATGACGAGGAGATTGGCTATGCAGCTTTGTGGCGGCGGTCTACGGAGCAGGGGTAGAGTCGGTGATGGGCAGGTGTTGTACAACACTATACTGATGCCTTCTCTCTACTCACTCTAGGGGAGGTGGTTTGGCGTCCTTATCGGGACTATCCAGTCTGGCCGGAGGCTGGAGAGTGGCTCCGACGGGTACGTAGGGAGCGGTGGTTGACTGGGCGACACGGGACGGACCATGAGTTCTTTCTATACCGTCGGGTTACATGATAGTTTGGGGTGCACCAGGGGTTGCCTGGTGAGCCCGTGGTCTATCGACGTTGGGGAGATGAGAGGGATCTGGAGCCACCGATCACCGTGCCATTGGGCGAGGAGTCGGATGCGATGATTGAGGTCCCGGATGTGGATGACATCGGGACTACCACTGAGTATGACTCGTGGTGGGTACTACGGCGCTGGAGAGGAGAGGGGCCATTGGGAGGCGCGGAGGCGACAGTGGAGGATGCTGAGGCAACGAGGGGGTGATTGGGGGGTCCGTTGGATGATGCGGACATGGTGGATGTGGGAGATGAGGATGTGGACTTGGGTGTTCCGGAGCAGCCGAACATGCAGGATGTGGAGGAGCAATGCGAGCCTGAGCAGGCAACTGTCATCGCGAGTCCTATGCGTCCGACAGATACAAAGGAGGTGGGGTCGGATGTAGGCGTTGAGATTGCACGACTGACAGAGCTACTGCGGATGCGAGATCTGGAGTTGGGGGATGCGAGGTGGGAGCTGGGGGATGCGAGGCGGGAGCTGGGGGATGCACGGCAGGAGAGGGATCTTCTGCGGGCTCAGTTGGTAGAGCGGGATAGAGTTTTGGCACAGTGCGATGATGCATTGTCTATCTATCATCGGCGAGAGGCAAAGTGGTGTCTGTACCGGATAGACTTGGAGAGGGAGGTCATCCACCTTGGTGGGCGGCTACCTGAGCCTTCGGTCGGTGGATATTCATGGTGGACAAGGGATATTCTGACTGAGCAGTCAGCATCATCTCGTCGCAGGCGGTTAGATGAGGGGGGTGGTAGCAGGCATGATGCGGGGGCTAGTAGTAGCCACCCTGCAGGGTCTCGTAGGACCCACACCACGGGGGGTAGTTCCCGTCGCATCGATCCTACGTGATCATGGTGGTGGACGCCTTAGGTTGGGTTTTTGGATATTATTGCGGGGTCTGAGGACCAGTTTTGTAGCCTGCGGGCATATTTTTGACGATACCTTTGTCATTTGATAATGATGATCATCTTGTTACTTATACTACATATTTAGATTATTAAGGCTTGGAGTGGAGTGATGAGGATGAGGGACCTCTTTATTCCTCTAACATTTTGTTTTGCAATGTGGTAACTTTGGTGCATCCTAAGTTAGCTCTGACACCAAAGGAGTATGCTAAAGGAGATACCCCTTGTGATAGAGATATTGAGGATATCCTTTGGTACAACTTCTTCTTTCACGGGTCAGTCCCCTATGTTGCACATGTCGTCTCTTATTGTTCTCATAAGGACCCTATGTAACAACCCTCGGTTAATGAACTATTTGGTTGGTTGTTTTATTTGTAAGGATGAGGTATTGCTGATCTTTTTATGATTGCAGGTGCAGGTGTCTCCAAAAAAAGGAAGTGGTATAGAAGAGTATACCTTCTCCTGAAGGCAGACAAAGAGCACCAGCAATAGGTAAGTGGGGAAAGTGATGAGCGGCGGGGTATTCGTGATTATTAGGGTCTAATTCCCTATCAGTAGTACATCCGCCAACGGCTCATATAGATGCATTCATGTAGATGCATTTTAGGGGTGTTATGTGTTTTATTTATAAACCTTCTAAAATAAATAAATAATATATTAAAAATAAATAAATAATATATATATATATATATATATATATATAATATTGACAATAATATTAATCATATAAAATAATAATTAAAAAATGAAATTATCAAAGCAAGTAAATATATAATATAATTTAGCATGAACAAATATGAGAAATTAGAATATATTAGTTAAGGAAATAAAGTGGGAAATGATTAGCTTGACATGTTCAAGCCAACATGGCGAACTGTTATGCATGGAGGTTACAGGTGTTATTCGCAAAATCCGCTTTCCCTTCTTCTATAATATTGGATAAGAAAATTAGTGGGAATGGTTAATATTTGGGAAGGAAAAATCTACTGGTTTTGGTCTGCATGCGAAAGGGAAGATTTCCATTGACAAGAAACTTGTGAGAGATGGGTACGATCTGCTAATTTTACTTCTAAGAAAAATTTATAAGAAAAGAAGATATTGCCGCTGTGATTTGATATCTCTGTGTTGAATTAATTTCTGAAAATTTGAATGTTTTATAGTAGCTTAAATTTTAAGTGAATTTACATATAAAAAGGAATGATTGATAAATAGAATTGTATGAAAAATGCATTGTTGGGTGCATTTAGTAGTAGATGCATTTGCACCGTAGCATGTCGCTCTGATTCCCCATAAGAACCTCCAGGAAATGTATTGCCCTTGTTACCGCATGCATAACATATTAGGAGAAGCATGTGTGATGACAGCAAACAAATGAGACTGAAATGCATTCCAGTGTTAGTGTGGAAGCTTTGGTGTAAGCCCTGCGCTACAAGATGGAGTGTTGTTTCCTTGGGAAGTGTGTAAAATATGTTTGAGTATTGTGGGATTGGTTGTTATGGTTCTTTTCTGAAAATGTAAATATATTGAATGTATATCACGAATCTTCTGTTGTGTATTGAAACTAGACGATCTGAGGTTTGTTTTGAAGACTTTGTATTAATTTATGACTGTGATAGACACCTCATGCAGACGCTCTCAATGCATGCTAAATTATGTGGGATAATTGGTGATAAATTCAAATATGAATCCTGTTATATATATATATATAGTGTGTGTGTGTGTGTGTAGACATGGGGATTTAAGGGTAGGTTTGAAATCTGATGTTGGATGAATTTTAGTTGAAATGTTGTGCATGCAAATATTTCCACTATATACAATGCAAGTATTCTGGACTGCAACATAATCTGGTTATTATTTTGTATATGAATCTGATTTGTACTTCATTTTATTTATGATATATGGAGAATGGTCAAATATGATGTTTATAGTATCTTTTATACTAAGTTTATAACAATACAAACAATTGTTGAGTTAAATTTGAATACGCGCCTATGTATTTCGTTATATTTTACTTGGAGAGCTTGGTTGTATAAACGATGAAAGTTAATCAAGCTTTGAAGGGAATATCCTTAATAGATTATTAATAATAGGGTTTAGTTTAAAACATGCATTAAACTTTTTCATAAGGAAGAATTAGTTAACACAGCTAGCCTTTGTTCTCGTCCAACTCCGTGGCTTGTAATGGTGTGCCCTGAGACGACGTCGCTACCAAGTTGGAGTGAGTTTGTAAGGGGTTGAGAAGTTTAATTTAGGAGAACAAAATTTAGGGAAAATGTCATGGTAAAATTGTCATACATAGTAAAAGTTGTATAAAGAAGAATTACTTTGCCATAGTTTGGAAAGTAAGTTTGGGAATTAAAAAAAATAGTGCATTGTCACCATCAGGCATTTAGAATGTAAGCACTTTTAAATATTATGATACCACGTCTGCTATTTTTGGTGATCCGCTTGAGTCAATATTTCTTTGATATATAAACATAAATTATCCTCTCTCATTTAAATCAATAATCAGTTTAAACTCTAAGAGTTGCCATAGAAGGAAAGGATTACACATCTTTTTCTTTAAGATTAATGTAGATAGGTAGGATGTAGATGAAATACCCGGTACCCTTGATAAGGTTAAATAATAATTTCTTTCTCTGATGTCAAACACATATATGTGAGACCTTTGAAAATGTAGATTACCATCATAACTCATCAGAGATCATAATCTTGGACTGTAGCATAAGATCATAATCCAACTTAAGTCTTCCTCCTTTTTGATACTTTAGAAACCACCAACTCAATTAGTAAGGACACGACTGTATTTTAACTAGGTTGATTTGAGCCGCCAACTTGCCTTTGCCAATTTACCGGAAACCTTTGGGACCAATCTTGGGAAAATGAACTGAACATGGACATAGTGATCAATATCCTTTAAACAATAGCTCTCATATAAACTTCGGGATATCGTTCTTCTATTGTTCTTGCAAAGCTAGTTAACATCTATTTTTACATCGTTCATGTGAGCTAGTTAAACAGTGTTCGAATTTTCTTTTTAATAGAGGATTCTAATTAATTATTATATTTTCTTTTGAGAATTTTTTTGTGATGGTTATGTTAATATTTAAAAAAAAATTAGATTATTCAATTCTATGTTATAGGTGAAAATTGTTTGGTTAGTTAAATAAATTACAAAGGGTAATATATATACCAAGCTTAATTTATTAGATCATTAGTTTTTAGTATAATTCAATTAAATAAATAATAGTATATGTCTCTTACCTCAAAACCAAAATAAAACTATAAACTTTTACCTTTAGAAACCTAAGGATGGGAAGATCCAAAATTATGGAAAAGACAACCTCGATATGCAACCTAAGGTTGTGGGCAGGACAACCTTGTCATTCTTTCAAGATTGTGGGAAGGATAATCTTGTGGGTCAACCATTAATGGTGCTTGCGGGAAGGCAATCATCATAATCCAGGGCTCTAACCATACTTCTAATGGGAAAGGTCAGGACGAGAGGTAACGAAGGATGAAATGGGTATCACTTCTAGGTTAACCCTACTAGTGTTGAGTGGTGAATTTTGTGCTTGACTCATAATGGGAATACTGACAACATGATGGTATGGGACATCGTGTTGTTTAATCAAGACAAAACATCGGGTAGTTACCAGGGTATTGGTAGACCCTAGATGAACTCTTGGAGAGGTGGATATTCGTCTAGCTTAGGCATGCATACACTAACTCTTGTATGACTTAAAGTCTTGTTAAGAGACGGGGAAATTATGCATCCAACCTCTAGGTGAAATGGGCCCTAGAGGAGAAACCCCAACCTAAACTTGGAATCTCGGGTGGAGAGAGAAGTTCAAAAGAGGCAACCATTCCGGGATTTGGCCAATCTCGATCTCATGAGTATTTTGACTGCAGCGGAATGGCACTCATGAAGATTTTTTTTAGCATGCTCATACTAGTAAATAATTTGGAAATGATTAAAAATATTTCTCACTGTGACCCCTAATGTAGGACAACCAAGTGGGTAGGACTTGGGTTGTTACATTTGGTATCAGAGCAAAGGTTGCGAACCCCTAGGCAATAATTTTTTTTAAAAGTGTATTGAACATTTAAACAAAAATTTGATAAGGTCTTTTTTGTTGAATAGGCAATGACATCTAGACAAAATGCTAGTTCTTCAAAGAGATTTGTGGTGGTTTAGTGGGAAGGGCTGACCGAAAATCCTAAGAGGGTCTTTAGAAAGGTTATGAGGATCGGGGCTATAGAGGAAGCTGCAAAACATCCTCGAGTAATGAGGAGAGAAAAAATACCAGCTGCAAAAGAAGATAAAATGGTCCAAATGATGCAATTAATGCAAGAGCAAATGAGCCAATAGAAAGAGAAAATGGAACAAAAAAGTGCTCAAATGACTAAGCACATGGCTCAAAAAAAGACTCAAATGTTAGAACACATGGAACAACAAAAAGCTCAGTTGGCTCAACAACAAGAGATGATTTCTCAACAATAGAAAATAATAGAAAATTTATCCAAAGAAAAGGAATCGGTAATAGTTGAGGAAGAAACGTTTGCTGATCCCGGAAGAAGACAACTAGGGTCTGAATTAGATAAAGATATGCGGAGAGTCGATATAGCTAAATTTGATGGTAAAGGTGATGGAGAAGAAGCGGAGAGATGGCTGAACAGTTTAGAGGTATATTTTGTTATTAGAACTCTCTCCTCTAAATCAAAAACTGCATGGGCAGTTTTTCATTTGACCAGAGCAGCTGTAGATTGGTGGGATACCTATAGGAAAACCCATAATGTGGAGGTTGTAGATGTGCAATGGGAAACATTTGTAAAGGTATTTAAAGATAGATTCTTGACACCACAATTTTACCTTGAAAAGATTGTAGAATTCTCAAGGTTAACTCAAGGTAGTATGATCGTTATTGAATACTATCAGTGGTTTGTGCAACTACTTAAATATATGCCTGAGTATGAGTAGAGAACTAAAATTAAGGTCCAAAAATTTCTTTTGGGACTTCACCCAAATATTGGCCACCTGATTCTTATGTTAAAGCCTGCAAACCTTACTGTTGCCTGTGATTTGGCTCGACAAGAAGAGGACAACTATAAGGTCAAGAAGGCTTATTATCAAAAATCCTCTGATAGAGAAGAACCACAGAAAAATAAAAGTATTGGCTCAACAAAATGGAATAAGAACTAGAGAAAAAAGGATAGGAATGAAAATAGAAATAGGTTTGACAAGAACAAGAACAAGTATCAAGGAAACAGAGGAAATTAGAACAACCAAGGTGGTCAAGATAGAAGAAACTTTAGGGATAGGTATGATCAAAGAGCTAATGCACCAGGAACTGGTACTCAAGAGGGCAATGATGGAAATAAGAGAGAAAGGGGACCTCAAAATGGTTGTTATATCTGCCAAGAAGATCATTATGCTGATAAGTGTCCTTTGAGAGTTGACAAGAGAAAAGAACTTGCAAAGTCTGCTCATAAGATTTATGCAGCAATAGGTAATCCTAAACTTAATGGACAAGCAATACCTTTTCTATTGAATGGAAAAATTTATAATAGAGATGTATGTATTTTGATTGATTTTGGAGCAACTAATAGTTTTATTTCTACAAATATTCTGAGGGATATACCGGAAAAACCTGGGTTTATGGAAAATGGATGGAAGGTTGAGTATGGGTCTAGGCAAACCTATACCATTAATCAATGTTTATTTGACCCTCAGTTAGTACTTCCCCAAGGAAAAATAAACTGGCATTTATATGTGGCTCCATTACATGCCTTCGACATAATTTTAGGTATTGATTGGCTCAAGGTACATAAAGCATTATTAAATTTTGAAGAAATATGGATGGATTTCACTGATGACACTAAGCAAAGGATTCAGATTTATTGTGGATGTGAATCAGTGGAACCACATCTTATAACAGCCATGCAAGTTAAAAGAGCCATAAAGAGGGGTAGTAGAGTTTTTGTAGTCAAACTTAATGAGAAGGAAGAAACCGAGTCTGGGGCAAGTCTTTTCCAGACTTATCCGATACTTAATGACTTTCGAGATGTTTTTCCTGAGAATCTATCGGGTCTTCCATCCCAAAGAGAATTTTATTTCTCCATAGAACTTATTCTAGGAGCAACACCTATAGCCCGAGCACCCTATAGGATGACTACAATAGAGTTGCAAGAACTCAAGGCACAACTTCAAGACCTATTAGAAAAAGGATACATTAAACCTAGTGTTTCTCCATGGGGTGCACCAGTTCTATTCATTAAGAAAAAGGATGGGACACTAAGGTTATGTATTGACTACAAAATGTTAAATAATATGACAATTAAGAATAAGTACTCTCTACCCAGAATAGATGACTTGTTTGACCAATTGAAAGGAGCTTCAATTTTCTCAAAAATTGATCTCAGATCTAGATATCATCAGCTGAGGATTCGAGAAGAAGATACTCATAAAACTACTTTTTGGACTAGATATGGCCACTATGAGTTCACAGTGCTACCTTTTGGATTAACTAATGCTCCAACAACCTTTATGAACCTAATGAATAGTGTATTCCGAGAGCAGCTAGATTAGTTTGTATTGATTTTTCTAGATGATATATTGATCTATTCCAAAAGAAAAGAGGAGCATGATCATCATATGAGGATTGTTCTCGAAATACTCAGAAAGAATCAGTTGTACGAAAAATTGTCCAAGTGCGAGTTCTACACATCCCAAATATAATATTTGGGTCATGTGATTTCATCTGAAGGAGTGTCTGTAGACCCAAAGAAAATAGAAGCTATTATTGATTGGCCTACTCCAACAAATATTTTTGAAGTACGAAGTTTTATGGGGATGGATGGGTATTATCGCCATTTTATCTAGAATTTCTCTAAAGTGGCCTACCCAATAACCAATCTCCAGAAGAAAGGAAAAACTTTTAAATGGACTACAAGGTGTGAAGAAGCTTTCAAAACACTCAAGGAAAAATTAACAACACCTATCCTTAGAATACCAGATCCCAAACTACCATTTATTATGTGTACTGATGCTTCCATAGAAGGATTAGGTGGATTTCTCATGCAAGAAGAGGGTGTTATAGCTTACGAGTCATGAAAACTTAAGAAATATGAGCTAAATTATGCCACACATGATTTAGAATTAGCTATCGTGGTGCATGCACTTAAAATGTGGCATCATTATCTTCTTGGAAAATCTTTTGAACTCAGAATTGATCATCAAAGTTTAAGATACATCTTCACTCAACCAATGCTCAATGCTAGACAAAGGCGCTGGATGGAATTTCTAGCAGAATATGATTTCAACATTGAGTATATAAAGGGAAAGGAAAATAAAATAGCAGATGCTTTGAGTAGAAGAAAGCATATTGTTGCTATAACACAATACCAATTTGATGTAATTGATCAGATAAGAAGCCTTCAACTCCAAGATGAATTTTCTCAAAAAATTCGAGATCTGATTCGGCAAGGTTCTGAAAAAGCAAAGGAATTTGGAATCCGGGATGATATATTATATTTCAGAAATAGAATGGTAGTGCCAAAATATCAGAACCTAAGAAATATGTTGCTACAAGAGGCACATTGTGCTCCTTATTCCGCTCATCCGGGCTATGTAAAGATGCATGAAAATATGAGAAAAGACTACTATTGGCCTGGAATGAAAAAGGATATTGTTGAATTTGTAGCAAAATAATTAGAATATCAAAAGCTAAAGGTAGAGCATCTACATCCCTCTGGATGCCTATATTCACATGAAATTCCAGTATATAAATGGTAAGTTGTTTCAATGGATTTCATAGTTGGTTTACCTAAAAATCGATTTCAACATGATGCCATTCTAGTAGTAGTTGATAAACTGACTAAAGTGCCACATTTTCTGCCTAGAAATGTTAAATATGGAGCTCCTATTGTAGCCCATAATTTTTCCAAGGAAGTGATACGATTGCATGATTTTCATGAAACAATCATATCAGATAGATATTCTAGGTTCACTTCTAAATTTTGGCAGACATTGCATCAAGCATGGGGAACAAAACTTAATATTAGTACTGCTTATCACCCAGAAACTGATTGACAAACTGAGAGGGTAAACCAAGTCTTAGAGGATATGCTACGAATGTATTGCATGGATCATCAAACAAAGTGGGAAGACTATTTTTTCTAGTAGAATTTTCTTATAATAATAGTTACCATACTTCTCTAGGTATGGCTCCATTTGAGGCTCTATATGGGAGGAGGTGCAGAACACCATTATCATGGAGTAATCTAGAGGATCGGGTAATGATTGGTCCTAATATGGTCAAATAAATAGAAGACCAACTCAATAAAATTCGTCGAAGGCTCAAGGAAGCTATAGACCGACAAAAGAGTTATGCGGATCTTAAAAGAACGTCAAGGGAATTCACTATGGGAGACAGAGTATTCCTAAGGGTTAAACCAACCAAGAGCTCTATCAAATCCTCTAAACTTAATCTGAGATTTGTAGGACCTTTTGTTGTTGTTAATAAAGTTGGCCTAGTTGCCTACACAACTAGCCTTGCCTCCCAGCTTGTCTAAAATCCATGACACATTCCATGTATCCCTCCTCAAGAAATATGTTTTTGATCCCTCTCATGTTTGGAATGTTAATCATTTACAGATGATCAATCCCTTGCGCATTGAGGTGCGACCAGTTAAGATACTTGGCTACAGAACAAAACAATTGAGAAAATGGAATATTGAGCAATGTAAGGTCCAATGGGACCAATACTCTGAAAATAGTGCCACATGGGAGGATGTGGCCATCATGAAAAGATAGTTTCCATTTTTGTTTGAACAATGATATTATAATTTTGGTTTGAATAATATAATATTTATGTTGTGTGTAACTACATGCTATTTTTGCTAGAGCTAGAATTAAAAATTGTTGACTATGTAATATCTTTGCTATTTTATTTTGTTTCATAATGATGCAGGAGCATCCAGTGGTGTAAGAGTGATCTTGCATCATCTAAAAAATTGTAATATTTTGCTTTTTATGTTCTAAGTGTGTTTAGTTGTTAGGGGATGGAAAAAAAAACCTAGCAGTGAAAGAATTGCCCCAATATCCTGAGCGGTTTGGGAGATATGCCAAAACTAGTGAAAATCCTAGTGAAAACCCTACCAAAACTAGTGGAAATCCTGCTAGTAAAACTTGGAGGTCAATTTTGAAGGCCTTAGAGGCCTTTTTAAGGGCTTAAATATGGTGGTATTATGTTTAAACATAGTACCAAGCTTCATACCCCTTTGAGAGATTTTCAAAAAGGTGAATAATAGTCATTTCGATAAATGAGCGAGGAGTTATGACCTCGATATATTTACCCCTAAAATTCAAATTTTAAATGCATAGTTTTAGGCAGGAAAGGGGAAAACAAGGTATTTTGGAGGGAATTTCAAATTTGTAATGGGTCAATATTTGTAAGCTCCATTCTCCTCAGCAAGGAATATCAGAAAGCTTTTAGCATATCTTCGTTTTCTCTATTTCTATGGATTTTATGTGTTTTGGTTAATGCAACTCTACTTCAAGTGGTATCAGAGCAGGAGTTCCTGAGTGTGTAAACAAATCTTCGAACATGAAGTAGTTTACACCAGGATTTGTGGTTAGATTTTATGAGATAAGTGAGCATAATGCCTCCACAAAGAAACCATGGTGGTGGGAGAAATGCTATGGTTCTAGAAGAAGATTTTAGAGCTTTGCAGAGGCAAGTTCAAGCTCTACAAGAGGAACAACGTAGAGGATTTGAACCAAGGAGAGAAGATGAAAGTGAAGATAAAGCTGAATATGAAGAGGCCTAGTTTGAGGAAGAAGAAGAGGTAGTAGATCCTGCACAAGCCAGGTTATACAGAGCCATATCCCATATTGGGAAGAGACCAAAAATGGAGGTTTCTACATATTCTAGAAATATTAATCCAAAAGAGTTGATCGATTGGATCAATGACATGGAAGAATACTTTGAGTATGAGGAGGTTGAATATCTTGAGAGGGTCAAGTTTTCTAAGACCAAGCTGAAGGGTCATGCTAGTATTTGGTGGAAGGGAGTGCAGTTGGAAAGAAACAAAAGAGGGAAGGAAAGGATAACAAGGTGGGAGTGGATGGTGGAGAATTTGAAGAGGTAGTTCATTCTAGCTGACTACGAGTTGGATTTGCTAAATAAAATATAGGGTTTGAGGTAGTCAAGTAAGTCTATCAAAGAATACATAGAGGAGTTCTATAATATCCTAATCAAAACAAGCCATTCTGAGGCCAAAAAGGAGAAGGTAGCCTATTACATAAATGGGTTGAGAGCAAGTATTCAAGAGGAGCTAAGTCTGGTCAGGATGACCACCATAGAAGATGCTTACCAGTTTGCCTTGAAGGTAGAAGAGAAGTTGAGTAGAATATTTGAGAGCAAGCAGAGAGGAAGAGGTCATGGTGGAAGAACTAGTGGGAGAACAAATGGAGGATGAAATGAGGACCAAAAGAAGACTGGAGAAACAAGCAACAATCAGGACCAGAAGGGGGATAATTCTTACCACCCCCGTGAGCAAAATAATGGCTACCAAAGAGGAAGAGGGCTTGGAAGAGGAGAATTTCGTGGAACCTATTTCCAATGTGGGGAAGAAGGACACTGGGCATATGAGTGCCCACAACACCAAGGGGAACAAATAAGAGACCTGAAGTTAATATCCAAAATGCTATTGCAGATGAAGGTTCTAAATTTGAGTACTCTAAAGAAGTAGAAAGAGGAGAAGTTTTGGTCACAAGGAGGGCTTTTCTGAATGAGGAGAAATATCCAGATTAGAGGAAGAGTCTATTCTGCACAAGGTGTAAATATGCAAGTAAGGTGTGTAATGTTATAATTGATAATGGTAGCACTGATAACCTAGTTTTAGAAGGGATGGTTACCAAGTTATATTTAGAGATAAGAAGACACTCACATCCATATCGGATTGCATGGTTGTAGAAGGACCATAGGGCTTTGGTCAGTGAGCAGTGTTTAGTAAAATTTAATATTTGAAGTTACCGTGATGAGGTCCTGTGTGACATCCTACCCATGGATGCTTACCATTTGCTATTGGGAAGGTCATGGTAGTTTTATTAGCGTGCAATACATGATGGGCATGCCAACACCTACTTCCTGACAAAGGATGGAGTGCACCACAAGTTGAAGCCTCTTAAGGAGGTGGATGAAAAGGTATGTAGCAGTGCCAAAATTTGTTTAATATATGGTAGAAATTTTTTGGATGGCCTGAAGCATGAGAATATGTGTTATGCATTAATTCCTAGAGTTAAATAAGAGCAATTTAAAAATATCCTAGTAGAGGTCTCAGGTTTGTTAGAAGAATTACCATATATTATATTAGATAATGTACCTGAGGGTTTACCACCAGTGAGGAAGATTAGTCACCACATAGATTTGGTATCGGGAGCTAGTTTACCCAATAAGGCAGACCATAGAATGACTCTTGTAGAAAGTGAGGAGCTGGACATACAAGTCCAAGAGCTACTAAAAAATGTACTAATTCAAGAGAGGTTGAGCCCATGTGTAGTACCTGCAGTACTAGAACCAAAGAAATATGAGGAATGGAGAATGTGTACAGATTCTCGAGCTATTAACAAGATCACCATCAAATACAGATTTTCATTTCCAATGATGGATGACATTATGGACAGTTTGAGTGGAGCCAAGTACTTCACCAAGATTTACCTAAAGAGTGGTTATCATAAGATTCGTATCCGAGAAGGAGATGGATGGAAGACAACCTTCAAGACCAGAGAGGGTTTGTACGAGTGGTTGGTCATGCCATTTGGGCTAACCAATGCACCAAGCACATTTATTCGACTGATGAATGAGGTATTGAAGGAGTATTTAGGTAATTTTTTATTTATATGACATTTTAATTTTTAGTAAGACTTTGGAGGAGCATCTGTTGCATATTTGACGATTTTATAAGAAATTGAGGGAGGAGCAATTGCTAATTAATTTGAAGAAGTGTATTTTTGTGAAGGAGTTGGTGTATATGGTATTTGTCATCTCATATGAAGGTCTTAAAATGGACCCAAAAAAGGTGAGGGCTATCATTGAATGGCCTACCCCAAGGAGCATTATAGAGGTAAGATCATTCCATGGTCTATCCAATTTTTATAGAAAATTCATTGGGAATTTTAGTAGCATTTGTGCACCGCTAACAGAGACAATGAGAGGGGATAAGGAGTTTAAATGGACTCCAGGAGCAAATAAGAGCTTTGATATATTGAAGAAGAAGGTCACATAGCAACCTATTTTGGCACTTCCAATATTTTAATAAGGTATTTTAGGTAGATTGTGATGCTAGTGGTAGCACCATAGGAGTTGTATTGAGTCAAGAAGGTAAACCTATTCCTTATTTTAGTGAGAAGCTCAATGATGCTAGGAAGAAGTATTTTGTTTATGATCAAGATTTTTATGCTATAGTTTAGGCTTTGAAGAAGTGGAGGCACTATTTTTTTCCAAAATAATTTGTTCTATATACTGATCATCAAGCCTTTTAGTATATCAATAGCTAAGGGAAGCTAAATCAGAGGCCCCTGAAATGGGTTGAGTTTTTGCAGAGTTATATTTTTGTGTTGAAGCATAAGAGTGGGAAGTTAAACAGAGTTGTAGATGCCTTAAGTAGAAGGCATACATTATTGACAAAAATGAAGGTGGAGGTTATAGGATTTGATGAACTCAAGAGTTTATACCCTGAAGACCCAGATTTTACAGAGGCTTGGAGAGCTTGCTTGGCACCTATTACTTTGAACAAAACTAAATGGTTGGATTTTCTAATCCAAGATGGAATTTTGTTTAGAGGAAACCAATTGTGCATTCCAAGGAGTTCGATGAGGGAGAATCTGATCAAGGAGAAGAACAATGGAGGGTTGGCTGGACACTTTTGTTGAGATAAGATCATCACCCTCGATAGTTAGAATTACTATTGGCCACAGTTACAACAAGATGTTAAGAAATTTGTGCAAAGTTGTAGAGCATGCCAGAGAGCCAAGGGTGTGAGGTAGAACACTGGATTATATCAGCCATTACCTATACCAGAGAAACCATGGGAAGATATCAACATGGATTTTGTTCTTGGCCTACCAAGGACACAAAGAGGGAATGACTCCATATTTGTGATGGTTGACAGTTTTTCAAATATGACACATTTCATTCCCTACCATAAAAAAAATGATCCAGTTCATGTTGTAGGGTTGTTTTTCAAAGAGGTGGTACGACTACATGGTATACTAAAGAGTTATTTCAGATAGGGATACCAAGTTTGTTGGGTATTTCTAGAGGACTTTGTGGAAGAAATTGGAGATAAATTTGAAATTTAGTTCTACATACCATACGCAAACTGATGGACAAATAGAGATGGTGAATAGGAGCTTGGGTAACCTGGTGAGATATTTAGTAGGAGATAAGCCCAAGGGATGGGATCTGGTTTTACCACAGGAAAAATTTTCTTACAATAATTCTTTCAATAGGAGTACTAATAAATATTCATTCCACATTGTATATGGGAGCAACCAAAGGAATGTTTTTGAGTTGAGAAATATAGATAGAGGGGAAAAGAGTAGTGTTGAGGCTGAGGACTTTGCAGAGCACCTAAATAATTTGCATGAGGAGGTAAGGAAACATATTAACAAGATTAACACTCAGTAAAAGACAAGGGTAGACAAGAAGTGATAGTTTAAGGAATTCCAAGTGGGAGATGAAGTTATGGTCCACCTGAGAAATGAAAGGTTTCCTACTAAAACCTATAACAAGCTAAAAATAAAGAAGTTTGGACCATACAGGATCATAGAGAAACTAGATTTAGGCAATGCATATGAAGTAGAATTTCCAAGTGGGCTTAAAATATCACTTATGTTCAACATTTCAGATTTGAAAGAATATCATGAAGGGGATAATGATGAGGGACCATCAATAGAAACTTGGGATATTCCAGTGTCTACTCCAGATAAGGAAGATATAGAAGAAATCTTGGACACCCATGTTGGCAAAAGTACAAGAAACATGCAGTATGAAGAGTATTGGGTTAAGTGGAAGGGAAGGCCTATTTAAGATTCATCTTGGTTGTTAAATACAAAGGTTGACCACCTTGGTTTTCCTCCAACAAAAAAGAAGTGAAGGTCACTTCTCAATTTACCCTGGGTGTCTAATGTAGGAGAATCCAGTGGTGTAAGAGTGATCTTGCATCATCCAAAAAATTGTAATCTTTTTATTTTTTATTTTAAGTGTATTTAGTTGTTAGGGGATGAAAAAAAACCTAGCAGTGAAATAATCCTCCCAATATCCTGAGTGGTTTGGGAGATATGCCAAAACTAGTGAAAATCCTAGTGAAAACCCTGCCAAAACTAGTGGAAATCCTGCTAGTAAAACTTGGAGGCCAATTTTGAAGGCCTTAGAGGCCTTTTTAAGGGCTGAAATATGTTGGTACTATGTCCAAATATAGTACAAATATTCCTAACCCTTCGAGAGATTTCTGAAAAGGTGCAATAATAGTCGTTTCGAGCAACGAGCGAGGAGTTATGACCTCGGTAAGTTTGCCCTCGAAATTCAAATTTCAAATGCATAGTTTTAGGCGGGAAAGGGGAAAACAGGGTATTTTGGGGGGAATTTCAAATTTTTAATGGGCCAGTATTTGTAAGCTCCATTATCCTCAACAAGGAATATCAGAAAGCTTTTGGTATATCTTTGTTTTCTCTATTTATGTGGATTTTATGTGTTATGGTTAATGTAACCTTGTTTCACATAACAATCATAGCAATGTATTTAATGATTTTAATACACATTGTAAACACAAGGACAGTGTTTAATATTAGTGGGGGAGAATGTAACAACCCTAGGTTAATGAACTATTTGGTTGGTTGTTTTATTTGTAAGGATGAGGTACTGTTGATCTTTTTATGATTGCAGGTGCAGGTTTTTTCTCCTGAAGGCAGACAAAGAGCACCATCAATAGGTAAGTGGGGAAAGTGATGAACGGTGGGGTATTCACGATTATTAGGGTCTAACTCCCTATTAGTAGTACATCCGCCAGCGACTCATATAGATGCATTTTAGGGGTGTTATGTGTTTTATTTATAAACCTTCTAAAAAAATAAATAATAAATAAATAAGTATATTATATTTATATATGTATGTATAATATTGACAATAATATTAATCATATAAAATAATAAATAAAAAATAAAATTATCAAAGCAAGTAAATATATAATATAATATAGCATGAACAATTGTGAGAAATTGGAATATATTAGTTAAGGCAATAAAGTGGGAAATGATTAGCTTGACAAGTTCAAGCCAACATGACGAACTTTTATGCATGGAAGTTATATGTGTTATTCGCAAAATCCGCTTTCCCTTCTTCTATAAGATTGGATAAGAAAATTAGTGGGAAAAGGGGTTAATATTTGGGAAGGAAAAATCTGCTAGTTTGGGTCTGCATGCGAAAGGGGAAGATTTCCTTTGACAAGAAAATTGTGAGAGATGGGTATGATCTGTTAATTTTACTTCTAAGAAAAATTTATAAGAAAATATGATATTGTCGCTGTGATTTGATATCTTTGTGTTAAATTAATTTCTAAAAATTTGAATGTTTTATAATAGCTTAAATTTTAAGTGAATTTACATATAAAAAGGAATGATTGATAAATAGAATTGTATGAAAAATGCATTGTTGGGTGCATTTAGTAGTAGATGCATTTTCAACATAGCATGTTGCTCTGATTCCCCATAAGGACCTCTAGGAAATGTATTGCCTTGTTACCGTATGCATAATAGATTAGGAGAAGCATGTGTGATGACAGCAAAAAAATGAGACTGAAATGCATTCCAGTGTTAGTGTGGAAGCTTTGGTGTAAGCCCTGTGCTACAAGATGGAGTGTTGTTTCCTTGGGAAGTGTGTAAAATATGTTTGAGTATTGTGGGATTGGTTGTTATGGTTCTTTCCTAAAAATGTAAATATATTGAACGTATATCACGAATCTTCTATTGTGTATTGAAACTAGACGATCTGAGGTTTGTTTTGAAGACTTTGTATTAATTTATGACTGCGATAGACACCTCATGCAGACGCTCTCAATGCATGCTAAATTATGTGGGATAATTGGTGATAAATTCAAATCTGAATCCTATTATATATATATATATATATGTGTGTGTGTGTGTGTGTGTGTGTGTGTGTGTGTGTGTGTGTAGACATGGGGATTTAAGGGTAGGTTTGAAATTTGATGTTGGACAAATTTTAGTTGAAATGTTGTGCATGCAAATCTTTCCACTGTATACAATGCAAGTATTTCAGACTGCAACATAATCTGGTTATTATTTTGTATATGAATCTGATTTGTACTTAATTTTATTTATAATATGTGGAGAATGGTCAAATATGATGTTTATAGTATATTTTATACTAAGTTTATAACAATACAAATAAATGTTGAGTTAAATTTGAATACACGCCTGTGTATTTCGTTATATTTTACTTGGAGAGCTTGGTTATATAAATAATGAAAGTTAAACAAGTTTTGAAGGGAATATCCTTAATAGATTATTAATAATAGGGTTTAGTTTAAAACATGCATTAAAATTTGTCATAAGGAAGAATTAGTTAACACAACTAGCCTTTGTTCTTGTTAAACTCTATGGATTGTAATAGCGTGCCCTGAGATGATGTCGCTACCAAGTTGGAGTGATTTTGTAAAGGGTTAAGAAGTTTACTTTAGGAGAACAAAATTTAGGGAAAACGTCATGGTAAAATTTTCATACATAGTAAAAGTTGTATAAAGAAGAATTACTTTGCCATAGTTTGAAAAATAAGTTTGGGAATTGTTTTAAAAAAATAGCGCGTTGTCACCATCAAGCATTTAGAATGCAAGCACTTTTAAATATTATGATACCACATCTGCTATTTTTGGTGAACCGCTTGAGTCAATATTTCTTTGATATATAAACATAAATTATCCTCTCTCATTCAAATCAATAATCAGTTTGAACTCTAAGAGTTGCCATAGTAGGAAAGGATTACGCGTTTTTTTCTTTAAGATTAATGTAGATAGGTAGGATGTAGATGAAGTACTCGATACCTTGATAAGGTTAAATAATAATTTCTTTCTTTGATGTCAAACACATATATGTGAGACCTTTAAAAATATATATTACCATCATAACTTGTAAGAGATCATAATCTTGGATTGTAGCATAAGATCATAATTCAACTTAAGTCTTCCTGCTTTTTGATACTTTAGAAACCACCAGCTCAATCAGTAAGGACACAACTGTATTTTAACCAGGTTGATTTGAGCCACCAACTTGTCTTTGCCAATTACCAGAAACCTTTGGGACCAACCTTGGGAAAATGAACTGAACATGGACATAGTGATCAATATCCTTTAAACAATAGCTCTCATATAAACTTCGGGATATCGTTCTTCTATTGTTCTTGCAAAGCTAGTTAACATCTATTTTTACATCATTCATGTGAGCTAGTTAAACAATGTTCGAAATTTTATTTTTAATAGAGGAATCTAATTAAATATTATATTTTATTTTGAGAATTTTGTTGCTATGTTTATGTTAATATTTTTTAAAAATATTTAGATTATTCAATTCTATGTTATAGATGAAAATTGTTTGGTTAGTTAAATAAATTACAAAGGGTAATAGATATACCAAGCTTAATTTATTAGATCATTAGTTTTCAGTATAATTCAATTAAAAAATAATAGTATATGTCTCTTACCTCAAAACCAAAAGGAAACCATAAAATTTTACCTTTAGAAACCTAAGAATGGGAAGATCCAAAATTATGGAAAATACAACCTCGATATGCAACCTAAGGTTGTGGGTAGGACAACCTTGTCATTCTTTCAAGATTGTGGGAAGGACAATATTTTGGGTTAACCATTAATGGTGCTTGTGGGAAGGAAATCATCATAATCCAGGGCTCTAATCGTACTTCTAATGGGAAAGGTCAGGACGGGAGGTAGTGAAGGATGAAATGGGCATCACTTCTAGGTTAACCCTGCTAGTGTTGAGTGGTGAATTTTGTGCTTGACTGATAATGGGAATATTGAAAACATGATGGTATGGGACATCATGTTGTTTAATCAAGACAAAACACCGGGTAGTTACCAGGGTATTGGTAGACCCTAGATGAACTCTTGGAGAGGTGGATATTCATCTAGCTCAGGTATGCATACACTAACTCTTGTATGACTTAAAGTCTTGTTAAGAGAAGGGAAATTATGCATCTAACCTCTAGGTGAAATGGACCCTAGAGGAGAAACCCCAGCCTATACTTGGAATCTCGGGTGGAGAGAGAAGTTCAAAAGATGTAAACATTCTAGGATTTGACCAATATCGATCTCATGAGTATTTCAACTACAATGGAATGACACTCATGAAGATATTTTTTAGCATGATCATACTCGTAAATAATTTGGAAATGATTAAAAAAAATTCTTATGGTGACCCATAATGTTAGACAACCAAGTGGGTAGAACTTGGGATTTTACACCTTATTCCACTATCTCATAGAGACCTTGTATGGTTAGGATTCTCTCCTCCTTTTGTCAAGAAGGATGACACAGTCAGAATTTGCAACAATTATCAAAGAATATGCTATGGATGATCATGTTTATGAATGGAGTCATGTAACAACCCAATTTATGCCCACTTGGTTGTCTAAACACCCCAAGTCTACCCACTTGGTTTTACAACATCAGAGTTTATCGTAAGAAAAAAAAATTATTTTATTCTAATTTATTCTTGTTTTATTTTCTAGTATGAGCATGTTAGGTTCATCTTCATGAGTTTCATCCCGTTGCAGTTGGAATACTCATGAGATCAAGATTGGATAGATCCCGTATAGTTGTCCATTTTGAACTTCACTCTCCTCCCGATATCCTAATTTCAGGTAGGGGGTTTCTTTTCCTCTAGGACCCATAACACCTAGAGGTGTGATGCATACTTTCCCCATGTCTTGACATGATCCAAAATACATATGCCATGTAAGACGTAGCGCATACATGCTCGAGCTATATGATCTTCCATTTCCCATGGAGCACCGTCTAGGGTCTTACCAATACCATGGTAACCACCCAAATTTTTGTGATGATTAACCAACACGATGTCCCATACCATCATGTTGTCATATTTACCCAGTCAAGCATAATTCACCACTCATCACTAGCATGGATAACCTAGAAGAGATACCTGTACAACCCTTCGTTACCTCCCGTTCTGACCTTTTTCCATTAGAAGTATAGTTAGAGCCCTGGTTTATGTCGGTTGCCTACCTGAAAGTGCCAATATCAATTAATATACAAGATTGCCTCACCCACAATCTTGAAATAAAATTAAGGATATGATGGTTGCCTACCCGCAAGCACCATTAGTAGTTAATATACAAGATTGTCTCACCCACAATCTTGAGATAGATTCAAGGTTGTCCTACCCACAACCTTGGGTTGCAAAATAAGTTTGTCTCATCCACAATCCTAATATTTCATTATTTAAAATTTACCAAAGTTGGTTCAAAGGTCTTCTAATATATATAGTTTCAATATAATTCAAAGCTTTGCTAATTTTTAAAAGAACGTCAACTTTCCGTTTGACTACTCGAATGTTTAGATGGTAAAAAAAAAAGACAAAAAGTCTAATTTAAGCATCGCATTCAAAACTAAAGATTTCCACAATTACTAAAACAAATTTAATTAGATTCCCTTTATAATGGCTATTCCTTTGAAGTAAAGGCTACACTAACATATGCATCCACATATCACTTTCCCTCAATACTCTATAATTATTTTATGATAAACAAAACCATGAACTAAGCTAACCATTCAACAAGTTAACATAAAACTACAATCATTATTTCAATTATAAGTTTGATATCTATTACAAATGAACTTAAAAGAGTATTGTTTCTCATTGTTAAACTAAGCAATGACATTCAAATAGTCAACTACAATGTTCCTCACTCCACCTTATGCAATCTACCATACGGGTTGATTTAAATATTCTCATTACCACAACCTTTTAGGAGCTTGACTATGCTCAAAACATATTTTTCTTGTATTTATTTTAATTCATCCGCGAGGTTATAACAGTAACAAAAATTCTAAAGTTTCTAGTTTCTAATTTGAATTTTTCTATACACTCTCAAATTTGCATGGTTTTAAGTTCATCACATCCTTGTCTGATTTCAAATAGCTCCTAAGAGTTTCCATAGTCTTCAACGCTGCATTCCAAAACTAGGTCCGATTTTATGATTTACATAACCTAAACTATAATTTCAATTGAACTATATTTTCTTAATCATATCATGATGAAGATTCCTTTCAACCTTCGTGAGAACTCTCTAGCACATAAACTATTTTAAACATATTCATTTAGCTACCATACCATTTAGTTTAGGCTTGTTTTTTCCAAAACATGGCATTTCCATGCAATTACAGATTCAAGAACATATTTTAAGTTACTGTATTCATTTTTCCCCATTCACCTTAGCATATGCAACAAAATAAAATTATTGAACCCCAGACCAAGATCAATCCTTGTTTCCAAACAATACCTCATTTGAATAGCTTACAAAAAATATAAGCTTTACTTGAATGCATATCAATTCTTCATTATTTTAGAAGGTAAGACTGCACTTTTTTTTTTTTCAAAAGGTTGTAAGACTATCACATATATTATCTCAATTCCTACACTGTTCAAATTTTTTACATTAAATAAAATTTCAATATTGGACTTGCACCAATAGAATCCAAAGTTTTTACATTCTCTGAGAAGTAAGAGAATTCATAAACATTTACAATGGATTAGCACTTTGGACATTAATAACCATCCCTCAATGCTAGGTCACAAAATATCTTCCAACAGTAAAATTTAAAGTTATGGCTTGACTCCACCAAGCTCTCCAAATTTCAGATACAAGTTTTCGATGACAATTCAGGGGTCAAAGTGGCTAAACTAAAATGAAATGCAATACTCCTAGCATGCAAGTAATTTTCCACATCCTTCCATGCAACATACAAGATTACAAGCAAAAACCTCCCATATCACCATGGGTTTTCAACACAAAATACAAGTAACGCCTTCAATTCCTTTTAATAACAACATGCAGAAGAGCTCCTGACTTAGGGTTGATTGGGAGAGAGATCTCTGGAAGAGAAAACTAGGGCATCATTTGGGTAGCCAAAGAGATTTTTGGTTACTATGGATTTGAAGATAAAATTGCTACCCTAGGAGGGCCCAATGGGGACACCTCCGAATCCTCTTCTAGAGACATAGTTCTTTTGTAGATTTGTTAAAGGATAAATATCCATCAAATACTAAAGAAGCACAAAAAACTGCATTAAAAATGCTCTTCATAATTGCTATAATTTTATCTATAAATTCATGGGTATTCTCCCTACCCTAATTTTTTTGCATTCCTGGGTCCGGAAAAAATGGGAGCCTCTTGGTGAGTATTCTTTGTGGTTTATTAGCAATGGATATTTTATTGTTACTTTTTCTTCACTTGCTGATAGAAATAGGGATTTCGAATCAAAAAATAGGAATCATGGTCCAATAGGATTATTTGTTCAACCCTGGAGAGTGGGATTTGATCCTCAAATTGAACCCACTGCTATCTCGGTTTGGATCCATTTGTATGCACTTCCAATGGATTTTTGGAGTGAGCAGGTATTGGAAATTATTGGTAATTTCCTTGAAAGACATTTGGGTGTTTCCAAAGACACAATAGAAGGAAACACAACTATTTATGCAAAATTATGTGTGGAAATGTATCTTATCCATCCTCTACCGGTACAGGTGGGACTCAAAATTACAGGACTATCTTGGATTCAACAACTAGATTATGAGGCATTGCCCTTTAGATGCATATTTTGCCACAAATATGGGCATTTGGCCCGATCTTTCCCAAATAATATGAACATAAAAATGGAGGCTCCTCTAGGAATGTCAAATCTTCCTAAGGAGGGTAAGTCAAAAATCAAAAAAGAACCAACCAATATTTCTTAGGGTAAAGAAGCACAGGGAGATGGTTTTGAATAACCCAAAATAAGGAGAAGGCAAAAGAAAAAATATGGTAAAGATCAAACCCAACTCAAGCCCTCCAATAGGTATGAGATATTTAAGACACTAATGGACCAAGAAGAAGAACAATTCATGGAAGGAGTGGATGGGAATAATGAAAATAATAAAAGCCATGTTCAAGATCCTCTTTCATCTCCCCCCATCATAGAGCAGGTAATTGAGTATAGTGAGTTACCATAGTTAGAGAGTGTAGGGGCATTGATAGTGCATAACCAAGAGCAACCGATAATTAAGGATTTCAGCATGGGAATAGCAGAAAAGAATAGAGAAAGGCCAACTCTAGGGATAACTTAGGTGGAAAAGAGATAAAAAAATAGTAGCTCTCAAGGAGTGGGTAGAAAATAAAATAAGGAATTGATAGAAGTTCAAGGAGACAAACTGATCACTGGAGGATCAGTGAGGCCAATAGATTTTTACTGCTCAAGGTAACCAATGATTATACAATCATGGAATTTTAGGGGTTTAAATAGTAGAAACCATCAATCTACTATTCGAAGACTCTTATAAAAATGTAAAATAGATTTTTTTCTTATCCATGAGACAAAAATATCATTGGATCTTATGTGTAAAATAATTAACAGACTTTGGAGGGGTGCTGGTCATATGGAAGTGGCTTCCCAAGGGGTCTTAGGGGGGATAGTTACTCTTTGGAACTCTCTTGAATGGACTACAATAGAACATATATCTTGGAGGGGTGTTCTCACATCACATTTTAGAAATAATGTCACAGTTGAACATGTTTTAATCACAAATTTTTATTGGGCTCAAAACCTAGATGGTCAGATGCTTCAATGGAAAGTTGTGCATAACATGAGAGTCTCAAGGGAAGAGTTAGACTAGATTATTTGTTGGGGATTTTAATTCTAAATTATCCTCTAGATATCAGGAAGGGGGAACCCCAATTTTAGACCCAGGGGATCGACTTATGATTGCCCAAGTCCAGGCATTACACTTGGTGGATATTAAATGCCCTGGAACCAACTATAATTGGACTAATAAGTGGAGGGAGCCACATAGCAGGAAGGTGAAGTTAGACCATTTTTTTTGTTTAAGAGGAGGAATTTGTAAAATGGAATATAAAATTTCAGATTTTGGAGGGTCCAATTTCAGATCACTTTCCCATTTTTTTGGAAGGAGGGATCAAGACAGTGCAACATCACAAACCATTTCAATTTGAAAAATTTTGGTTACAAAAAGAGGAACTTCGAAAGAAAATTCCACAGTGGTGGGAAGAAGGTCACCCAACATATGGGACAACAATTTTTAGATTCCACAAACAGCTTCATTATGTCAAAGATCAACTAAAACAATGGAGGCGAGCTAACAAGATAGACTTCCAGGTCCAAAGAGATCCATTGGTGGCTAGATGGGATGAGGTTCAAAAACACTTTAGGGAAGGAACAATTATAGAGTAGCTCAAAGAAGAGGATGATGCATTGCATAAAGCGGTTGAGGACATTGAAAACCAAGAGGAGACCTACTAGAAACAAAGAGCAAGAACCACTTGGTTATTAGAAGGTGATAAAAATACCAAATTTTTCCATCGAAATTCTTGTGCTAGGAGACAGATGAACAACATGGAAGCTCTTCAAGATGAGAATGGACACTCCTTTGATACAATTCTAGGTATGCATTTCCATTCAATGGATTATTTTTCTAAACTATTTAAGGAAAGTATGGTGCAAGATGAAGAGGTTCAAAAAGAAGTTATTGATTTCATACCCTCTGTTATCTCTGAAGAAGAAAATTAGGCCCTACTTAAATCCAATGATAGGGAGGAACTGAAGAATGTAGTCTTTGGAATGAGCACCAGAAAAACACCAGATTCGGATGGCTTTCCAATTGAGTTTTTTTTAGGCCTTTTGGGATAACTTGGAGGAGGATGTAATGGCTATTATAGAGGAGTCCAAAGGTAGTAAAATAATTCTTAAAGCATTAAATCATACTTTCATTACCTTAATTCCAAAAGGGGAGGAGGGGTACATATTTCATATTATAGACCTATTGCCTTATGCAATGTCATATATAAAATAATCACAAAGGTAATGGCTGAGCGGCTAAAACCTCTTCTACATAGCATTATCTCCTCAAAGAAAGGGGGTTTTGTAGAGGGTAGGTATATCTTGGATGGTGTGGTTCTAGCTCAAGAGGCAATCCATTCAATGCAAACATCTAGTAATAGAGGAATGTTCATAAAATTAGATATGTCAAAGGCTTATGATAGGGTGGAGTGGAGCTTCTTGTCAAATATGATGGCAGCCTTTGGTTTCTCTTAAGATTGGATAGAATGGGTCATGAGTTGTGTTTCTACTCCGAAATACTCAGTGTTAATAAAGGGTCTTCCCTCCCAAATATTTGGAGCTACTTGAGGCCTTCATCAAGGAGATCCTTGCTCTCCCTATATTTTTCTCATATTGGCTAAAGGATTGGGTAGACTCATCTTGAGGATAAGACAACAAGGTTTGCTAATAGGTATCAAGGTGGGTGAGGAAGTTTTGACTCACCTACAGTTTGTGTATGACATAGGATTGGTGGGAGTGGCCAGCTTTAGGGAAGTAAGAATGATTAGAGATACACTTAATGTCTACCTTAGGGCTACAAACCAAGTCATAAATGATAAAAAATCCAAAGTGGTATTTTTCAATCTTGATCAAAGGCTTCGGGACAGAATTTTAGAGATCTTGGGATTCATAAGGACTTCTCTCCTAGTGGTATACTTGGGGGTCCCTTTGCATTTTAAAAAACTAAAAATAGGTCTAGTTGATTGGCCTTCCCTTGCTCTTTAATGACCCTCATTTTAGCTCTGGTTACATAATCTGGTCAAGCTTGTGCTCTCCTAAGAGCCAAAGGATCAATTTATTCAATACAATGGACTTTTGCTTCATCCCAAGTAATCAATATTTACTCTAGGATTGAGGGGTTGTCTCCTGGTGATATGGTTGGTAGCTGGGATAGAGGGACTTGGATAAATATCTAAGTGTTGGCAATTTTGGGTACCTTGGGTACATTGCCTTTGCTCAAGTGTTGATGTTGTCATTGATGTCAAGAAGCTTTTGAAGGAATCCAAGTTCAAGGAAGGGTTTTTGTGAAAACCAAAGGAGTCAAAATAAAAGGTTTTATTTAAAACCATGGACAACATATTTGAAATGGGTTTTTCTTAAAACCCAAGTTGGATCTTCGTTTCGTTGAAAAAGGTGCCCCAGTGATGAAGATATTTAATTTTAAATATTTAGTTTAAATTTTATTTATTTAAAATTTAAATTAAAATTTTAAATTAAAGTAAAAGGGCCGACGTGTTTGGATATGCATCAAAGTGCATATAAAATAAGGCAATTAAATTCATTAAGTTTGAAGGATGGTGTTTCGATATTAAGCGCAATCAATTCAATTTCGGAAGGAGCATTGAAGAGTGCTTAATAGAAGATCATGCGATAATATGATGTGAAGTGCTCGAATAATATAAGATCGACGAAACCTGCACTTGCCGAATTCTAAGAGTTGCACGATAATAAAAAAAAAAAAGGGATATAAGGTGAGCACGTGTTCGAAGTAAACGGAGGGGATATCTCACTATTTTGATGGCAAAAAGATAGCGCTTAGAGTGTTAAATCAGTGCACCGTGTGTTCAGTTTAAAGTCGAATGGATAGCATGATTGGTGTTTGGGTCGTGCGTAGCAGAGGTGGAATCAAAGAGTTATTCTGTGACATGGCAACATATAAGAGGACATACGCAAATTAAGACAAAGGACCATTTTAGAAATACAAAGACAACAAATGTGTCTGTGATATCTAGCAACGTCCTCGGCGAATGTGACGACAGTGTTTGGCTGCAACAGTAAATAGGTGGACAGAACTAGTCTTTGGATTGGTCACCACCGGATGAAGGAAACAAAGGGTACTGAAGTCCCTACTATTCCCATCGGTGGGGCTATCGCAGTTGCCAAGCTATCAAGCGCTTGAGAAAGGAAGGTTTACTGTTCGATTCTTCGCAGGCGCTAAAAAGGTAACAATGATTTTTGTTGGAGAATAAGGTTTTAGTTTTAAAATTTAGAAGGTGCAGTATTCCAAAGTTATAGGAGGTATAAGGGTGTAGCTTCACTATATTATAAAAGGGTAGTTTTTGTTTTGTGTGAGAGATTAAGTGAAATAAAGGAGTTATAAGGTAGAGTGTCTAATATTGAAATGTTGAATGAGGTTGAATGAAGAAGACATTGAACCTTGATTATATTTGAACCAAGGAATATTCTTGAGGAAATATTAAAGAAATATGTTGTCTACTAACCTTCTTGAGTTTGGCAAAAATGTGGCTATGGTTATGACAAATTTGTGAGATCTTCATCTTCAATAAGGTATGGGCACATTCTTCTTATGAGTATGATTGGTGTATGTTTTCCTGAAATAAGATTGGAGTGAAAAGGTATTCAACTAGTTTTCCTTTGGTTGGGTGTAAATCCTATTTTCTGGTTTGTTGAAGACTACTTATGCATTGTTATCCTTGATGAGAGTTTTTGGTGAATGCATAATTCTGGTTTGAGGTAGTGGAAGCATTGTGCACTAGGGTTTATGTTTGTAAGTCTTGTTACTTGCATTGAGATGGTGAAACCCTTAGTTGGCTATTTTGATATTGATGGATGAGTTGCTTCCATAGTGGTTGTGTTGATCAAGTTAGTGCTTTACTTGATACATGATTTGGGCTTACTCTTTTGAGTTGATTTGAGCAAGTTTTCTTGGCATTTGGTGGTATTGTCTTGGTGGCTATTTTGTTCAAATATCTTTGGATGGAAAAGGATTTCTACTTGTTTCCTTTTCTTGTGATGATTGGTTGAATGCTTCAAGGTTAATGTTGAGTTGAATGATGTTAGTTAAACCTTGTCTTTGAGCATTTTTGTTGAAGCCCTAATTGGTTGAGAAAAGATATTGGTTGTTGGAAAGAACATGAGTATCATTGTTATATGAGATATTGCATGGTTGGCAATTGTTGGGTTGTGTTTCATGTTCTTGAGAAAAACATACTACATCTATCTTATTCTTTTGAGATTTGAGATTGAGTTGAGATTAATATTGGAAGTTGAGTATAGAACATATTGAGTCTCTAACAATTCTCTTTATGTTTCTATGAGATTTAAGATTGAGATTGGGAGTTAAGTATAGAACATATTGAGTCTCTAACAATTCTCTTTATGCTTCTATGAGGTTGATGAATCACATTGGGTCTCTAACAATTCTCTTTGTGGGTTCATGCCAAACAATTTTTTCTTGATGAACTTGTGAATAGGTGATAGGTTTCATTGGGGACTTGTAAGAAGATTTAGATAGGTTTCGGTGGGGACTTGTGAGTAGGTTTTGGATAGGTTCTATTGGGGACTTGTGAGCAGATTTGGACAGGTCCTAGAAGAGGACTTGTGAAGTTGATTTTGATAGTTCTATCAGAGAACTTGAGGACAGAGGTGCATTGGTTCTATGAGAAGAACCTGAGGACAAATTTTTGCCAGACTGAAGGACTAAGTTTGGTGCAGATCAAAGACAGAGGAAGAGGACATTTGTGCCAGATCGAAGGACTAAGTTTGGTGTAGATCAAAGACAGAGGAAGAGGACATTTGTGCCAGACCGAAGGACTAAGTTTGGTGCAGATCAAAGATAGAGGAAGAGGACATTTGTGCTAGATCGAAGGATTGTGTTTAGTGCAAATTCGAGGACCAGATTTGAGGTGATAGAGTTGAGGACAGAGGTCTCCAACCAGAGCAGGGAAGACAAGTGTCTTTTGTGGATAGAGTTCCATTTGCTAAGGGCAGCAGAGGTAGAGGTCTTCTAGAGGATCACCAGCAAAGCAAAATTAGGGGAAGGTATCTCCTTTGAGCAAAGGCTCATAAATCTATATTGGGGGAAGGTATCTCCTTTGATCCAAGGCTCATAAACATTGTAATTGAGAAGGTTTCCCAAAGAACTTTGAGATAACTTTTAGAGAAAAGTTTTGTGGTTGAACCACGTTAAAATTGGTGTCACTTTGTGGATGATCTTATGCATTGTTTTGATATTGCTTTGGATATATTGGTTTACTATTTTGAAGTATAAAGGAAAAGTAAAAAGAGGTCTTATACTGTTCACCCCTCCCTCTCAGTATAAGCTTGTGTTCTTCAATTGGTATCAGAGCGGGTTCCTTCGAAAAGGTTTGACAGCTTGAAGGAAGATCTTACAAGAACACAAATGGCAAGGAAAGGCAAAAGCAAAACCATAAGACACAAGAAGAAGAAATCTCACATGGTCATGAAAGAAAATGAAGATGAACTCAATGTTGTTGCTTTGGGAATGGAAATAGATTCAAGAGATGAATCAAACAGTGGAGAACAAGCCAGATTAATAAAGTTTTGCACCAGATGTGGGAAGACCGGTCACTTTGCAGTTGATTGCTCACAAGTAAGAGAATGTTTTGTTTGTGGTCAACTCGATCACAATGATCATCATTGCCATGGGTTTAGTAGCAGTGAAGATGAAGATGATCCGTTCAAAATTGATGAAGATAAACAGGATTGTAAGAGCAAGGATTCTGAAAGGCATAGGCATCAAAAGAAAAACAAAGATGAGCACAACAATAAAGGAAAGATGTATTCTCACAAGCACAAGAAGAGCTTCTACCTAGACAAAGCAAGTAAGTGTTCTAGTAGTGATAGTGAAAGTTCTTCAAGTGATAATGAAAATGAGATGTTGTTCATATCAAAAAAAGAGGAAGAACCAAAACATAGATTCATTATCATGAAATGTCTTAGATGTGGAAATTTTGGTCACCTTGAGGATGATTGCACAAATAATGATTTGGTTGCTAGTATGTATGAGGATTCTTCAAAAAATGATAAGGAAGATGCATGTATGGTCTTTGAAAAGGGTAGCACCTCTAGTGATAAGAAATCTGAAAAAGGCCTTGATATTTCAAAATGCAATCAAATAGAGGATCTTGAATGTGAACTTGCTAATGCTCTTAGTGTTTTGAAAAAGGAAAGGAAGAAGAATGCTAGACTCAAGGATAAGTTAGATGAATGTTGTATGGAGAGAAATGATCTCATAGAAAGTCTTGACATCTCTATGGCTAAGACACAAAAACTCAAGGATGAGTTGAAGTCTAAGGTTCTTGAGTATAATGAGTTAGAGCAGAAAATGGCTTCTTTGAAAGAAGAAAATAAAGAGTACAAGGATAATCTGTATAGGTTTCAAGAAAGCTCCAAAAAGGTTAAATCTCTTATCAAATGTCAAAGAAAGACAACAAATAAAACAGGTCTTGGTTTTGTTAAACCACACAAGAAACAAGTTGGAGAGTCTAGTAAGAGACTCCAAAAGGAAGAGAGTTCTAATGAGGAAAGTATTTCAGATCATGAGTCCTTGAATGATAGATGCATAGAAATAGAAAACAGAATTCAGAATGAGAAGAAAAAGTTTTTAGGACCCAAGAGGTCAAGTAAAGGAAAGTTTCAAGGCAGATGTTTTGCTTGTCACAGGTTTGGTCACATGGCTTCACATTGCATGGCTCAAGTGAAGAAGGTAAATGATAGTTTCAAAAGTGCTAGTTACTTTCAAGGGTATTGCTACTCTTGTCAACAATTTGGGCACAAGGTAGTTTATTGCAAGGCAAATAACAGGAATAGATTTGGCCAAAACAGGTTTGGTCAGAATTGGTGGATTCAAAGATCAGGTTTGCCTCAAAGAAATAACATTGTTACTTGTTACAAGTGCAACAATGAAGGTCACATAGCTAGACAATGTAGAGCTGAAATTCCAAGGTACAGGAATAGAAACAGTGGTATGAATAGGTCCAAGGATCAAGGCATGGCTAAGAACAAGAACAGTGACAAAAACAGGAACAAGAATATGGACAAAGAGTTCAAGAGAAGGCTTGACAAGGAAGTTATAGACGCTGATGATGATTAGTGCCTAATGGGAGTTTTACTCCCACCCCAAAATTAATCACCTCATCATGAGGTGGGGGAGGGACTAAGCTAAGAGGCTCATTCTTAGTCCCAAGCCCCAAAGGTGACCCTTTGCCATTGATGACAAAGGGGGAGAGATATGAGTAAGGGGGAGAGCTTCAAGTGAAGAGGAAAGCTTCAAGTCAGGGGGAGAAAAACTTCAAAGGTAGATTCTCAGTTGTGGGTTTCAGTTTTGGCTCTTAAGAAGTGTTTTTTCAATAAAGGTTTGCCATCAATGACAAAGGGGGATATTGTTGGCAATTTTGGGTACCTTGGGTACATTGCCTTTGCTCAAGTGTTGATGTTGTCATTGATGTCAAGAAGCTTTTGAAGGAATCCAAGTTCAAGGAAGGGTTTTTGTGAAAACCAAAGGATTCAAAATAAAAGGTTTTATTTAAAACCATGGACAACAGATTTGAAATGGGTTTTTCTTAAAACCCAAGTTGGCTCTTCATTTCGTTGAAAAAGGTGCCCCGGTGATGAAGATATTTAATTTTAAATATTTAGTTTAAATTTTATTTATTTAAAATTTAAATTAAAATTTTAAATTAAATTAAAAGGGCCGACGTGTTTGGATATGCATCAAAGTGCATATAAAATAAGGTAATTAAATTCATTAAGTTTGAGGGATGGTGTTTCGACATTAAGCGCAATCAATTCAATTTCGAAAGGAGCAGAGAAGAGTGCTTAATAGAAGATCATGCGATAATATGATGTGAAGTGCTCGAATAATATAAGATCGACGAAACCTGCACTTGCCGAATTCTAAGAGTTGCACGATAATAAAAAAAAAAAAGGGATATAAGGTGAGCACGTGTTCGAAGTAAACGGAGGGGATATCTCACTATTTTGATGGCAAAAAGACAACGCTTAGAGTGTTAAATCAGTGCACCGTGTGTTCAGTTTAAAGTTGAATGGATAGCATGATTGGTGTTTGGGTCATGCGTAGCAGAGGTGGAATCAAAGAGTTATTATGTGACATGGCAACATATAAGAGGACATACGCAAATTAAGACGAAGGATTCTCATGTTTCAGAAATACAAAGACAACGAATGTGTCTGTGATATCTAGCAACGTAGCAGTGAGTCCCTCGACGAATGTGATGGCAGTGTTTGGCTGCAACAGTAAATAGGTGGACAGAACTAGTCTTTGGATTGGTCACCATCGGATGAAGGAAACAAAGGGTACTGAAGTCCCTACTATTCCCATCGGTGGGGCTATCGCAGTTGCCAAGCTGTCAAGCGCTTAAGAAAGGAAGGTTTACTGTTCGATTCTTCGCAGGCGCTAAAAAGGTAACAATGATTTTTGTTGGAGAATAAGGTTTTAGTTTTAAAATTTAGAAGGTGCAGTATTCCAAAGTTATAGGAGGTATAAGGGTGTAGCTTCACTATATTATAAAAGGGTAGTTTTTGTTTTGTGTGAGAGATTAAGTGAAATAAAGGAGTTATAAGGTAGAGTGTCTAATATTGAAATGTTGAATGAGGTTGAATGAAGAAGACATAGAACCTTGATTATATTTGAACCAAGGAATATTCTTGAGGAAATATTAAAGAAATATGTTGTCTACTAACCTTCTTGAGTTTGGCAAAAAGGTGGCTATGGTTATGACAAATTTGTGAGATCTTCTTCATCTTCAATAAGGTATGGGCACATTCTTCTTATGAGTATGATTGGTGTATGTTTTCCTGAAATAAGATTGGAGTGAAAAGGTATTCAACTAGTTTTCCTTTGGTTGGGTGTAAATCCTATTTTCTGGTTTGTTGAAGACTACTTATGCATTGTTATCCTTGATGAGAGTTTTTGGTGAATGCATAATTCTGGTTTGAGGTAGTGGAAGCATTGTGCACTAGGGTTTATGTTTGTAAGTCTTGTTACTTGCATTGAGATGGTGAAACCCTTAGTTGGTTGTTTTGATATTGATGGATGAGTTTCTTCCATAGTGGTTGTGTTGATCAAGTTAGTGCTTTACTTGATACATGATTTGGGCTTACTCTTTTGAGTTGATTTGAGCAAGTTTTCTTGGCATTTGGTGATATTGTTTTGGTGGCTATTTTGTTCAAATATCTTTGGAGGGAAAAGGATTTCTACTTGTTTCCTTTTCTTGTGATGATTGGTTGAATGCTTCAAGGTTAATGTTGAGTGGAATGATGTTAGTTAAACCTTGTCTTTGAGCATTGTTGTTGAAGCCCTAATTGGTTGAGAAAAGATATTGGTTGTTGGAAAGAACATGAGTATCATTGTTATATGAGATATTGCATGGTTGGCAATTGTTGGGTTGTGTTTCATGTTCTTGAGAAAAGCATACTACATCTATCTTATTCTTTTGAGATTTGAGATTGAGTTGAGATTGATATTGGAAGTTGAGTATAGAACATATTGAGTCTCTAACAATTCTCTTTATGTTTCTATGAGATTTGAGATTGAGATTGGGAGTTAAGTATAGAACATATTGAGTCTCTAACAATTCTCTTTATGCTTCTATGAGGTTGATGAATCACATTGGGTCTCTAAAAATTCTCTTTGTGGGTTCATGCCAAGCAAGTTTTTCTTGATGAACTTGTGAACAGGTGACAGGTTCCGTTGGGGACTTGTAAGAAGATTTGGACAGGTTTCGATGGGGACTTGTGAGCAGGTTTTGGACAGGTTTCATTGGGGACTTGTGAGCAGATTTGGATAGGTCCTAGCAGAGGACTTGTGAAGCTGAGTTTGATAGTTCTATCAGAGAACTTGAGGACATAGGTGCATTGGTTCTATGAGAAGAACCTGAGGACAGATTTGTGCTAGACCGAAGGACTGAGTTTGGTGCAGATCAAAGACAGAGGAAGAGGACATTTGTGCCAGATCGAAGGACTGAGTTTGGTGTAGATCAAAGATAGAGGAAGAGGACATTTGTTCCATACCAAAGGACTGAGTTTGGTGTAGATCAAAGACAGAGGAAGAGGACATTTGTGCTAGACCGAAGGATTGTGTTTAGTGCAAATTCGAGGACCAGCTTTGAGGTGATAGAGTTGAGGACAGAGGTCTCCAACCAGAGCAGGGAAGACAGGTGTCTTCTATGGATAGAGTTCCATTTGCTAAGGGCAGCGGAGGTAGAGGTCTTCTAGAGGATCACCAGCAAAGCAAAATTAGGGGAAGGTATCTCCTTTGAGCAGAGGCTCATAAATTCAGATTGGGGGAAGGTATCTCCTTTGAGCCGAGGCTCATAAACATTGTAATTGGGAAGGTTTCCCAAAGAACTTTGAGATAACTTTTAGAGAAAAGTTTTGTGGTTGAACCACATTAAAATTGGTGTCACTTTGTGGATGATCTTATGCATTGTTTTGATATTGCTTTGGATATATTGCTTTACTATTTTGAAGTATAAAGGAAAAGTAAAAAGAGGTCTTATACTGTTCACCCCCACTCTCAGTATAAGCTTGTGTTCTTCACTAAGCATAGGAATACATATATGAATTGAATGATCTAGTTTGTAATACTTACCTAGCTATCTAAGCCTCATTTTGGTTAAATGAATCGAAAGAATAAACCTCAAGAGCATGCACATTAGGATCTTTAACATGATTATTTTGTGTGGTGACCATGTCCCTGATTGGGCTAGGGTAAATTTATTGTAAGAGAATTGGTATAGGTACTATCAATTGATTCAAGGCTTGGTATTAACCAAAATATCTACTAGGAAGAGGTGGAGGCCTTTGATATCCATTTAGAGGAGGTTTAAAGCTCTAATTATCTTGTGGAAATGGAGTATTTAGGTAATTCTAATAAGGAAACCCATAGCTTTTATACTATATTTTTAGGGTGGTGATATCATTGGAGAATATCCTCATCATATTCCTCAATTTCTTTACCTTTTAAGCATAGGGATTGGAACAAGGATGGGACTGAGTTGGAATAGGATATTGGGTTTACCCTAAAGTTGTAACAAGAATAGGATTACATGTAGTGGGTTGGATGATCAAAGTAGGTCAATAAAGAGGTTGGATGGAGGGAAACAAGGGTAAAGGTATCCTAGGAACTAGCCTTCCTTATAGTATTAGGCCATTCTTGACCTGGATAGATATTATGTAGGCCTCTAACAAGGTGTTTATTCCTTTAGTCTTAACCATCCTAGTTAGTTCAAAATTAAAATATTTTAAATAATAGATGAATATGATACCCAAGAGATACCTAATCTTATTAGGAATCCTTTACCAATATTTATGGAATTAGATGTTGAAATCATCGATTATTTCCATAGGAACTCTCTTGATGGTAGTCAATTGTTCAAGGAGGGATGCATTGTCTATCTTTTATCCAAAACTATCTATCAGGAGACCCATGAATTGATCCCAAAATTCCAACCAATTATGAAGTAAGATTGATGTACCACTCCTATAATTTCCTTGGAAGAAGGCATTCAACAACCTCAATACTATGTTATATTATTCAATAAAATGTATAGCACACAAGCTTACCATGTGATGCAAATATTCCAATAGGGTAATGGCATATTTTCCTATGAAATATGATATATATTTGAGTTTTGAGGTAAGAATAGGGTCCCACATGACAAAAGAGTTGGTAGAATCAAAGGACCTTTATCATTCCATTACAAAAATCTTCTTAGAGGTTTATTCTATTGAGCTACCATATTGCATCATTGGTTTCTCCTCCATGCTCTTCAATTCAGAGGTGGTATCAACACTTGTTGATTATAATTGGTAAAGGACCTAGTGACATGTATTTTTCTCATTTATTTCTAGGTCTCTTCTTGGAAATGGATCCAACAGGTAGGAAACAAATTGCTTCAATAAGCTATGAGACAAATATCCCCACCAAAAAATAAATCTTAACTTTTGTTAGATAACTTCTTTAGGGTATTTCCTTCTTTAGTGGAGTTTTTAGGTGAATCTCTTATAGATTTAATAAGTGGTTCAACTAAGACCTGAAGAACACAAGCTTATACTGAGATGGGGGGTGAAAAGTATAGCACCCACTTTTTACTTTCTTTCCAAACCAATACCAATTAATGTCCTGAATTGTAATAACCAAATATAGCAGTGTGCATTAATAACTCATATAGAAATATTCAGCAAGAGCACAAGTCACCACACCCAATTGAGATACAAGATTTAACATGGTTCCCCCAATGTGGGGTACTCCACAAGATAATATCCTTATAATATTTCACATAGAGATAAGGATCCTTATACAATACAATGATTACTTTAATCTACTCAAATCTAGGCAATACACTAATCTACTCAGGTAGGTAATCCACTGATCTACTCAACTAGGCAACACACTGATCTACTCAGGTAGGCAATCCACTTATCTGCTCAGCTAGGCAACACACTGATCTACTCAGGTAGGCAATCCATTGATCTAATCAGTTAGGCAACACACTGATATGCTCCAAGTAGGCAATCCATTGATCTGCTTAGCTAGGCAACATATTGATCTACTCAGGTAGGCAATCCATTGATCTACTCAGGTAGGCAACACACCGATCTACTCAGGTAGGAAATCCATTGATCTGCTCAGCTAGGCAACACACTGATAGACTCAGGTAGGCACTCAACTGATCTACTCAACAATATCACATCGAACTTGTCCAAATATGCTCAACAAGCTAAAAAAAAACTTGTCCAAATCTTCTCAACAAGATCACACAAAAATTGTTCAAATCTGCTCAACAAGTTCACATAGAACTCATCCAAATTTGCTGAACAAGTTCACATAGAACTCGTCCAAATATACTCAACAAGATCACACAGAACTTGTCCAAATATACTCAAAAATCTCACACAGAACTTGTCCAAATATATCCCAAAAGCTATCCACAAATCTATCCCAAAAGCCTTCTCAAGACTCAATCAATTATGCAAAAAAACTACCACAAATCTGTCCAAAAATCTATCCCAAAGACCTTCTCAAAGGCTCAACCAATCATGCTCAAGTAGCATTCAAATCTCATCCACAAATATATGAAGGCAAGGCTCAAAGATGAACTCAACAATGAATGGTAATACACTCTTCAAAGAATGACAACTATGATCCACAATTATCTCAACTCAAATCAATATCATATAAGCATAAAGATAATTGTTAGAGACTCAATATGTTCTATACTCAAATCCAATATCTTTCTCAACTCAAGGCAATCTCATAGAAGCATAAAGAGAATTGTTAGAGACTCAATATGTTCTATCCTCAAATCTCAATCTCAACTTAAATCTAGAATATAGAATAGTTTGTTTCATGGAACTTGAACAATCACTTCACACATCACTTGACTAGGCTTAATCAACTCAACTCAACCAATCATCACAAAAGACATATCTTTCTCACAAACCCTAGTCCAAGAATGTATCAAACAACTCAAATGTTTTCAACAATGCTCAACCACAAATCTCACATAACAATGATACTCATGTTCTTCTCAAGTTCAAGTTCTTTGCATAACCAATGGGCTTCAACAACTATGCTTATAAAACAAGGTTTAAACACAAATATCAAACCAGAAAACCTTGAAGCATTCAACCAACCACTTTTGAAAAGGAAACCACAATCAATCCTTTTCTCTCCAATGATATTTCAGAAATCAACCACCATAAAAAACAATAGGAGAATGTGCCCATACCTTTTATGAAGATGAAGAAACCCCTTTGGAAATCTTCCACACTCAACACACTTTGAAAAAGAAGAAAACAACCTTCACTTTGAACCCCTTTACAAAAAAAAAAATATCTCTTTACATACATCTTATTTCTCCATCTAATCAAGTTAATCAAATAGCCCTCAAAATAAGATTTCCAACGATATATAATATGGTATACTTCTAAAAGAGAAAAACACCAGAAATTTCTCTTTTTCTAAAAGTGCCTTTTAACCCTTATATCTTGCCTTCCAAGTAAATAAAAATTTAATCAAACATTATTCCCTTAGCATCACCTTATTCCTCCAACATTAGGCAATAATAAAAAAAATATTCAATAAAACGTTTACTTGCCTCTTAAAGGGAATCGAACCCTTGTCACTGTCCACTCAACATGTAGTGAACCCAATAGAGAAAGATTGATTATAATGCCAGAATAATAAAAAATAATCACTTTTATTAAGGAATCGCTGTTGTATTGTATGGGGAACCCAACAATTAATTAATAATTATATTCTTCGATGCCTCAACTATACCAAATGAAATGTCTATTTCTACAAGTGTGAAGGTGTGATCAAAGGTCACAACCTTTGTGAAAGATAGAGTGATTAAATAATTAACTAATAATGTGATTAGTATGGTGGTTAGGATTAGAATACTAACATGCCACATTCCTTAAAAAGAGCTTTTTCCTCAAAGCTCAAATTAAGGAGCTTCGTTGCTTGTTTTTCCAGTTGAATTTGTGCAAGTTCTTGTACTATTTTAATGTCACTTTTTTGAATGCAAGGATATATTGAAGGTCGAAGCATTAGTGGGTGCTAGAAAGAATAGTAGAATCTTCCTTAGGAGAATTGTGATGACGGTAGGCTTCCACTTTAGCCGATTCTTCCTATGTAGAATGAAGGGAAAATAAAGGTGCACTCACTCTTTTGCCTCCTCTCTAAATCAGGCTACCTTTACGATGAGAACTCACTATTGGCGATGAACTTGTGTGTAGTTATTTGAGAGTGTATGTCTTGCCTTCATTGTTTACTGCATGGATGTCTACCTCATATTTTCGTGGTGCATCGATCACTTCTTGCACATCGACCTCATTTACTTCATTGTTATGATCAGGTGCTTTGGTCATGTCGTGCACATATTCCTCACCTTCTTCCTATATGGAGTGACATGGATCAACTATATTCAATAAATACAATGTTTGTGTAGCACAACAATGAAGGGGCCCAAATTTCTCATCACAAGTATAGCAGAGGTCGTTCTCTCATTGCTCCTCCATTTATTGTAGTCTAAGGTACTTAACTAGCAAGGGTTTATGTTTTGGAATAGTGTGCATGAATGTTTTATCAATAGGTTTCTCCCCATGTTGACGTTGAACATTGAATGTATCGTCGGCTAACAAGGCTAATCCAATGGCTTCCTGTAGGGTGCGAGGAGTGTACATCATGATATTCACTCTAATTTCTTCTTTCAATCCATTGATGAACCCACTTATGAGGACTGATTTGTCCAACCCTGTGATGCGATTGGCGATATCCTGGAACTGAATTTTATATACACTCACTAATGTGATTTGACGTAGGTGGGCAAGATTAAGTAGCAAAAGTAGGTTAGGGTCGTGATATATTCTTCCATCGGCCATTTGCATAGTCATTTGGCGAAAAGGTGTCGCAAAAAGTGTTGAAAGTCGTCACAAAAATTTCTTGAAAATTATCGTTAAAAATTGCATAAAAGTCATCCTTTGACCATTGTGGTTAGGTTTTGGAGATTTTATAACCTTCGTAAGTGGCAGAATTAGTGAGAATTTTCAATGCCTTGACAAATTTTAGCAAGAATTTCAGAAAAGAATTAAACTTTATGTGTAATCGCTGAAAAGTTCGTTCCCGATGGCCAAAAATTAGTTCTTAAACCTTGTAAACTTTATAAAATATATATATTTTTTCTTCTCGCTGCCTCGGAGTTGCCAGAAACTGCAAGGCTTGTATGTTCTTGCTTGATCGTAGAGTGGGTAGGAGTTTTTTCCGGTGTGCTGGTGATGGTGTATAGGTCATCATTATTTATTCAGATGTCCTGCTTTGTCATCGAGGTCGATCGCTATGGATGTGATGCTGCTGCTATGGAAAATTCTCGTCGATGCAGGTGTTAGTCGTAGATCGTCGGTGAGTAATACGAATGGTTGGTGCAGATTAAGGATGATGACCACTTATATTTATCTCTGAGACTATTTTTAACCCTGTGCTTGGCCTGCTATTTCTCGCTATCTCGATTGTTAATAATACCTTCGAGTCTTAGCAGTGTATGACAATGGTTGAATGTGGTAAAAAAAATTGGTAAAAAATGATAAATATGTCCTTTTGGATCACGACTCTGATACTAGATGTAGTGAACCCAATAGAGAAAGATTTATTATAATGCTAGAATAATAAAAAGGAATCACTTTTATTAAGGAATCGTTGTTGTATTGTATGGGGAACCCAAAAATTAATTAATAATTATATTCTTTGATGCCTCAACTATACCAAATGAAATGCCTACTTCTACGAGTGTGAAGGTGTGATCAAAGGTCACAAACTTTGTGAAAGAGAGAGTGGTAAAATAATTAACAAACGCGGTGCCAAAGACCATGTGAGCTATATGCTCACATAGGATAGAGAGCAAAAATGCTCCCTATATTTCGCTACCCTTTCTCATGCCAAAAACGTGCACCAAATGCTCTTCTTCCACCCTTTACAAAAATCGAACCCGATGGGAATCTAATGCATGCCCGTCACAACCAAAAACTCCATGCTTCCCAAGCTCACCATTGGACCACGCTATCACATCGAAGGATTTCGAGGTTTCCACTTTTTGTTCTTTGCGGTCTATGCTTATACTTTTGAATCGAAAGCCTTTGCATATATATATGAAACCTTCCTTTAATTTCACATACGTCGGCACCATTAATTATTAATTTCCTTTTTATGGTGCATGGTTTTTATGATGTCGACGATGACTTTAATTTTAATTTTAAATAATTAAAATTTAAACTAAATATTTAAAATTAAATATCTCCATCACCGGGGCATCTTTTTTGATGAAACGAAAAGCCAACCTGGGTTTTAAGAAAAATCCATTTCAAATCTGCCATCCATGGTTTTAAATAAAAACCTTTTATTTTGCCTACCTTGGTTTTCACAAAAACCCTATATATATCCATGCTTTCCAAAATATCATAAATGCTTATTTATGAAATACTTTGGCCACAAAAACTCAATGTGATCCATGTAACATCAATGATCCATGTGACATCAATGACAACATAAAATACCTCAAATTTCCAACAAGACCTTCACCAGATTATTGGTTAAAAATTTCCAACCAAAGCTTTATTATTTAACTTTGATATTCTTAGTCCCAAATATCCTTTTACCTTGGGCTATATTACTTTATCCCAACCTACTAAGGCCCATTTACTCTCTCCTTGTAATCCTTCCCATAAAAAATTTCTAGCCATCTTGTCCAAATCTTTCCTTATGGTATGTGGGGCAGCAAGGATAGAAAATCTATAAATTGGCATGGCCTGAATGACTGACTGTAAAAAAGTTAATCTACACCCATAGCTTAACCATTTGTGAGACCAATGATTAATTATGTGCTTGATACAGTCCAAAATATTCCTCAAGATATCTATTTTTAGTTTTTTTAAATGCAAAGGGACCCCCAAGTAGACCACTGGAAGAGAAGTCCTTATGAATCCCAAGATCTCTAAAATTATGTCCTGAAGCCTTTGATCAAGATTGAAAAAGACCACTTTGGATTTTTTATCATTGATTACTTGGTTTGTAGCAATAAGGTAGACATTAAGTGTATCTCTAATCATTCTTGCTTCCCTAAAGTTTGCCACTCCCACCAATATTATGTCATCCATATACTATAGGTGAGTCAAAACTTCCTCACCCATTTTGATACCTATTAGCAAACCTTGTTGTCTTCTCCTCAATATGAGTCTACCCAATCCTTCAACCAATCTGAGAAAAATATAGGGAGAGCAAGGATCTCCTTGATGAAGGCCTCAAGTATCTCCAAATGGTTGCGAGGGAAGACCCTTGATTAAAACTGAGTATGTCGGAGTAGAAACACAACTCGTGACCCATTCTATCCAATCCTAAGAGAAACCAAAAGTTGCCATCATATTTGACAAGAAGCTCCACTCCACCCTATCATAAGCCTTTGACATATCTAATTTTATGAACATTCTTCTATTACCATATGTTTGCATTGAATGGATTGCCTCTTGAGCTAGAACCACACCATCCAAGATCCACCTACCCTCTACAAAACCCCCTTTCTCTAAGGAGATAATGGTATGTAGAAGACGATTTAGCCACTTAGCCATTACCTTTGTGATTATTTTATATATGAAATTGCATAAGGCAATAGGTCTATAATCTAAAATATGTACCCCCTCCCCTTTTGGAATTAAGGTAATGAAAGTATGATTTAATGCTTTAAGCATTCTTTTACTACCTTTGGACTCCTCTATAATAGCCATTACATTCTCCTCCAAGTTATCCTAGAAGGCCTAAAAAAAACTCAATTGGAAAGCCATTTAGATGTGGTGTTTTTCCAGTGCTCATTCCAAAGACTACATTCTTCATTTCCTCTCTATCAATGGGTTTAAGTAGGGTCTGATTTTATTCTTTAGATATAACAAAGGGTATGCCATCAATAACTTCTTTTTGAGCATCTTCATCTTACACCATACTTTCCTTAAATAGTTTAGAAAAATAATCCATTGAATGGAAATGCATACCTAGAATTGTATCAAAGGAGTGTCCATTATCATCTTGAAGAGCTCCCATGTTGTTCATTTGTCTCCTAACACAAGCAGTCCAATGGAAAAAATTGGTATTTTTATCACCTTCTAATAACCAAGTGGTTCTTTCTCTCTGTTTCCAGTAGGTCTCCTCTTGGTTGTCAATGTCCTCAACCACTTTACGCAATGCATCATCCTCTTCTTTGAGTTGCTCTATAATTTTTCCTTCCCTAAAGTGTTTTTGAACCTCATATCATCTAGCCACCAATGGAGCTCTTTGGACCTAGAAGTCTATCTTGTTAGCTCACCTCCATTGTTTTAGTTGATATTTGACATAATGAAGCTATTTGTGGAATCTAAACATTGTTGTACCATATGTTGGGTGACCTTCTTCCCACCACTCTGGAATTTTCTTTCAAAGTTCCTCTTTTTGTAACCAAAATTTTTCAAATTTAAATGGTTTATTATGTTGCACTGTCTTGATCCCTCCTTCCAACAAAATGGGAAGGTGATCTGAAACTGGACCCTCCAAAATCTGAAATTTTATATTCCATTTTACAAATGCCTCCTTTGAAACCAAAAAATGGTCTAACTTCACCTTTCTGCTATGTGGCTCCCCTCATCTTATTAGTCCAATTATAGTTGGCTCCAAGGCATTTAATATCCACCAAGTGTAATGCCTAGACATGGGCAATCATATTCGGCAGAGACCGACACTCTTAAATGGCTCATTTTTCCTTTGTATTAGGTGCATTTTTGGTAGAGACCGACACCTTCTAGATTGAGTTCACCATAAGGAATTCTGACTGCAATTCGTCCCTGGGTGGGACGAATTCTTCTGTGTTGAGGAAATTGACCTGCTGCTGCTCCAATGTCGGATCTCGAGACCTGCAAAATGCCTACAAATAGGGGGGTTATGTAATTGGGGCCATTTTGGGACGACCCAGATGGTCGGATTTTCCCAATTTGGCCTCCACCCTCGGGAATTTGACCTTGACACCTACAAGTTAGCGAAACGACAAAGCAATACAAAACATCCTAAAATCTGACCAAAAGTTACAAAATTGCAATTATGGACTAATCAGACCTAGTAACACAGAATGCAATCTAAAAAAATAATCTAAAATGCTCAAAAACTAAAAATAGGACTTGGGAGATGCGGGGGTGCCCAAGTGGGCCTCCCACCGTTGGCCCTCGATTTTGGAGCCAATCCACCAGGGATGGGCCCAAAACCTTTTAGGATTGGTGGGTCGGCGAATTGGTAGGTTCGAGTGTCCATGCGTTGGATTTGAGTAAGGTTCGAGCTTCCAAAGGCCACCCAACAACCTCCTTTGCAAAAGAGATTGGTGGATGTGGGAAGGTGAACCAAGAGGGATGCAAGTGAGTCTTCAATTCGACAGCACTTCGTTGCTTGAAAAATCCTTCAACCTGTCTATTTTGGGTGAGAAAAGTCCCACCTTTTATAGACCCAAGGGGTCTCTTTTGGGAGGGAAGCACAAATGCCATGTGTTGGCCATAGGCGCCATGTGGCAGTCTTGTCTTCCCATGAGGGAGGGGAGTCCTCCATTGACTTGAGCTTTGATAAATGCTATTTGTAACGATCTTCTAACGGCCCCTCTGTCCACCTACACACGCGTGCAAGGCAGGAGTCCTTAACTGACTGTTCTGGGCTGCCACTTGGCACCCTTTGCCTTTTTGCCCGTTAAGCTTAGAATTCGTCCCACCCAGGGACGGATTCAGAATTCGTCCTGGGGTGGGACGGATTCTATTTTGAATTCGTGCCTGGGTGAGACGAATACTAGGAAAAGTGTCCAAGTGTGCCAAATTGCTTCTTGACCTTACAAAATTGCTATGAAAGTGGTTAAGACCACTGTTTAACCTCTAAGGGCTGCCCTGGGGGTTGTGTTTGTCAAAGCGATCAGTGTTTGCAGTCACATAATCGGATTGGTGCTGTTTTGGTGTCTACAGGAGCTAAGAAATTAAATGGAATATTTTATAGGAATATTGTTGGAAGATTGATGTTTCTTACTAATACTAGACCAGACATAGCTTATGTTGCTTCCCTTTTTTCAAGGTGCATGAATAAGCCATCTCAAATTCATTTAAAGGATTCCAAGAGAAGCTTCAGGTATATGAAATGTACTCTTGATTTTGGAATTCATTATTATGAAACTATGAGGTAGATCTTGTTCGTTTTACTAATTGTGATTAGGGAAATTTGGACAACTAGAAGTCTACTTTTGGTAGTTTTTTCCTCTTGGTTTTATACTGATCACATGGATTTCAAAGAAGTAAGGATTAGTTTCTCTTTTCTCCATAAAAGTGGAGTATATTATAGTTACTTCAGCTAGTGCACAAGCCTTGTGGCTTTGGAAGGTAATGGAGGAGATTGGTGAGAAGCAATACCATCTTCTCACAGAAATAATAATACAATCAATCTTCTCGCTCCTCGTGCTATTGACAAAGATAAAGATAAAGTCATTAGTGATGTCAATGATCAATTCGATGTTGAATAATGAGAATCACGAAGCATAGAAAAGTTGTATCCTACAATGATCTAGTCATACAATGCACTGACTATCCTAAACACTTGTTCAACCCATATATAAAGGCAATTAAAAAGCAAGTTGAAGAGTTAATAGAAAAAGAGGGTTTGAAAAGGGATGCAAAATATCCTAATGTCTAAAAATTTGTTATAGCTTAGCTTTTTCAACGAGCCTTCCATTTCAAGTTACAGTTTCCAATTCTCAGATATCATCTGTTTTTCCTCACATGCCATCTTCGTTGTGTATTTAACATTCAGTCTTATTATTTTTTAAATAACATTTTTACATGTGTTGAATGTTATTCATTCTTATTAGTTTTTAAATAACACTTTTACTTTGTTTTGTTTCGATAATTGTGTTTCAAATGATTAACATGTCCAATTTATTTTTAAAGGTATTATTTTAAAGTTGTTTTCAATGGCATGGTTTTTCTAGAGATGTTCTTAGTTGTGGAGTTGTTTTTTATTTTCTATAAAATATATACAAAGGCTTTATTTTATAAAATATAAATACAAATTTTTAAAGCTTTTTATATATTATTTTATTTATAAAGTTTAAAATATAAAATTAATGAGGTTCCATTTTATAAAATATAAATACAAATTTTTAGGTTAAAAATTATTTTTAATTTTTATATCATTTTCAAATATGTGATAATAATTTATGATTTTAACAAAGAAAGAAAATGTGGTGTTAAGAAGTTAATAAAAAATAGAGGTTTATATATATATATATATATATATATATATATATATATATATATATATAAACAAAATCACTTTTATGATATTTTTATGGTTAGGGCTTATGGACTTTGTCCTTACTCGATAGATTTGGGTTTATAAAATTTTCCTAAGTAACAATAAAAAAACAAGTATGAATGTTAAAAAAATATATAAAACTAATAAAAAAAGCATTGAAATCCATTATTATTATTTTATTTTATAAACTAAATACAAAGTATAACTACGACATAATCGATAAATCATTCTCATGAACTTTCTCATATTAACAGATCATTTATAATGAGGTGGAAAAATGCAATCGTAAAGATGTTCATGATATTCAAAAATTCAAGATAGGTAATCTAGATAATGATAAATACAATCCTCATTTAATTAGTTATTCAACCTCACGTCAAATATTTATAAGGTATGTAATTATATCTTATGAATATTGTTTGTGTTGTAAATATGTTCATGATATTCAAAAATTCAAGATAGGTAATCTAGATAATGATAAATACAATCCTCATTTAATTAGTTATTCAACCTCACGTCAAATATTTATAAGGTATGTAATTATTCTTATGAATATTGTTTGTGTTGTATATTTAAAATATATTATAGTTCTTTAAAATTATAATGATAAAATTATAAGACTTTAGTCCAAACATGGATAACATAATAGTAAAAGGTATAAGACCCAATTTTAATTCACGATAAGGGTGGTTCTCATATACCCTCAATGTTTCAACCTCATATAAAATTAGGACTTTAGTTTTAAAAAATATATAAAGAATTTGATAAGAGCATGATCACTTTAATTAACTAGAGGATGTTATTACATCATAAATACTATAATTAACTAGAGGATTAGTGATTTAAGTTTACATTTTGAAAGCACGAGATTTCAGAAAATAAAAAGGGAAAACTCCAAACACGATGCAAGAACGAAACTAAACTTGATGCTACAAATTAGAAATGCATAAAATGGAGAAAGCATAGACAAATTAGAACCAAAATAGAATGAAACAACCCTCTTCTTTTATTGATGTCTTTCAAATTCGGTTACAATTAGCTTCCTCCCTTTTTAGGGGAAAGGAGCATCAAAATTGTCTCTTGGTCACATCAATGGAAAGTCATCTCTCTTCCGCGTGCCCACATGCAAAATGGGTGGGCCAGAGTGTTTCCGTCGCTGGTGTGAATGAATCCTTGATCCTTGCTGCTCCTCCTACATTCAAAGAAACAACAAACTCGTTAGTAGCACCTGTGTCAAAGATGAAATGTTTGTTCTCTAACAAAACAATGACAAATGCATGCAAAATATTGATTACAGCGATAAATAAACCAGTTCAAAACCATCTACAAATTTAACAAGAACCAAAGAACATTACCAGAGGGCCATTGCAATCAAAATATTCAAGAAATTGGTCGTCGGTTTGAATTCGTCCCTAGATAGGACGGATTCGACTGTAATTCGTCCCTGGGCAGGACGAATTTGCCTACAACAAAATGCTGAAGTAATCCTGCCCAAATTTCATGTCTCGAGAACTCCAAAAGACCTGCAAACTTGGGGTTCAGATAATTGGTGGCATTTTGGGAAGACCCAGATGGTCGGATTTTCCCAATTTGACCTCCATCAATGGGAATTTGACATTGCCAAAACATGGTAAAATTTTATCAAAGCCTTGTGAAATTGGAATTACAAAATATTGAAACAGCATAAAATTAAATGCAAGATAAACAAGTGACAAAAGGAACAATATGCCATGAATTCCTAATCATTCTAAAAAGAAGATTAGGCTCGCATCAATGCGGGGCGCCCGGGTGGGCTGCCTATTGTTGAAACCTGATTTCGACACCAATCCACTTGGGATGGGCCCAAAATCTCTTGTAATGAGTTTTCGGTGAATTGTTAGATCAATGTGGTCAAATGTCATGTTTTGGGTCCAGATTCACACTTCCAATAGCCACCCAATGACCTCCCTTGCGAAAGAGATCAAGGATGTGGAAGAGGTGAATCAAAAGGTAAAAGTGTGGTATCAATTTGGTAGCACTTCGTTGCTTGAAAATGCTTCCAACCTGTCCTATTTGGGTGAGAAAGTTCACCATTTTATAGACCCAAGGGGTCTCTTTTGGAGGGGCATGCAGGGGTGCCATGTGGTGGCCATGCCTTCTCAAGAGGGAGGAGACTCCTCCTTGACTTGGGCTTCCATGACTGCCCTTGTGACAGTCCTATAACGCCCACTCTACCCACCTACACGTGCATGCAAGGCAGGAGGAATTAATTGATTGTCCTTGGCTACCATTTGGCACAATTTCTCTTTTTACCCGTTAAACCTAGAATTCATCCTACCCCAGAGCGAATTCAGAATTCGTCCCTGGGTGGGGTGGATCCCATTTTGAATTCGTCTCCCAGGGTGGGACGAATTTGGAGCAGGGTGTCTGAAGGTGCCAAATTGCTTTTTGACCTTCCAAAATTGCTATAAAAGTGGTTAGGACCACTGTTTGACCTCTAAGGGCTGCCCTGGGGGCTATGTGTGTCAAAGCGATCAGTGTTTGCAGTCACATAATTGGATTGGTGCTATTTTGGTGTCTACAGATGCCCCTTTTTGGGATGCACTATGCATGGCATAGCACCGAGAAAAAATATATAACCAAAGCACTAATGATTAGGGTTTCTTGGTAACCTAACCAACTTTTGATGCCCCAAGTATGGAAAGGGCATGAATTCTTGAATCCTTGCTTCTGACGAGCGAAGGCACTCAATTCAAGTGTTAACCTTTTTTGGTGAGGTGTTACTTGATCTTGGACATTGATCAGTCATGAATAGGCAAAGGGCGCAACCTTTTGTCTGTGATAACCTTGAGTTCATGATTCACGAAATGCCAAGTGATTTGATCAGATTGTGATTGTTGCTTGTTTATTGCCCCAAGTAGGAGCGTAATTGTCTTTGTCAATGACAGGAGCGTAATTGTCTTTGTCCCACCGTGATAGCCACTGAAAGCATGAGATTCTGGAAAACAAAAAGGGAAAACTCCAAACACGATGCAAGAACGAAACTAAACTTGATGCTACAAATTATAAATGCATAAAATGGAGAAAGCATAGACAAATTAGAACCAAAATGGAATGAAATAGCCCTCTTCTTTTATTGATGTCTTTCAAATTCGGTTACAATTAGCTTCCTCCATTTTTAGGGGAAAGGAGCATCAAACTTGTCTCTTGGTCACATCAATGGAAAGTCATCTCTTTTTCGCATGCCCAAATGCAAAATGGGTGGGCCAGAGTGTTGCCGCCATAGGTGTGAATGAATCCTTGATCCTTGCTGCTCCTCCTGCATTCAAAGAAACAACAAACTCATTAGTAGCACCTGTGTCAAAGATGAAATGTTTGTTCTCTAACAAAACAATGACAAATGCATGCAAAAGATTGATTACAGCGATAAATAAACCAGTTCAAAACCATCTGCAAATTTAACAGGAACCAAAGAACATTACCAGAGGGCCATTGCCATCAAAACAGTCAAGAAATTGGTCATCGATTCGAATTCGTCCCTGGGCGGGACAAATTCGACTGTAATTTGTCCCTGGGTAGGACGAATTCGCCTGCGACAAAATGCCGAAGTAATCCTGCCCAAATGTCACGTCTTGGGAATTCCAAAAGACCTACAAACTTAGGGGTTAGCTAATTGGGGGCATTTTGGGAAGACCCAGATGGTCGGATTTTCCCAATTTGACCTCCATCAACGGGAATTTGACGTTGCCACCTGCAAGTTAGTGAGGACAACAAAAGCGCCAAAACATGGTAAAATTTGATCAAAGCCTTGTGAAATTGGAATTACAAACTATTGAAACAACATAAAATGAAATGCAAGATAAACAAGTGACAAAAGGAACAATCTGCCATGAATTCCTAATCGTTCTAAAAAGAATATTAGGCTCGCATCAATGCGGGGTGCTCGGGTGGGCCGCCCACCGTTGAAACCTGATTTCGACACCAATCCACTTGGGATGGGCCCAAAATATCTTGTAATGGGTTGGTAAATTGGTAGATCAATGTGGTCAAATGTTAGGTTTTGGGTCCGGATTCACACTTCCAATAGCCACCCAATGACCTCCCTTGCGAAAGAGATCAAGGATGTGGAAGAGGTGAATCAAAAGGTAAAAGTGTGGTATCAATTTGGCAGCACTTCGTTGCTTGAAAATGCTTCCAACCTGTCCTCTTTGGGTGAGAAATTTCACCATTTTATAGACCCAGGGGGTCTCTTTGGAGGGGCATGCATAAGCACCATGTGGCAGTCATGCCTTCCCATGAGGGAGTAAAGTCCTCCTTGACTTGGGCTTCCATGACTGCCCTTGTGATAGTCCTCTAACATCCAATATGTCCACCTACATGCGCATGCAAGGCATGAGGCAATCAATTGGCACAATTTCACTTTTTGCTCGTTAAACCTGGAATTCGTCCTACCCCAGAGCAAATTCAGAATTCGTCCCTGAGTGGGGCGGATCCCATTTTGAATTCATCCCAGGGTGGGACGGATTTGGAGCAGGGTGTCTGAAGGTGCCAAATTGCTTTCTGACCTTCCAAAATTGCTATAAAAGTGGTTAGGACCACTGTTTGACCTCTGAGGGCTGCCTTGGGGGCTATGTGTGTCAAAGCGATCAGTGTTTGCAATCACATAATTAGATTGGTGCTATTTTGGTGTCTACACATTTTGATTGCTAAAAGGTACAAATAATTTAAGAAGACTATCATAATTTATGAAGGCAAAAGGCTATAATGAGACAAAGGAGTAGTAGTTTATATTTGTACTCTGATTGCTCTCGAACATGAGGGTGTTATTTTTTCTTTTTACTATTATGGATAATCATTAATTTTTCCTATGTAATGTATAAATAATTATCTTAAACCAATATATTTTAGAATTATACAGATTACTAAATTATTCTTTGTTTCACTTGTCTTTATATTTATCAAACAAAAAATAGTAATTATTTAATGGGGATAGCATGATATTTTAATAATATAGATAGTAGAATTTAGAAATCATGCATGTATCACTTGTTAGAACAAACACAAGTTTGAAAGTAAAAATCAATTATATTTCTCAAACTATGTTACCTTTTTAGCTTCATTCTATCCATAAGGTAAGTACTCCATGGGCTTCAAAAAGAGAGCTAGATTAATGGATGCCAAGGATGAGAACCCAAAACAAAAATATACTAGGCTATGTTTTGCACAACTCAATTATACCTTGAATTCAAGGGAGAATCTCATCCCATTTCTATGGATGATTAGAATTGTAAATTTCAATATGATGTATAATTAGTTCGATGCACAACTTATATGAGGATATAATCATGATATAATACATGTGAATAATTATAATTGCATGTAACCATTTAAACAACTCTTGATGTAATGCTTTTTATTATGGACTATCCCATTCATAAAAAATAAATTTTATTTCTTCATACCTTGTATGATACATTATTTAATTATTAATGTGAAATTAATAATATGGAAGTATTTTCATAAGTATCTATACCACCAATTTTCTAAACTATGATAAAATCAAAAGACTTTGTTATTTGTTCAATTCAAAAGATGATTTTTTCAAAAATAATTTAAATTTTAAGACTCTCATATAAAGAAGAAGAATGTGAGTTAGAATAATTATATTAAGTGAAATCACAAAGAAATAGGCATGAATAAAAATAAGCAAGACATGATAGTTTGAACCCTCTTATTTTGAATATGCTTGTACTAATCATGTTTGGGTGCAAGCAATGCAAGAAGAGATCAATTTCATTCTAAATAATGATACTTGGGAGCTTATGAGTTATTCTAATTATAATAAATAAGTGGGTTTCAAGTGGATCTAAAATATCAAGTATAATAGTGATGGCAGTATTGAAATATATAAGGCTATATTTATTGCTAAAGGATCCATACAAAGGTGTGGAATTGATTATGAAGAAACATCTACAATACTAGAAAGACAAAAAATAATCAAAATATTCGTTGTTGTGGCAGCCAGCCCAAAATAGATGGAGTGTGCATCACTTGGATGTGAAAAGTGCCTTCTTGAATGGGTACTTAATTAGAAAAAGTGTATGCACAAAAACTACAATATTTTGAGGTTAAAGATAAAGAAGACTTTGTATACAAGTTGAGGAAGGCCTCGTATAATCTCAAGCAAGTAATAATGGCTTCCTATACCTTGGTAGATGGATACTTTTGATAAAGTGTCTTGAAAATAAGAAAGAGTGAGTCTACTATCTACTATAAGAAAGAAGGTAATGCCATTCTTCTTCTATATTTTCATGTTGATGATATGATTCATATCGACAACAGCTAAAAAATAATAGATGAATTTAAAATGTTATGAGAGGTGAGTTTAAAATGAAATATTTGGGGTTGATGCAATACTTCCTTGGAATGAAGGCTCATCAATGTGAAGATAATTTTTTTATTTTCCAAAAAAATGATACTAAAGATATGTTTAAGAAGCTTTGTATAGAAAAATAAAAACTAGTTTTCACTTTGATTGCTCATGGAGTGGTGTTGTTCGAGGAGAAAGGAACTGAGAAAGTAACTGGAATAGGTTATAGGAATATTATGGGAAGATTGATGTTTCTTACTAATACTAGACCAGGCATTGCTTATGTTGCTTCCCTTGTTTCAAGGTGCATGAATAAACCATTTCAAATTAATTTAAAAAATTCCAAGAGAAGCTTGAGGTATATGAAATGTACTCTTAATTTTGGGAATTATTATTATGCAACTATGGAGGTGGAGCTTGTTTGTTTTACTAATTGTTATTAGGACAACTTGGATAACTAGAAGTCTACTTTTGGTAGTTGTTTTCTCTTGTTTCTATACTGATCACATGGATCTCAAAGAAGGATATTTTTCTCTTTCCTCCATAGAAGTTGAGTATATTATAGTCACTTCAGCTAGTGCACAAGCCTTGTAGCTTGGGAAGATAATGGAGGAGATTTATGAGAAGCAATACCATATTACAATTGTTTTTTGTGATAATATATGTAAAATTCAATTGGTAAATAATCCCATCTATCACAACAAGTCTAGAAATATTGATTTGAAGTATAATTTTATCATGAATATGGTATAAAATAATATAATATAGTTGGAGTACTGTAGCACTCACGAGTGGTTTGTTGATATATTCACAAATGGAGTTGCCAAAGCTTGGTTTTTTAAAAAGGTAGTGGAATTTGTGACTAAAGACTTTAACTGTGCATATTTTTTGTCATGTCAATTAGGTACTAGAATTTGTAACTAAATACTATAGCTAAACATAACCTCTCTTATGTTATATGGATAATGGAATTTATAACTAAAGACTGTAGCTATGCATATTCTCTATCATGTCAGTTAGGTAGTGAAATTTGTAAGCGAAGGGAAGTAAAAATTGTAGCTATGTATACTCACCAAAAATATTGTAATGACTACAAAATATTTGTGTGTTTAGCTTAACAAAAATAAATCATGCTAGGAAAAACAAAAAATTTCATAGGATTATTCCCACTCCTTGTTAACACATACACTGTCTATTTTTGGTTTCTCAAATTTATATCCACAAGTGTTTCCTTTTTTATTTATTCTTACTTTGAGAATTTTTTTCTCCTTTTCCATTCTTACCAACCCTCATCTTCAACAATCTCTTTTATTTTTCATGATGTCTTATTGACACATAACTTCTAAAGTTTTATGCTACCTTAAAAAATACAAAGTGGAAGTAGTAACACCACCAACAAAATCTTCTTTATGTTGTAGCAAAAATCCTAATGCACAAGGATAATCCTCTATAAAGTTGTTCTTAAAAACCCAAATGTTTCCCTAGAAACCTTAGCATGCAAGGATGATCATCAATAGTAATTATTTTATTTTAACTATGAAAAACCTATATTTTTATGCATATCCTCTATAATAATTTATTTATCATGTCACTCCTGAAACCATAAAGTTAAATGGATATACTCTACACTACTTTCATTTTTATTGCAATGAGAATATGTTATACTACTTAAGAAAATAAATATGATTTAAATTGATTAACCTTGACCTCCTTTACGTATTTGTTTTTCAATCCACCTCCCCATATTTGTTTGCACCATGAATTATTATTGAATTTGGACGTGCACATTATAATTCCTCCTTTTATTTATTCTTGTGGTTTATCTAACTAAAATTTAATGGTCTTATTTTTTTTTTATGATGTAGAGGGGATTTCTTCACTACTTTATGATAAGTGGAATATTCTTGATCTGATCTATCCTATCTATTACATGATCTCCTTGCTTCATATCAAATTTTATCTCATACCCAAATTCATTATCTCTTTATCCATTAGTTTTACTTTGTAATATCTTGCCACATATCGAGTTTCATAATATTTGTGGCATAGGAGTACAATAAGTTTATAATCCACGTGTTGATCTCATTTTCTTTATTCAAAGTTAATTTTAATAAAATGGTAAATATTTTGAAATAGCCATGCAAACACATATATGAGTATATACAACATGCCTTCGGTACTTAGTAGTTTGTACCTCTAGATGGGATCCCCTAAAGTATTTCCAATATTATTATTAAACTTCTTATTGATAAGATGGTATGGATTTTTAAAAATACTAACCCACATTAGGATGCTTTTAAAATATTTTGCTTTCATAGAAAAATTCTCATTCTATGGTCTTAAATATAATGAGTCTCTCACCCTTAAACTAGGGGTCAACACCCATTATTGTATCCTGAATTTTTAAAGAGAAGAATTTGATGAGGAAAAATCATTTTAGAAGAAAAATCATGGATTAATTTGAATTCAATCCCTACATCCACATAATCCAATTTTGAATCTCAAAAATCTTGGTCAATATTCTTAGACTTTATACATGAACTCTATACTTTTAATAATAGTTATGTTATGTTTGATCATCTCATCCTAATTTTTTTTGCTACTATAATGTATGCTACTTGAATATAATTTGGTATATATTGAACCTTCCTCTTATCCCCGACAAGATAATTCTACTAAGGCATCCACACTTCTAGCTAAGGCATCATAAATTCTAGTTAGGACTTCAAAAAAAAAAAATTCTACCATAATAACTAGATTTTCCTTGTAAGGATTATTTATTCTATGAAAACTTATGAATATTTGAAATAATAAGTTGCTTCCTAATCATACTTATTGATAATTCCAAATCGACTTTGAGATATATGTTAGTAACAATCCTCCAGATCCACATTTGGAAATAAACTTGGATATGAGAGTACTAAGAGCAAACGTTTGGCCACCATTCGATTCATGCAATGGACTTTAGATTCCTTCTCAAATGGCTGAATGTGTCTAATTATTTAAAAATATATATCTAGGACGAAAAATGAACAAAATATTAAACTAGATATGTAATCAAGGAATATGTGCCATAATTGGAAAATTTGACTCTCAAGAGATTAAATTAAGTACAACCCCTTTAAAAGGTGTCAAGATTTTAAGCATGATTTGTGCAAGTATGAGTGTGCAAGGTGTCAAGTGTGCAAGTGAAGAGTCTTAAGTGTTAGGTTTCAAAAGTGGAAGTGAAAATTTGTATTAGATGTGTTAATATGTGAAGTAGGAGGTTATGTAATCATGATAATCTTTGTCATAATGTGAGGTTTGTGAAAGGTTGCATCTACCGAGAGTTAGAGGAGAGCAATAGTCAGGAGTATTGAAGAGTCTTTATGTAAAGTTATATATTGGAGATAAAGCTCCATGCTATACAACTGGATCAAATGTAATTTGAATGAGTTTTGTAATGTGAGAAAGTATGATTTATGAAAGTAATGAAGAAGTATTTTTGGTATGCAATATTATGAGCACTAATTGTGTGTGAATATTTGATCTTGGATAAATTTATCTATGAGATAATAAGTCATATTTACCTATAAATCCTACATTTATTTAGATCATATAGGGGTACCACCATCATATTTTAAAGGATATAAAACTACATCGAAGTCCCCTAAGAATCCCTAGATCACAATTATGCATCACCATTGTATTTAAAAATATATACTAAGGTCATTCCAATATCTTTTATGAGTAGTAACTATAGTTCAAGCATATACATTTATAACCCCAACTTTTATACTTTTCTCGTTCCTAAAAAATAGAATAACAACCCTATTACTCTTTTATTCTAGCAATTGTCCATCTCATTTATGTTTATTCTATCTTCTTAAAATATATCTCAAGGCTCGTATAGAATAAATTGACTAACAATCCCATATCTTCCAAATATACTTTATTAAATCCTTACATTACTCACTACTTAATTTTGTTTCTCGTATTAAAATAAACTTAGAACTATAACAACCTATTATTTTATTAATATCTTATTTTTGGAAGGTTTTATTCGTACCCGTAATATTCCATGAGTCCATTTTCATCGTCACAAATTATTTTATTTCTAGGCTTATCCCTACTTCCTAGTAACACCTATAACATTTGTTTTTTGTTTCTAAAATTGATATCCATATGAGTTTTATTTTCTCTTTGTTGTTTTAAGGATCTTCCTCAAATTTTTTTCATTCTTACCATCACTTTTATGTTCATAAATCTCTTAAATTTTTACATGATTTTCATATTAATATGTACATTCTCAAGGTTTATGTTGTCCTAGATAATCTAAAATGAAAGGAATAGCCTCATAAATAATTTCCTCTTTGTGTTGCAACCAAAACACTAGAATAATAGCTACTTTATCATCTTGCATTTAAAACCCTAAATTTTTCCCTAAAAGCCCTATAATGTAAGGATGATCCTTACTAGTAATTTCTTTATTTTGTTGTCTTAAAAACACTATATTTATAACGATATCCTCTCAATAATTTTTCTATTATGTTACTTTTAAAATCCCAAAGTGTAAGGGATACACTCTATCCTACTATTATTTTTATTACAAGAAGAGGTTTTTATCCTTGTTGAGAAAGATGAAGATGATTTACATTGATTAACCTTGACTTCCTTTGCTATAATATTTATCTCCCCATTTTCTTTCACACCATTAATTCATTTTAAATTTAGACTTACATATTATACTTCCTCGTCCCTTGTGCCTTTATTTAGTTTTAGACTTACATATAAAATATTGAATTATTTTGATAAGAAATAACCCAAAAGAGCAAACCAATTATAAGGAACTCATATTATTGGTCTATTGCATTGGTTTAGTTATCTAGAAGGATTGGTCCACCTTACTCTAATTCCATTCAATGAGATACATTACTTGCTTTTATGAAGAATGGCTAGGGATTATAATGAAAGTTAACAAATGACTTTAACTTAGCTAGTTAAATTCCTTGGCTTTAAGTTATGAGTGAGTAGGATGCAAGAAGCAAAGGGAAATCAAGGAATGAGTGTCACTTTTTATTCTTTCAAATCTTACATGTAACTCAAAAATTAAAGGATCGATGTGAATAAAATCTAGGTAAGATAGCAAGAAAGCCATTTTTTAAAATCCTTAAAAGAATTGAGAGTGCCCTACTTGAAAATACATATTCCCTAGGTGGAACTATGGATTCCCCAGTTAGTGATAAGAGGAAGAGTGAATTTATGGTAAACCCCATCTAGGTAATAAATACTACATCAAAGTGATTATAAAGGATGAGATGATAAAGCATGATATAATGGTTCCTAAACTTGAAGGGTTAACATGTAAGTTCCATGGATACTAGACATGATTTTCTATAATTTAAAATTTTATCAAGTGGAAGTAGGGATTGAATCCATATTACTCCATGAATTTACATTTTGAAAGGATTTTTTCTTATTATCTTCTCTAGTTCAAAAATAATGAATAAAATAATGGAAGGCAGTCCTTGGTTTAGGAGAAAAGATGCATTATATTTAAGACCATGGAGTGAGAATTTTTATATAAAGACTATTACAAGGATTCCAGTCTGGATTATGCTTTTTGAACTTGTTTGAATAAGTAATTATTCTCTTAAGTTCTACTAGGATAGACTTACTTGAGTTTCCACTCCTTCATGAGTCAGGTGAACTCTCAGTTATAGTCTAGATTAGATTTGATGAGTTGTTGTAATCCAATGACTCTCAATGATCAACTTTGTTATTTATACAAATTTGATCAATGAAATAATCAATAAGTTCTATTTTGTTTCTTCAAATATTGTAATGCTTTGTAGTTCTAATCTTGGGAATTCTAACATGGTATCAGAGCAGGATAGATTCTGCTAGGAATTCTCTCTTGAAGGCAGTTTTATGAATTGATTCACATCTCTTATCTTTTGTTTTTTTGAAAAAGAGAAGAGGTTTTTTAGATTGCTCATTTTTTAAATCTATAATTTTTATTTGAGATATTGTTTATGGTAATCTCTAAATAGTTAAACCTGATGTTTGTTACCATATTATGTAGAATTCTCAAACCTTTTTTTCAAAAAAATAGATATTTGAATTTTTTTTTACCTATACTTTTTATTGTTCTCCTCGAAGGCCTGTTTCAATCTCCATATCTCTTCTCGGACGCAACTCATTGACCCAACAACCATCACCCTATTTATATTTTTTAGTGAATGCATACTTGTGTTGGCAGCATTATTACCATCGCATCATACGTTCACTAGTGGAGACAAAGCACATAGACATTTTGTTTTTTTTTAAATAATAAAATTTTGGGTACCGTTCTGGATGTTAGATATTTTTTCGAATCTCTTTAGTAAATAAATGCTCCATTTTTGGTGTCAATATTGATGGCCATTTGTAAAAATAATGCCCATTGATATTATTTAAAAATCATGGCGTCTATACCTATGTTTTTAAATTTGACATCCGATATTATCTCTTGAAATCGTCGGGTGGACATTTGGTAAACCAAAGTCCATTTTGGTATATTTGCCAATGTATCTTCCCAATGCGCAATGATTAGCATTAATGGGCATTTCAAAAAATTTCTCAGATTTTGAAAAACATATCTTCTCCAACATTCAGTTTCATTGAAGACTCTCCATAATTATTTTCCTTTGGTGCTTCATTGGAGAGCTTCATTTTTGTTATATATTCATCTAAATAAATGATATTTATATCATATGCATTCTCTCGAGTTTTAACAGTGTTCTCTCCTGACTGCATTGTAATCTTCAATTTTTGTTTTAGAAATTTGGGTGTTTAGTTCTTTCAAGGTGCCTCACTGGAGCTTCCTCATTCATCATTGCGCTTATAGCAGATTCATGGATTTTTTGGTGAAGAATACCTCTGTTTGGTGGGCCTTCAATTTGAAAAATCATTTGCAAAGCTATCTTTGATGAGTCCCTTCCTCTCTTCTTCTGTGGATAATTTACTACGTCTTACGTAGCGTTGAGGTGGTATTTAAGCTTACTTAATTTAGCAGAGTACAGTGGTAGTGGATCCAAAATATTGTTAGTGGTTTTATAATAATATTTTTGATTTTTTCACTAATCTCTTTTTTCAGCGAGTTTGAAGCGTTTCTCAGATTTCAAATCATATTCGTTACCTATTTATGTAGCTTTGGTGAATTCGGATTCGTCTTGCTCGTAGATCCAGAAACATTTATATTATTTATTTTATGATTTTTTTTGGACTAGTCCCCTCTTTTTTCAATGAAGATCGAAACGTTATCGGCTTTCAAATATGGATTTTTCGCTGCCTCTTGACGTAGCCTTGGAGAAATCGGATTCACCATGGTCTCTTGATGTATCTTATGCAACTTTTCACTCACATATCTTCTGGTTCTTCCTTTTTTAAATATATATATATATATATATATATATATATATATATATATATATATATATAGATCTTCCCTCATATTATCTTCTATATTTTTCTTTAAGGGCCCTTTTAGTGGCCACAAAGATAAAGAAGAAGTTGTAATCTCAAAAAAATTAATTTTTTGGGGGGTTTGATAGGTGCCTTTTATTTTGCACCTATATATCACTTTAGGGGGGTTTGTTATTGAGTTATTTTTGCCTCCTTTATTTTTGCATTATTACCTTTATTAGAAGTCTTTTGTTTATATATCTTGGTAAGATAATATAGGTGAAATATTTGTTTTCATTTAACAATCATTTATATATTAAAAATCTAAAAAAATAACTCTATTTTATTTATTCTCTAAAATCTTCTAAAGCTAATCTCTATATTAAAAATCTTACTTTGTTCAAATTGTTTTTTTTTTTTAAGTTCTTTAATATAATATAAAGATATCTTAATAAATGAAAGTGAGAACATATCATTATATCAATTATTTTCCTTTCTTATCTCTCTATTAAGAACTTATTTTTATTAATTTGTTTTACAAAGTAACTTAAAATTAATATTCAAATACTAATTTTTTTTAATCTATTTATCTTTTCTTAAATATTTCTAAAAGAAATATATTATATCACCAATACACGATATTGCACATCTTAAATAACTTATAGTTTCCCTCAAGTAATGTCGGGTTATTAAGATAATCAATATTTGTCTAAATGATATAAATCCTATGTTCCAAGTATCAAATCTAATCAATACTTATAGTTTCCCTCTCGTTAGGGTGGGTATTTGAAGAGAAAATATATATAGGCCTGGCATATTTGTTATCTTTAAGCCTAAAAATTAATATCAAATCTCCTCAAATTACTTATAGTTTCCCTCTCGTTAGGGCGGGTATTTTGATATATTTGGTGTTTATTACAAGCATTCCTAAAATAATATCCATTGCATTCTCTAAATTAAAGTTAAAGGGGGAACTTTGGGTTAGCTTCAAAATTAATTCAATGAATACAATTGATCCTCTTACTCCTCATAACTACCATATATAGAAACCCAAAATTTTAAATATCATTTCTAAAAAAGGGCTCACACATCTATTAGAAGAAAAGAAACCTTAGTTTGAAAAAGAATATGAAATATTTGTTCATAAAGGAAAGATGTATGAAATAATGGGTATTATAAGCTCTAATGTAAATTAAAGCTTGTGGTTTCACATTAAAGATTGTAAAAATCCTCATGAAATTTGGGATAAACTAAAGAATTTTTTTGGAAAAGTAGATCAAATGAGGTCAATACTTCTTCAGGTAGAATTAACAGCTTTATCTCCTAATGACTTTAGTAATATTGATGACTTTCTCACAAAATTAAAAGAAGTCCTTACTCAATTTAAAGGTAGTGGTAAGGATAAAAAATACAAAGAATGCATCTATCTAATTATTTCTAAATTAAATGGTGTATTTAAGATATTTTCAACCACCTTTCTATCTACAAAATATGCTCTTGGTGCAAGTTCCAAAATGCCCTCCTTAGAAGAATTCTGTGAGATACTAAATAGAGAAGAAACCAAAATTGTAAAGTATGAGATCTCTTCCTCTTGCTCTAAAGCCTTGGTAACATCCACCTCCACTAAATAAAAATTCAAAAAGAAAGAAATAAATCCCATAACTTGTACTCATTGCAAAAATAATGGTCATTCTGTAAATAAATGCTAGAAAATATTACAATAACTAGAGGCAGCTATAAAGGATCAAAATATAGACAATAAAAATAAAATAGGAAAAGCCCTAAATATCCAAGGTAATACCACCAATACTTCATCTAATTAGTGGGTCCTAGATTCTGGAGTAATTTATCACATGACTGCTTTAGATTAGTCATTCTCTTCTATCTCCTCAAGTTCAACATGTAGCATAGAAGTTGGTGACTCCTCCTTTATCCCAATCAAAGGAAAGGGTGACATATCCATTGATGGTGGCTCTATCAATAACGTTCTCTATGTTCCAAACATTGCAACAAATCTCCTCTTCGTCTATAATATTTGCACTTCTAGAAATGGGAAAATTATTCTCTTCTTTCCAACAGGAGTTGAGATAAGAGACTTGCAAGACCCCCACTCTCTTGTATCCAAAGGATATATTGATCACAACACTCACCTATTTCACTTAAAAGGATTCAAAAATATAGAAGGGACCTCCTATTTTGTGGCTCATAGAGATCTTGAAAGTAAAATTTGGCATGAAAGGTTTGGTCATCTTAGTTATAGCTACATAAAATAATTGAGCACCCATGAAATGGTAACAGGTTTACCTCAATTCACTTCTATTGATGGATTATGTCCTAGATGCGCTCTTGGAAAGCAACATCAAGATCCTTTCCCATCAAGTGACTCTCTAAAAGCTTCATCCTCTCTAGAGTTAATTCATAGTGACTTGATGTTTTTCCCAGAACCTTCTTTCAAAGGAGCAAAATATGCTCTAACCTTCATTGATGACTTTTCTAGAAGAACTTCGGTCTACTTCCTAAAATATAAAAGTGATATTATGTCCCACTTCAAACTCTTCAAATCCTTAGTTGAAAATTAGGCCTCTTGCAACATCAAGAAAATTCACACAGATAATGGGGGGAATACCGCAGTAATGAGTTCTCCATATTTCTATCAAATCATGGCATCATTCATAAACATTTTTTCTCCCATAATCCATAGTAAATTGGTATTGCAGAGAGAAAAAACTAAACATAGAAGGAAATGGAAAACCGCATGCTCCATTCAAGAGATCTTCCAAAAAAATTTTGGGTAGAAGCTATAAACTGTGCAAACTATATTCAAAATTGCACACCTCATAAATATCTTGACCATTTAACTCCTGAAGAAGCATGGAATGGCTCAAAATTAGATTTCTCCTTCTTCAATATTTTTGGGTGTACTGCTTGGGCGCACATCCCAAAGTAGAAAAGGAAGACTCTAGATAAGAAAAGTGAAAAGCTCATCTTTGTTGGTTATTGTGAGGAAATGAAAGCATACAGGCTCCTTGATCCCACAACTCATGAGGTATTTTTCATAGGAATGTCCAATTTTATGAAACACTCCCTCAGAAATATCCTCAACCATCCTCTTCTCCTATTGACCCTTCTCCTATAGTAGAACCTCAATATAATGAAGAACCAACTTTAGATATTAATTTAGAGATTGATTATCAATATGAGGAACCTATAACTCCAACTCAAAGTATTTCCACTCCTTCAACTCCTTCAACTCCTTCCACTATGCCAAAATGAGCCCACACCATTATTAAAGAAGCTACTCCTTACATTCAAAATCTTCCATCATCCAGAGGCACTGGTCTTGTCTGTCAGTCTATTTCCTCTGATCCTAAATCCTTCAAAGAGGTAATTGGTATTAAAGAATGGGATGATTCCATGGAGAATGAATTGTATTCCTTAATCAAAAATGAAACTTGGTATTTAGTTCCCCTACCCAAAGAAAGGAAATTAGTTCATTGTAAATGGATTTATAGAACAAAATATGGGTCTAATGGAGAAATTGACAAACATAAAGCTCGCCTATAGCAAAGGTTTCTCTCAAATTAAAGGAATTGATTATGCTAAAACTTTTGCACTAGTTGCCAAAATGGATTCTATTATACTATTTCTTGCTCTAGCTGCTTCCCAAAAGTGGCATGTCTTTCAAATGGATGTAAAAAGTGTTTTCTTACATGGGGACTTAAATGAAGATATATTCATGGAATAACCTACTGGTTTCACTCAAGACTCCTCTCTTGTTTGTAGGCTAAATAAGTCTCTCTATGGCCTCAAACAAGCTCCTAGATCTTGGTATGAAAAAATGGACTCATTCCTTCTTTCCTCAAGTTTTTCTCATTATGAGTCTGATAACATAGTCTACATTTGGAGAGATGAAGGAAAAATCACCATACTTGTTCTATATGTTGATGATCGGCTACTCACTAGTAGTGACTTCGCTCACATTCAGACTATAAAAGACTTCCTCTTTGAAAATTTTGATATGGCTTATCTGGGTCTAGCACATTCCTTCCTTGGGATCTAAATAAATCAAACAAATATAGGAATTTTATTGTGTCAACAAAAATACACTCTAGATCTTCTTCAAATATTTAAAATGACAAATTGTAAACTGTCTCCTACACCTTTCTAGTCTGGAGTCAATCTAAGTACTTCTTGCACATCCCCTCTATGTTATGCAACTCTATACCATCAACTTGTAGTGATTCTGTTATACCTTACTCATACCCATCCAAATATCTCATATGTTGTTGGCCTAATATCCAAATTCTCTCATCAACCTCATTTCAGTCACTAGAAAGTAGCAAAAAGGATCCTCTGCTACTTGCAAGGAACTACTCACTTTGGGCTCTTATATGAGATAAAATACATGGCTATCATTGGCTACACGGATTCAAATTGGGCAAGTTCAGCAGAATATAGATGTTCAAATTATGGCTATGTTTTTTGTATTTGTTCTTCACCAATTGCTTGGCTATAAGCAGTGGTCTTATCATCTACAGAGGTAGAATACAAGGCAACAATTTTAGCAAGTCAGGAAGCTCTTTGGATTTGTTAGATTCTAAAAGAATTTAAGTTTTCCAATCAAAAACCTATTACTATTTGGTGTGACAATAAGAGCACAATTCATATTGCACACAATCCAGTTGAACATCAGTGCACCAAGCACATTGAGATACACATGCACTTCATTCGACAACATATTCATAAAAGGGACATATACTTGGACTATATTCCAACTGAAAATCAGGTTGTAGACATCTTCACCAAGTCATTTCCTTCTCCGCGTTACATATAGTTGTGAGATAAACTTGGAGTATTACAGCTACATTGAAATAGAGGTCTTTACGCCTCTCCTTTTATTATTGTATTCTTTGTAGGATGTCTTTTTCCCATGTGTTTTTTTCTATCATCTCTCCCTTACATATTTTACATGAGTACCTCATCAGGCCATGTTACCAGGACTCATTATTTTTTTTTGTGTTATTAAGGATAATATTCGCCGCCCGAAGACATACCTATTTATTTCATAGTAGATGGTTTTTCCCATGTGGTTTTTTTACAATTTCTCATATATATTGTAAATGAGTACCTCATAAGGCCATGTTGTTAGGACTCATCCTTTTTTAAGAGGAAAATCTTCACAAACCGAAGACAAGCCTCTTCCTTTTTTCCTTTTGATAGATGATTTTTCCCATTGGGTTTTTACCATCTACTATTGTAAATGAGTACCTCATCAAGCCATGTTATCGGGACTCATCCTTTTTTAAGAGGATAATATTCACAAACCGAAGACATACCTCTTTCTTTTTTCCTTTTGATAGATGGTTTTTCTCATTGATTTTTTACCATCTACTCAAAATAAAAACATTGTACATGAGTACCTCATCAAGCTCTATTTCTTAAACTCATTTGTACAATACACCCCTAGTATCACTTAAGGGGGGTGTTAGAATAAGTAATTATTCTCTTAAGTTCTACTATGATAGACTTACATGATTTTCCACTCCTTCATGAGTTAGGTGAACTCTCAGTTATAGTCTAGATCATATTTGATAAGTTGTAATCCAACGACTCTCAATGATCAACTTTGTTATTTATACAAAGTTGATCCATGTAATAATCAATCAGTTCCATTTTGTTTCTTCAAATATTGTAATGCTTTATAGTTCTACTCTTGGGAATTCTAACAGAATTTTCTTAACAACTCATCAATAAGAGGGTTTTGAACAATATTGATAACACTCTAGGGGAGTTCATCTAGTGGGAGAAACTACTAAGAAGAGAAATCATGTCGAATGCACTCAAATATGTGTTGCCATGTATGTTTCAAAACCTTTACATAATCCACTAGGATTAAATCTAAATCAAGAGAACAGACACATGACAAGAGATTACAAAGTGAAAATGACAGACAAAAGGATGGAAAATTTTTGGTGTGGGATAAACTAAAAAATAAAATGAGATCGTATCAAAATAGAATTTGGGTCCAATAAAGGATTTTCCACTCCTAATAATGTGATAAGGAATACCCCTTTGCATCATCAAATAGAAAATGACCTTATAGTTCACTCAAATCAGTCATTGGAAGACAAATGCCACAAGGGATGAAGAAGTACAATATACAAGTTCAATAACAAAGGGAGTTAAAGGTGCAAAGGAATATGGGAAAGCAAATTTTAAAGAAAATGAGGTCAAGGAGGTTTTTATTTATCTAGGTAAATCATCTTCAATTTTCTCAAGTAGCATAAACATTTCTCCTTGCAATAAAAATAAATGTAGTATAGAGTGTATATATTGCACTTTAGGTTTTTAAGTATAGGATAATAAACAAATGGATATGGAGGATGCCCATGGAAATTTAGGATGTACATGGTATCATAATAAATTAATTAATATGGAGGATAATCCTTGTGGTTTTGGGTTTTCTATGCAATGTCAATAAGAAAGTGTTTAAGTTTATTCCTTGTATTTTAGATGCTTTAAGGCAACATAAATGTTTAAAACATAACTCTCATTATGAAGAATATGAAAAATAAAAGAGATTTATTAAGATGAAAGCATTGGTGGGAATGGGAAAAGAAAATGAAGGCTGTAAAAGCATGAAAAAAAACAAAAATCTCAAAGGGATATCAATTTGGAAAGCCTAATAAAAATATCACATGTTTTAACAAGAAGTGAGTCTAATTTCATTAATAAAATAAAAATTAATTATTAAAATGATATCATGGAATATTAGGGGTATGAATAAGACCCTTAAAATAAAAATTATTAAGGAATTAATAGTTTTTGATAGTCCTAAGTTTATTTTATTACAAGAAGAAAAATTAAGTAGCGAGGAATGTAAGGATACTTTTAAAATGATTTATAAAATGAGTGATTGTTTAAAAATTTCTTCTATGGTAGTTTTAGGTGGTATTGCAACAATATGGGTCAAACACAAATGGTATAAGCAATTGTTGGAAGCAAAAAATAATTTTGTTGCTAGAATAGTTTGAAAGAAATGGGAAAGAAATTAAAGTTGGGATTATAAATGTATGGGATCCAAATATAGCTACTCATGAAAGATGTTATAAGGACCTTAATAAATTATTTTCAAACACAATTATGATTTATAGTTGAAATATATGAATTCTTATGGGGTTCTTCCAATATAGTTACATATCCTTTGGAAAAAAATGATGGTCTTGATAATTTCTTTAGATATTTTATTATGAGCAATATTGTATCATAAAATTATTATTTTGAACTATGATTTACCCAATAATGGTCATTCAAATCCAATTCACTTCTAGTCTATATGGTCTCAAGACACTAATTTATTCAAAATGGTTATGTTATGGTGGGATGAAGTAAATTTTGAAGGATCATATGTATACAGGTTTGTTCAAAATATTAAATATCTAAAGAAGTAAATGAAAACTTGGAATGTCAAAACATTTAGTAACATCTTTAAATAAAATAAGGAAATTGAATTCAATCCCCAAACATTATATGAGATAGTAGAAATGAATATAATGAACTAGGATTCTTATCTAAAATCAAAACCATTACTTTTTTATTATTAGAATGCATTGAAAAAGAAAGAGTCATATTGGCTTCAAAAATCTAAGAAATGAAAAAAAAACATGTTACAACAAAAACAAATATTTATTTGTATCACATCAAAAATATTTAAATTCAAGAGGGAAAAATATTAATAAGAATATTCAGGAAGGAAGTAATTAATTATTTTAAAAATATTTTGTCAAACATTGGATAAGATAAGGAGGCAAAAGAGAAGCTTTTGCAAATATTCCATAACTATCACACAAGGAAAAAATTAAAGCTTAATGAAGAATATATCTATGGATGAGCTACATGGAACAAACATTTTTCCCATTGGCTTCGATGAATTTCTTAAAATTTTCTTTCAAAATTTTTAGAATTTATTGAAGAGTGATATGTTGGTTTTCGTTTAAGAGGCTTGGAAATAAGGGAGATCAATACCACTTTTATTACATTAGTTCCAATAAATACAATAAAAAGTATATTGGGTATTCCTTTGTCTTATAAAGATGATAAAAAGGATATTTAGGTCTCATGATTAGATAGAACAAAAGCTTGGAAAAGGGAGGCTACCATAATGAAGATCAATACCAATTTTATTACATTGGTTCCAAGAAATATAATAAAAATGATATTAGTTATTCCATTGTCTTATAAATATGATAAAAATAATATTTAGGTCTCATGTTGAGATAGAATGAAAGGTTATTTTATAGCTTGGAAATGTTATCTTAACCATGGTAGGAAGGCTATAACTCATAAAGACTACATTGCAGTCCATACTTATTTTTATGATATCACTATTACGATTATCATTAGGTATAGCATCAAAAATTAATAAACATCAAATAGACATTCTTTGAAAAGGATACAAGAAAAAAATTTGGTTTTCTTTTTGTAAGTGGGATAGGGTTTACAAAGAAAAAAGTATTGTAGAAGAAGGCTTGCAAAATTATGGAGTTATGAGTTTGGATTTAGGGAAAAACTTGGATGGATATTATTTAGAGATCAAGAAAAAAATTGGTCAAAAATATTATTTCAAAAATATATAGATTCTCTTGATGTAATGATTTTTTTTAGGAAAAGAACCCTAATTGTTATAATTGTAACATGTCTAATTTAGTAAGGCTTATATGAGGGTATAAAATACCCATATCATTGTAATTTTTTTACAAAATTTGAAATGAAAGTTACATGTTTTTTTTTAGGGAAAAAAAAATGACAAAATTCTATTAGTTATTTGGTTGAAGATGAATTCAAGAAAATTACGTATGAGCTTCAAAAGACACTTCAAACATTATTTGTCAACTTTTACCCAAAAGGATAAGTTGGTTTAGAATCTATCAAAAAATGGTTGATATTTGGTTAATTTACTAAAATTTCCTACTCATAATATTCCCCTTCAAAGAAATTTTGGTAACTAGAGACTTTCCCTAAGGTCTCAACATTCATTTGGGTAGTACTTCAAAGTAAAATTCTTACAGGAGATAGTCTACAAAGAAGAGGATATTATGGATCTTTCAAATGTGCCTTGTGTGAGAAGGATTTATAATCATCAAAGTAGTTACTTCTTCATTGTCCCTTTGCTCATGTCATTTGGGGTTAAATTTAAAAAAATATGAAAATATATTAGTAGCTCCATAACATTCAAAATGTTTATAAAACATTAGAGTAATTTTTTTAAAGCTAAAAGCATTGTGTATTATATGGAAGATTGGTCTTACCATTAGTTATTGAAATTTATGGTCTTAAAGGAATAGTAGAAATTTAAAAATAAAAATCTCAAAATCATGTCCAAGTTTGGAACTATATTATTGCCTCTTCTAGAATGTTTATAGATGCTCATAGAATATCTCAAGTGTGGAAAAAGAGGTGGCAACAACTTAGTTACAAGTTTTAAACATACATGGAAGAGTCATCTATGATAATGAAATTAAGAAAAAGGATTTAATTTTATCTAAGGGTAAAATGTAAATGTCCAAAAATTGCATTTATCGAAATTAATTTTGATGGTGCTTTTCAAGGAAATTTGGTAAATGCCAATGGAGGTGGGGTTTTTTAAATAATGAAGGAAAAAATCTCCTCATTTAGAATCATATGAAAGTTCAACTAAAAACTATGCAAATTTTGGGGTACTTCTTACAAAAATTAAAATTGTAATTGAAAATGATGGACATATATTTCAACTAAAGGAGACTCATAAATTATCATTAATGTTATCAACAAAACTAGATGTGGGGATTGGATAAAAAAATAATATTAGTGTTGATGTTCATTATCTATTAGAGGTAATATCTTAAAAATATAAGCATATGTATAAAGAAAAAATTGGGATAATAGATAAAATAATTTAACCAATTGTAGTGATGATATTCATCTTAATTATCACTTGATGATTCTCATCTAAAATATTTTATACTTTCATATTAATTTTTTAAAAGTCTTTTCTAAAATTTATGTCCACATCTATGTAAATTAAAAGATACAATTGTTATTTTTAATTATTTATCTATTGAATAGGTTCATAATCACATCTTTTTATCTTGAATGATAATTTTGATTTTATTTTATTTTTAGTTTTAAAATTTTCTTAAATTTATGATTTCTTTAATATTTTCTAAGGATACTTTTTCTTCCATTTATCAAAAGAATGGGGTATTTTATTAATATTATCCCTCCAAATTATTAAGGATAATATCTTATCATATGACTAATTTAATGGAAAATGTTGTATTTAAAATAGATTTTTTTATAAATAATAAATTATAGTCAAATCTGTGTTCACTTTTGATTGTGTCATTTTTTAATTTTTTTTCTAAAGCTTTTATAATGTAACTATGATTAATGTTTTTGGGAGTCTATTGTATTTATTTAACTCTTTCCAATTACTATGCCAAGTGGTATCAGAGGAACAACATGAAGTATCTTGAAGTTGAATAATTTCCCATAGAGGTATCTAGAAATTTTCCAATGAAGAATAGTGGATGCAAGAGTGAGTGATTTAGAAGAAAATGAAAAGGAAGAACCTAAAGAACCAATGATGGATTTAACTAATTACGTTGGTGGTTTGGATCTGGAAGAGCTAGTCAACTATAAAATAGACATCGAAAAGTATTTTGATTTGGAGCAATATGATGATACCAAGAGGGTTAAGACTATTTTTACTAAGCTAAAGGACCATGCATCATTATTGTGAACCAAATTTAGTAAGAAATATTTTATAAAGGAATATACAAGATCGAAGCATGTGATCAAATGGCGAGTAAGTTGAAGCACAAATTTATACCTTTTCATTATTCTATGATGTTATTTAATAAGGTAATAAATATTTTTTAAAAGGAGTTGAGTGCAAAATAATACGTAGAAGCATTCTACAAATTGACAATTTGAACTGTTTAGTTTGAATATGTTGACAAAACTATTTCAAGATGTGTTAAAGGATTGAGACTAACAATTCAAGATGAGGTTCATATATTAAATATTATATTTATGGAGGAGGCATACCAATATGCATTAAAGGATGTATATAAAAATACTATAAAGCAAGAATAAAATATTAGCAATGGTAGAGGTTATTACAAGAAATCAACTAGGCATGGACAAAGTTCCAATTAAAAGCAGGAGGAAGGTGTGATTAGTTCATAAAGAGGAGGATTTCAATATTTGAAAAAAATAATATTTGGGATATGAGGATATGGTTAAGGGTTTCGTAAAACATGATATAACTATGGAGCAAATAGGCATCAGGCATAGAAATGTTCAAAACTACTAAGGAAAATATGAGTGATAATAAAGCCAATGTTGTTCAAGTCAAAGAAATAAAATATTAACCTAGGTGTTGTAGGTGAGTTGGAGAGGAGAAGGCAATCCTCCAAGGGAGGTCCCAGGTTCGAATCTCCACCCTACCAAAAAGCTGAATTGGGTACCCAAAATCCAATTGATAATGTTGGTGCAGTCAAGGTCGGGTGCGACTCTCGGGTGACTTTGATGGTGTAGAACCCCTGTTCGTGGTCTCTCAAACCAAGGCGGCCCCACAAGGGGTTTTTTTCTTTAAAAAAATAAAATAAAAGATTATACAATTGCATCCATACAACCAAAAAAGGAGGGATTTTGATGCTAAATAAAGTACTTTTAAAATCATAAAAGCAAGGATCTAAACCATGACAGAGGAAAAGCATATTCAAAACTAAATGTAAGTCTTGGAGTAAGTGTTACAAGTTGATTATAGATAGTGGTAGCAATGACAACTTAGTATCCACGGAGATGGTGGAGAAACTGATATTGAAAACTATAGCACATCACAACCCATTCAAATTTTCATGGATGTGAAAGGGCCATCAAGTCATGGTGTCTTATAAATGCAAGATCAATTTTAGTAATATTAAATACTATGATGAGGTATGGTGTTGTCATGTTCTTTTAGGAAGACCTTGGTAATATAACTAGAGTGTGATATATGAAAGGATAAATAATACAATCATAGTGTTTAAATATGGTAAAAAGTATGATTTGTTGCCTATGAAAGAAGTAGAAGAGACCCAAAATGGAGTAGTGTTATTATTTGGTAAGCAATTTTTAAATAATTTTAAAAGACCAAGGAGTATTATGTTGTGTTTCCTGAAGAAGAATCTAAGGAGGATGATATTCTAATAGAATATGTGGATAGATTAAGAGATTATACAAAAAATTATCTCTAAGGAATTACCTCCAAGGTTGCCACCTATGAGGAAAATCTCATATCAAATAGATTTGATCTTAAGAGCTAGTCTACCTAACAAAGCACCCCACTAAATGGATTCGAAGATGACTGTAGAATTAAATAAACATGTACATGATTTATTATATAAGTCATTGATTATGGAAAGTTTTAGTTTGTGTAGTTCTAGTAGTTTTAACACCGAATAAGGATAATGGATGGAGGATATGCATTGATTCAAGGACTATCAATAATATTACTATTCATTATAAGTTTTCCTTATCTAGAATGGATGATGTATTAGACTATCTAAGTGGTTCTAGATATTTCTCCAAGATAGATTACAAAAATGAATATCATCAGATCGGGATAAGAGAGGGTGATGAGTGGAAAAATGCTTTTAAAACTAAGGATGGGTTATATGAATTATTAGTTATTCCCTTTGGCTTAACCAATGCCCCTAGTACCTTCATGAGATTAATGAACAAATTGTTAAAACTATTCATACAATTTTTTTTGTGGTTTATCTTGACAAGATATTGATATTTAGCAAAACTAAGGATGAACATCTACAATAATTGAGATAGCTTATAAAATTTTGAAAGCAAAGAAGTTGATAAATCTAAAGAAATAATCATTTTTAAGGAAGAATTAATATATTTGGATTTTGTGATATTTAGAGAAGGGTTTTGTGATATATTTGGGTTTTACATCTTCCTTTACAATTTTAATTGTTTTTTTTTACATGTATATTACATGTCATAATTCTATGCATATTTCTTAGTTTCTTCATATGTTTTATCTAAATGAATAACAATGGCCTTTGCATTTTGATGAAGTAGAATAGATTTATTTACCTCATTTTTAAGAGTGTGGAATATCCTCTTCATATTTAAGTGTCTCACAATCAAAATGTTTTCTACTCGTCTCTTGATTTAGGTTTATTATTAATAGATTTTGGAAAAAAAATTAAAATGACCATGACAAAACATATTTTGGTATACACAACATGTTTTCTTGTGATCAATAGTCCAAAGATAATGAATTGAAACAAAATAATAATTCAATATTCAACATTAGCTTAGAAAAATCTAAGAAATATATATAGGTTACAATATAACCAAATGAGCATGATTAACGCTAACAAGATGCGCTAATAGAGAAATATGCTAACAACTAACCTAGGTAGAGAAGTATGAACTAACCACTAATCTAAAATATCTAACCTAGGATATTTTAGATACTAACCTAGGTTTACCAGTAGATATTTAGAACAGTAAATATCTCCTTGGTAAGTAGTAAAAAGTAAATGTAATAATCTATGTAATATAATGCAATATACTACCTATTTTACCTAGTGGAGTAAAAGGATAAATATCCCAAAGAATGGAATATTACTCTAACATTTCTTTCCTCAATAATTGAAGTTTTATAGATAAATTCCCTTAAAGTATCACAAATTCCTTTTAAGACCTTTTCATTTATAAGTTAACATGGACATCCAAAAAGCATAAGATATACTAGAAGACTTCTAGCATTTTTCAACCCCATATAAAACTTGACACTTGACCCTGCTAAATATATCATCAGGGTCGTCACCTATATTTTAATTCCTAACTTTTCGTCTAAGAGAAGCTAATAAAAAAAATCATTTTAAAAATATAGTTATTAAATAATTTGAACTGGATCACCAATTCTATCTAGTCCAATTTTGAATATATAAAAAAAAATTGACAAATATATTTTAAACTTACATATCAACCATGGTTTCCTTCCTTTCCTTAGAAAAATTAAGGGTATTGACGACGTGATCATGAAGGACTTCACTAACTCCTAGGTTAATGGCCAAGTATTGGTAAGAGGAATGAAGTTTACTGTCTCTATCAACCTTATAGCTAAGATCACAGAGCTTCCCAATGATGGGTTCAAGCTTCACAGAGATAATCACACCATCCAAGATGAATTGAAACACTTTGATGATAGGGGCAAGAAGTTGGCGAGAAATGACAAAGGCATTGTCCACAAGAAATTACCAGAGCCATGGTGTAGGGCCTTAATTCCAATGATGCAATACATTACTATTGACAAGGTTGATGAACCATTGAGAAGCTTTCATTTAGCTTTCCTCAATTTTTAAGGGATATTAAAGAGGTTAATGTGCCTGAATACCTTCGATGTTCCATGGAGATATCCATTGAGAACTACCAAAAGAGGGACTCCACCCACGTCAAGCACCAAGGCCTCTTCTTGGTCATCTACAACCACATGTTGTAGAAAGTGGTAACTAAGGTGGAATCGAACCCTATCCTTTGCATTGAGGAGGATCAATCAACGGTTGAAGCAGTGATGAATAGTCACAGCTATTGCAATCATAGAAGCTCACGAAATTCCTTAGGCAAAAGAAAGAGCCTTGACCAGCTCACTACTGAAAGCACTATGCCTGAGTTGGATCAGTCCCTCATGGACACTAGAGTGATGTTTAGATCCAGACATGACCCATCTAAGATTCTTACTGAAATATTGGAGAATATTTACCAAACCTAGTCGAAAGCCTTAACCAACCTCGAGCATGCGATTCGAGTTTCTAAGGCCATTACTGCCAGAAAAAGTGAGACTTTTAAGGTCATCCTCCTCGATGAGAAGGAGAGCGTGGACCACCTAACCCCAGAGTAAGTTTTTTGGTCTCCTCTATGAGGGTTTTTTGTTTGTATGGTTTTGGATTGGTTCTTTTTTTATTGTCCTTCCCCACCTTGACTATAGGCTTGGTTAGGTTTCTAGTGTTTGCTGGTCCTTTCTTGTAATTTGTTTTGTCATGCTGGTATTTCTGATTTGGTTTTCGTGACTGTCCCATGGGTCATGTGGTATCAAAACCCTTTTAGTTTCTCTGTTTTATTTTGTACAAGGTTTAGGAACTTTTTAAAACCTTTCCATCAATCAAAAAAAACATATCAACCATATATTTTTACAAATCATTATGTCATACTCCATCCTATCATCTTTTATATGTCATTTTTTTGGTCGTCTAGTTATATAATCAATCTTCTACTAATATATATACCTCCATTATCTACTATCTATTTATATGTTTTGGAAAATTTTGTTGTTATTTGTTGTTTTTTTAATAATTAGCTAGATATGTTCGATGTCAAATCTAAAACTATTTTATTTATGCAGCATGTTCCAAAAGAAGAAACAAGGGCCAACCCAGGACAAGTAAATGATGACTTTTGATTCCAATATTTGAAATTACGTCCAAAATGAAACAACTTAATGGGGGTCATCGGTTCGTGCTTTGAGTTATAATATTTTTAATTTTAAAAAATTCTTAACCGCCAAAGCATATTATATAATTTTTAAATAATTATATAATTTTCTGTTTTTCTAGTATTAGGTTAGCTTTGAATTCTCTTCTTAGTAAGAAATTCATGTTTAAGGGTATCGTTGTTTGAAATGTTAAATCCAACTTCTCACCCGTAAGAGCTTCAACACGAAGCATCTCCGAAACACCTTCAAAAAATGCTTCAACATGAAGAACTTCGAAAAATGCTTCGGCGCAAAGCACTTCCAAAAATGCTTCGGCATGAAGCACTTCCGAAAGAGCTTCGAAAAATGCTTCACCACGAAGCAAAAACAAATTGCCCCCCGAAGCAGAAATCAGCCGAAGAAGAATTAAGCACGGGAATCGACGCATTTATTGTTCAAGCCTGCGAGTAGTTGGAGTGTTCGGCGATTTGTCAAAAAGCCATTTCGGAATTTATTTCTTGTCATTCGGTTGGTTTATTTATCCTACATTCTGTCCTCATCCCCCGCCTATAAATACTGGGCCATTTTGTCATTTTGGAAGTGAGGAGGTTAGACGTCGGAGAGCAGAGCAGCAGAGAGCAATAGCGAGCAGAAGGTAGCCATAGAGCTAGGGTTTCAACTAGTAGAATAGCAAAAGGGTGAAACCAGCAGCTACCAACAGCCGGAGAGTGGAGCAGCAGCCTCCAGATAAAACCCGTGTTTTTATCCTGCAAATGTTTATCTTGCAGAAGTTTGTATTCGCTTCAGAAGGAAGCCATTTGTAAATCCGACATTATATTTAATATATATAATATTATTCTGCAAATTTGGGTCTCCGCATATTCGTTCTCGATCTCGAAGTATTGTTTTGTCCGCAAACATTTCTCAGCTAGGGTTTGCCCCAAAGTGGCAAAATACCCGTTCGATCCAAAAAGGAGTCGGGTTTATTTGTTTGTGCCGAAGCACATTCCGACACTTGTCTTTCCGAAGTGATTTCACTTCGGAAGAAAACTGTGCGAAGCAGTTGCTTCACCAGGATTTTCCCCGAAGTAGTTCTACTTCGGCAGATTCTTCCCGAAGTACTTACTTTCGGAGTAGTGTTCCCCGAAGTAGTTTTACTTCGACAAGTTTTCCCCTGAAGTACATACTTCGGGACTATTCTCCCCGAAGTAGATTTACTTCGGCACTTTGTTCTCCGAAGTAGCTACTTTGGAAGTTTTTCCACTGAAGCTCCTTTCGAAGGCAAGAATTTTGTGAAGCATTTTTCGTTTGTTTGATGTGACGCGAATTTAAATTCCTTCAAATTGGTATCAGAGCCCGTGGTTTCGTGACGCAGAGATAGAAGCATGGCTTTCGAAATAAATTCTTTGTAGTTGCAGATCCCACGATTTAATGACAAGAACTACGATTACTAGAGCATCCAAATGAAGATTATCTTCGGTTCTTAAGATTTGTGGGACCTCATCAAGAATAGGTACCTGGAACTAGCAGATGCAGTAGCGCTGGCCGCCCTCTCCCAAGCTGATAAAGACCTTCTAAAGAAGAACAAGAAGAAAGACTAAAAATCCCTACTCTATATCATGCAAGCAGTTGAGGAGACCATCTTCCCGTGGATTGCATCAGCCACCAAGGCCAAGAAGGCCTGGGAAATCCTGGCAAGTTTGTATCAGGGCATCAACAAAGTGAAGTTGGTAAAATTGTAGATGCTCAAAAGAGAATTTGATAACCTGTAGATGAGTGAGTCTGAGTCGATGAGTGACTTCTTCACCTGGGCAACTGATGTCATCAACCAGATGTTGTTGAATGGTGAAATTATGCAAAATCAAAGGATCATGGAGAAAATTCTATGAAGTCTGCCAGTAAAGTTTGACTTCATGGTGATTGCAATAGATGATTCAAGGGATCTGACAACCCTTTTGGTGGACGAGCTCATGGGTTCTCTACAGACACATGAGCAGAGGCTGAGCCGCTCAACTCAGTCCTCTTTGGAGTAAGTGTTTAAGGTGCAAGTCTCAGTCTGAGACAGCAGCAGACAAGACTCCCACCAAGGAGCTTCTAGTTCTCAAGAAGGAAGATGCAAAAGCAGGCATGGGAGAAGTAACAAGCAAGGATGGATATCAAACCCTCATGTCAGTGAGACTAGCTACAACTTTTATCAGCAAGGAGGAAGAGGCACTGACAAAAATCAATAAGGTAGCTCTCAACAGAAGAAGGACATGTCAAAGGTCCAGTGCTACTACTGTAAAAAGTTTGGCCATTACATCTCACAGTGTAGAATGAGGATGGTGAACAAAAATTAGCAGCAGGCCCATTATACAAAAGAAGCTAGAAATGTGATAGGAGGAAATGTGTTGTTAACTTGCAGTGTTGAAGAGGAGAGCCAAAAAAACATCTGGTATCTTGACAGTGGTTGCAGCAACCACATGACTGGGAACAAAGAGATGTTCTCACAATTGGACGAAACAGTCCAATCCGAAGTCAAGATGGGGAACAACAGCAAGGTTCCCATGATGGGGAAAGGAAAGATCCTCATTCGCACCCGACACGGAGAAAGAAAACAAATTTGTGATGTTTATTATGTGCCTGGGTTAAAACACAACCTGCTAAGCATAGGACAACTTGTGCAAAAGGGACACACTATGCAGTTCAAAGATGGTGTCTGTTCCATCAGAGACAAAGTGCATGGACAAATCGCAACCGTGTCCATGAAGAAAAACAAAATGTTTCCACTGTAGATTCAGAATGAATCTTTAATGTCTCTGAGTGTAGTTGCGAAGGATGCTACCTGGTTGTGGCATCTTAGATTCAATCACTTGAGTTTCAGTGGCCTGAATTTGCTGCACAAAAAGCAGATGGTGAAGGGTTTACCCCTTATTGAGAAAACTGAACCAAGTTTGTGAAGGTTGCCTGGTCAGCAAGTAGCACAGGGATGCATTCCCTGTTGGACAATCTTGGAGAGCATCATGGCCATTGGAGCTGGTGCACTCAGACACTTGTGGTCTGATGCAGACCTCCACGTTTGTCGACAATAAATACTTCCTGACCTTCATTGATGACTTCAGCTAGAAGACCTGGATTTATCCCATCAATTTGAAGTCAGAAGCATTTGTGAAGTTTAAGGAGTTCAAGGCTCTGGTTGATAAAAATAGCGGGTATTATGTGAAAACTCTTAGGACATACGGAGGAGAAGAATACATCTCCAACGAATTCCACAAATTCTGCAAGCAGCATGGAATTCAAAGGCAGTTCACTACCAGATACACGCCACAGCAGAATGGCATAGCTAAGAGGAAGAACATAACTATCATGGAGATGGCACGAAGCATGTTGAAGGCAAAAAGTTTGCCACATGAGTTCTAGGTAGAAGCTGTAAGTTGTGCAGTCTATCTACTGAACAGATGTCCCACCAAGAGTGTGAGGGACAAAATTCCAGAGGAAGCTTGGAGCAATCTGAAGCCAAGTGTGGCTCATTTGTGAGTTTTTAGGTGCATAGCATATGCACATGTTCTAGATGAGAAAATACGAAATCTGGATGACAAATCTGAAAAATGCATCTTCACGGGGTACAGTGAACAAGCAAAGGCATACAGGCTATACAATCCTATGATGAAGAAACTTGTCATCAACCGTGATGTGAAGTTCCTGGAGGACGAAGCCTAGAACTGGAATTCAAATACTGGTTAGCCTAAACTAGCAATTAGTGATCCTGTAAACTTGGAGGAAGACAGTGTACAGCCACCTGTACCTTCAAGCAGCAATAGTGGTGCCAGTAGTAGCACACCCTCATCATCTTGATCACCTCCACTTGCAAGTAGAATTCAAAACCTGAGGACACCTACGAAGACTCGAAGCTTGCAAGACATTTATGAGGTAACCCAAAATCAGATAGATGAAGAATATTTTGACTTTGCCTTATTTACAGAGTGTGATCCAGTGGAGTTTGAAGAAGCAAGTCAGAATCGCACATGGGTAAAAGCGATGGATGAGGAGATAGCAGCCATTGAAAATAATGAGACATGGCAGCTGACAGATTTTCTAGTAGGGAAGAAGACCATTGGGGTCAAATGGGTTTATAAAACCAAGTTTAATGCCCAAGGAGAAGTTGACAGGCATAAGGCTACAAGTAGAAGTCAGGAGTTGACTATCATGAGGTGTATGCACCTATAACCTGACTTGACACAATCAGGATGATTCTGGGATTAGCAGCTCAAAAGGGATGGAGTGTTTAGCAGATGGATGTCAAGTCTGCCTTCCTGAATGAAGTGTTGGAAGAAGAGGTCTACATAGACCAGCCACCCGATTATGAAATACAAGGACAAGAATGCAAGGTCCTAAAACTGAAGAAGGCCCTATATGATTTGAAATAGGTGCCTCGGGCTTGGTACAGCCGAGTTGACGGCTATTTTTAGGAGAATGGGTTTCAAAAATGCCCATATGAGCACTCCCTATACCTAAAGACAAATAAAGTAGGGGAGATTATAATCGCCTACCTATACATGGATGATCTGATATATACTGGCAATAGCAACAGCCTATTTGCGCAGTTCAAAACAGCCATAAAGACCAAGTTTGAAATGACAAACATGGATCTGATGAAGTATTTTCTTGGCATTGAAGTTGACCAATCAGTAGATGGCATCTTCATTTCTTAGGGAAAGTATGCAAAGGATGTCTTGAAGCATTTTAAGATGAAGGACAGCAAGCCTGCCATCACCCCCGTAGCCACTGGCTTGAAGTTGAGCAAGACTGACAACAGCAGGAGCGTAGATCCAACTCTCTATAAATATTAGTTAGAAGCCTGATGTACTTGACTACAACTCGGCCAGATCTAATGTTCAGAGTCAGTCTGATAAGTCATTTTATGGAGACTCTGAAAGACACTCACTGGTAAGCAGGCAAGAGAATCCTGCGATATGTCAATGGCACAAGGAACCATGGAATTCACTATGCCAGACAAGACTAGCTTGAGTTGATTGGCTACACCGATAGCGATTGGGCTGGTAGCATAGATGACCGAAAGAGCACTTTGGGATATGCCTTCCATTTTGGATTCGAAGTTGTCTCTTGGTCCTCAAAGAAGCAGCCAATTGTTGCTTTATCTACAGCAGAAGCAGAGTATGTTGCTGCCACCTCAGTCGCCTGCCAGGCAGTCTGGCTGAGAAGAGTTCTGTGTGAACTACATCATCTGCCAAAAGCAGCAACAACATTATTTTGCGATAATAACTCTATCATTGCGCTTTCAAAAGACCTAGTCTTCCACGGTTGGTTGAAGCACATTGACATCCGGTATCATTTCATCAGAGAGCTGGTGAAATTCGATGAAGTGCAGTTGCAGTTTTGTAGGTCGAAGGAGCAGCTAGCTGAGATCTTCACAAAACCCCTGAAGGAGGAGGACTTCGCCAGATTGCAAGAAATGTTGGGCATTAGAGAACTCATGAAGTTTGATTTAAAGGAGGGTGTTGGAAATGTTAAATCCAACTTCGTGCCCGTAAGAACTTCAACGCGAAGCATCTCCGAAACACCTTCAGAAAATGCTTCGACGTGAAGCACTTTGGAAAATGCTTCGATGCAAGGCACTTCCAAAAATGCTTTGGTGCGAAGCACTTCCGAAAGAGCTTCGGAAAATGCTTCACCGCGAAGCAAAAACAAATTGCCCCCCGAAGCAGAAATCAGCCGAAGCAAAAATTAAGCACGGGAATCGACGCATTTATTGTTCAAGCGTGCGAGTAGTTGGAGTGTTCGACGATTTGTCAGAAATCCATTCCGGCATTTATTTCTTGTTAGTCGGTTGGTGGATTTATCCCACCTTCTGTCCTCATCCCCCGCCTATAAATACTGGGCCATTTTGTCATTTTGGAAGTGAGGAGGTTAGAGGTCGGAGAGCAGAGCAGTAGAGAGAAATAGCGAGCAGAAGGTAGCCACAGAGCTAGGGTTTCAACCAGTAGAATTGCAGAAGGGTGAAACCAGCAGTTGCCAACAGCCGGAGAGTGGAGCAGCAGCCTCCAGATAAAACCCATGTTTTTATCCTGCAAATGTTTATCTTGCAGAAGTTTGTATTCGCTTCAGAAGGAAGCCAATTGTAAATCCGACATATTTAATATATATAATATTATTCTAAAAAATCGGGTCTCCGCATATTCGTTCTCGATCTCGAAGTATTGTTTTGTCCGCAAACATTTCTCAGCTAGGGTTTGCCCCGAAGTGGCAAAATACCCGTTCGATCCAGAAAGGAGTCGGGTTTATTTGTTTGTGCCGAAGCACATTCCGACACTTGTCTTTCCGAAGTGATTTCACTTCGGAAGAAAACTGTGCGAAGCAGTTGCTTCGCCAGGATTTTCCCCGAAGTAGTTCTACTTCGGCAGATTCTTCCCCGAAGTACTTACTTCGGGAGTAGTGTTCCCCGAAGTAGTTTTACTTCGGCAGGTTTTCCCCCGAAGTACATACTTCGGGACTATTCTCCCCGAAGTAGATTTACTTCGGCACTTTGTTCTCCGAAGTAGCTACTTCGGAAGTTTTTCCGCCAAAGCTCCTTCCAAAGGCGAGAATTTCGTGAAGCATTTTTCGTTTGTTTGACGCGATGCGAATTTAAATTCCTTCAATCGCCTGATTCTTCGGATATGCCACTTGCATCTAATTCTTTCCTTCAAGGAAAAAGTTATGATAGATATTGTTATTTGAAGTTGTAGCTTTTCCCTTTTACCTTTTGGAATAATGTTCAAGTCTAGAATCATTCCATGGAATAATGTTCAAGTCTAGAATCATTCCATGCTAGATTTTTGCTCCATTGGTTGCATTTTTGTTGAAATAGTTAGACTAGCTATTGGATAGCTTTAATTTACTTAAAGGTACAACCTAAGACGGAGAGTGAGGTTTAGGTTTCATATCACCTCAATACTTGACTGTACCTCTGATAATCTCTGAGGAATAAAAGATGCAAGGGAGCAGCGTGAATATCCTTAATAGATATTATTCCTCTCATCCAACTATTCGATAGCCTAGGTAGATGAGGCGGGAAAAAGATTTGTTCTCCTAACAAGTTCTAAGTTTTTTCACTTTGGAATAATTATAAATATTTTAATCAAAAAGAAAGTCACTTGTATTATCGGTAATGTGATTTGAGTTCAATTCCTATAACAAATATGTATAAGATAAAAATATATATATATATATATAAAAATATCTTAAGTAAATGAGGGCGAAAACAGTTTGATTCCTTATTTAATCTTTTGAAATCTCCTAGAAAGCTATAAGTTTTCAATAATTACAACATTGCGAAGTCATAAAGATACTCAGCCCAATTTTTCTATATTTTCTGTCGTATTATTTTTGGGTATAGTTTGAATTTAGAAGTTATTATTATAATTTTTGTTTTATTTTGATAAATTTTTATATTAATTGAAGGATTGGAGGGACTTAAAATTAGAGCAACTAACCTCAAACTAACAAATATTCCTTTACTTAAATAAAATAATTTTAAATTTAATATCGATTCAGCATAGTTTCAGATTTGAAATTGAACATATAAATAACAACAAAATTTTGCGAACATATAAATAGATAGTAGATGAAAGGAGCTATGTATATTAGTAGAATATGCCTTTTAAAGGCACAGCGACTTCACCGAAGGATGTGATGGAATAGCAATAAAACTCGTGGGAAAGCCCATACAGTTATAACCGAGTTACAGGTAGAATATGACCGCAGAAAAAACTTTGGCAGAATATCTATTGTTTTGCTTTATTTCAAGTCCTATGAAATAACATCTAATATTTTGAGATTTAGTTGTTATTTAAAATAATTAATATTTTCTTCTAACATTTAATATTTTCTTTTTCTAATATGGAATAAGAAAATAGTTCGTTGCCCCGTCAGTCAAGGAAGCAATTGCTCCTTCGATGGCTATTTGAAATTCGGTTCCCCCTCTTTTCTCCCCCTCCATTGGCGCCTGTGGTTAGGGAGGAGGAGTTGGTCAAACCGATGTGTTCGGATATTGCAATGGAGAATTCTAATAGACTAGAAGTGGACTTGTTTCTGGAAGTCAATATGGCAGAGGTTTCTATCCCATTAGACAACTCTTTCGAGTGTCTAAATGCTCTGGTAGAAGACTTGGGTCCATCGCGCTCTAAATCCCAGATGGCGATCCCGATGGGGTCCTTAAAGGAATGCCCACAATCCTCAGTGGCTTGTTGTCTGTCCTTCTCTCCTGGCACGGCCAATCGTGTGGATGGTTGTTCCCCCTATGTGGTAAGAAACAAAGCTTTAGTGACGGATGTGGCTCCTTCTTCCCCGTCTCCTCAGCCGGTGGTAATGGAGAAGGGCTCTCCTAGCCCTAAAACCCATAGTCATAGAAGACGTTTGATGGATTTGGGCAAGGCCTGTAAACCTGGAAGGCCTGTGTCTAAAGTAAGTAGGAAAAGAAAGGCCAATCAGTCTATGGCCAATGGAGGTCAATCTAGACTAGTTCTAAAAATTGGTGAAGGCAAAAAATGATTGAGCTTGGATGGTTTCTTGAGCTTGTCGGTAGGTGGTGGAGATAAAGTGAGTTCCCCCTTCCCATGAAAATTTGCTCATGGAACATAAGAGGGCTTAATAGCTCCTATAAGAAGCGCTTATTGGCATTCCTGAGAAGATAATAGGCCCCTAATCTGTTACGCATTCAAGAATCAAAGTTTGAGGTCGAGTCATGGAGATCGATCCTAAGGGCAGTATGGAAGGACTCGGGTTTCATGGCCAGTGAAGCTGTGGGAATAGCGGGTGGACTCTTTTTTTTTGGAATTCACATAAATTTTATGGGCATGTAATATCTGCTTCACGTACAGTGATAAATATTCTTTTTTGGTGCAATGAAACCCAAAGGCGTTGGGTGGTCTCCAATATCTATGTTCCGAATACCACTTATGAAAGGAGATATTTCTAGAAGTTGTTGCTAGAAATGATTCAAACCTTCATTCATGAACATTGGTTAGTGATTGAATATTTTAACTCCCCTCTATATCCTTCGGAGAGAAGGGGTGGAAGTGGCCCTGAAGAGTGCAGTCTTGCTGACCTAGCGGATTTCATATCTTTCGTAGAATTACAAGATGGATTTGAAAGGGGGGCATTTTACATGGAGTAACAGGAGATCGGGTAATGGTTTGATCCTGAGCCGACTGGATAAAGTGCTAGTTTCATCTAGAAGTATTGATTTATTTGGGGATGCGGTGCTTTCCACCTTGCCCAGAGTGGGCTCGGATCATAATCCTCTCCTTTTGGAGACTATTGAAAACTCTTCTTTTGTTTTGATACCCTTATGCTTTGAAGTAATGTGGTGCAACTTCCCTAACTTTGAAGATTGCATGAAAAAATAGTGGGATGAGGAAGCGCCGGGATCGGGCCTTTTTAAAGTTACCTTTAAAATTTGAAGGCTTCATCATCAATTAAAATGGTGGAACAAGAATGTGTATGGTAATATCTTTAGGGAGATGGAAGCTTTAAAAAAAAGATCGTTGAAATAGAGAAAATGATTGAGTCGCAGGGACTCGATGAGGTGTAATTAAGGTTGGAAAGGGAGTTCTTAGCCAATTATCATAACAAATAATTGGATATCGTGTTGCACTGGAAGCAAAAATCAAGAGAATTATGGCTAAGAGAAGGTGACAAGAATACGTGGTTCTTTCATGTGTCCACCATGCGATGAAGGAGTAGGAATAGAATAGTGGAGATTATTAAGGAAGATGGCAGCTCTATCAGGAAGAGCAAGAAAATTTGATTGGAGGTTGTCAATTTCTTCAGTTCTCTTCTTGGTCCCCCAGACCGGAATTTGGCAATAGAACATGTTATGTTAGATGTCATTCCTATGTTGGTGACGAAGGAAATGAACATAGGTTTGGAGGCCCCGCTCATAGATGATGAAATATTTAATGTTGTTAAGGAGCTAGGGCCTTTAAAGGCTCCGGGGCCTGATGGATTTCCTCCATTGTTCTTTCAAAAATATTAGAATATTTGTGGGTCTGAGGTGGTGGAGGCTCTGAGAGAAGCCCAAATATCGACGGAGATTCCTAAATCCCTAAATGCCACGTTGATTGCCTTAATTCCGAAAAAGGATTTTGCCTCATCATTTAAGGATTTTAGACCAATCATTTTGTGCAATTCTTTATATAAATTCCTCTCTAAGGCTCTGTCTAACATACTCAAGGGGCTGCTTTCGAATCTCATTGATATGGCTCAGAGCACCTTTATGCAGGGTAGAAAAATCTTAGATGGCGCTATTGTCATGCATGAGCTTCTTCATTCGGTCAAGTACAATGGTAGAGAGGCTTTCCTTTTAAAGCTTGACATCAATAAGGCTTATGATAAAGTGACATGGCCATTCTTACAAGAGGTGATGAGGAAGTTTGGCTTCAACGATCGGTGGGTCACCCTTATTTTGACTTACATTTCTTCAGTTTGGTGCTCCATTCTAGTGAACGGATCGGTGTCTAGCTTTTTTAAGTCTCACCATGGTTTGAGGCAAGGCGATCCACTTTCCCCCTTCCTCTTCCTCTTTGTGGTGGAGGCTTTGGGGAGAGCGATTGGAAGGTTGAGCGGGGAGGTGGGTCTTCGTCCAGCTCTCCCATGTCCGCCTGTATCTCATCACCAATTTGTTGACGACACTCTGATTTCTAGTGGTGCATCGGTATTTTTCACTTGGGATTTTAAAATATTTTATTATGTTATGAGAGGGTTGCTGGTAAGGAGATCAACTTTGCAAAGAGCTTTCTCTATATTGTTAACACTCTGGAAGCTAGGAAATCAAAGATTATAAATATACTCAATTGTAGGATTGCCACGCTGCCAACAATCTATCTTGGACTGCCTCTCTTCGTGGGGAGAATGAAAGACTCACTATGGGACCCTTTGATTAAAATAATCCAATGTAAACTAGCCTCTTGGAAAGGGGTGTTGTTGAGCCAAGTAGGGAAGGTGGTACTTGTTCAAAGCACACTCTAGAGCATACCCATTTATTTCATGTCTTTATTCATGCTCCCTACTAAAGTAACGGACAAAATTGATTGTATTTGTAAAATGTTCCTTTGGGTTGGATCAAATTTAATTGGTCACTTGGGATCAAATTTGTAAGAGGAGAAAGGATGGGGGTCTTAATTTGAAAAGAGCAGCACTTATGAATAGATCCCTAGTTGGTAAATCAGGGTGGTTGGTTGCATTGAACACCGAGAGACCTTGGTGTTCTATCCTTAAAGCGAAATATGGATTTAATTTTTTCTTGTCAAACGATCTCTCCCCGAGAGGCTCAATTTTTTGGAGAATCTTAACGAATATCAGGGACTTTGTGAAGGCTAAAAGCAGGTGGATCATTGGTGATGGGAGAAACGTCAAGTTTTGGAAAGACCATTGGTTGAGGGAAGAGTCGTTATTGGATGACCCAAATCTCAGGGCTCTTGCTTTGAAAGCGATGGAGGAAGGTGAAATTTGGGTTTCCCAATATATGCCTATTGTCAATGGTAGGCGTTTGTGGAATTCTCATCCCTATTGGGTGTCCAACTAGAATTATTTGGTCAGTTGGCAGAGACTTTTAGTGGAACTTAATAGGTATGTGATCAGACAAGACGATTCCAGAGACCGTTTGATTTGGAGTGGGGAAGCTGAAGGTGACTTTACTATGAAATCATCTTATTCCTTCCTTCTCACATAAGATGAGGCTCCTTTTCCAACGAATCTTATTTGGATTAAAATACTAATCCCAAAAATCAATATTTATTTCTGGCTAGTGGCTCAAAATAAAATACTTTCTTTGGAGAATATTCGAAAGAGGGGTCGCATTATGGTGAACATATGCTATCTATGCAAATTGGACTGGGAATCCACGCAACATCTTCTCCTCAGCTTCCCATTCATATAGCAGGTATTTATGTTTAATTTTAATTGGTTTAACATTTATTGGGTGTTTCCAGGTACGTTGATGGACAACATCCTTCAATGGTGTTCGTCATTCGTGTCCCAATGACTATCTTGGTTGTGGAAAATTATGCTTCCCCATGCATGGTGGAGGGTGTGGAAAGAACAGAATGCCCGTGCTTTTAATGACGTTGAGACCGATGTTGTTAGGGTGGGTACTAAGATCATTAACAAAGCATCGAAGAATGTCTTGGTTGCCTTTGTGGGTAAACGGCCCAAGGTGCCCTCCTCCTCCGACAAAGTTGATTTGGAATTTAAATTGGGTTGGAGCCCTCTTCCTCACCCCCCCCAAACCTGACCCTAGAGCAGGAATTAAGTGGGCCCATCCGGCTCCCAATTGGCTAAAACTCAACTTTGATGGGGCCTCAAAGGGTAACCTCGACAAGGCTAGAGTAGGTGGAGTTGTGCGAAACAAGAATGGCAACATCCTCATGGTATTTTTTGAACCCCTTGATTCCCAATCTTCACACTTTGCAGAGACTTGTGTAGCTTATATGGGGGTGAAATTGTTAGCGGATGTTGGCTGTCAGACTATGGAAATCAAAGGTGACTCTTTGAACATAATCAAGATGTTCAATTGGGAGTGTACACCTAGCTGGAACTTTCTCAATCTTATTGCCGAAGCTAGGAGATTGTTGTATGCTTTTAAACAGGTGAACATTCGCCATGTGTTCCGTGAGGGAAATGCACTGGACGATATGCTGGCAAACCATAGTGTCCACTGTACTGCTTTTTCGGTGTGGAAAAATGATGTCCCGAATGACATAGTCTCCCTTGCTAGGAAAGAGGCTCATGATGCTTTGTTTTTGTAAGGAGGAGTTGGACATCCCTTTGGCTCTCGTTGGAAGGGGTGTTTGGTCTTGCTTTACCCTTTGACCGGAATTTGTTAGAGTTTTTTTTGCCTTCAAAGCGTTGTGCTTTTCTAAGTTCTCTCCGGAATCATTATAGTTATTAGGAATTAAACTCTCTCGATTATTCCTAAGGAATTAAACTCTCTCAATTATTTCTAATAGGTATAATATTTTGGAGATTGTTATTATGATTGAGAGTTTGGTTGTATGTATAAAGTTGTGAGGACCCTTTCAAAACCCTCTCTTTAAATTAATACCAAAAAAAAAACAATAAACATATTAAAATATTATGTAATATTTAAAAATAAATAAATAAAATTTTATATAATTATAAATATATTATTATATTTGAGTAAAAATTTTATAAATAAAAATTTGATCCCAAAAAATAAAAACTTTCAGTTTAAAGTGCCCGGGAAATAAAATATATATATATATGGTGTAAAACGAGAAACACTAATGAAACGTGAAATAAGTTTAGGGTAATTATATTTTTATTTTTATTTTTTTAAAAGTTAAAAAAATATATATAATAATTTTAGTATTAATATATTTTTATAAATTTATATATTTAAAAATATATTTTTTTTAATAACCAAATATATGTAAATTCATGTGTATTTTTACAGTTAAGAATAAAACAATTTTCTATGAATGGTTATTACCAACAGCTTAAATAATTTTAAATTTTATGAATGTTTATTTTTTTCAATTATAAATTTTTGTTTTTGCATTTTCTTATTTTTTATTTATCTATATTTGTTTCTTAATAACTCTTTATTCAATATAACTTAATTAACTATATCATCTTTAAAATTAGATATGCACCTTTTTCATATTTATATATTTTCCTGACAACCAACATTAATATATATATAGATATATAGTTTTGTTTTTACTCATTCAATTTTTGTGGAAGAAAATTATTGAGCATCATTAATTTCTAGCATGGGCTATCTTATTTGATGATGTAAGAACAATCTTATTTGATGATGTAAGAACAACTTAAGGTTGAAGGACAATTACATATAGTTTTGTTTTTACTCATTCAATTTTGGTGGAAGAAAACTATTGAGCATCATTCATTTCTAGCATGGGCTATGTTATTTTAAGTTCATCTAGTGAATGACGAATGTGTTATGGATTGTAATTTTTCATGTATATTAAATTTGATTTTTTTTTTAATAATAAGTCACATCACCGATAATGTAAGTGGTGTCTTTGCAAATAGACATATTGATATTTATCTGAATATCAAATTTGATTTTATTATTCAAGAGTTAAAAATTGGTGAAAATGAGTTTATATAAAGATAAGATTATAACCTTTTAAGGATATCTTTTGGCAATTGAAGGACTATTTGTATGGATGTCTTTTGTTGACTTCATATTGATCTGCAAGGGTTTAAGTGATTGAGTATGTATTAAAGTATTTGTGGTGTTAGATATCTAAGACAAACGTAAGATGTGTATGTATGTCTGTGTTGTGGGCTTAAAAAGTGTATGCATGTGTTGTGGGCTCTAATTACTAAAATTGAAATTTATTTTTTAAATTCGTTTTGTGTTGATTATGACTTATTATTATTATTATTGCAAACATGTAATAAGACAAAAACTACCTCTTGCCTTAAGGCTCAATTTTTCTGTAACTAAGATTTGAAGATTTATGTCAACTTTGTATTCATTTCCCATTGTCTTATTATTGATTTTGTTTTAAAGCTTCTCTTATGCAATCTATATTATTGGAAGTCTATTGGATTTATGGTGCTCTTTCTAGCTAATGCATCAATTGGTATCAAAATAATAAATGAAGTATGTTGAAGTTGAAGAATGGTCTATAGAGGCAGATGAAGGGGTGTACCTATACGAGGCCTAGATGAAGGGGTGTACCTATACGAGGCCTAGAAATGGAAAAGTTATTAGAATTCACCGTAGGCTTACAAGCTTGAAGGAAAGCTATGGAAAATGCTCAACAAAGAAAAATGGAGGTAGAAGTGAATAATTAAAAAAAAAAAAAATGAAAGGAAAAGAAGAACCAATATAAATGGTAATCATGGCTATTGTTAAAATGGTAAGCCAGGCTGTTATGGATTTAACCAATTGCTTTGGTAGTTTGGATTTGAAAGAGCTAATTGACTAGCTATTGAAATTCGTCTATTTAATTTTCATCCTTAAAAGGAAAATTACGAAGTCATGGGTAAAATGGTCCCCCACGCGCAACGTATAAATGAAAAAGAATAAATCTTGCTTGCAATGTCCAAATAGTTTAAATGATTGCCTGATCAATTAGTTTTGGACATATCAAACTAATAAAAAACATTTATTCCTTGTATGGTGATTGGTTTTCTTTGACATGGAAACCGTAGTCATGCAGAAGACAGCGACCCAACCATTTTTTTATCTTCCAAATAATTTCTTTTGTATTCTTGAGAAATAGGTAAGCTTCTGTTTCTTATAAATAGGAATGCTTGATATGTGTCGTCTCCTAGCGTTTATCTGTTTGTTTAAGGTTTGTGGAGGGTGCTATTTATTCAATTGCAGAATCTCCAGCGCCAGTAACTTCTGAAGATTACGAATCAATATTCTATTTGACGCCGAGAACCACAGCCAACAACATATTTGTTTTTTAACAGTGCCATTTGTGTTCAGTGTTCTGGTAGTACTGGATACAGTGAAAGCGTTCAAAAAGCGTGCGCAGTAGGTTCTAGGGAGCGCTCTAGCTCTCAGTGCTCTCACCATCAGGCTATATCTTTCTTCTTCTTTTTCGCTGCTGTTCAAAATTGTTTAGGAGGAGGAGAAACAGTTCAATACGACGACACCCTTATTTTGCACATCATTAGCTGGCAAGCCTTTTCGTGGAATTCTCAATAAAAGGATTGTGGCAGTTGTTTCTGCTGTTGATGAAGTCGAAGGATGTCAAATTATTTCTCCTTGTGCTGAAGATCACCAGGAATGCCATAGGACCGGCTTGGAAGGATTTTGAAAATGAAGTTTTCAAATCATGGATTCTGGGTCGAATATGTCAGCCCGATTATGTCATTGCCAGACCAACGTTGAGTTCGGCAATTGGATTGGTGGTCACTATTTGCGTTCTGCCTCTTCAAAAACTGTATGGCTGGCTAGGAACTACAGGGTTAAATTTTACCGTAATGGAGAAGTTCCTGTTGATTGGGTATATTTTTGTGCTAGCTGGCCCTTTGAAATGGTAGGAGAGGGTGTCATCTGCTGGAGATGGTTCGCGACCCTCTTCTACTTTCCCAAGCTCAAGTTCCGTGGAGGGATTTGGAATTTGTTTAGAATTTTGGAGGAGAAGCATCGTTGAGCTGATTCATCTATGTGAGTTGATTCATCTATGTGAGCATAAAGGCTCTCACGTACATCCACGATCCAGAGACAATTATTTTATAAGCTTGTTAACTAGGATTGTTGTCAAAATCAGGTTATATAAGTTGCTTCATATTCTGAAAGGGCTTCAAATCTTGCTAGATATAGTGAGCAAAAGCTGCCACTTTTTGTCAGAGATGTTACTCTTGAATCCATTTGTGTTCATTATGAACTGGTTGCTACCCGGACCCTCCATCTCAACCTTCCATGGCCAACAGCCACTTTCAACTTCAACTCGTTATAAAAAGTTTGCTCTTATGTTGAAGCGCCTATGATGCCTCGAGAAGATCCCGCCTGATTGTGGGAAGCCAACGTGACCGTCATCAAGCAAATAAATCTTTTCATTGAAGAAGGCCGCAAAAAGTGCGAAATTCTCATCTCATAATCGGATGAGTTTTCTCAGCAATGGATTGAGAAAGGTTTTGGCCTTATAGATGAACTCACACGAGAAAGATTGACGCGAGTTGACGTTTATTTTCCACATCTAGACAAGATTTGGATGTAATGAATTTAATAGATAATGCACGCACGGTATACCAGATGCTGAACATGATGGTCCATCAACATAGTAGGCTCAGACTCAGGCTTTGGGTCAAACATAGCCTCGGCATATGAAGTTCAAGTAAGCATAGCAGCAGACAAAGAATTCTTCAGACTCCAAGCATTGTGCGAGCAACTTCCTACTTGTTCGCAAGTAGGAGGAGAATCCCTTGAGGTCACGAGTGTAAACGTTGACACCTTGTCTCGGAGGGACCAATATATCCAATGCGCACTGAAGCTGCCGCAGCACTCGAAGTCACCAAGCTACTTGTAGATGAGAATGACAAAGAGAAAGAGGAGACTGAGATTGAGGGTGAGATGGCAACTGGCCATCACGACAATGAAGAAGACGATGCAGATTTTGAGCTTCATGATGCCATAGATTGGATGAAAATAGCACCGCAGTACAGCTTGTACAGATTATGCAGGGTAATAGATGGGCTTGGCGATTGGACGGAAGCGGATTTGATATATTGGGCAGAACAGTCGTTGAGAAATATAGTTTTAAGGGTACCGGATATGCTTGTCAAGTACTCCCGCCAATGTGCACAAGAATTTAAAGAAAAAAATTTGTGGGAAACAATATATCTGGGCAGGGAAGACCAAAGGATTAATGGAGAAGCTGGGAGTGCCTCGACTGAACCCGAGGAAGAAACGCATCGAAATGGAATGGAATGGGGGCTAAATTTAATTTTGCTTCCATGACCAATATCTTTCAAGCCCAATTTATCTTTATGCCTGTAAATTTATTTTCATTTTTACTATGTAGTCTTGTAGTGTAGTCTTCTCTCATGTGTGTGATATGGGATTTGTTTATATTTGTACCTTCCTTCTCCATCTTTGGAGATTGAGTCATATGAGATTTACTTATATTTGTAGTTTTCCTTAACTCGAGGAATTCTGAATTTTATTAAGAATTTATGTACTCGTTTTCTTAAAATTACGTAGTTGCCTTTTAAGCCATTAATTGATTTTTCTTTTTCAAAATGATTTTGATCTACATTAAATAGTATATAATTGAAAATTGCACTTTTATTAATAAAATTATCCACTTGATCATGAACAGTAGTTTATTTAATATTGTTAGGATTCGAATTTTGAAAACAGTGTGTGAATGAGAAACTAGCATAAGTAAGAAGAAAACATTATCTATTCTGGATTCTTGTTTTAAGAAAATTTATAAAATAAAGTATTTTTATAATAAAAAGTTAAGTAGGTTGGAAGGAAAGTTATATTTGAATATTTAATTGGAATTTAGGATGTTTTAGTTAAAAGTATGGATGTTCCAAATAAAAATAAGAAGAAAAGTAAATTTATGGGGTCTTATCCATATAATAGATGTCACACTATAAGTGTTTATAAAGGATGAGATGTTCAAGCATATATAATGGTTCTTAAAAACAAAGGATAAATATTTAAGTTCTACGAATTCTAGGTTTTCAAAGATTGAAAATAGGATCACATGGAAGTGGAGGTTGAATTCAAATTACTTCATCCTAGTTCAAAAATCAAGGATAAAATAATGTGTTGTGGTCCATATTTTAGGGGTAGAGATGCCCTATATTTAAGACTATTAAGAGAGAAATTATCTATGGATATAGAATATTAAAAACCCTCTAGTGTGGGTTAGGATTTTTGGACTTCCATATGAACTTATCATGATGTTTTAAAGAATATTGGTGTTGGAAACTAGACTAAATCTAGTCCATACCTTGGCATAATGACCACCTATTGTGGTTGCCCTATGGTTCACGTGGATCATATAGTCTAGGAAGTCCAGGGAGCATGCGACATAGCTCAATAGATGTCACCCTCAATCTCAGTCTCCTCTTTCTCTTTGTCATTCTCATTGCTAAAATACCCTGAGAAATATGTATTTACACTATGTTATGTGTTTTTGAAGTGTTTTATATGACATACACTTCACATGATACCTCTTCATTAGAACCTACAATGTCTAGACCAAATTGATATGAACGTTTACCACTCTCACCTATTCATTATCTTGAACATGTGACCTAATTCAGCTCAGAATCAATAAGGATCTATATTTGGCATATGATGATTTCCTAGATCTATGAGAAATTGTGTGGTAAGGTCAACCACCAAGAGCCTATCACTTAATTGTAACTCACTCATTCGATCATTCTTGTTTTATTCTTGGTTACCATGGGAAGTTGTCTACGGATATTATCCACTAGGTAGAGACCATGTTCTTTTATCTCCTTAGTGTGCCAAGGCCATTCCTTTTTCTTCTAAATACCCTGTCCCTAATAAAGAATTTCCTTGAAGGTCAGTTCTAGTGATTTGTGTATATGTGATATAGGAGGATCTATGACATTCCCTCTTTTTATCCTTGAGGTCTCCAAAATTTAATACAACACCATCATAGAATGTTTCACAACCTCTACAACAAGGACCTGGACCTTGTCAACCATGAGGCCTTTTGGATATGAGCTAGACCACATATTGGACACCCAAACTTGCTTGAAAGTGATTTTTTGGTGACAATGGCCTTGATTTGTAAACTTATGGAGTTATGAGTTTGAATTTAGGAAAAACGTGGATAGATATTATTTAGAGATCAAGGATATTATTTAGGGGTTTGCCTCACATAGAGAAATAAATTCAAGAATGTGAAGGTTGCCTAGTAAGCAAGCAACATAGGGATGCATTCCCTATAGGATAGTCATGGAGAGCTTCATAGCCATTGGAGCTAATGTATTCAAATATTTATGGGTATATGTAAACCAACTCATTTTCCAATAATAAATACTTTTTGATATTTATTAAATGATTTCAATCGGTGGACATGGGTATATCCCATCAAATAAAAGTTAGAAATAATTGGAAAATTCAAGGAGTTCAAAGCTTTGGTTGAAAATTAAAGTGGCTATTATGTGAATACTCTTAGAACAGATGGAGTAAGTGAGAATATCTCTAATGAGTTCCATAACTTCTGCAAAGCAAATGTAATTAGAAGGTATTTCATAGCTAGATACACACCACAACAAAATGGTCTTGTAGAGAAGAAGAATAGGACAATAATAAAGATGATAAGAAGCATGTTGCAAAGGCATTACCAAATGAGTTCTAGGTACAAGCTATAGCATGTGTAGTTTATCTACTAAATAAATGTCCCACAAAGAGTGTGCAGGACATGATCCCTCAAGAAGCATGGAGAAACTAGAATGCAAGTGTTGCTCAGTTGAGAGTTTTAGGTACATAGTATATGTACATATTATAGATGAGAAGATAATAAAGTTGGATTACAAGGTATAAAAATACATCTTCACTAGGTATAATGAAGAGTGAAAGGCCTACAGATTGTATAACTCTATCACAATTAATTTGGTCATAATTAGAGATGTGAAGTTCATGGAAGATGAATCTTGGAATTAAAATTTCAATATTGATCAAAAAGAACAAGTATTGAGTCAGGAGACTTGAATGGAGAAAGCACCAATCAACTGTAACAAACCAAGTCCTACCCACTTGGTTCTCCAAACACTCCATGTCTACACACATGGTTGTCCAACATCAGAGGTCATAGTAAGAGAAAAAATATATTTTCTTTTAATCTTTTTCTAATTTAATTTCTAGTATGAGCATGTTAGAACCATCTTCATGAGTGTCATTCCATCACGATAAAAATACTCATGAGATCGAGATTGGCCAAATCCTATATAGTTACCTATTTTGAACTTCACTCTCCACTCGAGATTCCAAGTTCAGGTGTGGGATTTCTTTTCCTCTAGGGCCCATAACACCTAGAGGTGTGACGCATAATTTTCCCATGTCTTAACATGATATCATGTATTTATGTTATGTATTTATGTCATGTAAGACTTAGTGCATATATGCTCGAGCTAGATGATCAACCATCCTCCATGGATCATAATATAGGGTCTTACCAATACCCTGGTAACCACCCGGTGTCTTGTGTTGATTAACCAACATAATATCCCATACCATCATGTTGTCGGTATTACCTAGTCAAGCACAATTCACCACTCATTACTAGCAGGTATAACCTAGAAAGGATGCCCATACAACCTTTCATTACCTCTCATTCTGACCTTTTTCTATTAGAAGTATAGTTAGAGCCCTAATTTATGATGATTGCCTACCCGCAAGCACCACTAGCAGTTGTCTCACAAGATTGTCCTACCCATAATCTTGAAATAATATCAAGGTTGTCCTGCCCACAACCTTAGGTTGCAAGTTAAGATTGTCCTTCCCACAATCTTGGAATTTCTTAACCAAAGGTTTATCTAAGTTTTGATTATTTAGAAAATTTTATCTATGCAAAGGTTTACTAACGAATACAATTTCACAATCGTTCAAAAGTTTTATTATGTATTATAATATTGCTAGTTTCCATTTGGCTACTTGTATGTTTTCATTAAGAAAGAATAAAAGACAGAGGAACTATGAAAAACCATTGCAATCAAAACTAAATATTCGTATAACTTGCTAAAATAATTTTAATTAAGATTCCTTTTTATTTAATATTCTATTGGAGTAGGTACTACATTAAAATTTATTCATAAATCACTTTCTCTTTCAATATTACACTATATAACCATGAAAAAGAGCGGACTACTCTTATAATTTTAAGTAAGGTTGTAACTACACTATAGTTTTAACCCTATAATCTAAATAACTTTTAAATATTTTTGACTCTGACTGATTTAATTAAGGTAATACCACTCAAGCTATTCTTATAAAGTAATCTTAATCCAAATTACCCAAGCCGTCATGCATGCTTGTTTTAGGTAATCCCATTATCACACTATCATATGAAAATAGCTTACATTTAAGACATCATTCCTTTGTATCTATTTCAACTTATACATAGGGGTTATAATATGAGCAGAACTTCTAAGTTTTCAAGTTCTAGTTTTGATTTTATAACAACTCTACTATTTCCTGATTAGAAAACAATACGGACATTGTTTTCTTAACAATAGATTTCCCATTAATTTTCCATAATGTTCAATGCATATTTTATCTAAACATGGGCTCGATTTGGAGACTTAAACCAAGAAAAATTATAACTTATTCTGTAATATATATATTCATGTTCATTATATCACCATGTGGATGGTAGTTTCCTCAAACCATTGTGATTACTCTTACTAATCAGTTTATCCTCACTAACATTCTAAACAACCCTACCATACTAGTTTGGACTGATAAATCCTCTTATTTCAAGTCATAGTCTTCCCTAAATCCCTATTTCGTAAACCGAACGGGTAATCCCTACTGTGCAAAATTCTTGGTTCAAACTTTGTTACAGGAAAAGAAAATGTAATTTTTGTTTTAAAGTGTTTCTCATCAACCAAAACAAGCATAGTATACGAATCATTTTAAAACATAGGGAATACAAACTGAAGTTTTCCTTGGTAGCTTGCCAGAACTACATGTCCAGTAAGATATTCATCCATATTCAATTATGTAGAATTTAAAAGCATGTGAATAGATGAACCATATATGGTAAAGAAAAATATAAACTAATAAATTTAATCCAAAAACCATTCTCCATATTAGAAGGATATATCATTCAAAATAGTGCAAGTCATTTCTTTGAATGCAAGTCTATTCCTCATCATATTAGAAGGTAAATGACTATATTATTTTCCATTACATCAAAAGAATTCTCAAAATACTACCATGCAATTCCATAGAGTCTATGTTTTCAAATTACAAATATATACAATTTCAACATTTGTTTTGAACTTCTAATAGCTCAGGTTTCATCATTCTAATGAGTAAATTTCATAAGCTTCTACAGTTTGTAGTAAATCATTTCCAATTTAAAATTCAATTCTTGACGCCTGAATGTAGACTAAACTTCCAATAGCAAGTAAAAGACTCTGGCTATATTTCTCCACAGTGCTCCAATTTTCTGATGTGATTTTCTGGTGACATATCAAGGGTTAGAGCAGTCAATCTAACATGACATGTAGCTAGTCCTATCATGCATTCAATTTTTACATTTCCAACACAACATGTAGAATTTCAAAAGCTTCCCAACACATCATAAGCTTCCAACATAGCATGCAAGTATCACAAAAATTTCCCAACACAACATGCAGAATTTCAAAAGCTTCCCAACGCATCATAAGCTTCCAACACAACATGCAAGTATCACAAAATTTTCCCAACACAGCATGCAAAAATGCAGGTATCACAAAATTTTCCCAACACAACATGCAGAATTAAAACAAGTTTCAATACGAAAACTATTCATCTCAGGTTCACAAACAATTATAATTCTTTTTATTTTTCAACAATCCTTTTGAACACATGCTTCCCATTTCAAACTTTTCCACACATGCATTGGAAAGATTCAATTTCTCTTCAGTTTGCAAAGCAAATATTAACTATATTCACATACATGCGTCACATTTTAAAACTTTTCCACACATGCACTGGAATAATTCATTTCCTCTTCAATTTACAAAGTAAATATCAAACTATATTCGCATGCAAAACAAAATAAACAATGCTTTTGAACATTTTGTTTTCCCATTATCCCATTTAACTTATTTTATAAATTTAGCCAGTTTCGACTTACTGATTAACGTTGACTGCTTTCCTTGCTTCCCAAAGTCCTTCTCCCTTCGTCGCACTCACTTCATGTTTTCGTAACCACGCAGACCATCCTTTTTTTCTCCATATTCCCTTCTCTAATTTTGAAGGTAGTTCCCCTTTTTCTGCTTGTAACTAGTGTTTGTTTTAGAATCCTTCTATTCAAAGTATGCCATGTGGAATCCACTTCCATCCACATTCAACAACCCAAGCTTAATAATAATTTTCCTAAAATGTTGAAATTTTCTATAACAACTCAAGTTCTACCCACTTGGTTGTCCAAACACCCTATGTCTACCTACTTGGTTGTCCAACATCAAAGAATTTAGTAAGAGAAAACTTTTCTTTTATTTCAATTTTTTTTGTTATATTTTCTAGTATGAGAATGCTAGATCCATCTTCGTGAGTGTCATACCACTGCAGTTGAAATACTTATGATACCGAGATTAGGTAGATCCTATGTAGTTGCCCATTTTAAATTTCACTCTCCTCTTGAGATCCTAAGTTCAGGTAGGGGGTTCCTTTTTCTCTAGGGCCCATAACACCTAGAGGTGTGACACATATTTTCCCCATGTCCTGACATGATCTCATGTACTTAATTCATTTAATACGTAGTGCATACATGCTCAAGCTAGATGATCACCCATTTCCTATGGAGCATCATCTAGGATCTTACCAATTTTCTGGTAACCATCCTATGTATTGTGTTGATTAACCAACACAATGTCCCATACCATCATGTTGTTAGGTTTACCTAGTCAAGTACAATTCACCACTCATAACTATCAGGGTTAACCTAGAATATATGTCTATACAACCCTTCGTTAACTCCCATTCTAATATTTTTCCCATCATAAGTGTAGTTAGAGCCTTGCATTTATGATGGTTTCCTACCCGCAAGCACCATTAGTAATTAACAATCAAGATTGCCCCACCCACAATCTTGAAATAAATTTAAAGTTATGATGGTTACCTATCCGCAAGCATCATTTGCAAATAATTTACAAGATTGTCCCACCCACAATATTGAAATAGATTCAAGGTTGTCCTACCCACAACCTTGGGTTGCAAAATAAGATTGTCCCTTCCACAATCCTAAAATTTCTTAACTTAAAGTTTACCTAAGCTTGGTTCAAAGGTTTACTATTGGGTTTAGTTTTGATATTATTCAAGAGCCTTGCTAGATTGCAAAATATTACAAATTTTCCATTTGACTGCCCAAATGTTTATAGTGAAAACTATAAGAAAAAAATGTTAATAAAAATATCAGATTTAAAGCTAAAAAATCACTCATTTGCTAGAATAAATTAAAAGAGTAACCATTTATAATTATTATTTCTTTTATGTAAAGGTTACACTATAGTTTGCATCCACAAGTCACTTTCACCTCAATATTATATAGATTTTCTATATTAAAATCATGAACTAAATTAACTAATATGCAAATTAAAGTAGAATTGCATCTTCACATTATTTATAACTCTAATATTTAATTCAATGATAATAACATAATATGGTATCTCATTGCTACACTAAAACATTTTCGCTTGAATAGCCAAACAAATAAATTCTCACTCCAACTTACTCAATCATCATGCGGGTTTGATTTAGGCATTCTCATTACTCCCAATGTCTTATGAGCCTAAGTATGTTTGAAACACGTTTACCATACATCAGTTTAAATTCAACCATAATTTATGTTTCATTTTCTAGATTCTCATTGTATTGTATACAATCTCTACCTCATCTTGGTTTAATATCAAGATAGTCTTGTTGATACTAATAAATTCCTATGAATTCTCCCCACAATTTCCAATGCAACGTTTTCAAATATAGATTCGGTTTGAAACTTAATACAACCTAACCTTTATTCTTAACTGATTACCACATTTTCATGTTTATTATATTGCCTGGCAGCAATTTTCCTCTCAACTATCGTGAGGCCTTCCTAATGCATATCATATTTAAAGCATACACTTTCAGCTACCATATTACTCTGGTCATATAAGTCCTTTCAAAGCATAATATTTTCTAAATCTCCAATTAATAACCAATGGAGAAAATTCTTTTACATGCAGTCACGGTTTCAAGGAATAGACTTCGAGTTTTCGTTTACAAGGATTCTCAACCATTGAAAACAAACACAACAAATGCATATTTTCAAAGCATAGTAACTCTTTATTTATAGCTACGGTTATCCCTAATAGCTTACATGATCTACATTTTCAATAGCCAAAACATTTACATAGAATTTAAGAACATGCATTATACAAATCATGAAATATTTAAATTTAACATTGCCCAACTCCAATATTAAACTTTACATCCAATTTATACATCCTCAAATGGTTTAAAAAGGGAAATATAATACTCTTTCTTGAATGCATGTTAACTCTTCCATGTTTGAGAAGGTAACAAGTGTGCTATTTCTCCTCTTTTCCAAGAGATTTACAAGTCTAACAGATAAATCATCCCAGTTCCTACATTATTTGAATTTTACATATATACAAACTCAACATTAGAATTGCATGAATGGCATCCAAAACTTTTCCTTCTCTAAAAAATAAAATATTTCAAAATCATTTATAAATGACTTGTACTTTGAAATTAAAAATCATCCCTCGGGACCAGAACACATATTATCACCTAACAGCATAAATGAGATTAAATCTTTGAATCCATCAAGTTATATTTTTCATTCTCAGGTTTTGATGATAGTTCAAGGGTCATAGTGGTCAAGCTAATATGATATGTAGCTACTCCTAGCATGCATGCATTTTTTTCACATCTTTCCACACAATATACAAAATTCAAATCAAGCCACCATCACACTATGGGCCTTCAACATTCAAGGGTCAGAGTGGTCAAGCTAAGATGATATGTAGCTACTCCTAGCATGCATGCATTTTTTTCACATTTTTCCACACAATATACATAATTCAAATCAAGCCACCATCACACTATGGGCCTTCAACATAGCATACAAATAACACTGTTATATTTTCCTTTGACATCACGTAGAAGGAAAGAAAATAAATTACATCTTAGACTAACAATTTACATAGTCACATTAATTCTTTCTCTTCATTTTTTCCAAAGCATTCAAACACATGCATCTCAAATATTCCCACTCATACACTAAAATATCCAAATTTTATTCAATCTTTACAGAGCATGGAGAGGATATTAATCATAAAAAAATATTATATCACCATTCTTGTCATACATGCACCTGTCTAATTCTTTATCTTTCTTTCCTATTGCCAACAAACATAAAAGCAATTTGAACGCAGAGCAGAACACATATTTAGTTTAAACATTCACATTTTATTAAACTTAATTTACCAGATCATCTTACTGATTTTTGTAGTCTATTCTCCTTGCTTTTCTAGAGTCCTTAGCCTGTCATTGCTTCTTGTTCTTGTCGAATACCAACCAGACATCTATGTTGTTCTTCCCCTTTATCCATTTCATTAAACATCCTTCTCCCTCCTATGAGTCCACTCCCTGTTCATTTAGATTCCCTATCTCCAAAACATGCCAAATACCACATGTTTCCCCTCCCTCCATGTCCAACAAACTAAGCCTACTAATAATTCTCTCATTTTTCGATCCTATTCAATTTATGTATATGTTTTATTTACAATGCCAAAACCAAAAACTCCATCACCTACAATTTAACATGTATATATTTTTTTAAAATAAAAATAAATGGTTATAATATCTGGCGTCCCTTGCTCTAAAACAAGATATATATATATAATTTATTGCCAATGCCTTTTATTTTTTTTACCTATAGCAATATAAAAACATATGTTATATATATATTTTTTTTAAATAAATAAATTTCACATAATTTTATGCATAATTATATCTTTATCAATTATTTTACTTAGCCTCTCTACTTATTTTCTCATTCAAATTGTAACACAAAAATAATCACATCACTATTCTATTTTTCTTTCTTAATAAAACCTATGGCTCCCATGCATTTTAGCATCTTCAAAATCAAATATCACAATTTGACAAACAAAAAACATTTCTACAAATGCAACTACATTTTATGCAACTACATGTACCATTGGTGAATGCATTGCCTATAGGGTTCTTTACCCCTATCAACCGGTGAATACACCACCGCTCATCATTTCCCTAACATACCTTGCACCAAATAACCCTGTTGTTCATCGAGAAGTCACCCTTCTTTTGCATCATCCTCGCTAGCAACAAAATTTGTCCTCTGCATCCACAAATACATTAGCAGTATCTCATCCTTGTAGACCAATTAGCGTAGTAGCAATATCTCATCTTAAGATCCACATAACGCTTTTGTCTATCTGAGGCTTCTTTGAGCCTTTTATGAATTTCATTGAGATGGTCTTCCATTTCACTAATCATTTCTGACCCGATCATCATTCGATCCTTCGGATTACTCCATATTAGTGGTATTCTACACCTCCTCCCATACAAAGCCTTGAATGGAGCTATACCTAGATAAGTATGGTAACTATTATTGTAAGAAAATTCTACCATAAAAAGGTAATCCTCCCACTTCGTCTGGTGATCCATACAATGCATGTGGAGCATATCCTCTAAGACTTGATTCACCCTTTCTATTTTTCCATTTGTCTCAGGATGATAAGCAGTACTAATGTTGAGCTTTATTCCCCATGCCTGATGTAATGTCTACCAAATTTTGGATGCAAATCGAGAATCCCTATCTGATATAATTGTTTCAAGAAAGCTATGTAGCCGTACCACTTTCTTGGAAAAATTTTGGGCTATAGTGGGAGCTCCGTATTTAATATTTCTAGGCAGAAAATGTGCCACTTGGTCAATTTATCCACTACCACCAAGATGGCATGATGCTGAAAATGATTTTTAGGCAGCCCAACAATAAAATCCATAGTCACAACCTGCCACTTGTGTTGTGGAATTTCTTACAAAAATAAACGTCTAGCTGGATGTAGATGTTTTGCCTTCACTTTTTGATATTCTAAACATCTAGCCACAAATTCAGTGATGTCTCTTTTAATTTCTGGTCAATAATATTCCTTTTTTAAATTCTCATACATATTTACATAACCTGGATGTGCAGAATAAGGAGCATTATGTACCTCTTGCAGTATCATATTTCTCAGATCGTGATCATTAGGCACTATCACACTATTTTTAAATAGTAATGTATCTTCCCAAATTCTAAATTCTTTTGCTTTTTTAGATTCTTGCTGACCAATTTCTTGATACTTCTGAGAATATTTTTCTAGAATTTGCAATTTTTTTATTTGATCAATTATAGCAGATTGACAATAGGACATAGTATTGATATGTCACCTTCTACTTAAGACATCTGCTAATTTATTTTCTTTTCTCTTTATGTATATTCTATATCAAAATCATATTCTGCCAAAAATTCTATCTAGCATCTTTATCTAGCATTAAGCATTGGTTGAGTAAAGATATATTTTAAACTTTGATGATCTATTCTAAGCTCAAAATATTTACCAAGTAGGTAATATCACCACATTTTTAGGGCATGTACTATAGTAGCCAACTCTAAATCATGTGTGGCATAGTTTATTTCATTTTTCTTAAGTTTTCGAGACTCATAAGTGACAACACCATTCTCCTGTATGAGAACCCCTCCTAATCCATCTAGAGAGGCATCAATTTACACTATGAATGGTCATGTGGGATCTACTATTCTAATAATTTGTGCTAATGTTAGCTTCTCTTTAAGAGTTTTGAAAGCCTCTTCACACCGTTCTGTCCATTTAAAAGCTTTTCCCTTCCTTTGGAGATTAGTTATTGGAGAAGATATCTTAGAAAAAAATTGGATAAATCTACGATAATATCCAACCACCCCCATAAAATTTAGCACTTCAAAAAAAATTGTTGGAGTAGGCCAATCAACAATAGCCTCAATTTTCTTTGGATCAATAGCCACCCCTTTAATAGATATTACATGACCCAAATACTAAACCTAGGTTGCATAAAACTCACACTTAGATAGTTTTCCATATAATTGATTCTTTCTAAGTATTTTAAGAATAGTTCTCATATGAAAATCATGCTCTTCTTTGCTTTTGGAGTAGATCAATATATCATCTAGAAATACCAACACAAACCGATCTAGTTGTTCACGAAACACACTATTCATCAAATTCATAAAATTTGTTGGTGCATTGGTCAATCCAAAAGGCAACACTATAAATTCATAATGACCATATCTAGTTCAGAAAGCAATTTTATGATTATCTTATTTCGAGATTCTTAATTGATGATAGCCATATCTAAGGTCAATTTTGGAGAAAATGGTGGCTCCTTTTAGTTGATCAAATATATCATCTATTCTTGGTAATGAGTACTTATTATTAACAATCATCTTGTTTAGCATTATGTGGTCAATACATAACCTCAAAGTTCCATCCTTCTTTTTCATGAACAGGATTGGTGCACCCCACGGTGAAACACTAGGTTTAATGTGTCCTTTTTCTAGGATTTCTTGCAACTAAGTCTTAATTTCTTACAACTCTATTGTTTTCATTATATATGGTGCACAAACTATATGAGTTGCTCCTCGTAAAATTTCTATAGTATAATCAAACTCCCTTTAAGGTAGAAGACCCAGTAAATCCTCAGGGAAGACAGTTTGAAAATCTGTCAACACTAGATATGTTTGAAAAATACTTTCTCCAGACTCATTTTCTCTCTTTTTATTAAGTTTGACCACAAATATTCTACTACCCTTTGTTAGTGCTCTTTTAACTTGCATTGCTGTCAAAATATGTGGTTTCACTAATTCATGTCCACAGTAAATCTGGATCCTTTACTTGGTGTCATCAGTAAATTCCATCCATATTTCCTCAAAATTTAATAATTCTTTATGCTCCTTGAGCCAATCGACACCTAAAATTATGTCAAAGGTATGAAATGGAGCTATAAATAAATACCATCAGGTTTGTCCTTAAGGTAGTATTATTCAAGGATCAAATAGACATTAATCAATAGTATAGGTTTACCCAAACCCATACTCGAATTTCCACCCATTAGCCATAAATCCAAGTTTTTTTGGTATGTCCCTTAAAATATTTGGTGAAATAAAACTATCAGTTGCTCCAAAATCAACTAAAATGCAAACATTTCTATTATAAATTTTACATTTTAATAGGAAAGGTATTTCTTGACCATTGAGTTGGAATTACTTGTTGCATAAATCTTATGTGCAAGTTCTATAGGTTCATTCCTATTATCAGTTTGTAATGGATATTTATCAGCATAATGAGGTTCTTGACAAATTCATAAACTAGTTCATGATGCCCTCTCTTTCTTATTTCCCTCATTATCTTCCTGAGTACCATTTCTTGGTGCATTAGCTCTTTGATCATACTTATCCCTAAAATTTCTCTAGCCACCCTAATAGTTTGAATTTCCCCTATTTCCTTGGTACCTATTCTTATTCCTATCAAACCTATTTTGGTTTCCATTGCCACGATTCTTGGTCCAATTCCTATCCCATTTTGTTGGACCCACATTTTTATTTTTTTGTGACTCTTCCTTTTTAGAGGATTATTGATAATAAGTTTTCTTGACCTTAATTTTATCCTCCTCCTATCGAGCCAAATCACAAGTAGTAGTTAAGGTAGCAAGTTTCAATATAAGAATCAAATGTCCAATTTTTGGATGTAACCCTAGGAGAAATTTTTGAATTTTGATCTCATTTCTTTGCTCATACTCAAGCATGTATTTGAGCAATTGCACAAATCACTATGTAGACACCAAAACAGCACCAATCCGATTATGTGACCGCAAACACTGATCGCTTTGACAAACACAGCCCCCAGGGCAGCCCTCAGAGGTCAAACAATGGTCTTAACCACTTTCATAGCAATTTTGTAAGGTCAAGGAGCAATTTGGCACACTTGGGCACTTTGCCCAGTATTCGTCTCACCCAGAGACGAATTCAAAATAGAATCCGTCCCACCCCAGACGAATCTCGAATCCGTCCCCGGGTGGGACGAATTCTAAGCTTAACGGGCAAAAGGGCAAATGGTGCCAAGTGGCAGCCCGTAACAGCCGGCTAAGGGCTCCTACCTTGCACGCATGTGTAAGTGGACAGAGGGGCCGTTAGAGGACCGTTACAAGAAGCATTTATCAAAGTTCAAGTCAGTGAAGGACTCCCCTCCCTCATGGGAAGACAAGACCGCCACATGGCGCCCATGGTCAACACTTGGCTTTTGTGCTTCCCTCCCAAAAGAGACCCCTTGGGTCTATAAAAGGTGGGAATTTTCTCACCCAAAACATGCAGGTGGAAGGAGTGTTCCGAATCGAAGACTCATTTGCATCCCCATTTGTTCACCTTCCTACATCCATCAATCTCTTTTGCAAGGGAGGTTGTTGGGTGGCCTTTGGAAGCTCGAACCTTACTCAAATCCGACGCATGGACATCAGAACCCACCAATTCGCCGACCCCCCAATCCTAAAAGGTTTTGGGCCCATCCTTGGTGGATTGGCTCCAAAATCGAGGGCCAACGGTGGGAGGCCCACTTGGGCACCCCCGCACCCCCAAGTTCTAATTTCAGTTTTTGAGCACTTTAGATTAATTTTTAGATTGCATTCTGTGTTACTAGGTCCGATTAGTCTATAATTGCAATTTTGTAGCTTTTGGTCGGAGTTTAGGGTGTTTTGTATTGCTTTATCGTTTCGCTAACTTGCAGGTGTCAAGGTTAAATTCCCGAGGGAGGAGGCCAAATTGGGAAAATCCGACCATCTGGGTCGTCCCAAAATGGCCCCAATTACCTAACCCCCTATTTGCAGGAGTTTTGCAGGTCCCGAGATCCGACATTGGAGCAGCAGCAGGTCGATTTCTCCTATTCAGAAGAATTCGTCCCACCCAGGGACGAATTACATCGAATCCGTCCCGCCTGTGGACGAATTCCAGTTTAAGGTGAATTGGCCAGCCGCCTCAGTGGCAAGTGGCCTTCTCGGTGACTCGTTCTTACCTTCCGTCGATTTTGAAGCAATTTGGATTCACCGTTTTCATGGTTTCGTGCAAATATTCGTATGCATATTTTGTTAGTTTTAGAGAGAGAATGCTTTTCATTTGCAACAAGTGCTACTAACGTCTTGATCATTTCTTTGTTTGCAGGAGAAGCAAGCAGAGGCGAAGAACCCATCAACATCGCCGGCGGCATCATCTTAGCCCGCCCAAGGGCAATCGTGGGCACGCGGAAGGAGGAACCATTCAACGATTGTAATCAAACCTTATTTGCGCTCCTAGCCCCTGAAAAGGGAGGAGGCATTATTGTAACAGAGATCGAAAGAAATTAATGAAAGGGCTGTTTTTCTTTATCTGATTGCGTCTCTTACAACATGTCTCTTTTCCGTTTCATGCAATGTACATTCCTAGGACTTAAGCGTGCTTAACTTTGAATGCAATTGCACTTGGTGTTTCTTTTGACCGGAATCTCGTGCTTTCAGTGGCGATCACGGTGGGACCCTGTTCCCTGGTTTTGAAATCACAGAAACTAATTAAAATTTTGTGTTTGTGCTTGACAGGTACACTTTTTTTGTTGCAGACTGCTATTCGTCTCTCACAGGGACGAATCCTTTTCTCGCAATTCGTCCGACCCCGAGACGAATTCAAATTCGCTCTCCGGGTGGGACGAATTCTGTTCTCGCAATCTGCCTCCCGGAGGGACGAATTCCTCGTCTCATGGATTTTCGTAGCAGAAATTCGGAGACAACAGGAGCAGGCAGAGAAGAGGTAGGGATTTTCATGATCTCTCGTTATAATTTTCTGTTTCTGCTTCGTTAATTGTTTTCATTTAATCTTGCATTGCATTAGGAAAAGTCATGTATGCTAGTTTCATTTTGTTGGATAAAACGAATCCCACACACATCACGAGACAACTTTAAACCAAGGAGCCGGTCTTAAGACCCCACCCTTGATCAAGACCATTGGTGGATTTAATCACCGCCTTGGCTTGATTTGCATCCATTTCCCGATTGTCAACTCGTTGTTAGGCGTAAATCCCGACGAAGACAGACCGAGCGTAGCCGGGGTGATTCCCATGCGCGCGAGGATAAGTTTTCTATGGTAGGTGTCATTAACAGACAATCCCCCTTCCGTACCGCCTATGTACCACGTACCTTCTGCTCTCACGTACCTATAGTCTCCCTCTCGTAAGGGCGGGTATATAGAGAGGTTGGTATATCGGCCTCGCTGGTATATTGAAGGGGCGACCTTTTGGAGTTATAAGAGCCTACATGATGCATTTAAACGTTCTACAAAACCTACAAAAACAAAACAAAACATCAAAATGCACTAAACCAGTTTAGGGCACACCAAGAATCCTTAAAAGAGATAATCACGGTCTTGTGAATGTGTGTGTTTAATTCTGCTTAGTGTAGACAAAAAAAAAAAAAAGAGAAAATCATAAAACGAGATAAAAACTTATTTAGATAGCATAGAAGCACCGCAATGGTGTACACCCGTAGTCAAGCCCAATCAAGGGCGTAAGCTCCGAGAGGTACACAAAAAGCGTGCACAAGTTGCCTTCACTTCAGTCCCGAGGATTTGGTTATACCGCCTTATCGGTCTAACCTACAAAAGAATCCAATTCGTAATCCTCGTGGGGTATGCCTATTCAAAGCAGCCTCTTTCGGGAAGATGCCTTACATGTAGACCTTGACATAAATAGAGAATCACCTCTTGAAGGTAGGCATGAGTGGCCACCGCGCAATGAAGCGCTAAACAGCACACCGTCCATTTAGAGGGGCAACATGGATATGGCGTCCCTTCTTTACCTATCATCAGAACATAAAGACCACATCCGGAGCGCAGGGCTCCTTACATAGGGCGACCTAACTCCGCCCATCCCATTTACACTCATGAAAGGGAGTATGAGGAAAACCATCACATTCCTCGAGAGCAACAAACAATGCGGGAACCTTGCATTTCCGCACCAGCAGGATATCATGATCACCCCTTGAGGCCAGAACCTCGAGCACATACCACCTACCTCGACAGAGGGAAGCGACCCATTGAAACCTTAGAGCATCAAAATCAAGGTAGACCCATAGGAGGAACATTTGAACCTCCCAAACAAAATAGGGTAGAACAAATTGATCCGGCTGTCGCCAGATATACCACCCGTCAAGCCCAAATCATGCGGCTTAAACAAAGTCAACAAGAGATAGAGTATCAATACCGCTTGGATAAAGAACGCATGCAACGCGAAGCGGATGAGTTACGCTATGAAATACCTGAGAGGGGGCCAACCCCTCGCATCCAAAGAGCCGAACAATATGAGAGGCGTAATCCATTGGCGCAAGACAGTCTCCACGACCTCGCCAAACTCGCCTCCAAGACCCCATAGATTTGAAAGGGAGGCAACTCCCCGAAACAATGATGGGTACCTTCAAGCAAGAACTTGATCGGGGTCATAGGTTTCGCCCTGAGACTCCTCAAGAATTTTACGAGGAGTATGAACCGTAAGAGGAGTATATCGAAACTCCCCATCAAGGCAGGAAGGATGCCATTCGGCCACCCCTCCATAGGCCTCCAGTTCACCGTAACTTGCAACAAGAGCGAACAAGAGAGGAAGAAATAAAATCTTCCGATGCATACCAAGCGCTATTGGAGCGTTTAGAGTCGGTGGAGACAAAAGCCGCTGGGCATCAAAAACCCACATTACGTCTACTCCGCAATAATCCGGTGCATCCCTCGTGCCTACACCTCTCTACCCCGAACACTTTAAGTTGCCTCAATTGGCGCTTTTAAAGGTGAAGAGGACGCACAGAACATGTTACACGGTTTCTAAGCCAATGCTTCGGCATTCAAGATAATGACGCGTTATTGCTTAGAACATTCATAACCACATTCGTAGGCCCCGCCTCGGATTGGTTCACACAGCTGCCCAAACACAACATAAGCAGCTTAGATCAGCTAGTAGATGCGTTTCTTGAACGCTTCGCCTTCAACACAAGGAAGAAGGCATCACTTAGTGATCTTGCTAGCCTTAAACAATTTGAGGAGGAAACAATGGCAGCGTACGGGAACCGATGGAGAGCTTTGCTTTCTAAGTTACCCTACCGTCCTCCCATGTCGGACCTCACGCAAATGTTCGCGAAAAGTTGTTTAAAATCAATCTCCGGTCTATTGTTGCTGCGACAATACGACAGCTTAGAAGAAGCTTTGGCGCAAGCCGGAGTCATAGAAGAGATTAAGATAGGCGAAGGCGCAATTGCCAAGCCTAAGAAGAAAGAGTGGAATAAAACCACTAAAACCGGGACAACGCAACCACAACACGCCGCAGTCAACCAAGTTGCGATAAATGTCCCAAGCTACGTGCAAGAAACGCAGCCTCAAAAGGCTAACTACCAGGCAGTGCCTCCTGCTTACGAAAGAGATAACAGGAGACAAGAACAGTATCAGCAGCGTCGCCCTAGGCGACAATTCACCTCGTATGCGGAGTCTAGGGACTCCTTATTTGACCGCTTGTCAGCGGCGAATCTAGTTACTCTGCCAAAAATCCAAATTTTTGACCCTAGCGTTCCTAAGCCTAAGGGGTATAGGGAGGAATTGTATTGCAGATTTCATAGACGCAGAGGACATGACCTAAATGGGTGCTGGAAATTCAAAGAACTAGTCCAGGATTTGATCGACAATCGAACATTGGTCGTGGACAACCCCATCGCACCTAACAACCAACAAATGGGGGTATTCAAGGACCCCTTGCCCGCCCACGAGGCACAGACAAAACCGCTCCAAATAAACGAGGTGCGACAAGATCTTCCCGCACAAGGATTTGTGGGAATGATTAGCATTGTAACAAGGAACATAAAATACCCAGCAGTTGCCCCCGAGGTACCCGCGAGGGAAGTTCCGTCGACATCGCAGCCTCAACAACGCCCGATGCAAGCTACCCTCCGCCTAGACCTGAGGTCACGATACGAACCAAACTCACGCAGAGTTTGCGGACCACGTCGCCTAGGCTGTCCATCTACGAGCTTATTCAACAATCAGCTCCACATAGAGAAGCTCTTATGGACATCTTAAAAGCCATTGAAGTACAACCCCACGAAGCTAATTCTTTCAACGCTTTCGTGGGACATGTGAAACAATGTACGGAGCCCGTCATCACATTCAAAGAAAATGAGGTCAAAACAATATCGAATGACATGCCGGATCCACCCCCGCACGTTATCACGCGGGTCAACGGGATCCCGTACAAGAGAGTGCCGATAGATACTGGCTCGTCCAATAACATTATAACCACTGCTGCGTTAAAGCATTTAAAACCGCCAACCTCTCACATCACAAGCCTTCCACGTACACACCGCGAGCTTTTAACGATGCAATTTGCTCGACAATCGGCACGGTTGTTCTCGCCTATACAGTAGGACAAAAGTCAATACCCACACTGTGCCATGTGTTGGAAGGCGAAATGGCTTATAACATACTCGTCGGGCGGCCTTGGATCGTGGACATGAAGTGTGTCCCCTCGATCGCACACCAGGGCTTGAAGTATGCCTATGAAGGGCAAATACATGTAGTCCCAATGGACTTAGAGCCCTTCAAGTATTGCAATGCGGTACAATTCATACCTCAATCGACCCTACCATCAACGCATTTGGATTTTCAATTAAATCCATCTAAACAGGGTCCGATACCGCAGGCACAACTGGTGGCCAATAAGGTAAAATCCCAGCCAGGTGAGATGTCATCATTGGCTCCTTCATCATCAGCGCCACCTATCGTGGCCCAACAGAAGGACAAGGGAAAGCAAATCATGGAGGAGGTTAAGCCTCTAGAAGAGGGGTTGCCCACGATCTCAACAATATCAACAGAGGAAGCGCCCAACGCAACGGAAACCAAGATTCCTGAACAACCAAACATGGAATGGACTCAAGAAGGACTACCGTTTCCTCCTACCCAATCATCAACAATCATCGTTGAGATGGCCAAGACAGCCCGGGAGAGTACATAGTGCAAAATGTTGTGGCAACCCCCACACTCGGAGTCAAGACAAGACATGGGAAGACCTCGCCTCCCCATTGGAACAATCGTCCCTTTAGGCTACCCACCGAACCAAACGAATTTTGTGTATGGGGGCCTTGATCATGGTTCTCAACCATGCGAACAAAAGGAAACAGATGAAGAACCTTTTGTCGAAAACATCAATTATCCGTCGAACCCGTAATTTGCCCTAAAATATCTCGAACAATGCAATTGGCATGGGTATGGGCTAGGCAGATACGAGCAAGGGATGCGGATCCTTTGTCAACCAAGATATCAGATGCCATACGACAAGTCGGGGGTAGGGTTCAACCATCCCCTGCCATTAGACATCTTGGTTGAAAACATGCAAGGCCTAGAAATAGGCAACTGGGGGGGATTGGCACAAGACCCATACGCCAATCCAAACACAGAATACACATTGGGGGATTATCTCCCATGGTCTACAAACACCCCTGGTAACAACAATAATCCCTCTCCTTTGCTAGAGAGAGGTGAAAGTTCGTAGAGAAGTCCTCGAAAAGAACAACAACGGCTTCCAGATATTTTTCTGAAACTGCTCCCCTTAGAGGTTCCGGACGAAATAACGCAGTCTCAAAAGAATCATGTCCCTCCACTAAGAGTGGAACAACCGCAATGGGATCAGATTAATTCACTGGAACAAGAAGAGTCCTCAATGTCGGAAGCAACAGATGCTGAAGAGGATGAGCAATTTTGGATCTATGAAAGCGATTCAGAAGACGAGACTGAGATGGACTATCTCAGACATGCGCGACGACATCACCACGCTCTAACCCATGAAGATCTAATGGGACAAATGGGTATACGGTTGGGACATGAATGGCACTTAGACCCAACGAGGTGGGACCAAGTGCTAGGCCTATGGCTCCAAATTCAAGTTGAGCATCGTCCACCTCAAGATCCCATCACAACAGTACCAAGGGAAGACCCCGCCTTCCTTTCTGCACTTAGAGACGAATTTGCACCTAGAGAGGATCCATTCGTGCCTCGCTCCCGTAGAGCCGCACCCGTAATATAGGGAACATCTGAAAGAATCAAGTCGTCACACCCGTGGTTCTGGAGACCAAATTCATTCCATCCACATGATCTCCATTGATTTGACCACACCCATCCGCAATCCGACCGATCCATCACGGTCATTACATCTAAACACGGATGCCATTGACTAGGGTCGCGTCAACTCACCATTGTCACCATCATAGTATAGGCCTTTCGGTAAAATGCTTCATTTTACCCCAAGGACAACTCAAGATATTTTTCAAGTCGAAGAGGGACCCAAAGTCCCCAACGCAGATCTTAACTCACTCGATGATATCCATTTAATCCCAACTCCACATCGCTTGGAGGACGGATCTCACATGTCGGGCCGAAGAGACGACCGACGTAGACATCGGCACGCATCCAATGAATCCACGGATTCTCAAGCCGGGGGTAAGCCTTTCCCCCGAAGAGCAAGCCGATTACATTGCCCTTCTTAAAGAAAAGAAGGAGGTTTTTGCATGGTCATACAAAGATATGCCAGGACTAGACCCGCAGCCTAGTCATGCACAATTTAACGCTTGATCCGAAAATCAAGCCAGCAAAGCAAAAACTAAGAAAGATGCACCCAACAAATGGCCTTGATGGTCAAAGACGAATTACAAAAGCCGTTGGATGCACAATTTGTCATCTCACGTGGATTATCCGCCATGGTTGTCCAACATGGTTCCCGCCAAGAAGCCCGATGGGAGGATTCGCATATGCACCGACTTTCGAGACTTAAACAAAGCGAGTCCTAAGGATGATTTCCCCTTGCCAAGCATCGACGCATTGGTAGACGCTACAGCAGGTCACGAAATGCTCTCCCTAATGGACGGTTTCTCAGATACAATCAAATTCGTATCAATCCTGAAGACCAACTCAAAACAGCATTCACAATGCCTTGGGGGACATTTTGCTATAAGGTCATGCCTTTTGGCCTTAAAAACGCCGGCGCTACATACCAACGTGCTATGACGTATATCTTCCACGATTACATGCACAAAACTTTGGAAGATTACATGGATGATTTGTTAGCCAAGTCTAAATTGCGCTCGCATCATCTCGTGACTTAAGCAAGATCCTCGATCGCCTCATAGAGCATAAGGTCGACCGAATCCCAAGAAGTGCGTGTTCGGCGTCACATCTAGAAAACTCTTGGGTTTTATAGTCTCCAAAAGAGGCATCGAAGTGGACCCAAAAAAAGTCAAGGCAATCCTTGAAATGGCTCCCCCAACCACTATCAAGCAACTCATAAGTCTACAAGGAAAGGTCGCGTCGATTAAACGCTTCATAGCGCAATTATCTGACAAATGCCGACCAATGAACAAATTATTGCACAAAGGGGTCACATTTCATTGGGATGACGAGTGCCAGTCAGCCTTTGACGAAATCAAACAATACTTGGCTTCGCCACCAGTATTGGCACCGCCTAGACCAGGTGTGCCGTTCTACTTATACATCTCAGCTACTGAGGTGGCACCGGGCGTAATGCTAGCCCGTAAGAATGAACTTCACAAAGAACAGGCTACTTACTATCTTAGCCGCACCCTGGTCAGTTACGAACTTAACTATGCATACGTTGAGAAACTCTGCTTGGCAGTGGTGTTTGCCACCAAAAGGCTACGCCACTATATGCTGAGCAACACGACGTATGTTGTGTCTAAGGAGAATCCATTGCGATACATGATGAGTCGTACTTATCATAGTAGCCGCACGGCGAAATGGATCATGTTGTTGACGGAATTTGACATTGAGTTTATTGGACAAAAATCTATAAAAGGACAAGTCATAGCCGATCAACTAGCAGAGGCTCCTCTTGAAGACGATCAGCCTCTCGTCATAGAACTACCCGATGATGAGGTCTTCCATGTCTCGTAATCGCCAGATTCTGAAGAGCCCGAGTCTCAGTGCCGACATAACCTTATTTTTCGATGGTTCTAAATGCGAGCAAGGTGGTGGCGCAGAATTGTATTCTTCACACCGCAGGGCGCTCCAATGCCCCTCGTCATTTAAATTAAACTTCCAAAGGCACCAACAACAATGCGTAATATGAAGCCTTGCTCCTAGGTCTTCGTACAAGGAATCGCCATGAACATCAAAAGATCGAACATCTTTGGCGATTCGCCGTTAATAGTCAATCAAGTCAAAGGGGTATATCAATGCAAATGCCCAGATCTGAAGGCCTATAAAGCCCTCGTGGATAAATTCATGGCAAAATTTGAGTGGTATGACATCGAGGCACTCCCTCGATCATCGAATCGTTTTGCGGACACAATGGCCTCCTTGGGGTCACTAATCCCGCAAGACCTTTCCGGTGATATAACAACCATTCAGAGTCAAAACCTTATCGCAACCCGCGATGGAGCGCGCAAGCTCAGACTTGACGCCAGGAATCCACATGATCCAGATCGAACCATCTTCGGATAAGTTCTTTCGAATCCGAGACTATTTGAAACACGCCAACTGGGGGTCTTTGTTCTCCCCAATTCCCATTAATAGCAACACAACGCTATTTTTACAAGTTTTATCCCAATCAGCATTTGTTAGGGAAGAACTCCAAAAGGGATTGGCTGTTCAAACTGTCGAGGTATCTGATCAACAGGACTGGTATTTACCCATAAGAGATTACCTCAAGTTAGGTAATCTACCCCTTGGATTGACGCAAGCCGCAAAACGAACATTCAAACAGAAAGCGGCAAAATATGTCTTGATAGGAGACATTTTGTATCGTCGCAGCTACGACGGAATTCTTCTTCGTTGCTTGGACCAGGAAGAGTCCACTTGGGCAGTCACCCAAGTGCATGACGGTACATGTGGCGGCCACTTTAGTGGTATGGCCATTGCAAAGCGCATTCTTCGCATGGGCTATTATTGGCCATCTTTAGAGCGAGATTGCTGCGCATATGTCAAGAGGTGTGTGAAATGTCAACATCATGCCAATCCGATGCACGCACCTTCCCGTGCCCTACAGACATCCAACCGCTTGGCCATTTTCGTAGTGGGGCCTCGATCTAATTGGAAAGATCTCCCCGCATCGTCAAAGCCGTCACACGTTTATCATAATGGCCACATAATATTTTACCAAATGGGTGGAAGCAATTCCGTTAACCTCTACGACTGACCCCCGCATTGCGGAGTTCATTTTGCATTACATCATATGTCGTTTTGGTATTCCATCCAAAATAATCTCGGATAATGGGCCATCATTCAAGAACAAAGACGTGCGTGCTTTAACCACAAAGTACAAAATTCAGCACAGCTTTTCAACACCATATTATCCGCAAGCAAATGGGCAAGCAGAGGCGTCAAACAAAACGCTAGTCGCCATCCTTAAAAAGACCGTCGCAGCATACCATAAGGATTGGCACATACAAATCCCACTTGCCCTTTGGGCCTATCGCACTAGCATTCGGACGCCCACCGGGGCAACTCCGTTTTCACTAGTGTATGGCCCGGAGGCGTAATGCCTCTCGAGTTGGAAATTCCTTCCCTCCGCATATCAATGCGGGAATTCATCGATGATGACACTGCGCGGCAGGCCCGGTTAGACCAGCTTACGTTGCTTGATGAAAGACGCGTTAATGCTCTCGAGCACTTACGTATCTATCAAGAGCGGCTTAAGAGAGCTTACAACATGAAAGTTCACCTAAGAGAATTTCGGGTTGGTGATCTGGTTCTGAAGGAAAACCAACAAAACTCTAATTTGCCGTCCCATATGAGGGACAAATTTGCGGCAAATTGGTTAGGTCCGTATGTCATTGATAGCAAAATAGGACCAGGAACGTACAGGCTAGCTTCTCTTGACGGTATCAAGGAAACGGAACCCTTGAATATCAGTCATTTACGACCATTTCATATCTAAGACAACCATGTACCAAAAAAAAAAAAAAAAAAAATTCAACAAAAACAAACAAACAAAAAGCTCCAAGGATTATCGCAATCTCTTGGTCAACCCAAAAAGCTCCAAGGATTATCGCAATCTCTTGGTCAACCCAAAAAGCTCCAAGGATTATCGCAATCTCTTGGTCAACCCAAAAAGCTCCAAGGATTATCGCAATCTCTTGGTCAACCCAAAAAGCTCCAAGGATTATCGCAATCTCTTGGTCAACCAAAAAGCTCCAAGGATTATCGCAATCTCTTGGTCAACCCAAAAAGCTCCAAGGATTATCGCAATCTCTTGGTCACCCAAAAAGCTCCAAGGATTATCGCAATCTCTTGGTCAATACAAAAAGCTCCAAGGATTATCGCAATCTCTTGGTCAACCCAAAAGCTCCAAGGATTATCGCAATCTCTTGGTCAAACAATCAAGAAATTCAACAAAAACAAAACAACAAAAATCATCAAAAAAAGATTTGCATCTCAATTCTAGGCATACTCGAATTCATCAAAAACAACAAAAACACCATGCATAAATCTTACCACACTACAGTCAGTGGTCTGGGAATGTACTAGGAGTTTCAGTAATTCAGCCATCATTTTCCTCTTTAGCCATGTAGTGTACCAAGTCGAACGGATTTTATAAAGGTAGAGTCATACTCGAAATACACCTTGTTACGTAACATCCCAACACAAATTAAAACACTAAAATTCCCAAAATCGTGTGAACGAAAGATGAAACCAGCAAAATAACTAGGTCACCACAAGCGAAACGGTTATCTTGCTCATCCCCCCGTGCGAATGACCCCTAGAATGCCGAGAGTTGGCAAAAGGACAAGCTTCCTCCCTACCCAATTCCCTAAGAATCCCAAAAGTTCTCAATAGCCGCAAAACACAAAAATTTGCAAAATGTCAAAACTCAAAAATTTGACAAAATATAGTGCACACATCAAAAGGCACAAACAACAGTGATTTTCGTCACTCCATATCCCCAATCCCTTGCTCAAAAGAAAAATCAATAAAAATAAACAATGATCTTATCACTACAAAAGAGCAAGTATCCCAATACAATTGAAAAAAAGAAGGGAGTTGACCTTGAATCCCTGGAACTCTCAAAGATTCTCGTAGGTCATAAGGCAAGCTTCAATACCAACTCGGTAATAGAAGTAAACCTCCCGCATGACGATATATCTGTCACATTAACTTGTGTACAGATCAATGTTTGCATGTGGATGAGCTAGCTTATGGCAGCCTGGATTACAACGCAGATTAATCTTAGTACATACAACAAAGGAATTCGTGGAGCTAATTAGGTGATCCTCAGTATAGGTTCGGTTGAAAGCCCATCTGCACTGGCGGTATCCTAACAAATACCACTAAATGAACTCAATTGCACACACAGGGATGTGAAATAGCTCGGTCAAAAACAAGTTTGATTCATACCTTGTTCAAAAGTCTTGTAAGATAAAGTACGATCGTGGATAGTGAGTTAAAACTGTCTGAATCTCATAAAATCTTACACTCATCCCGAAAACCATCTGCCCTACTTATCATTCTTATGATACCATCGTAAAATACAAAAACAACAAAGAAAAACCAGATAAATAAAAATAGCATTCATCCATTTTGCATATCACATAGGCATCTAAAACAATTCAATTCATCTGCATCCATCAAACAAATAAACATGCATAACAAAAATCAATCACATCATCACATGTACAAATCCAAAAATAAAACCGGTATATATATATATATATCGTCAAAAAAAAAGATGCCCGCAGGCTACAAAAACAGGTCCTTAGACCCCGCAATCATATCCAAAACCCAACCTAAGACGTCGGCCACCATGATCACGCAGGATCGGTGCGACGGGAACTACCCCCCGTGGTGTGGGTCCTACGGGACCCTGCAGGCGACTACTGCTAGCCTCCGCATCATGCCTACTACCACCCCCCTCATCCAACCGCCCGCGGCGAGATGATGCTCGACCGCTCGCCGGACTATCCCTCGTCCGTCGAGAAGATCTGCTGATAGAAGGCTCATGGAGCCGCCCGCCAAGGCGGATGACCTCCCTCTCCAAGTCTATCCGGTATAGACACCACTCTGCCTCCCGCCGATGATAGATAGACAAGGCATCATCACGCTGCGCCAAAACGCTATCCCGCTCTGCCAACTGAACCCGTAGAAGATCCCTCTCTAGATCCCGCATCCGTAGTAGCTCTGTAAGCCGTGCAACCTCATCGCCTACATCCGACCCCACCCCCTCCGTATCTGTCGGACGCATAGGACTCCCGGGGACGTAGCCTGCCCAGGCTCCAACTGCTCCTCCACATCCTGCATGTCCGGCTGCTCCGAAACACCCAAGTCCACATCCGCCATGTCTGCATCATCCAACGGCCCTCCCCAATCACCCCCTGTCGCCTCAGCATCCTCCACTGCCGCCTCCGCACCTCCCAGAGGACCCTCACCTCTCCAGCGCCGCAAATATTCCGGTCAAAAGAAACACCAAGTGCGATTGCATTCAAAATTAATCATGCTTAAGTCCTAGGAATGTACATTGTATGAAACGAAAAGAGACATGTTGCAAGAGACGCAATCAGGTAAATAAAACAGCCCTTTCATTAATTTCTTTCGATCTCTGTTACAATAATACCTCCTCCCTTTTCAGGGGCTAGGAGCGCAAATAAGGTTTGATTACAATCGTTGAATGGTTCCTCCTTCCGCGTGCCCACGATTGCACTCGGGCGGGCTAAGATGATGCCGCCGCCGATGTTGATGGGTTCTTCGCCTCCGTTGCTTCTCCCGCAAACAAAGAAATGATCAAGACGTTAGTAGCACTCGTTGCAAATGAAAATCAATCTCTCTCTAAAACTAACAAAATATGCATACGAATATTTGCCCGAAACCATGAAAACAAGTGAATCCAAATTGCTTCAAAATCTGACAGAAGGTAAGAACAGTCACCAGAAGGCCATCGCCACTGAGGCAGCTGGCCAATTCACCTTAAACTGGAATTCGTCCCTGGGCGGGACGAATTCGACCGTAATTCGTCCCCGGGTGGGACGAATTCTTCTGAATAGGAGAAATCGACCTCGTCGCTGCTCCAATGTCCGATCTCGGGACCCGCAAAACTCCCTGCAAACAGGGGGTTAGGTAATTGGGGCCATTTTGGGACGACCCAGATGGTCGGATTTTCCCAATTTGACCTCCTCCCTCGAGAATTTAACCTTGACACCTGCAAGTTAGCGAAACGATAAAGCAATACAAAACACCCTAAACTCTGACCAAAAGCTACAAAATTGCAATTATAGACTAATCAGATATAGTAACACAGAATGCAATATAAAAATTAATCTAAAGTGCTCAAAACTGAAATTAGAATTTTGGGGTGCGGGGTTGCCCAAGTGGGCCTCCCACCGTTGGCCCTCGATTTTGGAGCCAATCCACCAAGGATGGGCCCAAAACCTTTTAGGATTGGGGGGTCGGCGAATTGGTAGGTTCAAATGTCCATGCGTCGGATTTGAGTAAGGTTCGAGCTTCCAAAGGCCACCCAACAACCTCCCTTGCAAAAGAGATTGATGGATGTAGGAAGGTGAACAAAGGGGGATGCAAATGAGTCTTCGATTTGGCAGCACTTCATTGCTTGAACACTCCTTCCACCTGCCTGTTTTGGGTGAGAAAAGTCCCACCTTTTATAGACCCAAGGGGTCTCTTTTGGGATGGAAGCACAAAAGCCAAGTGTTGACCATGGGCGCCATGTGGCGGTCTTGTCTTCCCATGAGGGAGGGGAGTCCTTCACTGACTTGAACTTTGATAAATGCTTCTTGTAACAGTCCTCTAACGACCCCTCTCGTCCACTTACACATGCGTGCAAGGTAGGAGCCCTTAACCGATCGTTTCGGGCTACCACTTGGCAGCATTTGCCCTTTTGCCCGTTAAGCTTAGAATTCGTCCCACCCAGGGACGGATTCAGAATTCGTCCTGGGGTGGGATGGATTCTATTTTGAATTTGTCTCTGGGTGAGACGAATACTGGGCAAAGTGCCCAAGTGTGCCAAATTGCTCCTTGACCTTACAAAACTGCTATGAACGTGGTTAAGACCACTGTTTGACCTCTGAGGGCTGCCCTGGGGGCTGTGTTTGTCAAAGCGATCAGTGTTTGCAGTCACATAATCGGATTGGTGCTGTTTTGGTGTCTACGGATGCCCCTTTTTGGGAAGCACTCGCGGGTGACGCAGATGCTCGAGCAAAAATAGATAACCAAAGCACTAATGATTAGGGTTTCTTGGTAACCTAACCAACTTTTGATGCCCCAAGTATGGAAAGGGCATGCATTCTTGAATCCTTGCTTCTGACGAGCTAAGGAATTTGATTTCAAGTATTAACCTGTTTTGGTGAGGTGTGACTTGAACTTGGACATTGATCAGTCATGAACAAGTGAAGGGCGTTTTTATCCTCAGGGGGAACCTTGTGTTCATGATTCACGAAATGCCAAGTGTTTGATTGATTTGATTGTTGCTTGTTTATCGCCCCAAGCAGGAGCGTGATTGTCTTTGTCAATGATTCTTTGAATGCATGTCGTTTTCCTTAATTGGGTGTGTGATTGTTGGTTGGTGACTAAGTGTGACTACCCCCTCAAGCGACGAATCGATGAGGGAATGACCTTCGTGAGAGAAGCGACGAGTCGCTTGACCCAAGATGACTTGTGCAAGGTTTGCCTTTAGAGGGTCTATCGTTAAGCGTGTGCAATTTTTCCAACATATGGACCTATTTTTGGTGGGTGTTAGCCCTTTTGGTGACTTCATAATGAGGTGAAATCGTCGAAAACCTATTTCCCGTGGAGCGGTCCGGCTATGATAGCCTTCTTGGGGAACTAGGAGAGCGATAATTTGGACCTCGACATCGATTTTCTTTGCCTAGAGGTTAAGTGCATGAGCACTTATGCCTGGCAATGCTTTTGTTGTGTTTTTGTTAAATTTTGTACTGTTTTTGTTGTTTTTGTGACATTATTTTGGGGATTAAATTTTCAAAATCTGTCTTCCCTTGGAGCGGTCCGGCTATGGTAGCCTTCTTAGGGAGTAGGATATTGATAATTTGTGACCCCGATGTCGATTTTGTATGCCCATGTTGTCGGTTGCATTTGCAATCCTGTCAGGCAGTTTTATTGTCTTTTTAGTGCATTTTTAGTCATTTTTCTTAAAATTTTTTGTGCTGGCCTGAATTCGTCCCTGGGTGGGACGAATTCCATCTGGAGAATTCGTCCCTGGGTGGGACGAGCGCTAATCAGAGCGCTCGTCCCAGTCAAGGACGAATTCCAATGCAAAAGGCCTATTTAAGGGCCAAAACTTGATTTTGGGCTCATTTGTGTCATTTTTTTCTTACGATTTTGGAGCTCTGGGAGGAGGAAGTAATTCTGCGAAGCGAAGCGCTACTGGAATTCTCTCTGCCATCATGAGTGCACAAACTGGTTCGAGCGGCGGAGCCGAGGCGAGTCCTGTAAGTGACCCTAGGGCTTATTTTGCTTTAACTGAATGCATTGTTTTGTGTTGCGCTTTTCAAAACTTTAAGAATTTTTTTTTGTAATGTTTTTTGTTTAACAACTAAGGTTAGAAACCTTAGAATTGAAAATTTTATTTTTATTTTATTTATTATTATTTATTTATTTATTTATTTTTTTTTTTTTTTTTTTTTTTTTTTTTTTACAGGTTGTTAGGAGCCGGTACCGTGTACCCGCTGCCTTTACTGAGGTGCGGTTGGCCTTGACTGATGACAACTGGGAATGTCTTGATGCCCTTGGGCTCAAGCAGGTGGCTCGACTGGAGCCTGTGGTTTCGGATCAGGTCTATCTGACGGCCCTGATCAAGCTTTGGGATCCGAGGACCAATACTTTCCATCTCCCAACAGGGGAGATGACTGTGACTCTTGAGGACGTCTATCGGTTGCTTCGGATTTCGATAGATGGTCTGCCTATTAGGACATCTCCGTTCAAAATCAATAACGCTCTGGAATTCGTTACTACCACTTGAGCCCAAAATCAAGTTTTGGCCCTTAAATAGGCCTTTTGCACTGGAATTCGTCCTTGACTGGGACGAGCGCTCTAATTAGCACTCGTCCCACCCAGGGACGAATTCTACAGATGGAATTCGTCCCACCCAGGGACGAATTCAGGCCAGCACAAAAAAATTTAAGAAAAATGACTAAAAATGCACTAAAAAGACAATAAAATTGCCTGACAGGATTGCAAATGCAACTGACAACATGGGCATACAAAATCGACATCGGGGTCACAAATTATCAATATCCTACTCCCTAAGAAGGCTACCATAGCCGGACCGCTCCAGGGGAAGACAGATTTTGAAAATTTAATCCCCAAAATGATGTCACAAAAACAACAAAACAACAAAAAAAGACAAACAAAAAGCAATGAACATTGCCAGACACAAGTGCTCTTGCACTTAACCTCCTGGCATAGCAAAATTGATGTCGGGGTTTACATTGTCACTATCCTACTCCCGAAGAAGGCTACCATAGCCGGACCGCTCCACGGGAGGACGGATTGCCGACAATTCAACTCCAAATGGTGTCACAAAAACAACAAAAATAGTACAAAATTCAACAAAAACACAACAAAAACATTGCCGGGCATAAGTGCTCATGCACTTAACCTCTAGGCAAAGAAAATCGATGTCGAGGTCCAAATTATCGCTCTCCTAGTTCCCCAAAAAGGCTATCATAGCCGGACCGCTCCACAGGAAATAGGTTTTCGACGATTTCACCTCATTATGACGTCAAAAAAAGGGCTAACACCCACCAAAAATAGGTCCATATGTTGGAAAAATTGCACACGCTTAACGGTAAACCCTCTAAAGGCAAACCTTGCACAAGTCATCTTGGGTCAAGCGACTCTTCGCTTCTCTCACGAAGGTCATTCCCTCATCGATTCGTCGCTTGAGGGGGTAGTCACACTTAGTCACCAACCAACAATCACACACCCAATTAAGGAAAACGACATGCATTCAAAGAATCATTGACAAAGACAATCATGCTCCTGCTTGGGGCAGTAAACAAGCAACAATAAAATCAATCAAACACTTGGCATTTTGTGAATCATGAACACAAGGTTCCCCCTGAGGATAAAAACGCCCTTCACTTGTTCATGACTGATCAATGTCTAACTTCAAGATTTCGTGAATCATGAACACAAGGTTCCCCCGAGGATAAAAACGCCCTTCACTTGTTCATGATCGATCGATGTCCGAGTTCAAGTCACACCTCACCAAAACAAAGTTAATACTTGAAATCAAATTCCTTAGCTCGTCAGAAGCAAGGATTCAAGAATGCATGCCCTTTCCATACTTGGGGCATCAAAAGTTGGTTAGGTTACCAAGAAACCCTAATCATTAGTGCTTTGGTTATCTATTTTTTCTCAAGATCTGCGTCACCCGCAGTCGCTTCCCAAAAAGGGGCATCTATAGACACCAAAACAGCACCAATCCGATTATGTGACTGCAAACACTGATCGCTTTGACAAACACAGCCCCCAGGGCAGCCCTCAGAGGTCAAACAGTGGTCTTAACCACTTTCATAGCAATTTTGTAAGGTCAAGGAGCAATTTGGCACACTTGGGCACTTTGCCCAGTATTCGTCTCACCCAGGGACGAATTCAAAATAGAATTCGTCCCACCCCAGGACGAATTCTGAATCCGTCCCTGTGTGGGATGAATTCTAAGCTTAACGGGCAAAAGGGCAAATGGTGCCAAGTGGCAGCCAAGAACAGTCAGTTAAGGGCTCCTACCTTACACGCATGTGTAAGTGGACAGAGGGGCCGTTAGAGGACTGTTACAAGAAGCATTTATCAAAGTTCAAGTCAGTGAAGGACTCCCCTCCCTCATGGGAAGACAAGACCGCCACATGGTGCCCATGGTCAACACTTGGCTTTTGTGCTTCCCTCCCAAAAGAGACCCCTTGGGTCTATAAAAGGTGGGACTTTTCTCACCCAAAATAGGCAGGTAGAAGGAGTATTGAAGCAACGAAGTGCTGCCGAATCGAAGACTCATTTGCATCCCCCTTTGTTCACCTTCCTACATCCATCAATCTCTTTTGCAAGGGAGGTTGTTGGGTGGCCTTTGGAAGCTCTAACCTTACTCAAATCCGACGCATGGACATCTGAACCCATCAATTCGCCGACCCCCCAATCCTAAAATGTTTTGGGCCCATCCTTGGTGGATTGGCTCCAAAATCGAGGGCCAACGGTGGGAGGCCCACTTGGGCACCCCCGCACCCCCAAGTTTTAATTTTAGTTTTTGAGCACTTTAGATTAATTTTTAGATTGCATTCTGTGTTACTAGGTCTGATTAGTCTATAATTGCAATTTTGTAGCTTTTGGTCAGAGTTTAGGGTGTTTTGTATTGCTTCATCGTTTCACTAACTTGTAGGTGTCAAGGTTAGATTCCCGAGGGAGGAGGTCAAATTGGGAAAATCCGACCATCTGGGTCATCCCAAAATGGCCCCAATTACCTAACCCCCTATTTGCAGGAGTTTTGTAGGTCCCGAGATCCGACATTGGAGCAGCAGCAGGTCGATTTCTCCTATTCAGAAGAATTCGTCCCACCCAGGGACGAATTACAGTCAGAATTCGTCCTGCCCAGGGACGAATTCCAGTTTAAGGTGAATTGGCCAGCTGCCTCAGTGGCAGTGGCCTTCTGGTGACTGTTCTTACCTTCTCGTCGATTTTGAAGCAATTTGGATTCACTATTTTCATGGTTTCAGTGCAAATATTCGTATGCATATTTTGTTAGTTTTAGAGAGAGAATGATTTTCATTTGCAACAGGTGCTACTAACGTCTTGATCATTTATTTGTTTGCAGGAGAAGCAAGCAGAGGCGAAGAACCCATCAACATCAGCGACGGCATCATCTTAGCCCGCCCAATGCAATCGTGGGCACGCGGAAGGAGGAACCATTCAACGATTGTAATCAAACCTTATTGCGCTCCTAGCCCCCGAAAAGGGAGGGAGGCATTATTGTAACAGAGATCGAAAGAAATTAATGAAAGGGCTATTTTTCTTTATCTGATTGCGTCTCTTACAACATGTCTCTTTTTGTTTCATGCAATGTACATTCCTAGGACTTAAGCGTGATTAATTTTGAATGCAATTGCACTTGGTGTTTCTTTTGACCGGAATCTCGTGCTTTCACACTGATTATATTCAATTACTGTCATATTTCCCTGAGTTAACCTTAAAAATTTTTCAACCCTTTCAAGGTAAAATTGCGATGCTAAGAACCTATCTTTGAATGCTAACACAAAAGTATCCCAGAGAACATTAGTAACCTCCACATTATGAGTTTTTCTATAAGTATCCCACCAATCAGTGGCAGCTATAGTCAAACAAAATATTGCCCAAGAAGTTTTTGATTTAGATGACAAGGTTCTAACTGTGAAATACGCCTCCACACTATTCAACCATTGCTCAGCCTCTTCCCCATCACCTTTGCCATAAAATTTAGCTTTATCGAGCCTTTGCATATCCTTGTCTAGCTCAGAACCTACTTTTTTTCTTCCTGGGTCAATAGTTATCTCATCCTCAACTATTACCATTTCCTTTCCTTTAGATAAATTTTCAATTGTTTTTTGTTGATGGGAAATCATTTCTTGTTGTTAAGCCAGCTAAGATTTTTGCTTCTCCATGTGATCTATCATTTGGACATTTTATTGTGCCATGTGTTCAGCCATTTGAGCACTTTTTTGCTCCATTTGTTCTTTTTGTTGGCTCATTTGCTCTTATAATAGTTATACCATTCGGACCATTTTATCCTCTTTATTAACTGGTTCTTTTCCTTCCTCTTTTCTTGAGGATATTTTACGGTTTCTTCTGATACCTCGAGTCTCATAACTTTTTGAGTGACTCTTATAGGATTTTTTTTTAGCCCTTCCCACTAATCTACTATAGTTCTTTTTGAGGAACTAGCCTTTTGTCCGGATGCCATTGCCTTTTTAACATAACAAGGAGCCTAGTCAAATTTTTAAGTTTAGATTAACACATTAGCAACATAAATTAAGTTAGTCATAGGTTTTCTATATTTATGTTGCCTAAATATTCGCAACCTTGGCTTTGACACCAAATGTAAAAACCCAAGTTCTACCCACTTGGTTGTCCAAACACCCCAATTTTACGTACTTGGTTGTCCAACATCAGAGAATTTAGTAAGAAAAAAAATTCTTATATTTCAATTTATTTTTGTTTTATTTTCTAGTATGAGCATGTTAGATCCATCTTCATGAGTGTCATCCTACTGCAATCGAAATGTTCGTGAGACCGAGATTTTCCAGATCCCATGTAGTTGCCTTTTTTGAACTTCACTCTCCTCTCGAAATCCTAAGTTTAGGCAAGGGGTTCCTTTTCCTCTAGGATCCATAACACGTATAGTAATATGTATCGCATACATGCTTGAGCTAGATGATCTCCCATTTCCCATGGAGCATCATCTAGGGTCTTACCAATTCCCTAGTAACCACCCGATGTATTGTGTTGATTAACCAACATGATGTCCCATACCAATGTGATATCATATTTACCTAGTCAAGCATAATTCATCACTCATCACTAGCAGGGTTAACCTAGAAGAGAGCCCATACAACTATTTTTTACCTCCTATTTTGATATTTTTCCCATCATAAGTGCAGTTAGAGCCTTGGATTTATGATGGTTGCCTACCCGTAAGCACCATTAATAGTTAACAACCAAGATTGCCCCACCCACAATCTTGAAATAATGAGGTTATGATGGTTGCCTACCCACAAGCATCATTTGCAAATAATTTACACGATTGTCCCACCCACAATCTTGAAATAGATTCAAGGTTGTCCTACCCACAACCTTGGGTTACAAAATAATATTATCACTTCCACAATCCTAAAATTTCTTAACTTAATTTTTACCTAGGCTTGGTTCAAAGGTTTACTATTGAGTGTAGTTTTGATATTATTCAAGAGACTTGCTATATTGCAAAAGATTACCAATTTTACATTTCACTACCCAAATGTTTATAGCGAAAACTATAAGAAAAATATGTCAATAAAAACATCACATTTAAATCTAAAAAATCACTCATTTGCTGGAATAAATTAAAATAGTAACCCTTTATAATTATTATTCCTTTTATGTAAAGGTTACACTATAGTTTGCATCCACAAGTCACTTTCACCTCAATATTCTATGGATTTTCTATATTAAAATCATGAACTAAATTAACTAATCTGCAAATTAAAGTAGAATTGCATCTTCACATTATTTATAACTCTAATATTTAATTCAATGATAATAACATAATATGGTATCTCACTGCTACACTAAAATATTTTTGCTCGAATAGCCAAACAAAGAAATCCTCACTCCAACTTACTCAATCATCATGTGGGTATGATTTAGGTATTCTCATTACTCCCAATGTCTTATGAGCCTAAGTACATTTGAAACACATTTACCATGCATCAGTTCTAATTCAACCATAACTTATGTTTCAGTTTCTAGATTTTCATTGTATTGTATACAATCTCTACCTCATCTTGGTTTAAGATCAAGATAGTCTTGTTGATACTAATAAATTCCTATGAATTCTCCCCATAATTTCCAATGCAGCATTTTCAAACAAAGATTCGATTTGAAACTTAATACAATCTAACCTTTATTCTCAATTGATTACCACATTTTCATGTTTATTATATTGCTTGGCTATGGTTTTCCTCTCAACTATTGTGAGTCCTTCCTAATGCATATCATATTTAAATCATACACTTTCAGCTACCATATTACTCTAGTCAAATATGTCCTTTCAAAGCATAATATTTTCTAAATCTCCAATTAATAACCAGTGGATAAAATTCTATTACACAGTCACAGTTTCAAGGAATAGACTTTGGATTTCTGTTTACAAGGATTCTCAAACATCGAAAACAAACACAACAAATGCATCTTTTCAAATCATAGTAACTCTTTATTTATAGCTACAGTTATCCTTGACATCTTACATGATCTACGTTTTCAATAGCCAAAACGTTTGCATAGAATTTAAGAACATGCATTATACAAATCATGAAATATTTAAATTTAACATTGCCCAACTCCAAGATTAAACTTTACATACAATTGATACATCCTCAAATGGCTTACGAAAGGAAATATAATACTCTTTCTTGAATGCATGTTAACTCTTCCATGTTTGAGAAGGTAACGACTTTGCTATTTCTCCTATTTCCAAGAGATTTACAAGTCTAACAGATAAATCATCCTAGTTTCTGCATTATTTGAATTTTACATATATACAATCTCAACACTAGAATTGCACCAATGGCATCCAAAAATTTTCCTTCTCTGAAAAATAAAATATTTCAAAATCATTTACAAATGACTTGTACTTTGAAATTGAAAACCATCCCTCAGGTCCAGAACACAAATTATCACCCAACATCGTACATGAGATTAAATCTTTGAATCCATCAAGTTCTAGTTTTCATTCTCAGGATTTTGGTGAAAGTTCAAGGGTCGAAGCGGTCAAGATAAGATGATATATAATTACTCCTAACATGCATGCATTTTTTTTCACATCTTTCCACACAACATACAGAATTTAAATCAAGTCACCCATCACACTATGGGCCTTCAACACAGCATATAGATAACGTTGTTATATTTTCCTTTGAAATCATGTAGAAGGAAAGAAAGCAAATTACATCTTAGACTAACAATTTACACAGTCACATTAATGTTTTCTCTTTTTTTTCCAAAGCATTCGAACACATGCATCTCAAATATTCCATGCATGCACTAAAATATCCAAATTTTCTTCAATATTTATAGAGCATAGAGATGATATTAATCATAAACAAACATTATATCACCATTCTTGTCATACATGCATATATCTAATTCTTTATTTTTCTTTCCTATTGCCAGTAAACATAAAATCAATTCGAACGTAACGCAGAACATACATTTAGTTTAAACATTCACATTTTATTAAACTTAATTTGCCGGATCATCTTACTAATTTAATAGTTTGTTCTCCTTCCTTTTCCATAGTCCTTAGGTCACCGTTGCTTCTTCTTCTTACCGAATACCAACCAGACCTCCTTGTTGTTCTTCCCCATTATCCATTTCATTAAACATCATTATCCCTCCTACGAGTCCGCTCCCTGTTCATTTAGATTCCCTCAAAACATACCAAATGCCAAGTGTTTCCCCTCCCTCCACATCCAACAAACTAAGCCTACTAATAATTCTCTCATTTTCTGACCCTATTCAATTTATGTATATTTTTTATTTACAATACCAAAACCAAAAACTCCATCGCCTATAGTTTAACATGTATATATTTTTTTTAAAGAAATATAAGTGGTTATAATATTTAGCGTCCCTTGGTCTAAAACAATATATATATATATAATTTATTTCCAATACCTTTTTTTTTACCTATAGCAATATAAAAACATATGTTATATATTTTTTTAAATAAATAAATTCCTCATAATGTTATGCATAAATATATATTTTATCAATTATTTTACTTAGCCTCTCTACTTATTTTCTCATTTAGATTGTAACACAAAAATAATCACATCACTATTATATTTTTCTTTCTTAATCAAAACTATGGCTCCCATGCTTTTTAGCATCTTCATCACCAAAATCATATATCACAATTTGACAAACAACAAAAATTTCTACAAATGCAACTACATGTTATGCAACTACATGGACCTATGGTGAATGCATTGCCTATAGGGTTCTTTACCCCTACCAACTAGCGAATACACCACCGCTCATCATTTCCCTTACTTACCTTACATCGAACAATTTTTTTGTCCATCGAGAAGTCACCCTTCTTTTGCATCATCCTTGCTAGTAACAAAACTTGTCCTCTATGTAGATAGGGGTGGGTACATTCCCGATACGGGTGATGACAGTTAGTATCAGGGTTAGGCAAGGTAACAAATGGTCTAATTGATAGGCTAACTCTGGCTATCAAGGGTCCAGACGTTGGATAGACAGGTGCAGACGTCTGGGACTATGTCAGACGTCTGGGAGCCAGACGTCAGGTTATGGCTGGACGTCGGGTGAAGGGGCTGACGGCTAGCCGTCTGGTGGTGACTAGACGTCCGGCTAGACGTCAGGCCTCAATGAACGCTCAACCACCATAACCGCTTTTGCTCCAGCACCTGTTCGTCAATACGCAACAACAAACCTACAACAATAATTCACCAGTCAAAAACCTGCAACATAGCCATTAATGCTTCAAACCTGCAACAACTCCATTAATGGCAGCAACCTGTAACTCAACTCAACACTCAATGCATACACAAAATATGGATCAGAATAATAGTATTTGTATTATGCTTCAATCATGATTACAGCATACAATGGTGATCTCAGACAAAGTCTGTGCTCTCTCTCTATCTCTGATGCTCTACAAATGTTTGAAAAGGGGGTATTTATAGGGCTGGAAGTTGGTTATCCCAACCAACTTCCCCCAACTTCCCCAACCACTTCTACAACCGAATCTGCTAACTAATTGCTAATTAGACGTCTAACTCTGCTAACTAGCCGTCAGGCCACTAGCCCAGATGTCTGGATGTTAGACCAGAGGTCTGATAGCCAATCTAGACATCTAAATATCAGCCTAGATGTCTGACAAAATTGGACGTCTGGTGACTGGAAACACTGGATGTCTGACTTACAGACTGGACGTCTGATGCCAACACTTAGACAAAATTGCTCAATTACATTCAAAATTATTCGGTTACATTCAAAATTGTTGGAGGATGTGCCAGTCAATCCTAGGGCTTAGAACTGTTATCTACATCTATCCTCCCCTTCGAAGAAGTCGATGTCCTCAGTGACCTTCTCTGCTCCATTGCTGAAGTTCCAGCCTTAGTTTGTTGTACTTCTATTGGTGTAGTAGTTCGATGTGATTGTTCATAGTCCTGAAGCCTTTGACGATATTGGTCTCGTTCCTCCTTGAGTCTTTTGGCATAGTTATAATATTTTTCCCATTCAACTTCAAAGGTATTTGCTCACTCTTCAATCTTCTTCAGGTTCGTCAGTAGTTCTATTTCTCGACTGCGGAACATATCCTTCAACAATTCCTCTGAAAGAGAAGTTGTTGGTGCACCTGTTTGTTGTTTTGCCCTCCGTAGTTCTTCCTCCAAAGCTGCATTTTTGTTCAGTAGTTCTTCTTTTTCTTGAGCCCAAGTGCGCTCCTACTGGCTTCTACTGACTACAAATGCGGCTGCCTGCTTAACCAACAGTTCTTTTTGGTTCTTGAGTTGGTCTATCTCTTCTACTGTTGCATTCTTGTCTACCAACTCAGCTTGTAAACTTGCATTGACCTCCTTCATCCCTTCGTGGACTTTTTCCATGCATTCCATGCCCTCAGCTAAGAGTTTATCCTTTTCCAATAGAGCCTGTGTAACTTCTTGCTCCATGATGTCCTTAGTTGTACTAATGTGTTTGATTCCCTCACCCAGCCACTACAACAAGTGTGCGAGGAAATTCAACTGTGTATACATTGGCAATAGTTCTGGCACCACTTCCACCTGTGTGTCGTGCTCCATAGCCCATGGTGGATTCTTGCCTTGGCCACAAACATAAATCTGTTCAGTCTCACAATAAAGACTTGGTGTTCTGTCTGGTAATTCAGCTATATCTTCCATTGTTTGCACTCGGCCTGTAGGTAGTGACCAGGGTTGCCTTGCATAAATTTTGGAAATATCTCTTCGCCAAGGTCCCTGAACTACCCACTGAACCAATCGGTCAAGTTCTTCTTCCACCATGCCTTGCCATTTCTTCCATTGGCCCATACAGGCACTGTTGAACTGTAAACTCAGACTCTGCATCACTTGTGCCAATTTCTCAAAACAGCGTGCTGCGTTCTCATCCATTTCATCTGAGGGATCCATAAAATTTGGTAACTTAAGGAGAATATCCTGGGACCAAGCATCGATCTGTTCAGTCTCCTGTGCCTTTGCTTTACCTTTATCTTGCTGGCGAACAGATGGGCTTCCTGTAGCCTGTCCCATGGTTCCACTATCCTCTTTGTCCTGTTCTTCATTTTTCTCTAGGTCTACCCATTCTGGTGACTATTCTTTTCCATCCTTAGTGCTACCTATACCCGGAATCTTTGTTGGTGTTTCCTTTGTGGGCTCTTTTGTTCCTTTCTCCCACTATTCTGTAACTACTGGCTGAAGTTCCACTCCAGAACTACTACTTATTCCTATAGCTTTCCTGGCTTGCTGCTATCTTTTTCATTGTAGTGAACATCTCCTCAATGGAAAATGTGCTCAACGTATCTGCCAATGTTGTCGGTCTTGCCACTGGTTTCTCAGATACATCAGGTGAACCCATACGCACTATGTGCTCTTCTGCAGCAATCCTCTCCTCTGTTCCTACTGGATTAGCTGAACTTGTTCCAGCTGTCGGATCCTGCCTTGTAGCTGCTGTGGAAAACTCAGGTTCTTCTGTTGGCTATAGTTCTCGAGTACGAGCTACTTCCAGATTCTTTGCTATCTTTCGTAATGCTTCCTGCGAGAGATTCTATGGAGGCACATCGAATCGCCCCTTCTTCTTTTGTCTGGGTTCATCTAGAGATTGAGCCTATTTTTGTTTTTGTACCTCTGACTCTCGAGTCTGCGTGGCTCCCTTATCCTCCCCTTCTAACGCGGCCACCAGCTTCTCCTGACGTGGTTTGTGGGAAGTCTGCTTTACCCTTGCCTTCTTTGCTGGCATCTTCCTAGTTGGTGATTCTATCCACCTACATATGGATGGTGCTCTTGGTGGCACGTCCCTGGAAGCCTTAAAGTCTGGGATAGAAATTTTTGCTCTTGTTGCCGCATCCAAAATCAGTCCAATTGCATGGAACATCATCGAGAAATTCTTTGTTGTTCTTAGCAAAAATGTTTGTATTCAGTTGGACAGATATGTTGCCCAATCATACTATTCTCCCCGTTCTACTCCTTGTAGATACGAAATCAGCCAAATTGGCAGATCTGAACTTTGCTGCTCTCTCGATAACCTAGACATGATCACGTTCATTATCACTTCATATCCTTCATTCTGGAGTTGTGGTTGCTTGACTCCTCTTCCATCGTGAATGCTGAGCATCATCTCTACTTCTTCCTTTGTGAGATTTGTCACACTCATAATCAGCTCTATCGTCTTCTTCGGATCCCTTTCGTTCAACACTGGTTGTCCTCTCAAAGGAAGCCCGAAAGTTTGCTGGAAAGCTTCGGGAGTAAATTCAATTTCTAGTGTTGTACCCTCTATCTCCACCAGACTGTTGTGCCTTCTCTCATCATAGGTCTCCAGCATCTGCACTAGATACTCCTTAAATATCTCCCGATCAAAGTGAGGAGCCTACAAAATAAAATGTACCCCCACTTCCTTAATCTTGGATTTCATCGGATGATCCCTGGGTACATCTGCCCACCACTACCGGTAAAATTCTCCTGTCGGACAGACCCAGGTCATCTCCTCTACTGGAATTGGTGCTTTTCCACTTGGGTGGATCTCCTTCCCTCGATGGGTTGCCATTTTTGGTACTTCTCTTCTCCCCCTCGACTGTCCAGCTTTCGTATTTTTTAGCTGACTTCTCATTGCAACCTCTTGTTGGTGTCGTAACCGCTTGGCTACCACTGATTTTGGTTCAGGTTCACTCCGGGTAGAAGTCTTTCCACCTTTATGTTGTGATGACCTCATATTCCCCTTGGATGGCCCTAGGCATCAGGTATCCGAGCTGTTTGGTTCAGCAACCGTCGAATGCTATGCCTGTCTCTTCCCTGCAGACGTCTGGCTCGATAGTCGTTTGCCCTGTCCAGCCATCAAGTCTAGCTGGACGTCTGGTACAACCATCCAAGCAATCCAACTGTTAGACTGGCTAGACATCTGATAGTGTAGCCGTTCATCTAGCTAGACATTTGGTGCAGTCGTCAAACTGGATAGACGTCGAGCTAGCTAGACATCTGGTGCAGCCATCGATAGGCTAGACGTCTAGTGTAGCCATCGGGTAGTCTAGTCGTCAGGTTGGCTAGACGTCTGGTGTAGCCATCTACTCCTCTTCCTACTCCACCTATCATCAATCATCAACTAGCCGTCATCCATTGCCCTAGCCATCTGCAACACTATCTGCAACTCCTACTTCCCCTATGCACACTCTACTTCTTCTCATCCACCTCCTTGCTACTTGAGAGCGATGTGAGAAGAATGAGGCTTCTCCTCCTTATATAGTTTTTCTCCCAACCGCTCCAACTACCTGGTTGCATGCATGCATGACACATCGGCCTTCCTAGACGTCTAGGTGTCCTTATTCCGTCTTCTTCCCTATTTCGTCTTTTTCCTACTTTTTGACTTTTTATGTTGACTTTTGAATTTTTATAATTTTTATTTTTTTATTTATTTTTTTCAAAATTGTCTTCGACGTCTATAACTTAACGTCGATGGGTGAACCGCATGGTCAAGCCAATGCGCAGTTCCCATGCATCTGAGGTCGAATTCTACTGATGATGGCTATTTTCTCCAAAATTACTAAAGTCATCATCACTATCAGTGTTTATCTCTTCCATCGCCTGTCATCTTCGATGATTGTTTCATCTTGGGGAAGTTCCCGAGTGTGACTATGGTTGTTGTCTTATTCTTTCTCGTGGTATAATGCGCCAGTCTTGTTCTTCTATTTCTTTCATCTGCTGTCTTCTTGTTGGCTCTAGGGACTGATTCCTACTATCCCATCATCAGGCATTATTATTGACTTGTTCATTTCTCGGGCTAATCTGTTCCCATCGTTCTTCGGCCATCCGATCTTCTTCCCCATCTGGACTGATAATATTATCCCGGGGTTCTGCTACTCCCTCCTGGTGGCTGCTAGTCTGGTTTGGTCATTCGGGATAATCAGGCACCAGTGGAATTTGTTCAGTCCTTCCATCATTATGTCGGAGTATTATACAGTCATCCAAATAAGTATATATTATTCCCCCATTTTCTTGCTGATCAATTTTCGCCTGCCGGGTCAGTTGCTGCCCTTGGTGTTCTCCATTCTCATGGGGTCGTCTAGATCTTCGACCTCGTCCTCGACCTCGATCATTACCTGCAACTGCCCATGCTTGATTCCTTTGCTCTAGATTGGGATTACGGTCCCAATCTCTCCTTCCACGGACCTGGTTACCGCGTCCTCGACCTCTATCCGATCGAATCTCCCTAATGTTGGGCTGTCGTACTCCCAACTGCCCGAGATTCGATCGGTCCCTCAGTCGTTCCTGATGACGTCTCTGGTTCCTACGAGCTCGCTGAGATGGACCTCTCGGTCTATTCTCAGGAGCACGAAGTGATGGGTTGACTTGGACTAAGTTCTCAGATGGGCCTCGTGGTCCAAACTGAGAACCAGTCGACCTATTGGTAGCGAGAGGGGAATTTCTTCCTCTCAAGCTACTGGGACGGAGGTCAACCATGCTCCTCCCTTGGTCAGGTACTCTCGGGGTTCCTTGCGGTCTCTCGAAGGTACCTAAATTATCTCTGCTATGGGTCTCGTTTATAGGTTGTGATCCTGGCTCAGGTGTTAGTTGTTGCAAGATCCTCAGTCTCCTATCGGCTCTCATCAGTCTTCGTCTCCATCTGCTTTGCTCAAATTGTCGTTGCATGGTACAATGAGCCAAATTCTCCTGGTACTCTTCTAAAAATACTGAGTCGATACTTGAGTCATTTCCATCTCCTACCGTATTGAGTGGCCAGACTGAAGTTTCTTGAACCCTCTACTGCAATCTTCGTACTTCTCTTCTATGTTGTCGCAAATCTAGTGCAGCCATCCGATACCTAGCTACCTCTTCCCATTCAGTTGGGCGTCTCATGGCTCCAGCATAAGGTGTTCTCCATGCATGAGTCGGTGGTATTTCGGGTATGCCATCCCCATTCAATCCTCCATTGTATTCATCTTGTGAACTTAGTGAAGTATCATCTTCAATTATCTGCGTAGTTTCTAGGAATCTGACACCCGCTTGCCGACTGCGATCTTCCTCCCTTTGCCTTCTATTGTCTGGGTTAGGGCTGGCAACTGGGATATCTGGGTCCCACGGTAGATTATCGTTGCTGCTGGAGTCTTCCAACCACCCTCCAGTTCTTGCTTTTTTAGGTACCATTTCTATATCCTTCCATATTATTGCTGCCACTTCCCCCTACTTATGTGATATTTAGCAGTCGAGCTTTGTCCTGCTTCCCATCTCCTGGGTCTTTCTAGAGAATCTCTTGTTTCCTGAAAGTTTGCTACTTCTCTACTTGAGGATTCTTCTGGATTTAATACAATTTTTAGCGAGGCTGAAGAAGAACTCCTAGAAAGTGCAGCAGTTACTTTTGCTTTTCCCCGTCTATGTTCCCTTGGACTTGTCACGACTTCCTGTTCTTCTTCCAAGGAGAATAAACTGCTTTTCGAAGGGTTCCCTATTGCACTATTTCTTGGTTCCCCTTGATTCAGCTCTACCCACTCTGCTAGGCGAGCTTCATGCCTTTCATTTACCCTATGCATGGTTGTGTCCAACTCCTGGATCACCTATTCTCGTAGCTGATTGTTGTACTATCTCAGAGTTTCATATTCCTCTTGCAGTCGATGTGTTTCCATTCTCATTCGTTGCATCAATCTAACTCTGTCTTCTTCATCTTCTTCCAGAACCTCCTGTTGAGCGACCTCCATCATGACTTGGAGTCGGTCCCCTTCATTGTTACTTGAGAGTTCCATTGATTGCTCTTCCTCACTCCCAAACAACCAATCCAGGTTATGCGTTTCCTCCCCTCGAACAATGCTACCCTACTCATTATTTTTGGAAGGTTGTGTGCCTGAATCTTCTTCTTCTGTTCTGGAAGTTCCCATTTGTTTCGAGTTAATCATGTTGACTTCCGCACGTGGCTTGTATACCTTCAACTTGGAACCATTGATTACCTCGGGGCATAATGTTCCATCCAATTTCCTTAGTCTAACTGCCCCATTTTCTAGTATTTCATCCACCTGGAAGGGTCCAAGCCACAGGGTTTTTAATTTCCCTGGCTTGAGTTCTCTCTTACCGTTGTATTTGAGAACTAGTCCACCAGCCTTCAAGTCCATCTTTCGAAGGTGTTTATCATGCCAGAACTTCCTTCTCTTTTGTGCTACCTCCGTTGCCCATTGAGCCATCACCCATTTCTCATCTAATTGTACCAAGGCTGTCAGTCGCTCCTGGACGCTTTCTTCTTCACTCAACCGGTTGTCGACTGCTACTCTCAAACTTGGTATAAGGAATTCAACTGGTACCACTACTTCCTGCCCGTACATCAGTTGAAAAGGTGTGTTATTTGTGGTTGGCTTAAAAGTTGTTCTATATGCCCATAGAACTGTTGGTAGTCTTTCCTCCCAGTCGGCTCCCTCTACTCCACATGTCTTGTACATGATGGACACCAGGACCTTATTCATCGCCTCCACCTGCTCGTTTGCTCTCGGGTAGTACGAACTTGATAGTGAGTGGAAGATCCTAAACTCCTCCATTAGATTATTTATAATTGCATTCACAAAATGGCTGCCTCTGTCACTTGTCAGTTGTAGAGGTATCCCAAACCTTGTAATTACTTGTTCGTACAAAAAGTGAGTCGTGCTTCTTGTCGAGTTGTCTGGTAAAGCCCTTGCTTTGACCCATTTTGTGAGGTACTCCATTGCAACTATGATGTATCGACATCTCCTCCTTCGACTTGTCTTTAGAGGACCTACAAAGTCTAGCCCCCATATTTCGAACAGTTCTTGAGGCTACGATGGATGTAGTGGCATGAAGTCTCTTTTCAATGGTTTCCCTATTCTTTGGCACGTATCACATGCTGTCACAAACTGTTTAGCATCGTGAAAGAGGGTGGGCCACCACAGACCTACCAACAACACTTTCCTTGCTGTCGCATCTGGTCCCATGTGTCCTCCTGCCAGTCCCTCGTGTGTCTCCCTCAGGGTCTATTGTACTTCATCTTCCATTATACATCGTCGAAGTATCTGATCCTCCCCCATATTATATAGCAATCCTACAATCAAGGTGAAGGGTGCTGACTTTGTAATTACCTTCCATTGTTCCATTGTCGTCAACTCCTCTGGCAACTTCCCTATCGACAGATATTCCTCGATATGCTTATACCACCTAGGTATAGCATTAATCATGAACAGTTGTGCATCAAGAAATTCATCCGGTATTCCTCCCTCTACAGGTTCACCTGAGCGAATCCTTGACAACTGATCCGCTATTACGTGTTTCTTCCCTGGCCTTACTACCACTCTAAACATGAATTCCTGTAGAGTGACGAGCCATCGACTTACTCATCCATAGATCGTTGGTTTATTGATCAAGTATAACAGAGCCTGGTGATCTACGTAGAAAGCAAAAGGGTTCACCAATAAATAGTGTCTGAACTTCTGTACCGAGTACACCATTCCCAATGCTTCTCGCTCTGTTGTACTATAATTCTTTTTGGCTCTTGACAATAGCCTACTTGCAAAGTATATGGGCTGATCCAATCCAAATTGGCCTTCCTGTGCTAATGCGCATCCAATCGCAAAGTTTGAGGCGTCCACATGGACATGGAATTCTCTCTCCCAGTTAGGGTAAACCAGGATAGGTGCTTTTACCAGGTGTTCCTTCAATCCTTCAAATGCCACCTGGTGTTCCTCTATCCATCTGAATGGGGCATTCTTCCATGTAAGTGCATCTAGTGGGTGAGACGTCAATGCATAATTTTGGATAAACCTCCTGTAGTATCCGACGGTTCCCAGAAAAGTTTTAACTGAGCTCACGTCATGTGGCTCCTCCATTAGTAACACTACCCGTATCTTGTTCGGGTCGGGTTTTAATCCTTCTTGGCAGACTATGTGTCCTAACAGCTTCCCGTATGGCACCAATAGGACACATTTATTTGGGTTAAGTGTGATTCGTGCCTTCCTGCATAAACCCATGCATTCTTCCAGAGCTTTTAGATGTTCCTGCGTCTTCCCATACAATGACCAATCATCTAAAAAAGCTTTAAAATTCCCTGTGGACATTTTATCAAAGATATATAAGATGATCCTTTGAAAAGTAGCGGGTGCATTGCATAGGCCAAATGGCATACGATTGTATGCATATATTCCATTCTCTACCACAAAAGTAGTCTTCAACTTGTCTTCTTCTGCTATGTTGATCTGATTGTACCCCGAGAATCCATCCAAAAATGAATAGATCTCGTGGCCAGCTACTTCTTCGAGTATGGAGTCCATGAATGGGATTGGGAAGGGATATTTTATAGTTATGACATTCAAACTTCTAAAATCCACATAGATTCAGATTTTATCTACTTCTCATTTTAGAGTGATCACGATTGGTGAAACCCACTCGCTTGTCGTAACCTTGAATATAATGCCTGCATCTAGCATCTTCTCGATTTTGGCATTCACCTTTGCTGCATATTTGGGATTCATCCTGTAAGGATGCCTTCTGACTGGTTGTGCACCCTCTATCAGAGAAATCTTGTGTACGCAAAGCTCGGGTGGTACTCCCTTCAAGTCTCTATACGTCCAAGCAAAAACATCCTTGTAGTCCATAAAAATCTTAATTGTTGCTGCTTTGAGGACTGGATCCCAATCGTCTCCACATTTGATCATCTTCTCTTCACCTTCCTCTCCCAAGTTTACCTGAATCATCTTCGGGCCTTCATATTTTATTGATTCAGGCTCATCTGCTGCTTTTAGTGTCGCGATGGGGTGGGCTGGTTTCTCCTCGATGACTGCTTCCCCCATCGTGAATTCTGCAAAATTCTTGGGAAATGTCCACTTCTCCCGGTCTTTGTCCTTATCCGCTGCTGTCATTCTTTTGTTACTAATTTATTTTCTAGGTTCTTGCGCCTCATCCCTTTTGGTCTCTATTTTTGCTTCTATGCACAGACATTGGGGAGGGAATACTTCGTAATCTTCCATCTGCCAGTGTAGTAGACCCTTGTCTTGGTCATAGTCATCCTCCATGCAGTTATCAAGTTCCAACACTCCTTCCTCGTCGGGTTCATATCCTGCCTCACCATCTGATGAAGAGGACCCCGAATCATCTGAAGTTGCTATATCCTGACTCACCGTATGATTCTTCAGATTAATAATATACTTGTGTTGCCCTTGTTTGAAAGATAATCTTTCCTTCTCCCAATTATGGTTAACTTTGGCTGCTCTCAGCCATCCTCGTCCTAGAAGTGCATCGTATGCGGACTTCTGCATAGCAATAATGACAAAATCTACCACAAAGTCTTGATCTGCTATGCGTATCTTCTGGTTCATTAAAACACCCAATGTCTCGATGCCATACTGATCAGCTCCATATAGCTTAAAGGTTGGAGATCGTAAGGCGGGTTGCCCAATTATCCGCCAAGTCTTTTCTGGCATTACGTTCACACTCGATCCTCCGTCCACAATTACCTGAGTCAGCTTATGGTTCAAAACTTCTATTTGGATGATAGTTGGCTTCTTCCCTGCTTCAATCATCAGGATTGTTGGATCGATGAACTGGTCATGCTTGATAGTTGCTACCTACCGAGGTTCATCCTTCTTCTTGATGACTTCTCCGATTGTAGCATACAACTTCGGTATGATGCTAAACAAGTTGGTGACTTTCATTTCCACCTTCGTGTTTAGTACCTCCATTACCAAGCCTTCCATTGTTGCCTTCTGCACGATCTTCGATCGTTGCAACACTTTCTCCAGAATTAGTTGATCTCCTTTTTCCTTGGCTAATTTTGTATTTATCATCTCTTGGGCTTCCTGCCATCGTGCCTTCTCCTTGGTAGGGTTCGGGTATTCCTCCCTCTTCCTGGCCTGTGCCCTTGTTACAGCCAAGACTTCATTCTTTGGTTCCTCCACCTCTCCTATGCCAATCAGGTTTATATTCTGTGTCCCACTAGTACTGGCCTTGTTCGGGCAATTGGCTTTCACGTGGTTGCCTGGACCGCACCATTTGCACATCTACATGGTATTATTTCCATGATTGTTGTTTCCTGCATTCTACGTCTTGGGGCAATTCTTTGTGAAATGGCCCCATTCTTGACAGTTTCGACATTGAATAACTGGTCGACCCTCAGCATCATATTGCAATCGGCTCTGGCCTCCTTGTCTTCCTCCTCGTCGATTATTCCTGTATCCTCCACTTGTTGCAGCTTGTCCATTCCTTCCTGGGTTTGGCTGTTCTTCTTGTTGAATGGCCAAAGTTTGATGTCGTTTGTTCTTAATATTGAATGGACACTCGACCACTGGATGACCTGCAATTTCACATATGTTACAGTAAGCTTTCTTTGGACAGTCAATATTGGAATGCCCTTCCTTCTTGCAATCCGAGCACCAAATTTCCTTTCGGTCTTTTTGATTTTCATTTTTGGCTTCTTTCAGTATCTTCTCCATTTCTTTCCGAAAGGTGTGGATCGTGCTCTGCACCTTGTCTTCATCATCACTATCCGATTCTTCGGTATGTTTTAAGTGACCTCCAATTTCGGCGGTTGTCTGCTTCCCTTCACTTTCGAAGTTCTTCGCTTTCTCCAGTGCTTCTTCATATGTTGAGGATGGTACTACCTTCATCTTCTTCCTCCATCTTGGAAGTAGTCCATCCAAAAACCACCGCTTAATCATACCGTCGGTAGGTGTCATTTCCATTTTGTCCATCAGTTGTTTCAATCTTCTATTGAAGCTCTTAACATCTTCATCTGTTCTCTGCTTCATGCAGCAAATTTCTATGATTATGTCAGTGTCATCCCGCATTGGTCAAAATTCTTCTATGAATGCATTCTTCAGGTCTTCCCATTGTGCAAATGCTTGTCTACTCTATCTTTTCAAGTACCAGTCTATCGCCATGCCTCGCAATGTTGTTGGAAACAATTGCAACCATTGTGTGTCTTGATTCACCCCATTTGCTCCCCAAATGGTAGTGCAAGTTCCCACATGTCGGGTTGGGTCTTCTTTCCCTTCACCTGAGAAAGGTGGGCATTTTTGTTGTATAGTTCTATTAGCCTGATTTCCTACCATGGTATTCTGGTATACAGGTACTGTTGTGTGTTGAGTTCTTTGCGGTTGTCTATCAACTATTGGTGGTGCAAAATTTTCCCCAAATAGCCTTGTCTGCGTTCCCCCTTCGTCTCTGCTTCATGACCTTCTTCATGAATATACCAAACGTGGCTCCGGTATTCCTCCCCATGAACCTCCGTGGTGATGCCTTGATACCAGGTTCTCTCCTACAGTATCCTCTGGCCACTCCTCTCCCATCGGTTGGGGTGTTACCGTCCAATCATCAACTATGGGTGCTCTTTCTGCTATTTGTTCTTCCTCATTTTTTGCAGTCACCAACAAGGTTTCTATGTGTGCATTTTCATCGTCTTCAACGTTCCATACTTGTTCTATCTCTGGGTGAGACACCTCTGGGGCCTCGTTTGCTCGTAGGTTCGTCAGTCGTGCACTTCATATTACCCCTTTGCTTTGTTCCCTAAAATCAGTCATGCACCTAACTCCCTCAATCACTTTGCCTAGACTCTTCAGGTTTTTTTATTAGGCAATGATGCCAAATGTAGACAGGGGTGAGTACATTCCCGATACGGGTGATGACAGTTAGTATCAGGGTTAGGCAAGGTAACAAATGGTCTAATTGATAGGCTAACTCTGGCTATCAAGGGTCCAGACGTTGGATAGACAGGTGCAGACATCTAGGACTATGTCAGACGTCTGGTCTAGACATCTGGGAGCCAGACATCAGGTTATGGTTGGACGTCGGGTGAAGGGGCTGACGGCTAGCCGTCTGGTGGTGACCAGACATCCGGCTAGACGTCAGGCCTCAATGAACGCTCAACCGCCATAACCGCTTCTACTCTAGCACCTGTTCGTCAATACGTAACAACAAACCTGCAACAATAATTCACCAGTCAAAAACCTGCAACATAGCCATTAATGCTTCAAACCTGCAATAACTCCATTAATGGCAGCAACCTGTAACTCAACTCAACACTCAATGCATACACAGAATATGGATCAGAATAATAGTATTTGTATTATGCTTCAATCATGATTACAACATACAATGGTGATCTCAGACAAAGTCTGTGCTCTCTCTCTTTCTCTCTGATGCCTTACAAATGTTTGAAAAGGGGGTATTTATAGGGCTGGAAGTTGGTTATCCCAACCAACTTCCCCCACCTCCAACCACTTCTACAACCGAATCTGCTAACTAATTGCTAATTAGACGTCTAACTCTGCTAACTAGTCGTCAGGCCACTAGCCCAGACGTCCGTTCGTTAGACTAGACGTCCGCGATCGGACCGGACGTCTGACGACCAATCCATATGTCTAACGACTAGTCCAAATGTCTAACTGCCAGCCCAGACGTCTGACAAAACTGGACGTCTGGTGACTGGCAACACTGGACGTCTGACTTACAGACTGGACGTCTGATGCCAACACTTAGACAAAATTGCTCAATTACATTCAAAATTGTTCGGTTACATTCAAAATTGTTGGAGGATGTGCCAGTCAGTCCTAGGGCTTAGAACTATTGTCTACACTCTGCATCCACAAATACATTAGCAGTATCTCATCCTTGCAGACCACTTAGGCATAGTAGAGTTTTGGAGGGTTAGTACAGTTTCCAAATTGTCTTATTTTTGTTTTATAATGCCAAGCAATAACTCCTTCATATTCATTTTAATATTAAACATTTTAATATATTATTGGTTATAATATTTTGCTTACCTTATTTTAAAACAACAAATATTATTTATTTTTAATGCCTTCATATATTTATATTTATACATATAGTTATATATAAATATGTTATTTTTAAATAAATAAATTCCTCTCAAACACACATTAATATACATAAGTATATGATTATTATTTATCTTACTTTACCCCTTTCCTTATATTCTCTTTCAGATCTTAAAACAACAATAGTCATATCATTACTTCATATTTATCTCGTTATTTAAAACTATGGCTCCCATGCATTTAATCATTTTCATTGCCAACCAACATTTTAAACTATGGCTCCCATGCATTTAAGCATTTTCATTGCCAACAAAACATCATAAATTCACAATTTGGTAAATATCAAACATTCATACAAATGCAACTACATGATATGCATCTACATGGATCGCTGGCAAATGCATTACCTATAGGGTTCTTTACCCTTATCAATCGGTGAATACACCATCGCTCATCATTTCCCTTGACTTACCTTACAACGGTCAACCCTTTTTCCTATTGATGAGATATATTTCCTTTGGATTATTTCCACCAATAACAGTACTTGTCCCTGCATCAACAGATACATCAATAGTATCTCGTTCTTGCAAACAAATTAGGTATACAAGAAATATAGATTTTGGAGTGTTATTACATCAACCCTCAGCTCTAAGTAGCAATACTAGTGCACGTAGTAGCTCCACTTTAACATCAAGTTCATCTCCACCTGCAAGAATGATCTCCAATATAAGAACACCAGTGAATACAAGGAGCTTAAAAGATATATATGAGGTAACTAGAAATGAAATAGAAGATGAACATCATTTTGAATTTGCTCTATTTTCTTAGTGTGATCATATTTCATTTAAAGAAGCAATTAAGAATAAAAAATGGTTAAAAGCTATGGATGAAGAGATTGAAGCCATAGAGAAAAATTAGATTTGGGAGCTAATGGATCTTCCAGCAGGTAAGAAAACCATTGGTGTAAAATGAGTACACAAAACTAAGTTTAATATCCAAGGTGGTGTCAAAAGGTATAAAAAAAGGCTAGTTACAAAAGGCTAAAAGTAAAATTCAGGGATTGACTATCATGAAGTGTATGCACCTCTAGAGAGACTTGACACAGTTAAAATGATTCTAGCATTGACAGACCAAAAAAGGTAGAAATCCTATTAGATGGTTGTCAATTCTACCTTCCTAAATGGAGTGTTGGAAGAAGAGGTATATATAGACCACCTAATCAGTTATGATCAATAAGGGCAAGAATGAAAGGCACTAAAGTTAAATAAATCCCTATACAGGTTGAAGGAAGCACTAAAGGCTTGGTACAATCGTATTGATGTATACTTTCAAGAGAATGGGTTCATCAAATATCCATATGAGCATACCTTGTACATTAAGACCAATGAAGAGGTAGATATGATAATATTTTGCTTGCATGTAGATGATCTAATTTATACTAGCAATAGTAATATGCTATTTGATCAATTTAGAAATGCAATGAAGCATCAATATGAGATGACAAATTTGGGCCTAATGAAATATTCTCTCAGCATTGAATTTATCCAATCTACAAATGTTATCTTCATCTGTCAAGGTAAGTATAAAAGATATGTCTTGAAGAGGTTTAGAATGGAGGATGACAAACCAACCATCACTCTAGTTGCAACAAGTCTAAAATTGAGCAAGAAATATTGCAACAACAATGTTGATCCAACATTCTATAAAATATTAGTTGAAAGCCTTATGTATTTGACTCGAACCAGACTAGACCTGATGTTTATAGTGAGTTTACTTAACAAATTTATGGAGGCACCGAAGAACACTCACTTGTAGGTAGTCAAAATAATACTATGGTATGTCAATAGAACCAAGGACTATGGAATATTTTATGCAAAGAAAATACTAGCTTGAGCTTGTTGGCTACACAAATAGAGATTGGTCTAGTAATATAGATGATAGGAAGAGCACTTCCAGTTATACATTCCATCTTGTATTGGGTGCAGTTTCATGGTCATAGAAGAGACTTATTTACCCCATTGTTAAGAGTATGGAATCCTTGATATTCTTCTAGACTATGATCCTCTTCATCTTTGAGTGTCTCACGATCAAAAAAATTTCCACTAGTCTCTTGATTTAGGTTAATTATTGATAGATTTGAGAAAAAAAATTAAAATAGCCATGATAAAACATATTTTGATATACACAACATGTTTTCTTTCCTCAATAATTGGTGTTTTATAGATGAATTCCCTTAAAGTATTACCAATTATTTTTATAAACCTTTTTATTTATAAGTTAACATGGACATCCAAAAAGAATAAAACATACTATAAGACTTTTGACATTTTTCAACCCCATATAAAACTTGACACTTGACCCTATTAAATATATCATGTGTAGTCACCTATATTTTTATCCCTAACTTTTGATTTAAGAGAAGATAATCAGGAAATTCATTTTAAAAAGATAGTTACTAAATAATTTGAACTGGATCACCAATTTTATCTAGTTCAACTTTGAATATATAAACAAATTTGACAAATATCTATTGAACTTGCATATCAACCATTTATTTTTACAAATCATTATATCATACTCCACCATATTATCTTTTATAATCAAATTTAATGTAATTTTTTTTTTTGGTCGTCTAGTTATGTCGAGAGGTGTTCCTACAATGGCAGACAAGGGGGGGTGGGAAGCAAAGAGGTCATACATGTCACGTCGTAAACAATTTTTTTTATTATTAAAAAATCCGACATTAACAAAAACATTTAAAATATTTAAACTAAAAAAAATCTAACTAACCGTTGCATAATTTAAAATTTTTAAATTAAACCAGTTGACTAACCAACCGTTGCAACTGTTTAAAAATGGCCGCCTATCTTGGAGATCACACCCCCAAGAAATAATATAAGCACCTCGAAATTGATAACTCTGGACGTTTTTAGATATATATCATTTATATCTAAGCTAGTTATATAATCAATATTCTACTAATATATATCTCCTTTCACCTACTATCTATTTATATGTTCGGAAAATCTTGTTGCTATTTGGTGTTTTTTTAATAATCTTGTTGCTATTTGGTGTTTTTTTAATAATTAGCTAGATATGTTCGATGTCAAATCTAAAACTATTTTATTTATGCGGCATGTTCCAAAAAGAAGAAACAAGGGCAGACCGAGGACAGGTAAATGACGACGACTTTTGATTCCAATCTTTGAAATTACGTCCAAAATGAAAGAGACAACTTAATGGGACCACTGGTTCGTGCTTTGAGTTATAATAATTTTTAATTTTAAAAGGATTCTTAACCGCGGAAGCATATAATTGAGGGTATATTACCTATATTATATAATTTTTAAGTAATTATATAATTAATTTTTTTCTTTCTTGTAGACATATAGTAGTAGGGGCATCGCCTGGTTCTTTGGATATGCCACTTGCATCTAATTCTTTCCTTTAGTCTGGGAAAAAGTTATGGTGAATATTGTTATTTGAAGTTGTAGCTTTTCTCTTTTTCCTTTGGAACAATGAGTAACTACACTGAACGATGTGATCGAATAGCAATATACTCGTGGGCAGGAGATACGATTGCTGATGGCTAAAGCTGACGAATGTATTCCTGGCAGAAGAGAAATACATCATTGTTAGTCGAGTATCTCTTGCTTTGCTTTATTTGAGGTTTTATGTAACATCGAAGACACAAAGAAGATGAGCCACAGTACATGTGGTACTAGTTGCTTGGTTGTCTTCAATTCCATTCCCCTTCCATACGACACAGATTGAACTATTCCTTGGAAACAATACTTTTCAAATCAGCAATCGAACGGTTAAAGCTGACGAATGTATTCCAGGCAGAAGAGGAAAGTGGTCAAAACGTTAGCGGAGTATCTCTTCTTTTACTTTATTTTATATTTTATGGAAGTTGGTCCCTGCTACTTGCATCTAATTCTTTCCTTCAGTCTGGGAAAACGTAATGGTGGATATTGTTATTTGAAGTTGTAGCTTTTCCCTTTTACCTTTGGAATAATGTTCAAGTCTAGAATCATTGAATGCTAGATTTTTGCTCCATTGGTTGCATTTTTGTTGAAATAGTTAGACTAGCTATTGCATAGCTTTAATTTACTTAAAGGTACAACCTAAGACGGAGAGTGAGGTTTAGGTTTCATATCACCTCAATACTTGACTGTACCTCTAATAATCTGTAATGAATAAAAGATATCCTTAATAAATATTATTCCTCTCATCCATGGAATAACTATAAATATCTTAGGTAGATGAGGGCAGGAAACAGATTGGTTCCTTATTTACTCTTTTGAAATCTCCTAGCAAGCTCTAAGTTTTCAATAATTACAACATAGCCTCAGCCCAATTTTTATATATTTTCTGTCGTATTCTTGGGTATTCTTTGAATTCAGAAGTTATCATTATAATTTTTTATTTATTTTTATAAACTTTTATTTTAATTAGATTAGAAAGGACTTGAATTTAGAACGACTAACCTCAAATAGCAAACATTAGTTTATCTGCTTAAATAAAATAGTTTTAGATTTGACATGGATTTAACATAATTTTCCATTTGACATCGAACATATCTAGCTAATTATAAAAATAACAGCAAATAGCAACCAGATTTTCCGAACATATAAACGACTAACCTCAAATAGCAAACATTAGTTTATCTGCTTAAATAAAATAGTTTTAGATTTGACATGGATTTAACATAATTTTCCATTTGACATCGAACATATCTAGCTAATTATAAAAATAACAGCAAATAGCAACCAGATTTTCCGAACATATAAATAGACAGTAGATGAAAGGAGATATGTATATTAGTAGAGGATGCCTTTTAAAGGCACAGCGTCTTCACCGAAGGATGTGATGAACATATAAATAGATAGTGGATGAAAGGAGATATGAATATTAGTAGAAGATGCCTTTCAAAGACACAGCGACTTCACCGAAGGATGTGATGGAATAGCAATAAAGCTCGTGCGAAAGCCCATACAGTTATAACCGAGTTACAGGTAGAATATGACCGCAGATAAAACTTTGGCAGAATATCTCTTGTTTTGCTTTATTTCAAGTTTTATGAAATAACATCTAATTTTTTTAGTTGGTATAAAAAGGATAACATCTAATATCTATCTAATATTTTAAGATTTGGTTGTTATTTAAAACAATTAATATATTAAAACTTTATATAATACTTAATAATAAATAAATAAATATAAATATTTTATATAATTATAAATATATTGTTATATTTAAATAAAAATTTTATACCAGAAAATAAAAACTTGTAGTTTATAGTGCACGGAAAATAATATATATATATATATGGTGTAAAAAGAGAAAAAATCAGTAATGAAAGGTGAAATAAGTTTAGGATAATTATATTTATCTTTTTGTTTTTAGTTAGAGTTTAAAAAAGAAAATTATAATAATTTTAATATTAATATATTTTTATAAATTTATATTATTTAAAAATAAATTTTGTTTTTAATAATTAGGTATATGTAAATTTATGTGTAATTTTAAAGGTTAATTTTTTAAAAATAAAAAAAATTCTATAAATAGTTATTACTAACAGTTTAAATAATTTTAAATTTTATGAATGTTTATTTTTTCATTTATAAATTTTTCTTTTTGCATCTTTTTATTTTTTATTTATTTTGCTTATTACTTTCTTAATAATTTTTTCTTCAATATAACTTAATTAACTTATTATTTTTATTAAAGATTATAAGTACCTTTTTCATATTTATATAGTTCTCTAATGAGCCTATTATCCTTATAAATGAAAAATACTATATCTTAGATATAGATATAATAATTTAACATGTTATTATAATTTAAATTATGATTAGATATATTCATATTTAATGCTTATAAGTAGTATTAAGTTATTTTTATATTGTTAGTTAGAAGTAAACAAAAAAAATATTAAAAACAACAATCAAGTGAAGATAAGGTCGAACTTAAGGTAAAAACAAAAATGTTAAAAGTAAGTTAAGGTTGGAATAGGATAAAATGAATAAACTAGACTTCTGAGTAACATGATTTTATGTGGTGTGCATTAATAAATGCATAAACATTAAAAAAATATATTATGCAAACTTAATGATGATGTAGGAACACTTTAAGGTTTATAGACAATCAACATATTATATTATATTATATTATAGTTTTTGCTTGTTCAATTTTGGTGGTAGACAACTATTGATCATCATCAATTTCTAAGATGGGCTATCTTATTTTAAGTTCATTCATAGAATGGCTAATGTGTTATGGATTGCAGTTTTTCATGTATATTAATTTCTTTTTTTAATGCAAATGGCTTGCCCATAGAACACACTCACTTGAATATCAAATGTGATCTTATTATTCAAGCAGTTGAGAATTAATGAAAATAGGATAAGATTGGTGAAAAAAGGTGAAAATTATAATCTTATCTTATATAAAAATAATATTATAATCTTTTAAGGATATCTTTTGGCATTTGAAAGACTACTTGTATGGATGTCTTTTGTTGACTACATATTGATCTCTAAGGGTTTAAGTGATTGAGTATGCATTAGAGTATTTGTGCTGTTAGAGATCTAAAACAAACTTAAGAAGTGTATATATGTGTTATGGGCCTTACCTGCAGGTTTTTGAGTTTATTCTCTAGATCCGTTTTGAGTTCATTGTGACTTGCTATTATTAGCTATTTGTTTGTAATAAGACAAAGACCACCTCTTCTGTTGAGAAAAGCTCAATTGTTTTGTAACAAATATTTGAAGATTTATGTCAACTCTATGTTTATTTTCCACTATCTTATTATTGATTTTGTGTTCATTTCCCACTGTTTCATTATTGATTTTGTTTTAAAGCTTCTCTTGTCGGAAGTAATTTATCTTACTCTTCCTAGCTAATGTACCAATTGGTATCAAAGTAATAAACTGAAGTATCTTGAAGTTGAAGAATGGTTTATAAAGAAATCAGAAGGGGTGTACCTATACAAAAAGGCCCTAGAAATATTAAAATGGAAAAGTTATTAGAACCCACCATAAGCTTACAAGCTTCAAAGAAAACATTTATTCCTTGTGTGGTGATTGGTTTTCTTTTGACATGTAAACCGTAGTCATGCAGAAGACAGCGATCCAAATATGTTATTTTGTACTCTTGAGAAATAGGTAAGCTTATGCTTCCTTATAAATAGGAATGCTTGAGATGGGTGGTCTCTGAGCATTTATCTGTTTAATGTTTAAAGTTTGTGGGGTGCTATTTATTCAATGGCAGAAACTCCAGCTGCCAATGGCAACCTTCTGAAGATTACGAATCAATATTCTATTTGACGCCGAGAACCACAGCCAACAACATATTTTTTTTAACATTGCCATTTGTGTTCAGTCTTCTGGTAGCACTGGATACAGTGAAAGCGTTCAAAAAGCGTGCGCACTGGGTTCCAGGGAGCGCTCTAACTCTCAGTGCTCTCACCATCCAGGCTATTTCTTTCTTCTTCTTTTTCCGTGCTGTTCAAAATTATTTAGGAGGAGGAGAAACAGTTCAGTATGAGGATCACCCATTTTTTTGAAGTCTTCCTTGGATATGAAGTGATCATTGACTTTGGGAGACTCAATATATGTGTCTTCGTAGGATATGTATTGCCCGGAATTGAGAACTCTCGCTCTGCAAAGAGTTTGAAATTGATTTTAGCTTTAGTAATAAGTTTAGTGGCCCAGATTTCCTCTGAACTTTACTATGTGCAGAGTCACAGTAAGTTAAAAGCCAAAGTAAAAGTAGACCTTTATGAGTCGTGTATGTTTTGGTATTTCCTGTCTATTTACATTTTCTATTTATCAATTATATTTTTAATTTTTATATTAGTTTGCACAGTAATAGCTAGCAAGCCTCTTCGTGGAATTCTCAATAAAAGGATTGCGGCAATTGTTTCTGCTGTTGATGAAGTCGAAGGATCTCAAATTATTTCTCCTTGTGCTGAAGATGATACGGAATGCCATAGGATGAACGTGCTTGGAAGGATTTTGAAAATGAAGTTTTCAAGTCATGGATTCTGGGTCGAATATGTCAGCCCGATTATGTCATTGCCAGATCAGTGTTGAGTTCGGCAGTTGGATTGGTGGTCACTATTTGCGTCATGTTCTGCGTCTTCAAAACTGTATGGCTGGCTAGGAACTACAGGGATCATTTTTACCCTAATGGAGAAGTTCCTCTTGATTGGGTATATTTCTGTGCTAGCTGGCCGTTTGAAATGGTAGGATGGGTTGTCATCTGCTGGAGATGGCTCACGGCCTTCTTCTACTTTCCCAAGCTCAAGCTCCGTGGAGGGATTTGGAATCTGTTTAGAATTGAAGAATTTTGGACGAGAAGCATCGTTGAGCTCATTCATGTATGTGAGCATAAAGGCTCTCACTTGCATCCACGACATCCACGATCCAGAGACAATTATTTTATAAGCTTGTTAACTAGGATTGTTGTCAAAATCAGGTTATATAAGTTGCTTCATATTCTAAAAGCGCTTCAAATCTTGCTAGTTTTAGTGAGCAAAAGCTGCCAGTTTTTTTCAGAGATGTTACTCTTGAATCCATTTGTGTTCATTATGAACTGGTTGCTAACCGGACCCTCCGTCTCAACCTCCCATGGCCAGCAGCCATTTTCAACTTCAGCTCGTTATAAAAAGTTTGCATTTATATTGAAGCGCGTATGCATGCCTGGAGAAGATCCCGCCTCATTGTGGGAAGCCAACGTGAGCGCCATCAAGCAAATAGATCTTTTCATGGAAGAAGGCCGCAAAGAGGGTAGGCGAAATTCTCATCTCATATTGGGATGAGTTTTCTCAGCAATGGATTGACGAAGGTTTTGGACTTATAAATGAACTCAGGCGGGAAAGATTGCCGCGAGTTCACGCTTATTTTCCACATCTAGACAAGATTAGTTGGAAGATGACAGCAGTATCCTTACTCCATATCATCGTCCGACTCGAGAGGAACAAGTCTGAGCGCGTGAATACTGCTGTCAAAGCCTGCAAAGAAGCATGGGATGTAATGAATTTAGTGGATAATGCACGCGTCGGAGACCAGATGCTGAACCTGATGGTGGACATAGTAGGCTTTGGGTCAGAGATAGCGTCGGCATATGAAGTTCATGTAAGCATGGCAGCAGACAAAGAATTCTCCAGACTCCAAACATTGTGTGAACAACTTCCTACTTGTTCGCAAGTAGGAGGAGAATCCCTTGAGATCACGAGTGTAAACGTTGACACCTTGTCTCGGCGGGACCAATATATGCAGATGCGCAGTGAAGCTGCCGTAGCACTCAAAGTCAGCAAGCTACTTGTAGATGAGAATGACAAAGAGAAAGAGGAGATTGAGATTGAGGGTGAGATGACAACTCGCCACAAGGACAACGAAGAAGACGATTTTGAACTTCATGATGCCATAGATTGGATGAAAATAGCACCGCAGTACAGCTTATACAGATTATGTAGGGTAATAGATGGGCTTGGCGATTGGACGGAAGCGGATTTGATATATTGGGCAGAGCAGTCGTTGAGAAATATAGTTGTCTGTTGTCTATCAAGGCTACCGGATATGCTTGTCAAGTACTCCCGCCAGTGTGCGCAAGAATTTGAAGAAGACAATTTGTGGAACACAATATATCTGGCAGGGAAGACCAAAGGATTAATGGAGAAGCTGGAGTGCCTCGACTGAACCCGAGGGAGAAGCGCATCGAAATAGAATGGGGCCCAAGTTGAATTTCGCTTCCATGACCAATATCTTTCAAGCCCAATTTATCTTTATGCCTGTAAATTTATTTTCATTTTTACTATGCAGTCTTGTAGTCTTCTCTCATGTGTGTGATATATCATCCATCTTTTGAAATTGAGCCATATGAGATTTACTTATATTTTTATTTTTCCTCAACTTGAAGAATTCTGAAATTTATTAAGAATTCATGCACACGTTTTCTTAAAATTACGTAGTTGCCTTTTAAGCCATTAAATGATTTTTCTTTTTCAAAATAATTTTGGTCTACATTAAATAGTATATAATTGGAAATTGCTTTTTTTAATTAATAAAAATATCCACTTGATGGTGAAAAATGGTTTATTTAATATTGTTAGGATAAGAATTTAGAAAAAGTAAGTTCGAAGGAAGTGCTAGAAAAGAGCGTGTGAATGAGAAACTATTAAGTAAGAAGAAAACATTATCTATTCTCGTCTCAAGAAAATTCATAAAATAAAGTATTTTTATAAGGAAAAGTTAAGTAGGTTAGGAAAAAAATTATATTTGAATATTTAATTGGAAGTAAGGATATTTTAGTTAAAAGTATGGATGTTTTAAATAAAAACAAGAAGAGTAAATTTATTGAGTCCTATCAATATAATAGATGTCACACTATAAGTGATTATAAAGGATAAGATGTTCAAGCATGGTATAGTGGTTCCTAAAAACAAAGGGTAAATATTTAAGTTCTACGAATTCTAGCCAAGGTTCTCAAAGATTGAAAATAGGATCACATGGAAGTGGAGGTTGAATTCAAATTACTTCATCCTAGTTCAAAAATCAAGGATAAAATAATGTGTTGTGGCTCATATTTGATGGGTAGATATGTCTTATATATAAGACTATTAACAGAGAGCTTCTTTATGGATATAGAATATTAAAAATCCTCTAGTGTGGGTTAGGATTTTTGGACTTCCATATGAACTTATTAATAATGATGTTTTAAATAATATTGGTGTTGGAAATCAGACTAAATCTAGTCCATACCTTGGCATAATGACCACCTATTACAGATTTCCTATGACTCGCATGGAGCGTATAGTATAGGAAGTCTAAGGAGCATGGGATATAGCTCAATGGATGATGTCCAGGTTACTTTAGCCTTGTCAGCTCTTTGTATGGATATCTTCTTTGTGCACTTCTACCATACTCTAACCTAGACTACCAGACTCTGGGAGAAAAGGGTTAGAAGGAAAGTAATAAATAAATTATGTTAAATACCTATCTAGTCTAGACTAAAGGTGGTGATGTATCAAGGATAATGTCCTTCATGTAGCAATGATATTAGTGAACACATCAGTCACCCATGTTAATAAAATAAATATATCTTGTTGCAACACAAAACTCTCTCTTATGAAGCCTGCATAAAGAAGGAACAAATACTAGTCACCGGGATATCATGCAAACTTTGATACACACAAATAATGGAAAAGAAAATAGATACCCATAACTCTTATATATGTGTGCTAAAAAATCAAAAAATTGCATATACTACAACAAAAGGGATCAAATGAGTTTATACAAAAAATGATTTTACATTCAATTCCAAATCACTAGACAAGAGAATATGAAAGAAAAACTTATCTTGGGATAGATACTAGGTATGAGGAAGTACTTTGTTTTTTCCCACCTTTCTAAATCATAAAATTGGCTACTTATAGCCTAAATCCAAATTTAAAATTCAAAATATCTGCCAAGAATACCTTGTGCAGAGAAGTTGGTTTGCTTCGGGTTGCTACATTTGAGGTGTTGTGCTACATTTATTTTTGAAATATTGAAAAATTGATTTGGGATCTAATTGCTATAAAGGTCATCAAGTGGGATGACGTTTTTTGGGGATATCATTAATAACACCATTCCTAACCTTATGTGGGATTCTAATGTCAGATGATGTTGTCACCAATCTAGCTAGAGAGCATTTTTGTTAGCTTTAGGAAGGTTTAGGCTCTACCCTCATCTTTGCTTTGACCATGGGTTGGTTGCTCTACTTATATTTTTACTAAAATCAATGGTTGCCTACATCAACTAGTCCTTATTCTTGATTCTTGGTAACCATGTCTCTTCATGTGGCATGGATTTTAGGTTTTGAAACCTTCTTAATTTTGCCTTAGTCTATCACTCTTTTCCCTAGGTTACCAAATTTTTGGGATATATTTTATCTTGAGGTTAATCTTGGGAACCTAACCATTGCTTTTGTGATGATTATTTTATGTAATTAGTGATGCCTTTATTGTCGTTTCATATCTTGATTAATAGCTAATGCTTTGGGGATTCCTCTTCATTAGAGCTACTAGATATTTCATGTGCTTTGAGCTAATTTCCTTGCTTGGTTCAGCCACCTAACCACTTTTGCCTTTTTTATGAATTTTTGGGGGCTCTTCATGTGCCTAGGCAAGCCTTGACAATAAAACTGACCTCAATCTCATAGGCATTGTCACCCTCATTTTCTTCCTTTCTAGTCCTTGGGTTTTTCTTTGAAGGCATACTATTGTTATCATTTTCAATAAACCTGAGACACATATCTCTTTGAATCCCAATTTCCTAGAAAGATCATTTTTAGATTTTGGACCCCTCCTTTTGACTGAGATATTGGCCCAATAATATGAAGAAGGTAAATACTTTATCGATAGCCAAACCCCATTAGATATCATAAAAAAGGCTCTAGTGTGTTTATTTATAATGGGGTTTGGCTTAGTTACCATCAAAAAGGTTGGCATTCTTCACTTTTCTAGTAATAGTGGCTAACCTTACCTCATGGTATGGGAAGCTTTGAGATCTCTTACTAGCATTTTTAGTGTACTTATGGCATCAACTACTTGATAGGTAGATGGAACTTTTGGACCCCTCATCTTGCTTGGTCCTAAGCAATAACTTTTATCAAAGTTCTTTCTTCTAGTAGGATTTGCTAACTATAATGAGGATTCACTACAAGTTGATGATTCATAGGGGGATCCTACTTGTAGGAGGAAAGAAACATAAAAGTTGAAGCCTTATCTATTGGGTGCAGAATATATGGATAGCTTTGAGAAAATTATGAAATAAAGAAAGCTAATATATGGGAGTTAATGGGGTGCACCAGCAAGAGATCCTCCTTTTATAGACTTCTCCATTAGGAGAGGGTCAATTGAAATTCTTTGCACCATCTAGTTCATCAAAAAAATGATGGGAATCAGTTCCCTTAGTATAACTACATCATTAGGGGTATGGTTTTTATTCTTTTACCTTGTGTTAACTCATAAAAACTATCATTTCTTAGGTCATTCTATTGAATCTATGTTTCTTAATCTATGAAACTCCCTTCAAACATGCATGTGATGGCATGCTTTCCAAAATTTGCTTCACACATGGGCGTTGACCTGCTTTCTCCTCTATATATGTCACTGCTTGACTATTGGTTTTGTAATACGTGGATGTTATCTATCTTATTCTAAATTCTATGTATTTACAATATATTACATGTTGTTGATGTGCTTTACATGACATACACTTCACATGATACCCCTTCATTGGAACCTACAATGTCTAGACCAAATTGATATGAACTTTTGCCACTCTCATTTGTTCATCATCTTGAACACATGACCTATTATAGCTAAGATTCAATAAGTATCTATCTTTGGTATATGATGATTTCCTAGATCTATGAGGAATTGTATAGTAAGGTCAAGCACCAAGAGCCTATCACTTAGTTGTAACTCACTCATTCGATCATTCTAACACTTTGTTTGATTCTTGGTTACCATGGAAAGGTGTCTATGGATATTATCCGCTAGGTAGATACCATGTTCTTCTATCTCCTTAGTGTGCCAAGGGCATTCCTTGTTCTTCTATATCCCCCTTCCTTAATAAAGTATTTACTTGAAGGTCAGTTTTAGTGATATGTGTATAGGTGATATAGGAGGATCTATGGCATTCCCTCTTTTGATCCTTGAGGTCTCAAAAATTTAACATAAAACCATCATAGAATGTTTCACAACCTCTACAGTAAGGACCTAGACCTTTTCAACCATGGAGGCTTTTGGATATGAGCTAGACCACATATTGGATAACCAAGCTTTCTTGAAAGTTCTTTTATGGTGATAATGGCCTTGCTTTGTAAACTTAAAGAGTTATGAGTTTGGATTTAGGAGAAAACATGGATGGGTATTATTTAGAGATTAAGGATATTATTTAGGTATTTGTCTCTCATAGATAAACAAATTCAAGCATGTGAAGGTTGACTAGGCAAGCAACATAGGGATGCATTTCCTATAGGATAGTCATGGAGAGCTTCATAACCATTGGTGCTAATGCATTCAAATATTTGTGGACCTATGTAAACCAACTTATTTGCCAACAATAAATACTTTTTGGCATTTATTGAATGATTTCAATTGGAGGACATGGGCATATCCCATCAAACAAAAGTTAGAAACATTTAAAAATTTTAAGGAGTTCAAAGCTTTGGTTGAAAAGTAGAGTGGCTATTATGTGAATACTCTTAGAATAGATGGAGGAGGTGAGTATATCTCTAATGAATTCCATAAATTTTGTAAAGCAAATAGAATTAGAAGGTAGTTCATAGCTAGATACACACCACAACAAAATGGTGTTGTAGAGAAGAAGAATAGGACAATAATGGATATGACAAGAAGCATGTTGAAGACATAGGTATTACCAAATTAGTTATGGGTAGAAGTTATAGCATGTGTAGTTTATCTACTAACTAGATATCCCACAAAGAGTGTGAAGGACATGATCCTTATAGAAGTATGGAGAAACCAGAAGGTAAGTTTTGCTCACTTGAGAGTTTTTGGGTGCATAACATATGTACATATTCAAGATGAGAAGAGAATAAATTTGGATGACAAGGTAGAAACATGCATCTTCACTAGGTATAGTAAAGATTCAAAGACCTGCAGATTGTATAATCCTATCACAAAGAAACTGGTCATAAGTAGAAATGTGAAGTTCATGGAAGATGAAACTTGGAATTAGAATTCCAAGATTGATCAACAAAGGAAAACAAGCATTGAGTCAGGAGACTTCAATGGAAAAAGCACCAATAAACCCTCAGATCTAAGTATTAATACTGGTACAAGTAGCATCTTTGCTTCAACATCAAATTCACCTCCACTTGCAAGAATGATCTTCAATATAAGAACACCAGTGAAGACAAGGAGCTTGCAAGACATATATTAGGTAACTATAAATGGAATAGAATATGAATATCATTTTTATTTTGCTCTATTTTCATAGTGTGATCCTATTTCATTTGAAGAAGCAATTAAGAATAAAAATGGTTAAAATTTATGGATGAAGAGATTGAAGCCATAGAGAAAAGTCAAACTTGGGAGCTAATGGATATTCCAACAAGCAAGAAAACCATTGGTGTAAAATGGGTACACAAAACTAAGTTTAATACCCAAGGTGATGTCAAAAGGCATAAAATAAGGCTAGTTACAAAAGGCTATAAGAAAAATTCAGGGATCGACTATCATGAAGTGTATGCACCTCTAGAGAGACTTGACACAGTTAAAATAATTCTAGCATTGGTAGACCAAAAGGGGTAGAAATTGTATCATATGGATGTCAAATCTACCTTCTTAAATGGAGTGTTGGAAGAAGAGGTCTATATAGACCACCTACTCAATTATGAGAAATAAGAGAAAGAAGAAAAGGTTATAAAGTTTAAGAAAGTTCTATACAGGTTGAAGGAAGCACCAAGGGCTTGGTACAACCGCATTGATGCATACTTTCAAGAGAATGGGTTTATCAAATGCCCATATGAGTATACTTTGTATATTATAAAATTATTCCTCATATTCCATTTCAGGATAGTGTAGTGGTGCTTTAGATGAGTGTGGGTTGGAGTCACTTACAGAAGCTTATTTCAATCATGTCGTCCTCTCCAATATTGCTAATTCTATCGCTGTTCTGCACACTTGTGATGATCTGTTGCCACTAGCCGAGGAACTTCAAATAGTGAACCGATGTATCGAAAATTTTATTTCTAAGGCATGCGGCCAACTCATGTATTCATCTGCTCTGGAGCCCGAAGATCAAAGGGGTATGGAAGAATGGTGGGTCGAGAAATTATCCGATGTGCACATTGATTTCTTTCAAAGAATTGTGAGCGGGATGAGATCGAAGGGCTTGCAGCAGCAAATTATAAGTAATGCTCTCATGCACTATTCTCTCAGCTCGCTGGAGAGACTGACCCACAAGTAGTTCGACCAATGTTCAATGGTGGAAAGCATTGTGAGTTTGCTTCCGCCGGGAAAAAACGGGGTTCCAACGAGTTTTCTCTCCGGAATGCTCAGAACGGCCATGATGGTGGATGCATCACTACAGTCCAAGATGGAATTGGAATCAATACTGGCGATGCAACTTGACGGCGCCACCTCTCACGATTTGCTCATTCTTTCCTTCTCACACAGCGCCGATACTCTCTTTGATGTGGAAGTTGTGCATCGAGTCGTCAGCAATTTCTTAGCATTTGTGGAAGTTGTGCTTGCCATGGGAGGTGGACCACTCTTATGTAAGGGAGCAGCATGAATATCCTTGATAAATATTATTCCTCTCATCAATGGAATAACTATAAATATCCTAGGTAGATGAGAGTGGGAAACAGATTGGTTCCTTATTTACTCTTTTGAAATCTCCTAGCAAGCTTTAAGTTTTCAATAATTAGGACCGAGGAACGTGCTTGGAAGGATTTTGAAAATGAATTTTTCAAATAATTGATTATGTATCAGAATGTGTCATCCTGATTTTGACAGTTGGATTGGTGGTCACTATTTGCATCATGTTCTGCCTCTTCAAAACTGTATGGTTGACTAGGAACTACAAGGTTAATTTTTACCCTAATGAAGAAGTTCCTCTTGATTGGGTATATTTTTGTGCTAGTTGGCTATTTAAAATGGTAGGATGGGGTGTCATCTACTGGAGATGGTTGGCGTCCCTCTTCTACTTTCCCAAGCTCAAGATTTGTGGAGGGATTTGGAATTTGTTCATAATTAAGGAATTTTGGAGTAGAAGCATCGTTGAGCTGATTCATCTATGTGAGTATAAAGGCTCTCACGTGCATCCATAATCTAGAGATAATTATTTTATAATCTTTCTAACTAGGATTGTTGTCAAAATCAGGTTATATAATTTGCTTCATATTCTGAAAGCACTTCAAACCTTGCTAGTTTTAGTGAGCAAAAGCTACCAGTTTTTGTCAGAGATGTTACTCTTGAATCCATTTGTATTCATTATGAACTGGTTGCTACCCGAACCCTCCATCTCAACCTCCTATGACCAGAAGCTAGTTTCAACTTCAGCTCATTATAAAAAGTTTGCACTTATGTTGAAGCGCGTATGCATACCTTGAGAATATCCCACCTCATTGTGGGAAGCCAACTTGAGTGTCATCAAGAAAATAGATATTTTCATTGAAGAAGGTCGTAAAGAGGGAAAGCAGTGTAAAATTCTCATCTCATATTCAGATGAGTTTTCTCAGAAATGGATTGAGAAATATTTTGACCTTATAGATGAAATCTTCAGTCGATGAAAAAATCAATGGTGGATGTGCAAGGAGGTCGGGGTTAGGGCCCCCTTCGCCAAGGTTTGGCTCTAATTGTTTTTGAACAAGTAGCTTTTGAACATGGTTTGATCATGGAGGAGCTTTTGAAATCATGTGTGGATATTCCCTATCCCACTCCTAGTTTGTCAAAGAATGCATCTGAGGATTTCAATGATAACAATGAGGATATTTACTCATTCTCTCTAGGCACAGGACCTAACAAGATTTCTCGAAAGATTCATGTTTCTACAAAAGGTGTGTGTATGAAAGCATTTTTTGATAGATATAAGGTCCCTCTAAACTAACCTGCCTTCAATGTCATTGATTCTCCTAAAAAGGATAGTCTTGTGTGCTTGGTCGGTGGTCCTTCGTCGACCAAAATGGAGGTGGGGAGTAGCACATGCAAGTCCAAACATTTGCATGACAAGAAGTGGGATGAGGATGGTTCATACCCCTTATCCCCTTCTCCTAAAGTGGATATCCTACCTAGAGATAGTAAAATATGTTTATGCATCGAAGGACACTCTTGAAAGGAAAAATGATGTTTTTCACAGTCTGAAACTCATTGATATCAAACAGAGAGCAATTTGGAGCTATTTGAAGAATGCTCTAGATTTTTAGAGGAGATCTCATGGTTGAATGCTTCAGTGGCTCAGGAGGTTGGTATGATGGGGTAGAACTATCTCAATTCTCCCCTTTATCCCTTTCTCTTTTGTATTTTTTTGTGTTGTTAAGTTTTTTTATGTGTTACACCCCGATGGGATGTTTAGTTCTTTGCTCTTTTTGATACTCGTCGTATTAGCATGTTTGGTTGTATAGGTTGTAGGATTCCTATCAAAACCCTCTTCCTTTTAATAATATCAAAAAAAAATCATGAAACACAATTATGGGAATAGAACAAAGTAAAAGTGCTATTTAAAAATTAATAAGAATGAATAACATTCAATATATTTGGTGTTAAATACACAATCCAGATGGTATATGAGGAAAAGCAGATGATATCTGATAATTGGAAACTGCAACTTGAAATGGAAGGCTAGTTGAAAAACCTATGCAGCAACATATCTATAGACATTAGGATATTCTGCATCCCTTTTCAAAAACCCTTTTTCTATTAACTCTTCAACTTGCTTTTTAATTGCCTTTATATTTGGGTTGAACATGTTTTTAGGATGGTTAGTGTATTCTATGACTAGATCATTGTAGGATACAACTTTTCTATGCTTAACTATTATCATTATCCAACACTAGATTGAATGACATCGGTCTTCGTTGACATCACTCATGATTTTATATTTATATTTCTCAATGGCATGAGCGAGAAGATTGATTGTATCATTATTTCTATGAGAAAACTTTGCATTGAATTCAACATAATTATTTTCTGAAGGTTTTTCTGTGAATGCTATTTTGTTTAGGAGTTTATACTTTCCACATACAAAGGAATCTAATAATCTATTCATATCTTCATTAGAAAAATTCATCTTAGTCCTCAATTCCCCATAAGTGAGTCTATCCGAGTGATTGAAGAGCAATAATGCACACACCTGCAAAGGGGTTGTACTCAGTTTAATCTCTTGAGAGTCAAATTTTCCAATCACAACACATTTTCCTTGATAATATATCCAATTTAGTCTTCTGTTATGTTTTGGTTCTTGATAGAAATTTTCAAAGTATTGGACACATCGAGCCATTTAAGAAGGAAGCCAAATTCCATCACACGAATCTAATAGTTGCCAAATGTTTGCTTTCAATACTATCACATCAAAGTTTATCTCCAAACATGGATCGGGAGGATTTTTACTAACATATTTCTCAAACTCGATCTAGAATTCCCTTGCTAATTCTAAATCAGATAATATTCCCTCCATTTTAAATGTAAAAGGCTTTCCACACTCTTTCTTTAACTTGCTTATCATACTTTTTTCACTATCACAATTTGCACTTTTATTGTGCAAAATTCTCACCGCAAGCTTTTTCCTGTATAACTCTACAAATATACCTTTATCATCGATGTAGCAAAGGATATCGACAACCTTTTGAATAATATCTTTAACTTCTTCATAAATCAAATTGGTGTCTGTCAAAACAACATTGCAAAATATAGCTAGTGCTTTTTCTTATTTTCTCATTACAGAAGTCCTCAAATGCTTCTTTAATTGCTTTATGAAAAATCTTGTGGTTCATAAAATATTTTTGGGCATATTATTTGTAATCGCCATGCAATCCTATAATATTCCTTACAAACTGCTCTTGTATGCTTTGAATATTGTTCTTTTCGTCACTTCATTTTGCTTCCAGATATGTTATATTTTGTTCAACATGTTTAACCATTGATTTTCTATCGTCTACTCACCTATCATATTTTTTGGTCCTTCTCAAGTACCTACTATTCCTAATCTCAAGGTATTGTAGTCTTCTAACATTCTCACACATTCTAGTTGTCTTCATCAAGCACTATTAACTCTTCTTTAGTTATCTTCATTTTGGTTCTCAATGTATTCTTCAATATGGTGCTTAGTATCTACTATCTTCAGACTTGTACACTATTCTTTAAATGTTCTCCTATCTCTAGATTGTCTTCCAATATTCCAACACCAAACTTCAAATGTTTCAATTTGCACTCTGGTCACAATGATGACTCACTTAAACCCATTCACAACTCTTGCAACTTATGGACAGTTTCCTATGATTTGGTTCCTAAAATGGGGGCTTTGATACCATTGATAGCATATAAGAAAGTTTCAATAATATTTTATGATCAAATTCCTCACACAATATATGAGATATACAAGTATTCAAACAATCTCACTATATTCATATGGATGATAAACACAGTATTCCAGTACAAAAGAAGTACTAAAATTTCTCATACACCAACACACGTTACATGACCTCTTTACAAATAGATTTTACAAAGACTTTTGACATTTTAACTACAACTAATTTTTTATCTCCTTAAACTCATGGAATATATGACTCTTCATATTTGTCATAGGAGAAATATATTTTATTAACTCTCTAATAAATACAAACCTTTAATGATTACTAAATAACAAATATTTACAAGACTCCTTCACACCACATATTTACAAAGTATATACAAAAATATTTGCAAGGTTCTTCCAATGTATTTAAAAGATACCAAATAATATAATAAAATTCAGCATTCCTCGATTGCATTTGCATCAAGAAATTGCAACCCATGGATATAATTTGAGCTTTTTTCATTAGTGTTTTCTTGCATCTTATGCACATTTTTAAAGCATAGGTTATTTTCTCTTGCATTGCCCTTTTCTATCTACAGGTTTCTTTTCATCTATTTAGCACATTGAATAGAATATGTTTTTGAATGCCTAATCAAGCACATTACATATGGAATTGATGGAAACCTAGAATGTAAACATGGTTATGACTAATGTGAAGATTTTGAAGATCATTACTAATAAGAAGTTTTTTGCAATGACTTCTTTTCTACCTGCACAAATTGAGATACATCACAAAAATCTTAATCCTAGTGGACAGATTATAGAGAGTAAAAAATGACACACCTAACAATGGGAAATGAAATGCATCTATTGCTCTATTGATTTAAGCACTACAAATTTGATATTTTAAGTAAGCATTGGAGATAAATAAGTGAAAGAAATGGAGGTCCTCTCTATATTATTTGATTTGTCAAATTCATGATTATAAAATGTCCCCTTGAGGGCTCTAAATTGATATACTCATTACAAATATGTCAAAAGACTAAATCCTTTAGAAACTCAGGTGCGCTCTAACATCTTCCTCACACTCACGAATCGTTCAAGAGCTAGCTTTCAATGCCACTGCAATGTTCTATCGATGTTCTAACTTGCTACTTCTTCCTTGTGTGCTATGATATCTGGATATACACATAAATAAATTAGATTTTTTAATAGCATGTGTGTATTGAAATGCAATCAAAGAGATATATGTGATAATGATCTTGAAAGAAGAAATGTATAATAGATGATGCAAAACTATTCCAAATGCTATGAAAACTTAGGATCATACATATAATGTACTCTATAAATAATCTAAGTAATAATAGAAAGAATATTGCACAAGATTTATGGTCATCCCTAGGTGTGCCATTCAAGACTGCAAAATAATAAATGCATAATAATAGGTGTAAAACAACTCAAAATTGCACCAAAATTTGATAGAAGGTATAAAATCTACTCTAGAATTGATCTATGTAAAAAAATAAGAGAAATTATGGTCATATTTGTGTTCATCCCTGGATGTGCCATTTAATATTGCTAACCATCCCAGGCGGGGACGGCCACCAAATGTGGTTGTTTTTGCCACCAATTCCTTTGTGATTTGGTCCAAACTCCTCCTAGGGGTATTATCATAAATTTTTGGGATTTGATTCACTCAAATGGTTTGGTTTTGTAAATATATTGTGTATTTTGAATTCACTTGAAAAGCTCCTTCACTCTATGGAGATCTAAAGGGAAAACACGTAATGGATTGGGGATAAATTTTTGCAGAACTTTGTGGTGAAATATTGCAAAGACTCCTCTCTAAAATTGGGTGGAATGAATCCACTTTATAGCTTAAGTGAGCATATGGTCAAATGGGTATGCTTGGCCATGCGAGGCAGGTGTCGCCATCTGTCCAAACCCTTGCCATGCATTGGAGGGGGAAGAATCTCTAATTTGGGCCTCCAATTTGTAACTTGGTATGAGAGTTATGCATCCTCATACTAGCATGCTTCAATGGATAGGGTAAATGGAAAATTTTGGGTTTCATTTATATCGCCTTTGACTTTTTAATGGTCCAAGTCCATGGTTGTCCCACCCAAGTATGGTTTCTAGTGGGTGCCCCTGGGTGGGACGGCCATGAACTATGGTCATCTTGGGGTAAAATGACCATGCCTACATGGCCCAAAACTTCCCAAAATTGGGGTATAACCTCCCAAAAGTAGCTAGAACCACTATTTAACCTCTAAGGGTTACTCAAGGGGGTCATATGGTGTCGATCAGAACATGTCTTTGTAGTCTAATTGAAAGCACGAGATTCTGGTCAAAGGAAACACCAAGTGCGATTGCATTCAAAATTAAGTACGCTTAAGTCCTAGAAATGTAAATTGCACGAAACGAAAAAGAGACACATTGGAAGAGACGCAATCAAATATAGAAAACACAGCCCTTTCATTAATTACAATCGCCTCCTCCCTTCTCAGGGGCTAGGAGCGCAAATAGAGTTTGATTACAATCGCTGAATGATTCCTCCTTCCGAGTGCCCACGATTGCAATGGGCGGGCCAAGATGATGCCACCGCTGATGTCGATGAGTTCTTCACCTCTGCTGCTTCTCCTGCGAACAAAGAAATGACCAAGGCATCAGTAGCACCTGCTGCAAATGAAAAGCATTCTCTCTCTAAAACCAACGAAATATGCATATGAATATTTGCCTAAAAAAGTGAATACAGTGACACCAAATTGCTTCAAAACTTGACAGAAGGTAAGAGAAGTTACCAGAAGGCCACTGCCACTGAGGCAGCTGGCCAATCCACCTTAAACTGGAATTCGTCCCTGGGCAGGATGAATTCTGACTGTAATTCGTCCCTGGGTGGGACGAATTCTTCTGAGTTGGAGAAACCGACCTGCTGCTGCTCCAATGTCAGATCTCGGGTCCTACAAAACACCTACAGACAAGGGGGTTAGCTAATTGGGGCCATTTTGGGACGACCCAGATGGTCGGATTTTCCCAATTTGGCCTCCACCCTCGGGATTTTGACTTTGATACCTGCAAGTTAGCGAAACGACAAAGCAATACAAAACATCCTAAAATCTACCCAAAAGTTACAAAATTGCAATTATGGACTAATCAGACCTAGTAACACATAATGCAATCTAAAAAATAATCTAAAGTGCTCAAAAACTAAAATTAGGACTTGGGAGGTGCGGGGGTGCCCAAGTGGGCCTCCCACCGTTGGCCCTCGATTTTGGAGCCAATCCATCGGGGATGGGCCCAAAACCTTTTAGGATTGGGGGGGTCGGTGAATTGGTAGGTTCAGATGTCCATGCGTCAGATTTGAGTAAGGTTCGAGCTTCCAAAGGCCACCCAACAACCTCCCTTGCAAAAGAGATTGGTGGATGTAGGAAGGTGAACAAAGGGGGATGCAAGTGAGTCTTCAATTTGGCAGCACTTCGTTGCTTGAACACTCCTTCAACCTGTCTATTTTGGGTGAGAAAAGTCCCACCTTTTATAGACCCAAGGGGTCTCTTTTGGTAGGGAAGCACAAAAGCCAAGTGTTGGCCATAGGCGCCATGTGGCAGTCTTGTCTTCCCATGAGGAAGGGGAGTCTTCCATTGACTTGAACTTTGATAAAATGCTTTTTGTAACAGTCCTCTAACGGCCCCTCTATCCACTTACACATGCGTGCAAGGTAGGAGACCTTAACTGACTGTTCTGGGCTGCCACTTGGCACCATTTGCCTTTTTGCCCGTTAAGCTTAGAATTCGTCCCACCCAAGGACGGATTCAGAATTCGTCCTGGGGTGGGACGGATTCTATTTTGAATTCGTCCCTGGGTGAGACGAATATTGGGCAAAGTGTCCAAGTGTGCCAAATTGCTTCTTGACCTTACAAAATTGCTATGAAAGTGGTTAAGACCACTGTTTAACCTCTGAGGGCTGCCCTGGGGGCTGTGTTTGCCAAAGCGATCAGTGTTTGCAGTCACATAATCGGATTGGTGCTGTTTTGGTGTCTACACTAATCATATTAACATGATTTTAGTGTCTACAGATACCTCTTTTTGGAATGCATTGTGTGCAGCACAGTGCGGAGCAAAAATAGATGACTAAAATATTAAATGATTAAGTTTATTCAGTAACATAACCAACTTTAGATGCCCCAATCATGGAAAGAGCATGCATCCTTGAATCCTTTCTTTTGATGAGCTAAGGAACTTGATTCAAGTACAACCTTTTACGTCAAGCTTACTTGATATTGGACATTGTTCAATCATGAAGAGTTAAGGCCTATGATACTTCATGCTTCCATGTGCCAATTATTTTTAAATAAAGTTTTGCTTTTTTCTGCCCTAAGTAGGGGATGATTGTTTTTGGCAATGATTCGATGACGAACGTGATTTGCATTATTGAGTGTTTGATTATTGATTTTGATTATGAATTCGTTAATTATGACTACCCCCTTAAGCAACGAGTCGATGAGGGAATGACCAGCAATGAAAGCAATGAGTCGCTTGACCAATATGACATTTGTTGGGGTTCCTTCAGCTTTACCCATTGTAAAATTTCTCATTTTTGTAAGGATTTTGATGATTTTGTTGATAGTTCATGAAAGAAAGGAATTGAACACTTGTTCCCATGGAGCATTCTGACCACTGTGGTCTTCTTGGGGATTGAAGTAGAGACATTTCAATTCATCCATGAAAATTTTGGTTCAATCTTAATCCATTGTGAATTCTATCAGATTTGACCTATTTTTGGTGGTTTTTAAGCCATTTTCTTGCTTTTTTTGCTATTTTTGAGGTTTTTTTATTATTTTTATATTTTTTATTTTTGATAAGATTTCATAGAATAAAGGAAATGAATACCTCATTCTCGTGGATCATTCCAGTTGCAATGGCCTTATTAGGGATTGAAGTGAAGATATTTTAGTTCAACTATGAATAATTTTGGTTCAAGTAGCCTTATCGTAATCTGCTCATCTTACCAGATTACATGGAGTGCAAGTCATATTTGTAAGGTTTTTTGTATTTTTGTAAGATTTTTTGCTTGTTTTTGGTGGCCAGGAAGGCCATTTTTGGGTAATTTTGGGGGCCATCCTTGGGAGGGACGACCATATTGAGCTATTTTGGGACATTCCTTGGGTGGGACAACCATGATTTTGCAAGAAAAAGTGCTCTTTTTTAGGTATTTTTGGGTTTCTTTTTACTTCTTTTTCTTTTGTTTTGGTTTTTTTTAGCTTGTTTACCCCTGCCAAGTGATCAAGAATCGATATCATTTTTTATTCTCTTTAAGACCACTTGTGTCCTATTGATAGACGAGGACTAGGAATGGCTTGATGTCATTGGGCTCAAGCAAGTGACACAGCTAGAGCCAATGATGGGGGATAGAGCCTACCTGACTGCATTTATAGATCTGTGGGACCCTCACACCAACACCTTCCACTTGCTAACTATGGAAATAGAAGTGATCCTAGAGGATGTCTATCAGATTTTGCATATTTTGATAGATGTGTGGCCGATTATATCTACTCATCAGGATATTATAGATATAATTTTGCAAATATACTTCATAGATAATTGGCTTGAGGTGCTGTGATATTTATCGAATGGAGGTATCCTAGTGGATCTATGGTATGAGGCAGAGGTCTTGACTACGAGACATGCCCTGTTGATGATGCTTATTTCTAACATGATATTTTTGAACTCATCAGGATCCATGTTCCCATGGAACCTTTTAGAGTTAGCATTTTTATTGGTAAAGTGCACCATAGAGAGATCTTTAGTGATGGTATGCTACATTGCTAGCATAGCTCTATGATAAGTTGTACGAGATTCACTCCTATGGGTGAAAAATATTGGGCTATAGCTTTCTATTACAGGTGTGGGAATGGCAACATATTACCATGGATCAACTATGAGGGCTACCTTGGATGATGTGGGTAGAGCTCACGAATAGGAAAATAGGATATGGAATTCTATGGCAGCGAGATCAATATAGGGGTCAAAATCATCCTAATGCAGGTTAGATTGACCATTTTGCATATTCATTTGCATGGCTTAGGGTAGATACGATTATCTAGAGACCATATGGAGACTATCCAGTATGGCCTAAGGTTGAGGCACAGCTTTGATAGGTACGATGAGGGAGGTGGCTAGTTGTTCAACATGGTATCGAGTGAGAGTACTTCTCATATTCTCAAGTGCTACGATAGTTTGTTCTACGCCAGGGGTTACCTAGTAAGCTAGTTATCTATCGATGTCATGGCGATGAGAGGACACTAATTTGACCTATATATAGGCAGTTAGGGAGGAGGTAGATCCTATGAAATCTACCTATGGGAGGGATTATATTGAGACCATAGTAGAGTATGACTCCTGGTGGGTGATGCGTCGATGGTGCAGGGATGGATCTCTAGGGGGTTTTATGGTTGTAGGGGTAGATGAGGCTCGTGGGGAGGCCCCAAATGAGGCTCTAGCTGAGGAGGATCCAACCTTAGGTGAGTGACCTACTAAGGGGGAAGACTTAGGGGAGTGACATGTACGTTACTCGATATATGATGATTGGATGTACTGGATGGATACGGAGGGCCATTAGGGGACTATGAGGATGACTTGGATAAGTAGGGAGTGTAGGTAAAATTGGCAACACGGGATGCTACCATTGGTAAGCTACAAGGTGAGTTGATCCGAGGAAGACATAAGTGGAGGAAGTATACAAAGGAGAGGGCTCTCCTACAAGTATAGGTGTAGACTGCATAGATAGATATTGATCTTTAGGCACTAGTGATGGATGGGTAGGTGGCAGTTATCGATAGATAGGCGATAGAGTTAGCTGCACTTCAATCATAATTTAGGGCAAGGAGCTCAAAATAGGAGGTGGTGAGTGGTGATGAGGTTGCTAGGCTACGAGTAGATGTGACACAACTCTAGACGTTACTGGGTGACTACCAGGATCATCATCGAGAGGAGCTATCATACACATAATATTTGGAGGATGACGTATAATTCCTTAGAGGGTGCTTACTAGCTCATCCTTCTACTAGTGGGTCCTAGCATAGTAGGAGGAGTGGTACAAGGTAGTCATCTACAAGGATGGTGGCTCCTACATCTATGTAGAGGGTAGACAGGGTAGGGGGTAGCAGATCTGTGAGCTTTCAATGAATTATGATCGTGGGTGAGGGTGAGAGTCATGGTGTCGATCTTGCATGACCATAGCTTTTGATACTACAATTATTTTTGCTTTTGGATTTTTGTGGTGTGAGGTCTGAGGACCTGCTTTATTGTAGTCTACGGGTAATTTTTGGATCATGATGTAGCTTTTTTTACCCTATACATATACATATATGAGTTATTTTATTGTCATCATGTGTTTCCTTATTGCTTTATTGGATGTATGCAATGCTTATGTTTGCTTTACTGATGCTTTGATGGATGCATGTATTGTAATATGATGTTTTTAATGATATGGATATGTGTGTATGCATAAAAAAATGGATGATTTGTTGATTTGTATGATGAAATATGAATATTATTTGACACACTATGTTAGCACCATAGACTATATAAAGTTTAATGATTCATTTGTGATGTTGTCATGAGACTATGTGATGGATTTGTGAAAATGTAAACTGACAAAAATGTGATAAAATGGTATGGAATGGAATGAAGAGTAAGATGTTATAGAATGTCTGTGAGAATTTCTTGAGATTCAAACACTCTAATCAACTAGTAAAAAGTTATATACTAACCATACAAGACTTTTTGACAAGGTACGAATATGCTAGGGTGACCAAGATATTCAATATCCCTGTGTGTGCAGGTGAGTTCATTGTTATGATAACATATAAAGTTACCCCAACACCAAACAAGATTGATGTAGTCCATTTGTACTGAAGATCATCCTATGAGTATCACGATTCTTATTTTTGTTTGTGGTTGGATTAGACCACTAGGTAGTACAGGCTACCAAAAGCTAGCACATCCACATGTAAACATTAGTTTATACAAAAGAAAGATGCTAATGAAATAGACATATTGTCATGCATAAGGATACCGCTATTGCTAGGCAAGATTGATTCCACCTAACCTGTAATAAGGATCACCTCATGGTTTATCAAATGCTAAGAATTTCAAGGATTCAAGTTCAATACTCCCTTATTTTCCTTTATTTTTGAATTTCTCCAGGGATTTGCTCATTTTTTTTTTGTGAGCAAGGGATTTTGGGGGTGGTGATAACCACTATTTATTTTACTTTTTGCTTTTGTTAGTGGTGAAAACCACTATTTATTTTTTGGATTTTTAGTAGTGGTGAAAATCACTTATTATTTTGTATTTGGGTAGGGAGGAGCTTGTCCTTTTTTCAATTATTAGCATTTTTGAACCATGCACACAGGGGGATGAGCAAGGTAAACTTTTCACCACTTTGTAGGTTTCATCTTTCCTTGTGCAAAACTTGGATTTAATGTGAAAATGTATTGGTATTTTGACGTATACAAGGTATGATCAGAGCAAGACTCTACCTTCTAAAAATCATACTAGCTTTCTATAAAATCTAAAATGAAAACTAGATATGATTGAGTGACTGAAAACCCTAAAGACACCCTATAAAAAATGACTAGGTGAAGGGAAACAACACAAATATGAAAGGTTAGTAATGTAGATGATAATTGTAATGTAGACGGGTGTGACTAATGACTTTTAAAAAAGTTAAATCTAAAGGATTTCTAGTATACAGACCTAGTGCTAGACATGTATGAGAAACTCTAAAATGCAAAATGCAATGATGGGTATGCCTAGTGTAGGTGATTGTATAATGCAATGGTATGAAATGTGATGCACTGCAATATTTTTGTATTTTTGTTTTTTTAATGATGTTTTTGAGTTTTTATTAATATATATGTATATACATTTGACCAATGGGCTTATTGGATGCCATTGGGGTTTTTTGGGTGACCAAAGGGTTTATGGATACCTTTGGAGGCTTTTGGGTGACCAAAGGGTTTATGGATACCTTTGGAGGCTTTTGGGTGACCAAAGGGTTTATGGATACCTTTAAAGGCTTTTGGGTGACCAAAGGGTTTATGGATACCTTTGGGGCGTTTTGGGTGACCAAAGGGTTTATAGATATATTTGGGGATTTTTGGGTGACCAAAGAGTTTATGGATACCTTTGGGGCTTTTTGGGTGACCAAAGAGTTTATGGATACCTTTGGGGATTTTTGTTGGGGTGCGGCACTTTTAAGTGTGAAAAGGCTATAGATGAAGGATATTCAAGGGTTCAAGTTCCTCAATTACTTCAATGGAAGTTAGGCAATAAGTTCTAGGTCCAATCTGACTAGTGATAATGAATGGACCTAACCAATTTTTTGTAAACTTATACTGCATATGGGGGGTAAGTTAGAATTATGTTGGTTCTCTTTTAGGACAAGGTCACCAACCTGGAAGTCTTTAGGATAGATTTTCATATTATAGGCTCTCTTAAGCCTCTATTGATAAATATGTAGGTGCTCAAGAGCATTAACACATCGTTCATCAAGCAACGTTAGTTGATCTAGATGAGCCTGTCCTATGGTGTCATCATCATTGAAATATTGCATGGATATGCACAATGATGGTATTTTTAGCTCTAAGGGCATGATTGCCTCAGCACCATACAATAGTGAAAATGAAGTTGTCCTAGTGGGTGTTCGAATACTAGTGTGGTAGGCGCATAGGGCAAGCGATAATTGAGTATGCCAATATTTATGATTATCTTTAACAATTCATTTTAAAATACCAATTACTATTTTGTTTGATGTCTCAACTTACCCGTTGGCTTACGGATAATAGGGCATAGAAAATTTGTGTTGGATGTTATATTTGGCTATTAAAGCTTGCACATATTTATTCTTCAAAGGTGGCCCATTATCTGAGATGATCTTGTATGGAATACCAAAAGGATAAATGATATTATGTAACATGAACTCCGCCATACGAGGTCCAGTCATAGTGGTAAGGGGAATTGCTTCCACCCATTTTATGAAATACTTTATGGTCATAATGATGAATGTGTTATGGCCTGAGGAAGGGGGTGAGATCTTCCCAACTAGGGAAAACCCCCATTGTGAAAAAGGCTAAATTGATTAAATCAGTTGTAAGGCCTAAGAAGGTATGTGTGTCAAATTAGCATGGTGTTGACACTTTGCACACTTCTTAACATAAGCATAGAAATCCCATTCTAAAGTTGGCCAATAATAGCCTATACAGAGAATGTGCTTTACGATGGCCATATCGTTGAAATGGCCACCACATGTACCGTCGTGTGCTTGGATGATCACCCAAATTGACTCCCAAGGTTCTAAGCAATGAAGGAGGATACCCTCGTAACCTTGATGATATAAAATATCTCCAAGTAAGATATATTTTATTGCTTTTTGTTTGAAAGTTTATTTGGTGGCATGTGACAGTCTAGAAGGGATATTACCAAGCTTTAGATAATATTTTATCTAAGTGGACCAATATTGATTTCAAGAAGCCTCAATTGCATGAATTGCTTGATCCTTTTGAAGTTCATCCCTAGAAAATTTTTATTGGGAGAGAACTTGTAAATATAGCATTGTGCTACTATCAAAAGGAGTTTGAGAGAATAAAGTCCCCCAAGCGGTATTATTTAAGCAATTGTGAATTTGAGAGAATCGTTCATGAGAAGGTTCAATTTGAATCATGTGGACTTTTGGCATGGAGTGAAGTTCTTCACGCTTAGTTACAGATTGTGATAGCATTTTGAATTGAATGGTTGTGATATCATCAGATGGGTTCTGCAATATTAAAGACCCTAAGGAGGCCATTGTATCTACAAAATGGTTAGATGATCAAGGGAGTGCCTCAATGTCATACCACTCAAATTTTACCAAAATTTTATCCACAAAGGCTTTGTAGGATTGCAATATTGGATATTTGCATTGGAATATTCCCTTTACTTGATTCACTATGAGCAAGGAATCATCAAAAATATTGATCTTGGTTATTTTCATGGCAATTATCATTTGAAGGCCTATGAGAAGAGCTTCATACTTGGAATTATTGTTGGTGCACGAGAAGTCAATTTTAAATGAAAGGAGTATTGGAGTCCCTTGAGGTGTTAAAAACACAATTCTCATGCCACCCCCTTGCTCACACTTAGAGCCATAAAAAAATAGTCTTGTCAGCCTATGATTCAGGGTCTTCAGGATCAGGTGATTCTGACACTTGAAATACTCCATCATCGAGAAGCTCTACATTAAGAGGTTGATCATATTGAAGAGAAGCCTCTATGATGTTATCAATGATGACCTAACCTTTAATTAATTTTTATTCAATGAATTCAATTTCAAATTCTATCAATAGCATAATCCATTTTTTCGTGCAACTATTATGGTAAGTACAACTCATCATTTATCGCAATGGATTCTCTTTGGATACTACATACGTGGTATGACTGAGCATATAATGGCATATATTTTTAGTTGCAAAAACCATTACTAAGAATAGCTTCTCAACGTATGTGTATTTTATTTCATAACTGACCAGGGTGCAACTAATATAGTAAGTAGCCTATTCTTTGTGTAATTAATTATTTTGGGCTAACATGGTGCCCAATGCAAGCTCAATGGATAATATGTATAAATAAAATGGCAAACCTGGTTGGGGAGGAGCCAATACTCATGACAAATCTAGATATTGTTTGATTTCATCAAAGGTGGCTTGACATTTGTCATCCCAATTGAATATGACCCCCTTTTGTAACAATTTATTCATAGGCCAGCACTTATCTGATAATTGTGCTATGAAGTGCTTGATGGATGTGATCTTACCTTGCAGACTATGTAGTTGCTTGATGGTACTAGGGGGAGGCATCTCAATGATTACCCTAACTTTTTTGGTATTGACTTTGATGCCTCATTTAGATACTATGAATCCCAAGAGTTTTCTAGATGTGACATCGAAGACGCACTTCTTGGGGTTTAATCTAACATTGTGTTCAATAAGGCGATCGAGAACTTTGTGCAATACATCAATATTTTCATGGTATATTAAATATTTATCCAATAATTCATCCATGTAATCTTCCAAAATTTTGTGCATGTAGTCATGGAAGATGTAAGTCATAGCTCATTGGTAGGTAGCACCAGCATTTTTGAGGTCGAAAGGAATGAATTTATAATAAAATGTCCCCCAAGGCATTATGAACGTCGTTTTGAGATGGTTCTATGGATTAATACAAATTTGGTTGTATCTAGAGAAATCATCCATTAGAGATAACATATCATGGCCTACTGTGGCATCTACCAGGGCATCGATGTTTGGCAAAGGGAATTCATCCTTAGGACTCGCTTTGTTTAGATCACAAAAGTTGATGTAAATATGAATCCTCCCATAAAGTTTCTTGATAGGAAATATATTGGAAAGTCATGGCAGATAATCCATTGATATAATGAAATTAGCATCTAACAGCTTTTATAGCTCATATTTCACCATTAAGGCTATTGGTGGATGCATTTTACGCAAATTTTACTTAACTAATTTTGCATTTGGATCAATCACAAGATTATGCATGACTAAATTTGGATCTAGTCCTGGCATGTCTTTATAATACCATGCAAAAGCTTCCTTCTTCTCTTTGAGAAGAGCTATGAAATCGGCTTGCTCAATGAGGGATAAGCATTCCCCTAACTTGATGAATTGAGGATTTTTAGGATCTATGTCAATATCACTATCAATTTTTGGAAAAATTGATATATGAGATCCCTCTTCCAACTGGTTTGGAGTAGGGATAAAATGAATGTCATCAGCTGGATTTATGTCATCGATTGAGAATTTTGGCTCAACCTCAGTGCAAAAGACATCTTTAGTAGACCTTGGAGAAAAATGAAACGGTTGTAACATTTCATCACAAGGCCAATACTTTGAAGGAGACGATGGAGAATCTCCTCAATCAAAGTTGATTACCTTAAGGTCGAGGTGTAATGGATTCAATGGGTTATTCAGATCATGCAAGGGCACAAAAAGATCTATGGAAATAATGTTGATGGATGGATTATCTTTGCTTGGTGGTTGATGGGGTCTATTAACAATAGGTTATCGTAAGACTAGTGGAGGTGGTTGTGGTGGAAAAGGAATAATCAAAGGTGGTTGATGCAGAAGTGGGTGAGCTTGTTCTTCTAAAGGTAGAAGTTATCATCATATGGGATGTGCTAATGGGAACACACATAGATAGAACTCATCTTCATCATCTAAAGGGATGAGCTACGTGTATTTCTCATCTGAACTAAAAGGGTCAATAGACGCTACTCCGTAATCTAATTCATCATCAATTTTCCATTCATAGGGGGGACCTTGATCTTCTTCCTCATTGTCATGTGGAAGAGTGTGTGAACTTTTACCTGCTTCATAGGATTGGGAAAAATCATGAGATATCTCTTGATATATCATAGTTGTAGGGAGGTAATCCCCTAAATAATGGACATTATTAGGATTGGCATAAGGATCACGTGCAAGCTCATCCCTATATTTCAAATCCATATGCTCTAAACTATGAGTAAGAACATTGAGAGGCACAGGCTTGTTGTGTCCTAAACCAGATTTATCATATGGCATTTGATATTATGACTAGTAAGGAATGTGAGTACCTTATTTGTACAACCCCAAACCATAGCCATGCCAATTACAGATATGGAGATATCTCATGGTAAATTTAGGATTGGACATGTAATTAATATCCTCAGAAAAGGACTCTTCATCCTCTTCTTACTACTTATATGGTTCTATGCCATATTCAATACCCCCATAAATAAAGTTCATTTTATTAGGAGGTAAACCTAGAGGTACGATGGCACCTATGGGAAGATGAGGTTGACCCATGTTTTACACTGTCTCAATGGTAGAAGTTTTCATGATATTCCTTAAAAAGTATTCTTCTAAGCCAGTGGCAGCTAGATGAACTATGAATTATGATGGAAAAGATGGATGAGATGAAAGCGAGGCTTGAATTGACTCAATGTTTGCATCACAAGGTGGTTTCTCATCTGTTGGACTAGTAATCTCTTCTATGGAGATGGTAGATATGGTTGGATGGATCTCATCAATAGGTATCTTCTCCAGGTTCCTCTACGAAGGATTCAATAATGATGAAGGTATATCTGGAGGTGTCGATGACGAGGATGGTATGGAAGAAGATGATGATGGATTAATGGAAGATAACAATGAAGGAGTCAAACCTTGGATGGATGTATTCGATTGGAAGTCCAGATGGGTTGATGGCAAGGTCAACTCAAGGATTTGTTGCACCAAGTTATTTATTTGAATAGCTTAAGGTTTGTAGAGACAACATAAACTTACTCTTCGTAAGTGTATTTCAAATATTGATGAGCTATGTATGGCATACACTTCATATCCCTAATCTAGAGTCTACTAGTAAGATATTGTAGGTCATTTCACCCTCCAGGATGTGACATGATGTTGGTATGGTATTTTGTCCCACTTGAATAGGTAAGACTATGGTACCAACCCTTGAGCATAGAGCATCATTAAATGCTTAGAGGGTATACATGGACATGAAAATTTGGGATGCTAGAAGCCTTAGATGTTTGAGAGCAGTCATGGCGATGATATTACTGGAGGAACAAATAGTAATCAGAACTCTCTTGTAAGGTATTCAATTTATACATGCAATGATGTGTAGGGGAGGATCCACCATATCATTTGGTACTGGCTTGATTTCATGCTCATGAAAGGTGATTACTAGTTTTGTGCATTGTCGAACATACCCCAAAAAATTGCTAAAGGAGTTATACTTCTAGGACTACAATTTAATTGACTTGAGGATATCCATTAGAGCTTATCTATGGGGTGGATATCGTTGGATAAGCTCATATATGGAGATTTGAGATGATTTTATTCATAATATCTAAGCAATTTTACTCTTTATTGTGACCATCAGATGAGGTGGAAGGTTTTGCACTAGAGGTGGTGGAGGCTATGACATTGAAGGAATGTCGTTTGAAGCCATAGGTGGTGTGACTTGACTTGGGTAATGCTTATTCCTTATCACGATGATGACCATTCCAATGAACCCTTGTTTAGGGGGTGCCAGATGGACCTCGTTCACCTATTGTGTTGGCTTTGCCTACTCCTCATGAGTAGGCAAAGGGTATTTGAAAACACCCATTTATTGATTATTTGTTGCAATAGTGTTATCGACCTAAAGATCGTTCCTATCGATCATGTCTTATACTAGGTGTTTGAAATTGAAGTACATCTGCATGCCATGCCCATTCTACCTATGATACTTACAGTATAGGTCTTCATGATATCCCAAGGGCTTTGGTACATTTGGGTCTATAGGTCAATTTTTAGGTAGATTAATTGCCTTGGCCGCATAGAGGCACTCAAATAGAGAATCCATGGACTCAGTAATGGGTGTAAATTGTCACTTAGGGTGATGTTGCTGGTTTTACCCTTGATTTATTTGATTGTTGTTGTAGTTTCCAAGTGTGGCCTGATAGTTGAGCTTTTGAGGTGGTAATGGTTGCACAGGTCCTGGAATACTGATAGCAACTTGTTTGACTGTTGTTGACTTTGGTTCCATCATATTTTTCTTGGTGTTATTGGTCTATTCCTTCTTGCAAGGTTTTACAATTTTCCCCTCTTGAATTTTAATATCTTTGGTTATCCTAGCTTGTGCTAGAGCATCTTCAAGAGTTGGGTACTACTGGAGTTGTAGCAACAAGGAAATTTGCTTTAGGTAGCTCTTATAAAACATGTGATTCAACTCAGACACAGGGAGTAGGTACGATAGCTTAGCAAGAAGTATTTACCACTTTTTGTCATAGTCCATGATTGACTCATCATCATATTGCTTCAACCATGTAAGGTCTATTAAATTTACCTTTCGCTTAGTGTTAAAGGTGAAGCATTCCAAGAATGCATCTGTGAATTTTTCAAAAGTGTAGATGTTGTACTTTAGGAGTTGATTGTACCACTCTATGATAGGGCCAGAGAGGGTAAGCAAAAATATTCTCAATAGTAAGGCATCATTATCCTAGATACAAAAGCATTGGTTCAAAAATTTGGTGACATGCTCCTACGCATCTTCCTCTCCTTTAAATTTATCCATCTTGGGCATTTTGAAATGCTCTGGATAGATATGGGAAGGTACTAATAGGTGAAGTGATTGACTGCAAAGCTGGTGCAAAGTGGGCTTCTAAGGCCCAAACCTCGAGGTCTTATTTTATATTGATTCCATGCATTCTAGCAATGATTTGTATGCATCAAAGGATTTTATCTCCTCTTCTTTTCTTCAAACCTACAGGGGGCAAGGAACCTCAAGCCTATTGCGTAGTGGTTGAATATCATTCGCCCTACCTCCATAAGGAATTTCAAGGTATTCCTCTTTTGGTTTAGGCTCATTTTAGGCCTCCTAAGGTATATTTTGAACTGGTCTACAAGGAGGAGTAAGCACCTGTGGAAGATGATCTATGTTTGGCCTGGTATGCAAGTCCCGATTATGCCTAGGAGGTTGAGGAGGCAACATCTGGTTAGGCTTGGGAGACCTATATTTATTGAAATTAGGTTACCTCTGATGAACCCCATATCTATGAGTACTTGGGGTAGGGACCCTATCATGTAAGGTCTCTTGAAACAACTCATTGGTTTGCTGCTCAATTCTTTTCTTTTCTAATTGATGTTGGCAGTCCAAGCATTCTTTATCCTACTAAAGCTGATTGAATTATGCTTGGAACTCAGCATATATCTTGACCACTTGAGTTATATGTTCTACCGTGCAGGGTCTATGAGCCCTAGAAGTATCACCCTAGGACCTATCTCATTCATAATGGTCTAAAATATCGACTACAAGCTTCCCTCGATCAAGGGAAGTCCCATTCACTTGAGGTTCAATTCTAGACAAGCATTCTTTGTACTCATCTAGCGTAGAGGTACATCGTGTGTGCATGGCATAATGGACCTAAGGATAATAAAAATTTTCCTCATGCCTTCCTTCATTGGTGAGGAAGAAAAGGGTTGAATTTTCTCACCCCAAGTGATGAGTATCATACTCATCTTGGTACTTAGGTTGGTGTAACCTATTAGGATGGTTTAAGGGTGTAGTTTGATCATTTGGTCCTTCCTAGTGTGTGTACTCTTAATCTTGCCCATAGGTGGATGTGGTAGACCTCGCAGGCATGTGAATGTCTGGTATTGCTCTATTTGTTAGCACCTCAATGCACTATTTTTGTTCTTGAAATAAGGCATGTGAAGTATCTAAATATTGGAGGTATGTTCCTTGATTAGGACCAAAACCTGTAGGGGTATCCCATGTAGGTCCCTTGTAGGTGAAGTTCCTGACTAGCTATTTTGGTACTTGGGCGAGTAGGAGGTCGCCAAGGAGCTTTGAACATGTCTTTAGGACTAAATCGAATATGACTTGTGTCTCCTTGCCTACTCTCTGTAGCATCAGCCTTTGAATAGGCTTGGATACGGGTGCACACCATAGCTACTTTCTACCAAACCCTACATGATTATCTCCTTTACAAATTTTAATGATGCATCACACAAGAATAGAAACACATATTAAGATAAGTTTTCATCTCTTTTAAATATTTATGTGTGTTCCCTAAAACTATTTTGTGTGTTTTGATTCATTGTTTGCAAGGATATATTTTGTCACATGTTTTACTTTTGTTTGATGATATTCTTATGCTAAATGTATTTTGCTTGTATACTCGCAGCTCGACAATCGATAATAAAATTTTAGTCTTGTGTACCAACCAAAGTATGGAGATGAAGCCCATACCCTATCAGGGAGCACAAGTCCTACCAGTCCTCACCCATATCGATCGTAGGTAGTGACACACCCTTCGAAGAGGAATGTGTGCTATTTTCCATGGCTAAGATAGTTCTTGGAGTCAACCTTAACCAATAAAATAGGTTTCTTAGAAATCATGTGAGCCAATGGGTGGAGATGAATCCCACCATCGTTGGTCTCAATTAGTGGTTGGGGATGAAGTCCAACTCACTAATATTTGCATGGGACGTGGTGTGTGTGGTTTTTATACTTAAATAAAGTAAAATAATAGAGCACTCAATGAGATTTCACTAAATGCAAAAATAATGTTTAACTTTCAAAAATATTAAATAGAAATTGAACCTACAAAATGCATCCCCTAAATGGTAACCTACCCATTGAGTAGGTCGTAAGAACTCAAACCACACAGATGCATTTCTACTAGATTCTTCTTTTGTATTTCTTTTTTTTTTACGATTAAAGAAAAGTGAAATCAACCTTTCAAGAAAAAAAGGGGAGAAATAATAACTAAATTTGATCTTTTATGAACAGTAAAATGTAAAATCAAGGTGTAGTTACTTACCTTGAAAGCCTATGATTTTGTTGTCTCTGTTAATTTGAGTTGCAGACCCTCTATTTTGTGGCCATCCTAGGGTGGGATGGTTGCAAATTTGGGGGCATCCATAGATGAGACAGTTTTTGTGGTCATCCCTAGGTGTTCCAATTAGGAAATCAGGGGTTGTTTTAGGCCAACATTATTTTAAATATAAAAATAGGATCAAAAATTGCAAAAATAAAATGAGATAGATATCCCTCTATGATCACCATTAGAGAGCAGAAAAAATGACACATCTAACAATGAGAAATGAAATGCATCTATTGCTCTATTGATTTAAGCACTACAAAAACAATATTGTAAGTAAGCATGGGAGACAAATAAGTGAAAGAAATGGGGGTCCTCTCTCTATTATTTGATTTATCAAATTCATGGTTACAAAACATCCCCTTGAGGGCTCTGAATTGATACACTCATTACAAATATGTCAAAATATTAAATCCTTTAGAAACTCAGGTGCACTCCAACGTCTTCCTCGCACTCACAAAATTTTCAAGAGCGGACTTTCGATGCCACCGCAATATTTTATTGATGTTTTGACTTGCTGATCATTCCTTACACATTGTGATATCTAGATCTACACACAAAGAAATTAGATTTATTAATAGCATGTGTGGATTGAAATGCAATCAAAGAGATATATGTGATAATGAGATTGAAAGAGGAAATGTATAATATATGATGAAAAACTATTCCAAATGCTACCAAAACTTAGGGTCATGCATATAATATACTCTGGAAATGATATAAGTAAGAATAGAAATAAAATTGTACACATATTTATAGCCATCCTCAGGTGTGTCATTCAATACTGCAAAACAAGAATTGCATAATAACAGGTGTAAAACAACTCAAAATTGTACCAAAACTTGATATAAGGCATAAAATCTACTCTAGAATTGATCTATGCAAAAATATAAGAGAAATTATGCTCAAATTTGTGGCCATTATTGGGTGTGCCATTTAAGATTGCTAACCATCCCAGGTGAGGATGGCCACTAAATTTGGTGGTTTTTTACCACCAATTCTTTTGTGATTTGGTCCAAAATCCTCCTCGGGGTGTTCTCATCAAATTTTGGGATCTGATTCACTAAAATAGGTCATTTTTTTAAATGGATTGTGTGTTTTAGAATCACTTGAAAATCTCCTTTGCTCGATGGAGATCTCAACGAAAAAAATTTAGTGGATTGGGGATAAATCTTGGTAGCACTTCAAGGTAAAATATTATAAATAATCCTCTCTAATATTTGGTGGAATGACTCCACTTTATAGCTCAAGTGAGAATATGGTCAAATGGTAATGTGTGGCCATACGAGGTAGGTGTCACCATTTGTCCAAACCCTTGCCATGCATTGGAGGGGGAAGAATCTCCAATTTGGGCCTCCAATTTGCAACTTGACATGAGAGTTATGCACCCTCAAATTGAAATGCTTCAATGGGCAAGGTAAATAGTAGAATCTATGTGTCATTTATCTCACCTTTGACATTTTAATGGTCCAAGACCATGGCCATACCATCCAGGGATGGTTATTGGTGGCCATCCTTGGGTGGGATGGCCATGAATTATGGTCATCCTGGGGTGGGACAGCCATGCCTACATGGCCCAAAACCTCCCAAAAGTGGGATAGAACCTCCCAAAAGTAGTTAGGACCACTATTTAACCTCTGAGGGTTGCCCAAGGGGGACATATGGTGTCGATTAGAATGTGTCATGGCAGTCTAATCGGATTGACGTAATTTTAGTGTCTACACAAATACTAGGTAATACATTTGATTGGCACCCAAAGACGTGGTAAACAATTTAGCAACATACCAAAGATATTGAATTCTTAATTATTTTTATATACATTGAAGTAGAATACTGATAATCACTTGCAATAGATTCTTGTAGATATTCAAAATATATATCACAATAGAACTGAAATGAGGAAAGTGTGATAAATACATAATGTGATAACAAAGTAGATAGGTTAGGCCTTGCAAACTGCTATGCTTGTACAAAGTTTGCAAAGTTGGAAAGTATTTTTACATGAGAATTAACGTGGAAGGCCAATAGTTGAATTACAAATAACTCAATCTATCATATATTCCAATAGTTGAATTACCAAAAGCTTAGGCTATCATATGCCAAGGCCATTGTGGAAGGTTTTATAGCTAGAAATTAGGACTGCATGGACCATTTCTTTCCCATTAAATTTTAATCTTATTCTACTTTGCAAGCCTACACATATTTTGAAATATCAAAAGGTCACCATGAAAGACATTTGAAACTGTGAATCAGTTATGAAAGTTTGGAGATTCTATCCCTTTGAAGGAAAAAAATAGTTGAAGAGTGTTTAGAACTTGTCCTTGAAGCTAATGGAGTAATCTTAATTTGCTAGAACATGTCTCTTATTTTTTGAGTAACTTGCTAATTAAATGTCATGCTTCATGTACTTTTAATGGGGCATCGTTTGATTATATGAGCATAGCAGTGAAAATTGGCAAAAATCGGTGATTTTATCGATTTCCAGTTCATATTGGCTTTGCCAAGTAACTTGGGCTTGGGACTTGGATTTTTCAAAAAATCCCCAATTCATTTGGGATTGATCCAAAAAATCAATCAACACAAGATAGGCTAGGAAACATGATGAAAAGGTTGTTTTTTCATTTTGCCTTATTCTGCTTCTTGAAAACTGGAGGGAGTGTTTTGCCATAGTAAAAAAGAGAGACTTGAGCTTTTGCTAGGGCAAGGGGAAAGGCATTCAAAGATCTTGAAGCATTGTATTACTATTTGTCATGAATAATGACACATTTTGTAATTTATACCTTTTTATATTATAAGCAATAGAAAAATATTTAAATTTGGAATGCAATAAAAAATTTTATTTAAGATGTGTTTTGTCACTTTCATATGTAGGCTTTAAGCTTGTATCACTTGCCATTTTCGTGTATAGTTTAATCTTGTATCACTTGCGACTTTCATGCATAGTCTAAGCTTGTATCACTTACCATATTAATTTATAATTAGCATAATGTTAAATCATTATGATATGCAATATGCATGAAAAAAATGAATTGCATTTTCTTGCAATGTTTAATTTTTTTTTTTTTGAGTTTCAACTGTTTAGCCTTACCGAATCCAAGTTTCAACAATGTATATGAGAACGACTCTTCAACGGCACAAACAGACTTCCTAAATAATGGCTTAATATGGATAACAGTATTAGCAGGTTAGGTGATTGGTGATAGAAGTCAGGTTTAGAAAAAGTTGATTAGAAACAATCTTATCAAAAAGAAAGACCAACTTTGATTTACAGTGTCCATACTTAGACTCGTCTCAACATGGGCAAGCCTGTTTTATTGACCCAAACTCAGGCTCAAGCCAAAACTTGAGGAAAAACTCATTAGTAAACCCGCAACTAAGAAAAATAAAATAAAATGTACAAGATTTTATAAAGTCAGTCTTCTAAAGGGTCAAAGTGACTTGGCTGCGGTCACTTAACTTGAACACTATGACTTGAACAAACTATGAAGTTAAAAGTGGTTAAATCTTGGAAGTCATCAACATTTGTAACAGAAATCTTTGCTCTGACCTTATCCAGCATTAGCAAACTTCCAAAATGCAGCAATCAATGTTATAAGTTTTGGAACTTGGATGAAATTCTAACCAAGTATGAAAAATTCCAAGCATTTCTTATTTTTCAAAAATCATTAATGCCTTTCACATTCTACCAGATTTGTGATGACGTTAACTACAATCATCCATCCATGTTCACTATTTGTCAATCTTAACAAACATAATCAATAATAATCATATTGCATGTTACTTCACCAATTTGCAAATCTCTTTCTGCTATTTTATCTAAATTTCTCATACCCTGTTATTCACTTCTATCCTCTACCACAAATAAATCAGGATATCATATATAACTAGGGAGAAGGGCATATTGCATGGGGCATCATTTGATTATATGAGAACACTCTTCCACAGCAGAGACAGAAAATGGGCAATGCTAATTGAAGAATGGCTTAATACGGAGAATAGTATTAGCAGTTTGGGTGATTGGTGATAGAAGTCTGGTTCAGAAAGAGCTGACTAGAAACAATATTTTCAAAAACACAAACCAATTTTGATTTATAGTTTCAAGACTTGGACTTGTCTCAGCATGGGCAAGCCTATTTTATTGACCCAATCTTGGGCTCAGACCAAAACTTGGGGAAAAACTCATTCTAACCAAGTATGTTTTGGAGCTCAGGTGAAATTCTCACCAAGTATGAACAAATTCCAAGTATTTTTAGCTTTTCAATGCCTTGCTAATTTTACCAGAATTGTGATGACGGCTAAGTAATTGCAACCATCCATATCCACTATTTGTCAATCTTGACAAACTTTATCAATAACAACCGTATTGCATGTTACTTTATCAAAATTGTCAATATTCATAAGAATAATTATATACCTTATAGACATTGATGCAAGGCTGAACAACTAATTAAATGAGGATTGTATTTATCATTCTCTGGTGAATTTTTTAATCTCATGAACAATTGTATTTTTCCATCTCATTATAAATGATCTATTAATAGTTCATTTTGTTTGTTAATCTCATAAAGCTTATTTTGTTTGTATGGTACATTTATATCGTAGTGAAACCATAATACCAAAAATAAAATAAAAATTAAATTTTTTATGTGTTAAGATATGAAATATTCACAAAATTAAGTTTTTTTTTTTTTTAACTTCTTAATTTTTGTGACCGTCAAACAGCCAGCCTTTGTAATACCACATTTCTTATAAATAAATGAGTTGACAGTATTCAATTTATATTTTGTTAAAATCATAAATAATTATCACATCTCTTAAAACGATATAAAAAATAAAAAAATTCTTTAACCTAAAAAATTATATTTATATTTTATAGAATAAAATTTAATTAATTTTATATTTTACACTTTATAAATAAAAAAATATATAAAACTTTAAAAAACTGTATTTATGTTTTATAAAATAAAATCTTTGTAAATAATACATAGAAAATGAAAAACAACTCCACAAATAAAAACATATGTAGAAAACGCATGCCTTTAAAAACAACTTTAAAATAATGCCTTTAAAAATAAATTTGACATGTTGATCATTTAGAACAGAATTATGGGAAGAGAAAAAATAAAATAAAAATAAAAATGTTATTTAAAAACTAATAAGAATGAATAACATTCAACACGATTGATGTGTTAAATACACAATGAAGATGGCATGTGAGGAAAAGCGGATGATATCTCTAGACATTAGACATTAGGATATCAAGGTGTATTGAAAAATAAATACCTAAAGGTTAATTTATGTAAATTATTTTTATTTTTCTTAAGTAGTATAAGATTTTTTTATTACAATAAAAATAAAAGTAATATAGAGTGTATTCATTTAACTTTATGGTTTCGGAAGTGACATAATAAAAAAATTATTATAAAGGATATGCATAAAAATGTAGGTTTTACATAGTTAGAAAAAAATAATTACTATTTATGATCATCCTTTCATGCTAAGGTTTCTAGGGAAACATTTGGGTTTCTAAGAGCAACATTATAGAGGATCATCCTTACACATTAGGATTTTTGCAACAACATAAAGAAGATATTGTTGGTGGTGTTACTACTTCCACTTTGTATTTTTTAAGGTAGCATAAACCTTTAGAAAATATGTGTCAATAAGAACATCATGAAAATTAAAAGAGATTGTTGAAGATGAGTTTTGGTAAGAATGGAAAAGGAGCAAAACAATCTCAAAGTAAGAACAAATAAAAAAGGAAACACTTGTGGATATCAATTTGAGAAACCAAAAATAGATAGTGTATGTGTTAACAAGGAGTGGGAATAATCCTATGAAATTTGTTGTTTTTCCTAGAAAAATTTTTTTTGTTAAGTAAAATTCAAATATTTTGTAGTCATTACAATATTTTTGGTGAATATACATAGCTGCAATTTTTACTTCCCTTCGCTTACAAATTCCACTACCTAATTGACATGATAGAGAATATGCATAGCTACAATATTTAGTTAAAAATTCCACTACCTAACTAACATAATAGAGAATATGTTTAGCTATAGTCTTTAGTTATAAATTCCAATACCTAATTGACATGACAAATAATATGCACAGTTTTAGTCTTTAGTCACAAATTCCACTACCTAGCTAACATGATAGAGAATATGCATAGATGTAGCTTTTTCTTAGCGTCTAATTTCTAACATTTCCTACTTTATGCTAAAAGGTCTTAGAAGGCTATCTCTAAGTTTTAAGAACCAAGCTTTGGCAATTCCTTTGGTGAACATATCAACAAGCCACTCTTGAGTGCTACGGTACTCCAACTCTATTCTATTCTTTTTTACCATATCCATGATAAAATGATACTTCAAATCAATGTTTCTAGACTTTTTGTGATGGATGGGATTCTTTTCCAATTGAATTTTACATATATTTTCACAAAAAATAATTGTAGGATGGTATTGCTTCTCACCAATCTCCTTCGTTACCTTCCTAAGCCACAATACTTGTGCACTAGCTGAAGTGACTATAATATACTCAACTTCTATGGAGGAAAGAGAAACTAATTCTTAGTTCTTTAAGATCCATGTGATCGGTATAGAACCAAGAGAAACCAACTACCAAAGGTAGACTTTTAGTTGTCCAAGTTGCCCTAATCACAATTAGTAAAACCAACAAGGTCAACCTCCACAGTTGCATAATAATGAATGCCAAAATCAAGAGTACATTTCATACACCTCAAGCTTCTCTTGGAATCCTTTAAATGAATTTGATATGGTTTATTCACGCACCTTGAAACAAGGGAAGCAACATAAGCAATGTATGGTCTAGTATTAGTAAGAAACATCAATCTTCCCACAATATTCCTATAACCTATTTCATTTACTTTCTTAGCTCCATCGTCCTTGAACAACACCACTCCATGAGAAATCAAAGTGGAAACTAGTTTTTATTTTTCCATACAAAGCTTCTTCAACATATCTTTAGTGTCCTTTTTTTGGAAAATAAAAAATTTATCTTCACATTGATGAGACTTCATTCCAAGGAAGTATTGCATCAACCCCAAATCTTTCAATTTAAATTCATCTATCATAACATTTTAAATTCATCTTTTATTTTTTAGTTCTTGTCGATATGAATCAAATCATCAACATGAAAACAGAGAAGAAGAATATCATTACCTTCTTTCTTATAGTAGAGAGTAGGCTCACTCTTGCTCCTTTTCAATATACTTTGTCAAAAGCATCCATCTATCAATGCATAGCAAGCCCTTATTGCTTACTTGAGATTATACAAGGCCTTCCTCAACTTGTATACAAAATCTTCTTTACCTTTAACCTCAAAATCTCATAGTTTTTGTGCATACACTTCTTCTAATTAAGTACCCATTCAAGAAGGCACTTTTCACATCCAATTTATGCACACTCCATCTCTTTTGGGCTGCCACAACAATGAATATTATGATTATTTCTTGCCTTTATAGCATTGCATATGTTTTTTCATAATCAATTCCACACCTTTGTGTGGATCCTTTAGCAAAAAATCCAGCCTTATGTCTTTCAATACTGTCATCACTGTTATACTTGATCTTGTAGATCCACTTGGAACCCACACATTTCTTATAATCAGAAAGACTCATAAGCTCCCAAGTATCATTCTTTAGAATGAAATTGATCTCTTCTTGCATTGCTTGCACCCAAACATCATTAGTACAAGCATCTTCAAAACAAGAGGGTTCAAACTATCATGTCTTGATTATTTCTATCAAGGCCTATTTCTTTGTGATCTCACTTAATAGAATTATCATAACTCGCATTCTTCTTCTTTAGATAAGAGTCTTCAAATTCAAACTATTTTTGAAAAAATCATCTTTTGAATTGAAAAAATAACAGTCTTTTGATTTTTTCATAGCTAATAAAACTTGTGGTATAGATACTTATGACAATACTTCCATATTATTAATTTCAGATTAATAATTAAATTATGCACCATACAATGCATGAATAAATACAATGTATTTTTTTATGAATGGGATAGTCCATAATAAAAAGCATTACGTCAAGAGTTGTTTAAATGGTTACACACAATTGCAATTGTTCACAAGTATTATATCATGATTACGTCCTCGTAGAAGTTGTGCATTGACTAATTATACATCATCTTAAAATTTACAATTCTAATCATCCATAGAAATGGGATGAGATTCTCCTTTGAATTCAACATGGATATAATTGAGTTGTGCCAAACATAGCCTAGAATATTTTTATTTTGGGTTCTCATCCTTGGCACCCATTAATCTAGCTCTCTTTGTGAAGTCCATGGAGTACTCACCTTATGGATAGAATGAAGCTAAAAAGGTAGCATAGTTTGAGAAATATAATTTATTTTTACTTTCAAACTTTTGTGTTTGTTCTAACAAGTGATACATGCATGATTTCCAAATTCTACTATCTATTTTATTAAAATATCATGCTTTCCCAATCATGATGTAATATAGGTGGACCTTTTTTAATCCCATACAACCCATTAAATTATTGTTATTTTTTTTTTGATAAATATAAAGACAAGTGAAACAAAGAGCAATTTAGTAATCTATATAATTCTAAAATCTATTGGTTTTTGCTAATTATTTACACATTACATAGGAAAAATTAATAATTATCCATAATAGTGAAAAGAAAAAATAACACCCTCTTGTCCCAAAGCAATCAAAGTGCAAATATAAACTACTACTCCTTTTCCAAAAGACATTTTTCTATTAAAACTTCAACTTGCTTTTTCATTGCCTTCATATCTGGGTTGAACAAATGTTTAGGATGATCAGTGCATTGTATGACTAGATCATTGTAGGATACATATTTTCTATGTTTCACGATTCTCATTATCCAACACTAGATTGAATGACGTCGTTCTTCATTGACATCACTCATGACTTTATATTTATTTTTGTTAATAGCATGAGGAACGAGAATATTGATTGTATCATTATTTCTGTGAGAAAACTTTGCATTGAATTCAATGTAATCGTTTTGTTGAGGAGTTTATACTTTTCGCATACAAAGGAATCTAATATTCTATTCATATCTTCATCAGCAAAATTCATCTTAGTCCTCAATTTCCCATAAGTGAGCCTATCCGAGTGATTAAAGAGCAATAATGCACATGCCTGCAAAGGGGTTGTACTCAGTTTAATCACTTGAGAGTTAAATTTTCCAATCACGATACATCTTCCTTGAGAATATATGAAGTTTAGTCTTCTGTTCCATTCTGGTCTTTGATAGAAATTGTATAGGACTGGACACATTGAGGAAAATCTAGGTATCATGGTAGCAAATTTATTTTTTGAATTCCCAATTAGAATTTAGAATTTCTTAGTTAGAAGTGTGGATGTCTTAGTAGAATGATCTAGTCGGGGATAAGAGGAAGGTTGAATCTATACCAAACCATATTCAAGTAGCATATGTTACAGTAGCAACAAAATTTTAGGATGAAATAATCAAGCTTAGCATAAATATTATTAAAAGTATATACTTCACGTGTAAAATATTTTTGAGACTCAAACTTGGATTATGTGGAAGAAGGGATTGAATTCAAAATAATCCATGACTTTTCTTCTAAACGGATTTTTCCTCATCAAATTAAACTATTTGAAAATTCAGGATACAATAATGGGTGTTGACCCCTAGGTGAAGGGCGAGAGATGCATTATATTTAAGACCATAGAATGACAATTTTTCTATGAAAGCAAAATATTTTAAAATTATTCCAATGGGTGTTAGTATTTTTAAAATTCCATACCATCTTATCAATAACAAGTTTTTAAATAATATTGGGAATACTTTAGGGGTTCCTATCTAGAGGGATCAACTACTAATGAGTGAAGGAATGTTGTATATACTCATATATGTGTTTTCATGGGTATTTCAAAATTAAATAAAATGAGATCAACAAGTGGATTACAAAATTATTGTATTCTTATACCACAAATATTATGAAACTCGATATGTGGTAAGATATTACAAAGTAAAACTGATGGATAAAGAGATAATGAATTTGGGAATGAGACAAACTTTGATATGAAGCAAGGATATCATGTAATAGATAGGATATATCAGATCAATAATATTCCACTTCTCATAAAGTAGTGAAGAAATCCCATCTACATCATCAAATAATAAAGACCATTAAAGTTTACTTAGATAAACCACAAGAACAAACAAAAGGAGGAATTATAATGTGCAAGTCCAAATTCAATAGGAATTAAAGGTGCAAAAAAGTATGATGAGGTGCATTGAAAAACAAATACGCAAAGGAGATCAGGGTTAATCTATGTAAATTATCTTTATTTTTCTCAAGTAGTTTAACATCTTCTCATTACAATAAAAATGAAAGTAGTGTAGAGTGTATCCATTTAACTTTATGGTTTTGGGAGTAACATAATAAAGAAATTACTATAGAGGATATGCATAAAAATGTGGGTTTTCATAGTTAGAAGGAAGTAATTACTATTGATGATCATGCTTGCATGCTAAGGTTTCTAGGCAAACATTTAGGTTTTTAAGAGTAACATTATAGAGGATCATCCTTGCACATTAGGACTTTTGCTACAACATAAAGAAGATATTGTTGGTGATGTTACTACTTCCACTTTATATTTTTTAAGGTAGCATAAACCTTTAGAATATATGTGTCAATAAGAACATCATGAAAATTAAAAGATATTGTTGAGGATGACTGTCGGTAAGAATGGAAAATGAGAGAAAAATCCTCAAAGTAAGAATAAATAAAAAAAGGAAACACTTGTGGATATCAGTTTGGGAAACCAAAAATAGATAATGTATGTGTTTACAAGGAGTGGGAATAATTCTATGAAATTTGTTATTTTTCCTAGCATAAGTTTTTTTGTTAAGCCAAACACACAAATATTTTGCAAGAATTACAATCGTTTTGGTGAATATAGATAGCTACAATTTTTACTTCCCTTCGCTTACAAATTCCACTACCTAACTGATATTACAGATAATATGCATAGCTACTGTTACAAATTCCACTACCTAACTAAATTAATAGAGAATATGTTTAGCTATAGTCTTTAGTTACAAATTCCAATACCTAACTGACATGACAAAGAATATGCATAGTTATAGTCTTTAGTCATAAATTTCACTACCTAACTAACATGAGAGAGAATATGCATAGATGTAGCTTTTGCATAGCATCTAATTTCTAACATTTTCCTCTTTGTGTTGAAAGGTCTTAGAAGACTATCTCTATGTTTTAAGAACTAAGTTTTGGCAACTCCTTTTGTGAACACATCAACAAGTTGCTCTTGAGTGCTCCAGTACTCCAAATCTATTTTTATTCTTGTATATCATATCCCTAATAAAATGATACTTCAAATCAAAGTTTCTAGACTTGTTGTGATGGATGGGATTCTTTACCAATTGAAATGTACATATATTATCACAAAAAAAATTGTAATATGGTATTGCTTCTCACCAATCTCTTCCATTACTTTCCTAAGCAAAAATTCTTATGCATTAGCTGAAGTGACTATAATATACTCAAATTATATGGAGGAAAGATAAACTAATCCTTAGTTCTTTGATATCCATGTGATCAGTATAGAACCAAGGAAAACAACTGCCAGAAGTAGACTTCTAGTTGTCGAAATTGCTACCCTAATAAAAATTAGTAAAACCAACAAGCTCCATCTCCATAGTTGCATAATAATGAATCCCAAAATCAAGAGTACATTTCATATGCCTCAAACGTATCTTGGAATCCTTTAAATGAATTTGAGATAATTTATTCATGCACCCTTGAAACAAGGAAAGCAACATAAGTAATGTTTTGTCTAATATTAGTAAGAAACATCAATATTCCTATAATATTCCTATAACCTATTCCATTTACTTTCTTAGCTTCACCATCCTTGAACAACACTACTCCATGAGCAATCAAAGTAGAAACTAGTTTTCATTTTTCCATACAAAGATTCTTCAACATGTCTTTAGTGTACTTTTTTTTGGAAAATAAAAAATTTATCTTCACATTGATGAGCCTTAGTGGTTTGGTGAAACCCCGTAAGGGGACGGACATCCAACGTTCAAATCTCGGGTCTATTTGGACTAGGCGCTTGTTTGTATTCCAATTTGTTCCCAATGTCGTCAAAGGTTCAACATGAATGCAGCTTAGTGGTTATAGGGGTGAACTGTATGGATTATCATGGCGGCTACCAATTCCACTAGGTTAATAAAAAATATTACTCAACTCTACTCTCTAGAGAAAATGGTAACCCACATTTTTCTAGGGAATACTGCTGCAGCATATACCAATAGTATTAATTTTGGAAGACAAATAGGATCTCGGTCAGCAAATCACTATGGATGAACTTAAGGATATTATAGCAACTCTACCAAAGGATAAAGCTCCCAAACCTTATGGATTCACAAATAACTTTTACCAAAAATACTTACACATCATCAGAGAATATTTCTACGCATGATTGAGGATGTTAGGGTGAAAGGTAAGCTTATTAGAGCCATCAACTCCACCTTCTAGCATTGATTCCTAAAGAAAAAATACCACTACTGTCTCTAGATTCAAACCAATTTCTCTATGTAACTCTTCCTATAAAAATATTACCAAATTGTTGGCCAATAGAATAAAAAATAAAATTGACAAACTAATATCATAATACCATGGGGGTTTCATGCCTGGAAAAAAAATATATGATAATATCATAACAGTGCATGAAGCCCTCCACAATAGTAGAAAATTTAAAAAAAAAATTGTTATAAAACTTGATATGGCAAACGCCTTTGATCGAGTTACTATACAATTTGTAGAACAGTCCTACAAAAGTTTGGATTCCCACATTAGGTCATCAAGTGGATCGGAGCATGCATAAAAAATCCATGGATAGCCCCTTTAATAAATGGAGAACCAACAAATTTCTTTCAGGCTACAAGGGGAATTAGACAAGGGTGTCCATTATCACCATATCTTACATCATTTTAGTTGAGACTCTAGGAAGATTAATTAACTATCTTCAAAGAGAAAGAAAAATGATAGGGATAGAAGCTACAATAATATGTAAAGCTATAATACATGCTCAATTTGTAGATGATATCATTCTTCTAGGGGAAGACATCAAGCAAAATGCTAGACAATTCAAGTAATACTTGGACTGGTTCACATAAGATACTAGGGCTCATATAAACACTCAAAAGAGTTAGTTCTATACACAAAATATTGCAACAATAAGAGTCAAACTCTTTTGCACTATCCTAGGATTTTGATCTAGCACAAAAAAATACTTCAAATATCTAGGAGTGCCCATGAGCTTCCACCTCAAAGCCTCAAACTATTGGATCCCAACATTGAATAAAATGGTTAGGAGGATACAAAGTTACAGTAATAGTTGACTCAGTCTTGCGGGAAGGGCAGTATTGATTAAATTAGTGTTAGATTCTCTTATAGTCTACCAACTATTAGTATATCATGTTCCCAAGTTTATTTTGTAAAAGGTATATGAAATCATATGTAACTTCCTATGGAAAGGAGGTAGGCAATCAAAAAGAAAAAAGATCCACTTGGTCAATTGGGAGATGGCCACCAAAAGTAGAATTCAATGAGAACTGGGAATCAAAAAGAAAAAAGTTCCACTTGGTCAATTGGGAGATGGTCACCAAAAGTAGAATTCAAGTAGGACTGGGAATCAAAAAAATAAAGATAGTTTCAAACACACTGGGATTAAAACTTCTTTGGAACATTCTTAAACACAATCGAGCATGGTAGTCAGCAAGTATGTAAATAATCAAACAGGTATTCAAATTCTCAAACACATAGACAAACTTCCCACAACCTCGTTGGTTTGGAAACATATAGTGGTTGCAAAGAGCATAATAGAGGATTGAATTTTTTTTCTACTGAGATATGGTAAGTCAATTAATCTATGGGAGGATTCGATCCTAGGAAATTCACCATTAAGAGAGAGAACTTTAATCGAATTGTAAAATCACTTGGAAAGCCAAAGAATACTCAAATTAGATGACTTGTTTTATTTGACCTCATAATATCTGAACTAGATCTCCCCTCCCATTCAATATTAGCTTAAAGGATATTGTGATTATAAGTCCCACATGGCAAGCATTAGATATCTTCATCCCACGATGCCAAACAAACTTATTTGGGGTAGCATCAGTAGTAATAGGGAATACTTAGTGCATCTAGAATTCCAACATCAACATATTGGGTCTGCCAACAAAAAACTATCGATAGTGTAGAAAAATAAAGCACCACCTAAACTACAAGTATTTAATTGGTTAGTCTCTCAAAATAAAATATTAACAGGTGATAATATGCAAAAGAGGAGTATAGCAGGGCCTCATGTTTGTTACAGTGCGAGCGGAATAGTGAAACAGTTTTCCATTTTTTGTTTGAATACCCAAAGGCAATTTCAATTTGGTTAGGAATAACCTAAATTCTTGGCACTTCCTACTCTAAAAGTTTAACTATAGATGATTTTTTTACCAATTGGAACAAAGAATATAAAATTAAACTAGAAGGTAAACCCCTACTGAAATATCTATGCATCTCTCTACCATATTTTGTCATCTGATACATTTGATTGGATAGAAACCAGAGGATTTTTTAAGGCAAAGGTAAGGACACCAAAACTCTAATACAAAGGATAAAATAAGAATTAGTCCTAAATTTCAAATCTAGTTTCTATCAACAACAGTATGAAGAATATTTGTCACCCACATAAAGAAGAATGATCTACCAACTTAATCTCCAAGCTTTCCTGACATAGGGAGGTCGTAGAGCAAACAATTTATTGTCTGACGTATGTTTTCCAGTGCTCTTCTTTGATGGTACCTCCAAGTCCAACCCAAATCAAGTAGCGACAGGGGAACTAATTCTTAGAGGACCCCATGAGATCCTGTTGAAATACATGATCATATTGGGAACAACATCTAACAATGTGGCAAAGGCTATTGGATGTGAAATCAGCTTAAAATTGGTGGTAAAGCAAGAAATCACTCAAGTCATAGTTTATGGGGATTTTAAACTGATAATAATAGCTCTTGCCAAAAATAAAGATTTTATATATTTACAATTGAAGATTATTCAAGACAGAATTAGACAACTAGGTAGGATAAGTGGAAAAATATCCTATCAACATGTAAGGTGGGAATTCAACAAAGAGGTTGACACACTATCTTTTAAAGCAATAAATATAGCCTCTAGTTATTGTAGCCAAACTATCAAGAAGCAGAAGGGCAGGGGTGGTATGCGAGGATGACGAGGACTCCAATAATGAGGTCATTTTGTATCTTCATGTTTGTTTTTTTAAAATGCTCTATTCACTTGATCTCTCTAATTAGAGAGTTTTGTACCTTTTGTTAAGTAAATAAATATTTTCCTTTAAAAATATATTATTCTTCTTACTTTAATATTATTTATTGTATTTCTTTCTTCTCGATAATTTTTTCTCAATAAATTAACTTTTCCTTCACTTTAATTTATTTCTTAAATAAATTCCTTTATAAATAATTATATCCTTCACATACTTTAAGAATTTCAAACATTAGCTTTCTTTCCTTTCAAAAATTTCTTAATATAAATTCCTCTCTCCTTTAAATTATATTTTTTCTTCTCTAAATTTTCTTCTATTCTCTTTTAAATTCTCATTTCAAATATTTAAATAATCTCAAATTTCCTTTAAAATTTTCCTTTCAATTAAAAAAATCTCAACCTAACTATTAAATAGTTGCTTTCTCCTTTTAAATGATCTCAACCTTAATGCATAAATACTTTCTTTCTCTTTTTAATAATATGCACATAATTAACTCTAATGACAAAGAATTACCTTTTAATGCTTTATTCTTCTAGCTCCTATGTAAACTTGACTTCTTTCTTGTTGTCACGTCTTGGCCTAGACTATTTATTCCTTTGATATACATCATCACATTTCTAATATTTCTCTTTTGTATTTGTTGGTTCTAATGCTTGCTATTTTCCACCTTTGATTGCTTAACACTACATCTTCTTTTGTAGTTTGTCACTCTTCTCCTTCATTTTTGCATCTTCCTTCAAATACTTTTTTAAATCTTATCATATTGACTTCCGATGTCTAGTCTTCATGCTCCAATATTTAATATTTTAGCCTTTGTACATTACACAATTCTACTTTTATGTTATAACATTTCAAATAACCTCTATACAATCTCCTTTTTGTCATTAATGTATGCTCACCTATCATCTTCTTTAGTCCTTCTCAAGTACCTACTACTCCTTCCAGTCTCAAGGTACTATAGTCTTCTAACATTCTCACACGTTCTAGTTGTCTTCTTCAAGCACTATTAACTCTTTTTTAGTTGTCTTCATTTTGGTGCTCAATGTATTCTTCACTATGGTGCTCAGTGTCTATTGTTTTTACACTTGCACACTATTCTTCTAATGTTCTCCTATCTCTAGCTTGTCTTCCTACATTCCAACACCAAACTTCAAATGTTTCAAGTTGCACTCTGGTCACAACGATGACTCACTTAAACCCATTCACAACTCTTGCAACTTATGAACACTTTCCTATGATCCGGTTCCTAAAATGGGAGATTTGATACCATTGATAGCATATAAGCAAGTTTCAATAATATTTTATGATTAAATTCCTCACAATATATGAGATAAAACAAGTATTAAAACAATCTCACTATATTCTTATGGATGATAAACACAGTATTCCAGTACAAAAGAAGTATTAAAATTTCTCACCCACCAACACATGTTACATGACCTCTTTACAAATATATTTTACAAAGACTCTTGATATTTCACCTACAAATTTAAAATAATACGGTTGAGAAGTTATGGCCCCGGAAAGATGCACTAAAATTTAGAGAAAAATACAAGATTTCCCATTTTTTTTTGGATGGTCCTGCATCACTTATGGGCACATTTGGGGTGATTTTGGGTTGACCAAAGGGTTCATGGACACCTTTGGGGCATTTTGGAGTGACCAAGTGATTGCGGGAATCCTTGGAGCTTTTTGGAGAAAATGACAAAATGCGTAGATTTTTTTATCTTTGTTTTTAATGATTTTTTTTGTCTACACTAAATAGAATTAAACACACACATTCACAAAACCATGATTATCTCTTTTAAGGATTCTTGGTGTGCCCTAAACTGGTTTAGTGCATTTTGATATTTTTTCTTATTTTTGTAGGTTTTGAAGGACGTTTAAATGCATAATGTAGGCTCTTATAACTCCAAAAAGGTCGCCCCTTCAATATACCAGCCAGGCCGATATACCAACCTCTCTATATACCCGCCCTTACAAGAGGGAGAATATAGGTACGTGAGAGCAAAAGGTACGTGGTACGTAGGTGGTACGGAAGGGGGATTGTCCTGTTAATGGCACCTACCATAGAAAACTTATCCTCGCGCGCATGGGAATCACCCCAGATATGCTCGGTATGTCTTCGTCAGGATTTACGCCTAACAACAGTTGACAATCGAGAAATGGATGCAAATCAAGCCAAGGTGGTGATTAAATCCACGAATGGTCTTGATCAAGGGCTGGGGTCTTACGACCAGCTCCTTGGTTTAAAATTGTTTCGTGATGTGTGTGGGATTCGTTTTATCCAACAAAATGAAACTAGCATACATGAATTTTCCTAATGCAATGCAGGATTAAATGAAAACAATTAAAGAAACAGAAACAGAAATAGAAAAAATATAACAGAGATCATGAAAATCCCTACCTCTTCTCTGCCTGCTCCAGTTGTCTCTGAATTTTTGCTCTGAAAATCCGCAGACAAGAATTCGTCCCTCTGGGAGACGAATTGCAGAACGAATTCGTCCCTCCCGGAGATCGAATTTGAATTCGTCTCAGGGTCAGACGAATTGCAGAAAAGGATTCGTCCCTGTCAGAGACGAATAGTAGTCCGCAACAAAAAAATGTACCTGTCAAGCACAAAACACAAAACTTTGATCAGTTTCTGTGATTTCAAAAAACCAGGGAACAGGGTCCCACCGTGATCGCCACTGAAAGCACGAGATTCCGGTCAAAGGAAACACCAAGTGCAATTGCATTCAAAATTAAGCACGCTTAAGTCCTAGGAATGTAAATTGCATGAAACGAAAAAGAGACACATTGGAAGAGACGTAATCAGATAAAGAAAACACAGCCCTTTCATTAATTTCCTTCGATCTCTGTTACAATAATGCCTCCTCCCTTTTCAGGGGCTAGGAGCGCAAATAGGGTTTGATTACAATCGTTGAATGATTCCTCCTTTCGCGTGCCCACGATTGCAATTGGCAGGCCAAGATGATGCCGTCGCTGATGTCGATGAGTTCTTTGCCTCTGCTGCTTCTCCTGCAAACAAATAAATGATCAAGATGTCAGTAGCACCTGCTGCAAATGAAAAGCATTCTCTCTAAAACTAACAAAATATGCATACGAATATTTGCCTGAAACAGTGAAAACAGTGAATCCAAATTGCTTCAAAACCTGACAGAAGGTAAGAAAAGTTACCAGAATGCCACTACCACTGAGGTAGCTGGCCAATCCACCTTAAATCGGAATTCGTCCCTGGGCAGGACGAATTCTGACTGTAATTCGTCCCTGGGTGGGACGAATTCTTTTGAGTAGGAGAAACCGACCTGCTGCTGCTCCAATGTTGGATCCCGGGACCTGTAAAACTCCTAAAAATAGGGGGGTTAGGTAATTGGGGTCATTTTGGGATGACCCAGATGGTCATATTTTCCCAATTTGGCCTCCACCCTCGGTAATTTGACCTTGACACCTGCAAGTTAGCGAAACGACAAAGCAATACAAAACACCCTAAACTCTGACCAAAAGCTACAAAATTGCAATTATAGACTAATCAGACCTAGTAACACATAATGCAATCTAAAAAATAATCTAAAGTGCTCAAAAACTAAAATTAGAACTTGGGGGTGCGGGGGTGCCCAAGTGGGCCTCCCACCGTTGGCCCTTGATTTTGGAGCCAATCCACCAAGGATGGGCCCAAAACCTTTTAGGATTGGGGGGTCGGCGAATTGGTAGGTTCAGATGTCCATGTGTCGGATTTGAGTAAGGTTCGAGCTTCCAAATGCCACCCAACAACCTCCCTTGCAAAAGAGATTGGTGGATGTAGGAAGGTGAAGAAAGAGGGATGCAAGTGAGTCTTCAATTCGGCAGCACTTCGTTGCTTGAACACTCCTTCAACCTGTATATTTTGGGTGAGAAAAGTCCCACCTTTTATAGACCCAAGGGGTCTCTTTGGGAGGGAAGCACAAATGCCATGTGTTGGCCATAGGCGCCATGTGGCAGTCTTGTCTTCCCATGAGGGAGGGGAGTCCTCCATTGACTTGAACTTTGATAAATGCTTTTTGTAACAGTCCTCTAACGGCCCCTCTATCCACTTACACATGCGTGCAAGGCAGGAGCCCTTAACTGACTGTTCTAGGCTACCACTTGGCACCATTTGCCTTTTTGCCCGTTAATCTTGGAATTCGTCCCACCCAGGGACGGATTTAGAATTCGTCCTGGGGTGGGACGGATTCTATTTTGAATTCGTCCCGGGGTGATACGAGTACTGGGAAAAGTTTCCAAGTGTGCCAAATTGCTTCTTGACCTTACAAAATTGTTATGAAAGTGGTTAAGACCACTGTTTAACCTCTGAAGGCTGCCCTGGGGGCTGTGTTTGTCAAAGCGATCAGTGTTTGCAGTCACATAATCGGATTGGTGCTATTTTGGTGTCTACAGTTCTATACACAAAATATTGCAACAATAAGATTCAAACTCTTTTGCACTATCCTAAGATTTCGATCTAGCACAAAAAAAATACTTCAAATATCTAGGAGTGGCCATGAGCTTCCACCTCAAAGCCTCAAACTATTGGATCCCAACATTGAATAAAATGGTTAGGAGGATACAAAGTTACAGTAATAGTTGACTCAGTCTTGCGGGAAGGGCAGTATTGATTAAATTAGTGTTAGCTTCTCTTATAGTCTACCAACTATTAGTATATCATGTTCCCAAGTTTATTTTGTAAAAGGTATATGAAATCATATGTAACTTCCTATGGAAAGGAGGTAGGCAATCAAAAAGAAAAAATTTCCACTTGGTCAATTGGGAGATGGCCACCAAAAGTAGAATTCAAGGAGAACTGGGAATCAAAAAGAAAAAAGTTCCACTTGGTCAATTGGGAGATGGTCACCAAAAGTAGAATTCAAGTAGGACTGGGAATCAAAAAAATAAATATAGTTTCAAACACACTGGGATTAAAACTTCTTTGGAACATTCTTAAACACAATCGAGCATGGTAGTCAGCAAGTATGTAAATAATCAAACAGGTATTCAAATTCTCAAACACATAGGCAAACTTCCCACAACCTCGTTGGTTTGGAAACATATAGTGGTTGCAAAGAGCATAATAGAGGATTAAATTTTTTGGCTACTGAGATATGGTAAGTCAATTAATCTATGGGAGGATTCGATCCTAGGAAATTCACCATTAAGAGAGAGAACTTTAATCGAATTGTAAAATCACTTGGAAAGCCAAAGAATACTCAAATTAGATGACTTGTTTTATTTGACCTCATAATATCTGAACTAGATCTCCCCTCCCATTCCATATTAGCTTAAAGGATATTGTTATTATAAGTCCCACATGGTAAGCATTAGATATCTTCATCCCACGATGCCAAACAAACTTATTTGGGGTAGCATCAGTAGTAATAGGGAATACTTAGTGCATCTAGAATTCCAACATCAACATATTGGGTCTGCCAACAAAAAACTATCGATAGTGTAGAAAAATAAAGCACCACCTAAACTACAAGTATTTAATTGGTTAGTCTCTCAAAATAAAATATTAACAGGTGATAATATGCAAAAGAGGAGTATAGCAGGGTCTCATGTTTGTTACAGGTGCAGGCAGAATAGTGAAACAGTTTTCCATTTTTTGTTTGAATACCCAAAGGCAATTTCAATTTGGTTAGGAATAACCTAAATTCTTGGCACTTCCTACTCTAAAAGGTTAACTATAGATGATTTTTTTACCAATTGGAACAAAGAATATAAAATTAAACTAGAAGGTAAACCCCTACTGAAATATCTATGCAGCTCTCTAACATATTTTTTCATCTGATACATTTGATTGGATAGAAACCAGAGGATTTTTTAAGGCAAAGGTAAGGACACCAAAACTCTAATACAAAGGATAAAATAAGAATTAGTCCTAAATTTCAAATCTAGTTTCTATCAACAACAGTATGAAGAATATTTGTTACCCACAGAAAGAAGAATGATCTACCAACTTAATCTCCAAGCTTTCCTGACATAGGGAGGTCGTAGAGCAAACAATTCTTTGTCTGACGTATGTTTTCCAGTGCTCTTCTTTGATGATACCTCCAAGTCCAACCTAAATCAAGTAGTGACAGGGGAACTAATTCTTAGAGGACCCCATGAGATCCTGTTGAAATACATGATCATATTGGGAACAACATCTAACAATGTGGCAAAGGCTATTGGATGTGAAATCAGCTTAAAATTGGTGGTAAAGCAATAAATCACTCAAGTCATAGTTTATGGGGATTTTAAACTGATAATAATAGCTCTTGCCAAAAATAAAGATTTTATATATTTACAATTGAAGATTATTCAAGACAGAATTAGACAACTAGGTAGGATAATTGGAAAAATATCCTATCAACATGTAAGGTGGGAATTCAACAAAGAGGTTGACACACTATATTTTAAAGCAATAAATATAGCCTCTAGTTATTGTAGCCAAACTATCAAGAAGCATAAGGGCAGGGGTGGTATGCGAGGATGACGAGGACTCCAATAATGAGGTCATTTTGTATCTTCATGTTTGTTTTTTTTAAATGCTCTGTTCACTTGATCTCTCTAATTAGAGAGTTTTGTACCTTTTGTTAAGTAAATAAATATTTTCCTTTAAAAAAATATTATTCTTCTTACTTTAATATTATTTATTGTATTTCTTTCTTTTCGATATTTTTTTCTCAATAAATTAACTTTTCCTTCACTTTAATTTCTTTCTTAAATCAATTCCTTTATAAATAATTATATCCTTCACATACTTTAAGTATTTCAAACATTAGCTTTCTTTCCTTTCAAAAATTTCTTAATATAAATTCCTCTCTCCTTTAAATTATATTTTTTCTTCTCTAAATTTTCTTCTATTCTCTTTTAAATTCTCATTTCAAATATTTAAATAATCTCAAATTTCCTTTAAAATTTTCCTTTCAATTAAAAAAATCTCAACCTAACTATTAAATAGTTGCTTTCTCCTTTTAAATGATCTCAACCTTAATGCATAAATACTTTCTTTCTCTTTTTAATAATATGCACATAATTAACTCTAATGACAAATTGCCAAATTGCTTCTTGACCTTACAAAATTGCTATGAAAGTGGTTAAGACCACTGTTTAACCTCTGAGGGCTGCCCTGGGGCTATGTTTGTCAAAGCGATCAGTGTTTGCAGTCACATAATTGGATTGGTGCTGTTTTGGTGTCTACAGATGCCCCTTTTTGGGAAGCTGCCGGGTGACGTAGTGCTTGAGCAAAAATAGATAACCAAAGCACTAATGATTAGGGTTTCTTGGTAACCTAACCAACTTTTGATGCCCCAAGTATGGAAAGGGCATGCATTCTTGAATCCTTGCTTCTGACGAGCTAAGGAATTTGATTTCAAGTATTAACCTGTTTTGTTGAGGTGTGACTTGAACTTAGACATTGATCAATCATGAACAGGCAAAGGGCGTTTTTATCCTCAGGGGGAACCTTGTGTTCATGATTCACAAAATGCCAAGTGTTTGATTGATTTGATTGTTGCTTGTTTACTGCCCCAAGCAGGATCGTGATTGTCTTTGTCAATGATTCTTTGAATGCATGTCATTTTCCTTAATTGGGTGTGTGATTTTTGGTTGGTGACTAAGTGTGACTACCCCCTCAAGCGATGAATCGATGAGGGAATGACCTTCGTGAGAGAAGCGACGAGTCGCTTGACCCAAGATGACTTGTGCAAGGGTGCCTTTAAAGGGTTTATCGTTAAGCGTGTGCAATTTTTCCAACATTTGGACCTGTTTTTGGTGGGTGTTAACCCTTTTGGTGATGCCGTAATGAGGTGAAATCATCGAAAATCTAACTTCCCGTGGAGCGGTCCGGCTATTGTAGCCTTCTTGGGGAAGTAGGAGAGCGATAATTTGGACCTCGACATCAATTTTCTTTTCCAAGAGGTTAAGTGCGAGAGCACTTGTGTCCGACAATGCTTATTGCTTTGTTTTTATGTTGCATGTTTTGTTGTTTTTGTTGTGTTTTTTTTTTTTTGTGACACCATTTGGGGATTAAATTTTTGAAAATCCGTCTCCCGTGGAGCGGTCCGGCTATGGTAGCCTTCTTAGGGAGTAGGATAGTGATAATTTGTGACCCTGATGTCGATTTGCCATGCCAATAGTTTAAGTGCAAGAGCACTTGTGTCTGGCAATGTTTATTGCTTTTTGTTTGTGTTGCATTTTTTTTTTGTTGTTTTTGAATGGGTTTTGACCCTTTTGTGACGTCGTTTGGGGATGAAATTGTCGAAAATCCGTCTTCCCGTGGAGCGGTCCGGCTATGGTAGCCTTCTTAGAGAGTAGGATAGTGACAATGTAAACCCCGACATCAATTTTTCTATGCTAAGAGGTTAAGTGCAAGAGCACTTATGTCTGGCAATGTTTATTGCTTTTTGTTTGTGTTGCATTTTTTTTTTTGTTTTTGAATGGGTTTTGACCCTTTTGTGACGTCGTTTGGGGATGAAATTTTCAAAAATCCGTCTTCCCGTGGAGCGGTCCGGCTATGGTAGCCTTCTTAGAGAGTAGGATAGTGACAATGTAAACCCTGACATCAATTTTTCTACGCTAAGATGTTAAGTGCAAGAGCACTTATGTCTGGCAATGTTTATTGCTTTTTGTTTTTGTGTTGCATTTATTTGTTGTTTTTGTTGTTCTGATTTTCTTTGATCTTGTGCATGATGGTTGATGAATATGGATGTATGCATGTTGATTTATTTTGATGGATGCATATGCTATGATGAATGCAAATGGTTTTGATTTATATGTGATATGCAGATATGAAATGGATGAATGGGGTTTGTGATGTTTGGCTATGGCACCAAGGACTGTTTAGAACTCTGTTATTTTGTTTTTATGCGATTGTTGTGATGCATGACTTTGTATGTATACATGTGGTTTTTCTTTTTTTGTATTTTTTTGATGGTATTGTAAGGATGAAAAGTAGCGCAGATGGTTTTGGAATGAATGTAAGGTTTTCTGAGATTCAGTCAGTTTTAACTCACCATCCATGACTGTATTTTATCTTACAAGACTTTTTGACCAAGGTATGAATTAGACTTGTTTTTGACCTAGTTATTTCATATCCCTGTGTGTGCAATTGAGTTCATTTAGTGGTATTTGTTAGGATACCGCCAGTGTCAGATGGGCTTTCAATCGAACCTGTACTGAGGATCACCTAATTAGCTCCACGAATTCCTTTGTTGTATGTACTAAGATTAATCTACGGTGCAATCCAGGATGCCATAAGCTAGCTCATCCACATGTAAATATTGATCTGTACGCAAGTTAATGTGACAGATATATCGTCATGCGGGAGGTTTACTTCTGTTACCCATTGGCTATCAACCAAATTGGTACTGAAGCTTGCCTTATGACCTATAGAATGCTGAGAGTTCTAGGGATTCAAGGTCAACTCCCTTCTTTTCTTCAATTGTATTGGGATACTTGCTCGTTTGTAGTGATAAGATCACTGTTTATTTTGATTTGTTTTTCTTTTGAGCAAGGTATTGGGGATATGTAGTGATGAAAATCACTATCGTTTGTGCTCTTTGATGTGTGCACTGTATTTTGTCAAATTTTGGAGTTTTGACATTTTGCAAATTTTTGTGTTTTGCAAATGTTGAGAACTTTAGGGATTCTTATGGAATTGGGTAGGGAGGATGCTTGTCCTTTTGCCAACTCTCAGCATTCTAGGGGTCATTCGCACATGGGGATGAGCAAGATAACCGTTTCGCTTGTGGTGACCTAGATTATTTTGTAGGTTTCGTCTTTCGTTCACACAATTTGGGAATTTTAGTGTTTTGATTTGTGTTGGGATGTTACATAACAAGGTGTATTTCAATTATTACTCTACCTTTGTAAAATCTATTCGACTTGATACACTACATGGCTAAAGAGGAAAATGATGACTGAATTACTGAAACTCTTGGTACATTCCCAGACCACTGACTGTAGTGTGGTAAAAGTTATGCATGGTGTTTTTGTTATTTTTGTAAAATGGAACAGTGTGGAACAAGATGGTCTATCAGAGCAATTACAGCCTATGGTGCCTTTGACCTATTAGACCACAAATATGCAATGTATGGATGCAATGCTAATGCAACTACATATTTTGTAATTTTGATGGATTGTTTTTGGTGAAGGTGAATATGAGGTGCGAGAATATGATTTTTTTGATGAATTTGAGTATGCTTAGAATTGAGATGCAAATTTTTGTTGTTTTTGATGATTTTTGTTGTTTTGTTTTTTTTTTGAATTTCTTGATTTTTTTGACCAAGCGATTGCGATAATCGTTGGAGCTTTTTGGGTTGACCAAGAGATTATGATAATCCTTGGAGCTTTTTGTATTGACCAAGAGATTGCGATAATCCTTGGAGCTTTTTGGGTTGACCAAGAGATTGCATTAATCCTTGGAGCTTTTTGTATTGACCAAGAGATTGCGATAATCCTTGGAGCTTTTTGTATTGACCAAGAGATTGCGATAATCCTTGGAGCTTTTTGGATTGACCAAGAGATTGCGATAATCCTTGGAGATTTTTGGGTGACCAAGAGATTGCGATAATCCTTGGATATTTTTTGGGTGACCAAGAGATTGCGATAATCCTTGGAGCTTTTTGGGTGACCAAGAGATTACGATAATCCTTGGAGCTTTTTGGGTGACCAAGAGATTACAATAATTCTTGGAGCTTTTTGGGTTGACCAAGAGATTGCGATAATCCTTGGAGCTTTTTGTATTGACCAATAGATTGCGATAATCCTTGGAGCTTTTTAGGTGACCAAGAGATTGTGATCATCCTTGGAGCTTTTTGGATTGACCAAGAGATTGCGATAATCCTTGGAGCTTTTTGGGTTGACCAAGAGATTGTGATAATCCTTGGAGCTTTTTGGTGACCAAGAGATTGCGATAATCCTTGGAGCTTTTTGGGTGACCAAGAGATTGCGATAATCCTTGGAGCTTTTTGTTTTTGACCAAGTGATTGCGATAATCCTTGGAGCTTTTGGGTGTGACCAAGAGATTGCGATAATCCTTGGAGCTTTTGGGTGTGACCAAGAGATTGCGATAATCCTTGGAGATTTTTGGTTTTGACCAAGTGATTGCGATAATCCTTGGAGCTTTTGGAGTGACCAAGAGATTGCGATAATCCTTGGAGCTTTTTGGTTTTGACCAAGTGATTGTGATAATCCTTGGAGCTTTTTGGTTTGGATTATGGTTCTTCAGGGGATAGAGGTACCCCCAGCTTGATTGTCTTTGCACTTCGGATCTGGCTCTAGAGGTATGGGTTTAAATGGATCATCCCTATGCATGGAGATGAGGACAGGGTCCGCCCGCGACACTGATGTTGCTATGATGTCTCTTGGTGGAAGTTGCTCTTTGTGTGCCCAACGTGGTGGATGTAATGCTTGGTCCCACTGTGGTGGGTTAACGCGCCACTCATGCCCTAGTATTATGTTTATCTGTTGACATGCTTCTTCGATTTTTATGGGATGCCGATGTTGTCTTATGTGATTGCTATGTGCTATGTCTGTTTCATCCTCACCTTCGGACAATGTGTATAGCTCATCAGAATCTATAGATTCTGAGACATGGAGGACTGCATCATCAGGTAGCCCTACGATTAAAGGTTGATCTTCTTCGAAAGGAGCCTTATGTAAGTTGGGCCTTGGGAGCTCCAAAATCTTGGTCTCTACCAACTCTAAGTGCTCTAGTGCTTTGCATGTATCGGGAGATTTGAGTTCCTCCTCTTTGGTTGGTTCTTGTTGAGGAACTTGGGGCTTATGGAGGGGTAGCTGGATAGTACCCCCCATGCCTTGGTGGGGATTTTCATCTCGCTCTAATTCCTTAGAGGCTTCTTGATGAATTTCTAAGGGTGGCTCATAAGCCTGGGTGGATGTCTGAGGAAGGCACCCGTCATTGGTTATAGGAGCGGCCTCCCGTTCATGTCTAGGAGGCATCGGGGGTGGTGCTTCAAGAATCGAGAGAGTAGCCTCCCGCTCCTGTCTAGGAGGTGTTGGGGGTAGCATTTTATGAGGTCGCGATGACCTATCTTGCACCCAGGGGTTGTGCCTCTCGTAATGTTTTGTCTTATGTGTGTGAGGGGTTGGAGTCTCCTCAGGTAGTTTATAGCGCAACTTATCTGCTTTGTGCTGCATGTATAAGTCTTCTAACTCCTGACGACCTTGTTCTATGCGTAACTCATCCGCTTCGCGTTGCATGCGCTCTCTATCCAAGCGGTGTCGATACTTTATCTCCTGATGACTTTGTTCAAGCCGCGTGATTTGGGCTTGACGGGTGGTATGTCTGGCGACTATCGGGTCAGTTCGGTCTACCCTATTTTGCTTAGGAGGCTCGAATGTTTCTCTTATGTGTTGGCCTCGATCTTGATGATCTAAAATTTCAATGGGTCGCTTCCCTCTGTCGATGTAGGCGACATGTACTTGAGGCCGCACTGTTTGTTGTCCTCGAGGAATGCGATGATTTTATTCGTACTCCCTTTCATGTTGGCTCTCCTGCATAGTGTGTTGGAACAACTCATCCTTCTGGCGCTGAAGGTGTTCTTTGTTAATATATTACAATTCCTCTAAATGTAGTCGCTCTAGTCACTCTAGCTCAAGTTGCATGAATTGCATTTGGTGTGCGACGTGCTTGACAGATTCTAAGATGGTTGGTCCTGTCGCCTCATGTCTAGAAGGCCTAGATGCCTCTCCTAGATATTTTCGATCGTAGTGATCCAATATCTCTATAGGCGACCTCCCTTTGCTGGGGGTAGCGGCATTCCCTCGGGGCTTTGGCCTCAGTGAGTGGTCCTGATAGATAGCAGGTGCGGAGGCGTGTTGCTCCCGTGATGTGTATTGTTTTTGAGGAAGGTAAGGGTTTTCCTCATGCTCTCTTTCATAAGTGAGAAAGGGATGGATGGAGCTAGCTCGCCCTACCTGAAGTGCCTTGTGCTCTGGATTTGTCCTTGTAGTCCTGACAACTAGAGGGGGTGAAGGAAGGATAGTGTAATCAATTGGTTCCTCCCGTCGAACCCTATGTTGACCTAGTGCTTCATCGCGTAGTGACCGCTCATAGCGAGCATCTAAGGGATCTCTCCTATGACTGTACCCCTCATGGAAGGGTATGTGCTGAGTGCTTTGCTGAACAGGAGTGCCCTTAGAAGAGGTGCCCCTATAGTCCCTTTCCTTTAAGGTGTGGAGGGGACTGCCTTGTGTGTTAGGTAGCCAAGGTGGTATGACCAAATCCTTGGGATTGTAATGGATATGACTTGTTCTTCCTTGGATATTCCCCATAGCATCCGCCCGTGATTGGGCTTGGCTATGGGTGAGCACCATGATGATGTCTCTCTAAAAACCCTAAAAATTGAAATGAGTCATATGGGGCCCAAAATCGGTGTGCGCATCCCTCTTATAGTAGATAAGACAAAAATGAAGTTTCAAGTTCTATCTCTAAATACATTAGGAGATATTGACATCCGAACAGCTCAAAAAGTGCAAAAAAATGCGTGCCCAATTTTAAAACCTAATTTTGGGGCACTAGATGATGGAATTTGGCCCCAAAAATTGACTTTTCTGGGCAAATAGGATTCTAGGGAATCATATTTGTTTATAATTATGGTTAACTTTGGCTACTCTCAGCCATCCTTGTCCTATAAGTGCATCATATGCGGATTTCTACATAGAAATAATGACAAAATCTACCACAACGTCTTGATCTGCTATGTGTATCTTCTGGTTTATTAAAATACCCAATGTCTCGATGCCATACTGATCAGGTCCATATAGCTTAAAGGTTGGAGATCATAAGGCGGGTTTCCTAATTATCTGCCAAGTCTTTTCTGGCATTACGTTCACACTCGATCCTCCATCCATAATTACCTGAGTCAATGAATTGGTCAGTATTACGTTCAAAACTTCTATTTGTACGATAGTTGGCTTCTTCCCTACTTCAATCATCAGTATTTTTGGATCAATGAATTGGTCATGCTTGATAGTTGCTACCTACCAAGGTTCATCCTTCTTCTTGATGACTTCTCCGATTGTAGCATACATCTTTGCTATGATGCTAAACAAGTTGGTAACTTTTATTTCCACCTTCGTGTTTAGTACCGCTATTACCAAGCCTTCCATTGTTGCCTTCTACACGGTCTTCGACTATTGCAACACTTTCTCTAGAATTAGTTGATCTCCTTTTTCCTTGGCTAATTTTGTATTTATCATATCTTGGGCTTCCTGCCATCGTGCCTTCTCCTTGGTAGGGTTTGGGTATTCCTCCCTCTTCTTGGCCTGTGCCCTTGTTACAGCCAAGACTTCATTCTTTGGTTCCTCCACATCTCCTATGCTAATTAGGTTTATATTTTGTGTTCCACTAGTACTGGCCTTGTTCGGGAAATTGGCTTTCTCGTGGTTGCCTGGACTGCACCATTTGCACATCTACATGGTATTATTTCCATGATTGTTGTTTCTTGCATTCTACGTCTTTGGAAAATTCTTTGCGAAATGGCCCCATTCTTGACAGTTTTGACATTGAATAACTGGTCGACCCTCAGCGTCATATTGCAATCGGCTCTGGCCTCCTTGTCTTCCTCCTCATCAGTTATTCATGTATCCTCTATTTGTTGCAGCTTGTCCATTCCTTCCTGGGTTTGGTTGTTCTTCTTATTGAATGGCCAAAGTTTGATGTCGTTTGTTCTTAATATTGAATGGACACTTGACCACTGGATGACCTACAATTTCACATATGTTATAGTAAGCTTTCTTCGGACAGTCAATATTGGAATGCCCTTTCTTCTTGCAATCTGAGCACCAAATTTCCTTTTGATCTTTTTTATTTTCATTTTTGGCTTCTTTCAGTATCTTCTCCATTTCTTTCTTAAAGGTGTGGATCGTGCTATGCACCTTGTCTTCATCATCACTATCTTATTCTTCAATATGTTTTAAGTGACCTCCCATTTTGGTGGTAGTCTGATTCCCTTCACTTTTGAAGTTCTTCGCTTTCTCCAGTGCTTCTTCATATGTTGATGATGGTACTACATTCATCTTCTTCCTCCATATTGGAAGTAGTCCATCCAGAAACCACCGCTTAATCATACCGTCAGTAGGTACCATTTCCATTTTTTCATCAGTTGTTTTAGTCTTCTATTGAAGCTCTTAACATCTTCATATGTTCCCTGCTTTGTGCAGTAAATTTCTGTGATTATGTTAGTGGCATCCCGTATTGGTCAAAATTATTCTATGAATGCATTCTTTAGGTCTTCCCATTGTGCAAATGCTTGTCTACTCTATCTTTTCAAGTACTAGTTTATCGCCATGCCTCACAATATTGTTGGAAACAATTGCAACCATTGTATGTCTTGATTCACCCTATTTGCTTCTCAAATGGTAGTGCAAGTTCACACATGTCGGACTGGGTCTTCTTTCCCTTCACTTGAGAAAGGTGGGCATTTTTGTTGTATAGTTCTATTAGCCTAATTTCCTACCATAGTATTCTGGTATACAGGTACTGTTGTGTGTTGAGTTCTTTGCGGTTGTCTATCAACTATTTGTGGTGCAAAATTTTCCCCAAATAGCCTTTTCTATGTTCCCCCTTCATCTCTGATTCATGACATTCTTCATGAATATACCAAACGCGGCTCCAGTATTCCTCCCCATGAACCTCCGCAATGATGCCTTGATACCAGGTTCTCTCCTACAGTATCCTTTGGCCACTCCTCTCCCATTGGTTGGGGTGTTATCGTTCAATCATCAACTATGGGTGCTCTTTTTGCTATTTGTTCTTCCTTATTTTTTGCAGTCACCAACAAGGCTTCTATGTGTGCATTTTCATCGTCTTCAGCATTCCATACTTGTTCTATCTCTGGGTGAGACACCTCTGGGGCCTTGTTTTCTCGTAGGTTCGTTAGTCGTGCACTTCATATTACCCCTTTGCTTTGTTCCCTAAAATCATTCATGCACCTAACTCCCTCAATCACTTTGCCTAGACTCTCTAGGTTTTTTTATTAGGTAACGACACCAAATGTAGACAAAGGTGGGTACATTCCCGATACAGGTGATGACAGTTAGTATCAGGGTTAGGCAAGGTAATAAATGGTCTAATTGATAGGCTAACTTTGGCTATTAAGGGTCCAAATTTTGGATAGACAGGTGCAAACATCTAGGACTATGTTAAATGTCTAGTCTAGGCATCTGGGAGCCAGACGTCAGGTTATAGTTGGACGTCGGGTGAAGGAGCTGACGACTAGCCATTTGGTGGTGACTAGACATCCGGCTAGACATCAGGCCTCAGTGAACGTTCAACCACCATAACCACTTCTACTCTAGCACCTGTTCATCAATACGCAATAGCAAACCTATAATAATAATTCACCAGTCAAAAACTTGCAATATAGCCATTAATGCTTCAAACCTGCAACAGCTCCATTAATGGTAGCAACTTGTAACTCAACTCAACACTCAATGCATACACAGAATATGGATCAGAATAACAGTATTTGTATTATGCTTCAATCATGATTACAACATACAATGGTGATCTCAAATAAAGTTTGTGCTCTCTCTGTTTGTCCCTTATGCCTTACAAATATTTGAAAATGGGGTATTTATAGGGCTAGAAGTTGGTTATCCCAACCAACTTACCCAACCACTTCTACAACCGAATCTACTAACTAATTGATAATTAGACATCTAACTCTACTAACTAGTCGTCAGACCACTAGCCCAGACGTCTGGCTGTTAGACTAGACGTCTGGCAGTCAGACCAGACGTCTAACAGCCAGTCCAAATGTCTATCGACTAGTCCAAATGTCTAACTTCCAACCCAGATGTCTGACAAAATTGGACATCTGGTGACTAGCAACACTGGGTGTCTAACTTACAAACTGGACATTTGATGCCAACACTTCGACAAAATTGCTCAATTACATTCAAAATTGTTTGGTTATATTCAAAAATTTTGGAGGATGTGCCAGTCAGTCCTAGGGCTTAGAACTATTGTCTACACTCTGCATCCACAAATACATTAGCAGTATCTCATCCTTGCAGACCACTTAGGCATAGTAGAGTTTTGGAGGGTTAGTACAGTTTCCAAATTGTCTTATTTTTGTTTTATAATGCCAAGCAATAACTCCTTCATATTCATTTTAATATTAAACATTTTAATATATTATTGGTTATAATATTTTTCTTACCTTATTTTAAAACAACAAATATTATTTATTTTTAATGCCTTCATATATTTATATTTATACATATAGTTATATATAAATATGTTATTTTTAAATAAATAAATTCCTCTCAAACACACATTAATATACATAAGTATATGATTATTATTTATCTTACTTTACCCCTTTCCTTATATTCTCTTTCAGATCTTAAAACAACAATAGTCATATCATTACTTCATATTTATCTCGTTATTTAAAACTATGGCTCCCATGCATTTAAGCATTTTCATTGTCAACCAACATTTTAAACTATGGCTCCCATGCATTTAAGCATTTTCATTGCCAACAAAACATCATAAATTCACAATTTGGTAAATATCAAACATTCCTACAAATGCAACTACATGATATGCATCTACATGGATCGCTGGCAAATGCATTACCTATAGGGTTCTTTACCCTTATCAATCGGTGAATACACCATCGCTCATCATTTCCCTTGACTTACCTTACAACGGTCAACCCTTTTTCCTATTGATGAGATATATTTCCTTTGGATTATTTCCACCAATAACAGTACTTGTCCCTGCATCAACAGATACATCAATAGTATCTCGTTCTTGCAAACAAATTAGGTATACAAGAAATATAGATTTTGGAGTGTTATTACATCAACCCTCAGCTCTAAGTAGCAATACTAGTGCACGTAGTAGCTCCACTTTAACATCAAGTTCATCTCCACCTGCAAGAATGATCTCCAATATAAGAACACCAGTGAATACAAGGAGCTTAAAAGATATATATGAGGTAACTAGAAATGAAATAGAAGATGAACATCATTTTGAATTTGCTCTATTTTCTTAGTGTGATCATATTTCATTTAAAGAAGCAATTAAGAATAAAAAATGGTTAAAAGCTATGGATGAAGAGATTGAAGCCATAGAGAAAAATTAGATTTGGGAGCTAATGGATCTTCCAGCAGGTAAGAAAACCATTGGTGTAAAATGAGTACACAAAACTAAGTTTAATATCCAAGGTGGTGTCAAAAGGTATAAAAAAAGGCTAGTTACAAAAGGCTAAAAGTAAAATTCAGGGATTGACTATCATGAAGTGTATGCACCTCTAGAGAGACTTGACACAGTTAAAATGATTCTAGCATTGACAGACCAAAAAAGGTAGAAATCCTATTAGATGGTTGTCAATTCTACCTTCCTAAATGGAGTGTTGGAAGAAGAGGTATATATAGACCACCTAATCAGTTATGATCAATAAGGGCAAGAATGAAAGGCACTAAAGTTAAATAAATCCCTATACAGGTTGAAGGAAGCACTAAAGGCTTGGTACAATCGTATTGATGTATACTTTCAAGAGAATGGGTTCATCAAATATCCATATGAGCATACCTTGTACATTAAGACCAATGAAGAGGTAGATATGATAATATTTTGCTTGCATGTAGATGATCTAATTTATACTAGCAATAGTAATATGCTATTTGATCAATTTAGAAATGCAATGAAGCATCAATATGAGATGACAAATTTGGGCCTAATGAAATATTCTCTCAGCATTGAATTTATCCAATCTACAAATGTTATCTTCATCTGTCAAGGTAAGTATAAAAGATATGTCTTGAAGAGGTTTAGAATGGAGGATGACAAACCAACCATCACTCTAGTTGCAACAAGTCTAAAATTGAGCAAGAAATATTGCAACAACAATGTTGATCCAACATTCTATAAAATATTAGTTGAAAGCCTTATGTATTTGACTCGAACCAGACTAGACCTGATGTTTATAGTGAGTTTACTTAACAAATTTATGGAGGCACCGAAGAACACTCACTTGTAGGTAGTCAAAATAATACTATGGTATGTCAATAGAACCAAGGACTATGGAATATTTTATGCAAAGAAAATACTAGCTTGAGCTTGTTGGCTACACAAATAGAGATTGGTCTAGCAATATAGATGATAGGAAGAGCACTTCCAGTTATACATTCCATCTTGTATTGGGTGCAGTTTCATGGTCATAGAAGAGACTTATTTACCCCATTGTTAAGAGTATGGAATCCTTGATATTCTTCTAGACTATGATCCTCTTCATCTTTGAGTGTCTCACGATCAAAAAAATTTCCACTAGTCTCTTGATTTAGGTTAATTATTGATAGATTTGAGAAAAAAAATTAAAATAGCCATGATAAAACATATTTTGATATACACAACATGTTTTCTTTCCTCAATAATTGGTGTTTTATAGATGAATTCCCTTAAAGTATTACCAATTATTTTTATAAACCTTTTTATTTATAAGTTAACATGGACATCCAAAAAGAATAAAACATACTATAAGACTTTTGACATTTTTCAACCCCATATAAAACTTGACACTTGACCCTATTAAATATATCATGTGTAGTCACCTATATTTTTATCCCTAACTTTTGATTTAAGAGAAGATAATCAGGAAATTCATTTTAAAAAGATAGTTACTAAATAATTTGAACTGGATCACCAATTTTATCTAGTTCAACTTTGAATATATAAACAAATTTGACAAATATCTATTGAACTTGCATATCAACCATTTATTTTTACAAATCATTATATCATACTCCACCATATTATCTTTTATAATCAAATTTAATGTAATTTTTTTTTTTGGTCGTCTAGTTATGTCGAGAGGTGTTCCTACAATGGTAGACAAGGGGGGTGGGAAGCAAAGAGGTCATACATGTCACGTCGTAAACAATTTTTTTTATTATTAAAAAATCCGACATTAACAAAAACATTTAAAATATTTAAACTAAAAAAAATCTAACTAACCGTTGCATAATTTAAAATTTTTAAATTAAACCAGTTGACTAACCAACCGTTGCAACTGTTTAAAAATGGCCGCCTATCTTGGAGATCACACCCCCAAGAAATAATATAAGCACCTCGAAATTGATAACTCTGGACGTTTTTAGATATATATCATTTATATCTAAGCTAGTTATATAATCAATATTCTACTAATATATATCTCCTTTCACCTACTATCTATTTATATGTTCGGAAAATCTTGTTGCTATTTGGTGTTTTTTTAATAATCTTGTTGCTATTTGGTGTTTTTTTAATAATTAGCTAGATATGTTCGATGTCAAATCTAAAACTATTTTATTTATGCGGCATGTTCCAAAAAGAAGAAACAAGGGCAGACCGAGGACAGGTAAATGACGACGACTTTTGATTCCAATCTTTGAAATTACGTCCAAAATGAAAGAGACAACTTAATGGGACCACTGGTTCGTGCTTTGAGTTATAATAATTTTTAATTTTAAAAGGATTCTTAACCGCGGAAGCATATAATTGAGGGTATATTACCTATATTATATAATTTTTAAGTAATTATATAATTAATTTTTTTCTTTCTTGTAGACATATAGTAGTAGGGGCATCGCCTGGTTCTTTGGATATGCCACTTGCATCTAATTCTTTCCTTTAGTCTGGGAAAAAGTTATGGTGAATATTGTTATTTGAAGTTGTAGCTTTTCTCTTTTTCCTTTGGAACAATGAGTAACTACACTGAACGATGTGATCGAATAGCAATATACTCGTGGGCAGGAGATACGATTGCTGATGGCTAAAGCTGACGAATGTATTCCTGGCAGAAGAGAAATACATCATTGTTAGTCGAGTATCTCTTGCTTTGCTTTATTTGAGGTTTTATGTAACATCGAAGACACAAAGAAGATGAGCCACAGTACATGTGGTACTAGTTGCTTGGTTGTCTTCAATTCCATTCCCCTTCCATACGACACAGATTGAACTATTCCTTGGAAACAATACTTTTCAAATCAGCAATCGAACGGTTAAAGCTGACGAATGTATTCCAGGCAGAAGAGGAAAGTGGTCAAAACGTTAGCGGAGTATCTCTTCTTTTACTTTATTTTATATTTTATGGAAGTTGGTCCCTGCTACTTGCATCTAATTCTTTCCTTCAGTCTGGGAAAACGTAATGGTGGATATTGTTATTTGAAGTTGTAGCTTTTCCCTTTTACCTTTGGAATAATGTTCAAGTCTAGAATCATTGAATGCTAGATTTTTGCTCCATTGGTTGCATTTTTGTTGAAATAGTTAGACTAGCTATTGCATAGCTTTAATTTACTTAAAGGTACAACCTAAGACGGAGAGTGAGGTTTAGGTTTCATATCACCTCAATACTTGACTGTACCTCTAATAATCTGTAATGAATAAAAGATATCCTTAATAAATATTATTCCTCTCATCCATGGAATAACTATAAATATCTTAGGTAGATGAGGGCAGGAAACAGATTGGTTCCTTATTTACTCTTTTGAAATCTCCTAGCAAGCTCTAAGTTTTCAATAATTACAACATAGCCTCAGCCCAATTTTTATATATTTTCTGTCGTATTCTTGGGTATTCTTTGAATTCAGAAGTTATCATTATAATTTTTTATTTATTTTTATAAACTTTTATTTTAATTAGATTAGAAAGGACTTGAATTTAGAACGACTAACCTCAAATAGCAAACATTAGTTTATCTGCTTAAATAAAATAGTTTTAGATTTGACATGGATTTAACATAATTTTCCATTTGACATCGAACATATCTAGCTAATTATAAAAATAACAGCAAATAGCAACCAGATTTTCCGAACATATAAACGACTAACCTCAAATAGCAAACATTAGTTTATCTGCTTAAATAAAATAGTTTTAGATTTGACATGGATTTAACATAATTTTCCATTTGACATCGAACATATCTAGCTAATTATAAAAATAACAGCAAATAGCAACCAGATTTTCCGAACATATAAATAGACAGTAGATGAAAGGAGATATGTATATTAGTAGAGGATGCCTTTTAAAGGCACAGCGTCTTCACCGAAGGATGTGATGAACATATAAATAGATAGTGGATGAAAGGAGATATGAATATTAGTAGAAGATGCCTTTCAAAGACACAGCGACTTCACCGAAGGATGTGATGGAATAGCAATAAAGCTCGTGCGAAAGCCCATACAGTTATAACCGAGTTACAGGTAGAATATGACCGCAGATAAAACTTTGGCAGAATATCTCTTGTTTTGCTTTATTTCAAGTTTTATGAAATAACATCTAATTTTTTTAGTTGGTATAAAAAGGATAACATCTAATATCTATCTAATATTTTAAGATTTGGTTGTTATTTAAAACAATTAATATATTAAAACTTTATATAATACTTAATAATAAATAAATAAATATAAATATTTTATATAATTATATATATATTGTTATATTTAAATAAAAATTTTATACCAGAAAATAAAAACTTGTAGTTTATAGTGCACGGAAAATAAAATATATATATATATATATATATATATATATATATATATATATATATATATATATGGTGTAAAAAGAGAAAAAATCAGTAATGAAAGGTGAAATAAGTTTAGGATAATTATATTTATCTTTTTGTTTTTAGTTAGAGTTTAAAAAATAAAATTATAATAATTTTAATATTAATATATTTTTATAAATTTATATTATTTAAAAATAAATTTTGTTTTTAATAATTAAGTATATGTAAATTTATGTGTAATTTTAAAGGTTAATTTTTTAAAAATAAAAAAAATTCTATAAATAGTTATTACCAACAGTTTAAATAATTTTAAATTTTATGAATGTTTATTTTTTCATTTATAAATTTTTCTTTTTGCATCTTTTTATTTTTTATTTATTTTGCTTATTACTTTCTTAATAATTTTTTCTTCAATATAACTTAATTAACTTATTATTTTTATTAAAGATTATAAGTACCTTTTTCATATTTATATAGTTCTCTAATGAGCCTATTATCCTTATAAATGAAAAATACTATATCTTAGATATAGATATAATAATTTAACATGTTATTATAATTTAAATTATGATTAGGTATATTCATATTTAATTCTTATAAGTAGTATTAAGTTATTTTTATAATGTTAGTTAGAAGTAAACAAAAAAAAAATATTAAAAACAACAATCAAGTGAAGATAAGGTTGAACTTAAGGTAAAAACAAAAATGTTAAAAGGAAGTTAAGGTTGGAATAGGATAAAATGAATAAACTAGACTTCTGAGTAACATGATTTTATGTGGTGTGCATTAATAAATGCATAAACATTAAAAAATTATATTATGCAAACTTAATGATGATGTAGGAACACTTTAAGGTTTACAGACAATCAATATATTATATTATATTATAGTTTTTGCTTGTTCAATTTTGGTGGTAGACAACTATTGAGCATCATCAATTTCTAAGATGGGCTATCTTATTTTAAGTTCATTCATAGAATGACTAATGTGTTATGGATTGCAGTTTTTCATGTATATTAATTTCTTTTTTTAATGCAAATGGCTTGCCCATAGAACACACTCACTTGAATATCAAATGTGATCTTATTATTCAAGCAGATGAGAATTAATGAAAATAGGATAAGATTGGTGAAAAACGGTGAAAAGTTATAATCTTATCTTATATAAAAATAATATTATAATCTTTTAAGGATATCTTTTGGCATTTGAAAGACTATTTGTATGGATGTCTTTTGTTGACTACATATTGATCTCTAAGGGTATAAGTGATTGAATATGCATTAGAGTATTTGTGCTGTTAGAGATCTAAAACAAACTTAAGAAGTGTATATATGTGTTATGGGCCTTACCTGCAGGTTTTTTAATTTATTCTCTAGATCCGTTTTGAGTTCATTGTGACTTGCTATTATTAGCTATTTGTTTGTAATAAGACAAAGACCACCTCTTCTGTTGAGAAAAGCTCAATTGTTTTGTAACAAATATTTGAAGATTTATGTCAACTCTATGTTTATTTTCCACTATCTTATTATTGATTTTGTGTTCATTTCCCACTGTTTCATTATTGATTTTGTTTTAAAGCTTCTCTTGTCGGAAGTAATTTATCTTACTCTTCCTAACTAATGTACCAATTGGTATCAAAGTAATAAACTGAAGTATCTTGAAGTTGAAGAATGGTTTATAAAGAAATTAGAAGGGGTGTACCTATACAAAAAGGCCCTAGAAATATTAAAATGGAAAAGTTATTAGAACCCACCATAAGCTTACAAGCTTCAAAGAAAACATCTATTCCTTGTGTGGTGATTGGTTTTCTTTTGACATGTAAACCGTAGTCATGCAGAAGACAGCGATCCAAATATGTTATTTTGTATTCTTGAGAAATAGGTAAGCTTTTTCTTATAAATAGGAATGCTTGATATGTGTCGTCTCCGAGCATTTATCTGTTTGTTTAAGGTTTGTGGAGGGTGCTATTTATTCAATGGCAGAATCTCCAGCGCCAGCAACTTCTGAAGATTACGAATCAATATTCTATTTGACGCCGAGAACCACAGCCAACAACATATTTTTTTTAACATTGCCATTTGTGTTCAGTCTTCTGGTAGCACTGGATACAGTGAAAGCGTTCAAAAAGCGTGCGCACTGGGTTCCAGGGAGCGCTCTAACTCTCAGTGCTCTCACCATCCAGTCTATTTCTTTCTTCTTCTTTTTCCGTGCTGTTCAAAATTATTTAGGAGGAGGAGAAACAGTTCAGTATGAGGACACCCATTTTTTTGAAATCTTCCTTGGATATGAAGTGATCATTGACTTTGGGAGACTCTATATATGTGTCTTCGTAGGATATGTATTGCCCAGAATTGAGAACCCTCGCTCTGCAAAACCTTTCAAATTGATTTTAGCTTTAGTAATTAGTTTAGTGGCTCAGATTTCCTCTGAACTTTCCTATGTGCAGAGTCACAGTAAGTTAAAAGCCAAAGTAAAAGTAGACCTTTATGAGTCGTGTATGTTTTGGTATTTCCTGTCTATTTACATTTTCTATTTATCAATTATATTTTTAATTTTTATATTAGTTTGCACAGTAATAGCTAGCAAGCCTCTTCGTGGAATTCTCAATAAGAGGATTGCGGCAGTTGTTTCTGCTGTTGATGAAGTCGAAGGATGTCAAATTATTTCTCCTTGTGTTGAAGATTACTAGGAATGCCATAGGGAACGTGCTTGGAAGGATTTTGAAAATGAAGTTTTCAAATCATGGATTCTGGGTCGAATATGTCAGCCCGATTATGTCATTGCCAGATCACCGTTGAGTTCGGCAATTGGATTGGTGGTCACTATTTGCGTCATGTTCTGCGTCTTCAAAACTGTATGGCTGGCTAGGAACTACAGGGATCATTTTTACCTTAATGGAGAAGTTCCTCTTGATTGGGTATATTTCTGTGCTAGCTGGCCGTTTGAAATGGTAGGATGGGGTGTCATCTGCTGGAGATGGTTGGCGGCACTCTTCTACTTTCCCAAGCTCAAGCTCCGTGGAGGGATTTGGAATCTGTTTAGAATTGAAGAATTTTGGACGAGAAGCATCGTTGAGCCCATTCATGTATGTGAGCATAAAGGCTCTCACTTGCATCCACGACATCCACGATCCAGAGACAATTATTTTATAAGCTTGTTAACTAGGATTGTTGTCAAAATCAGGTTATATAAGTTGCTTCATATGCTAAAAGCGCTTCAAATCTTGCTAGTGTTAGTGAGCAAAAGTTGCCAGCTTTTGTCAGAGATGTTACTCTTGAATCCATTTGTGTTCATTATGAACTGGTTGCTACCCGGACCCTCCGTCTCAACCTCCCATGGCCAGCAGCCATTTTCAACTTCAGCTCGTTATAAAAAGTTTGCACTTATATTGAAGCGAGTATGCATGCCTGGAGAAGATCCTGCCTCATTGTGGGAAGCCAACGTGAGCGCCATCAAGCAAATAGATCTTATCATGGAAGAAGGCCGCAAAGAGGGTAGGCAGTGCGAAATTCTCATCTCATATTGGGATGAGTTTTCTCAGCAATGGATTGACGAAGGTTTTGGACTTATAGATGAACTCAGGCGGGAAAGATTGCCGCGAGTTCACGCTTATTTTCCACATCTAGACAAGATTAGTTGGAAGATGACAGCTGTATCCTTACTCCATATCATCGTCCGACTCGAGAGGAACAAGTCTCAGCTCGTGAATACTGCTGTAAAAGCATGCAAAGAAGCATGGGATGTAATGAATTTAATGGATAATGCACGAGTCGGAGACCAGATGCTGAACCTGATGGTGGACATAGTAGGCTTTGGGTCAGAGATAGCGTCGCCATATGAAGTTCATGTAAGCATGGCAGTAGACAAAGAATTCTCCAGACTCCAAACATTGTGTGAACAACTTCCTACTTGTTCGCAAGTAGGAGGAGAATGTTAGAAAAATTAACCCAGATTTCACGCCTGTGCCCAACTGCGCTCCGAACCTTGGGCGAAACCGGATTGCGCTCCAGACATGGGCGAAGTCGGACTGCGCTGCCGCAGTCCGGGATCCCAGCAAAGGGCTGACATGACGCCGCACCTACCCTCTGACAGATGTGACGCTAGTGCGGCGATTGGTCAGAAACCCTAGTTGAGGGCCTGTCAGAACCTGTCAGAGGACAAACCCTAATCCTCCTCTTCTGCGGCTATATAAGGCGTCTCGGGTATTTCGAAGTAGAGGAGCAAGAGCAGTGAAAGAGAGTGAGAAGGCAGAGAGCAGAAAAAGGAGAAGAAGAGTATCTCAGTGAGCAGTTTGACTCAGCTGATTAATGTCCGAGCAGCCGACTCGACATTTTGTCTGTTTAGTTTATCCTGCAGCGCAGCCTGCAGATGTAATTTCCTCGGTTGAGGAACTCTGTAACCCCCGTTTAATATAAATAAAGTTTGCTATTTGTTTTAGGCATCTTTAGGGTTTGCAGTTTGTTGCTCTCTGTTCCGGCATCTCTCTCTTCTCATACGGGTGTTGCCAAGCCAGGCAAACCCAGCGGCAGCCACGGAAGACGAAGAAGTTGAAGGCCGATTTGGGTAAAGCAGCTCGAGTGCGCGAGAGAAGTCAGAAGTCGGCCGCAGTCCGCACTTTGCCCAGCGCAAGTCCGTCGGCTGACCGAAGTACAAACTTCGCACAGTTTCGGGCGAAGTCTGTTTGCTTCCCCGAAGTGCGAACTTCGCCCAAATTTTGGGCGAAGTCCGTCGCAGCCGCGAAGTGCGAACTTCACCCAAATTTCGAGCGAAGTCCGTCGCAGCCGCGAAGTGCGAACTTCACCCAAATTTTGGGCGAAGTCCGTCGCAGCCGCGAAGTGTGAACTTTGCCCAGTTTAGGGCGAAGTCCGGCTGCGCAGCCGAAGTGCACACTTCGCCCATTCTTGGGCGAAGTCCGTCGACGCAGCCAAAGTACGCACTTCGCCCATTCTTGGGCGAAGTCCGTCGGCGCGCGACTTGCGCACTGCGCTCTCTGAGCTGCATGACGCTCGGACTTCGACGAAGTTTGAAAAAAAAAAAATGTCGTGCGGACTTCGGCGAGTGAAATTTAAAATCGCTCCTTCAAATTGGTATCAGAGCTGATAGTGCCGTGACACGGAGATAGAAGCATGGCTTTCGAGAGAAACTCGTTGCAGTTGCAGATCCCGTGATTTAACGGTAAGAACTACGATTACTGGAGCATCCAGATGAAGATCCTGTTCGGATCTCAGGAGCTATGGGAGTTAGTCGAGAACGGCTACCCAGAACCGACAGATGCAGCAGCACTGGCCGCCCTCTCTCAAGTAGATAAGGATCTGTTGAAAGAGCACAAGAAGAAGGACCAGAAGGCCCTCTTCTACATCATGCAAGCGGTTGAGGAGACCATCTTCCCACGGATTGCATCAGCCACCAAGGCCAAGCAGGCCTGGGAAACCCTGGCAAGTTCGTATCAGGGCACCGACAAAGTGAAGTTGGTGAAACTGCAGATGCTCAGGAGACAGTTTGAGAACCTGCAGATGAGTGAGTTTGAGTCGATGAGCGACTTCTTCACCCGGATGACTGACATTATCAACCAGATGCGGTTGAACGGAGAAAATGTCTAGAGCCAAAGAATCATGGAGAAGATTCTCAGAAGTTTTCCTGTGAAGTTTGACTCGGTTGTGATAGCAATCGAAGAGTCGAGGGATCTGACAACCCTCTCGACAGACGAACTCATGGGTTCATTGCAGACCCATGAACAGAGGCTGAGCCGTTCATCTCAGACCTCTCTAGAGCAAGCATTTCGGGCTCAGGCCTCAGTCCGAGACAGCGGCAGACAAGACTCCCACCACAGCGCTTCTAGTTCTCAAGGAGGGAGAGGCAGAAGCAGGCGTGGGAGAAGAAACAAGCAAGGAGGGAGATCAAACCCTCATGACGCTAAGCCAAGTTGCAACTTTCATCAGCAAGGAGGAAGAGGCACTGGCAAAAATCAGCAAGGAAGCTCTCAGAAGAAGGACATGTCAAAGGTCCAATGCTACTACTGCAGCAAGTTCGGCCATTATGCCTCACAGTGCAAGAAGAATATGGCGAACGAGAATCAGCAACAAGCCCATTATACGGAGGAACCCGGAAATGCGGCAGGAGGAAATGTACTGTTGACTTGCAGTATTGAAGAGGAGAGCAAGAAAAACATATGGTATCTTGACAGTGGTTGCAACAACCACATGACTAGGAATAGAGAGATGTTCTCACAACTGGATGAAACAGTCCAGTTCGAATTTAAGATGGGGAACAACAACAAAGTTCCTGTGATGGGGAAAGGAAAGATCCTCATCCGCACCTGGCACGGTGAAACAAAAACAATTCAAGATGTTTTTTATGTGCCTGGGTTGAAGCACAATCTGCTAAGTGTTGGACAACTTGTGCAGAAGGGGCACACTGTACTGTTCAAAGACGGTGTCTGTTCCATCAGAGACAAAGTGCATGGACAAATCGTAACGGTGTCCATGACAAAAAACAAAATGTTTTCACTGCAGATTTAGAATGAATCATTAATGTCTCTGAGTACAGTTGAGAAAGATGCTACCTGGCTGTGGCATCTCAGATTCGGTCACCTGAGCTTTAGTGGCCTGAATCAACTGCATAGGATGCGAATGGTGAAGGGTTTACCCCTTATTGAGCAACCGAACCAAGTGTGTGAAGTTTGCCTTGTTGGCAAGCAGCACAGGGATGCATTCCCTGTAGGACAGTCTTGGAGAGCATCACGGCCTTTGGAGCTGGTGCACTCAGACATTTGTGGTCCGATGCAGACCACCACATTTGCTGGCAACAAATACTTCTTGACGTTTATAGATGACTTCAACCGGAAGACTTGGATTTATGCCATCAAGCTGAAGTCAGAGGCATTTTCCAGATTCAAGGAGTTCAAGGCTCTGGTGGAGAAACAGAGCGGTTATTATGTGAAGACTCTCAGAACTGATGGAGGTGGAGAGTACATCTCCAACGAATTCCATAACTACTACAAGCAGCACGAAATTTGAAGGCAGTTCACTGCCAGATACACGCCACAGCAGAATGGCGTAGCTGAGAGGAAGAACCGAACCATCATGGAAATGGCACGAAGCATGATGAAGGCGAAGGGATTGTCACATGAATTCCGGGCGAGAGGTTGTAACATGTGCAGTCTACTTGCTGAACAGATGTCCCACCAAAAGCGTGAAGGACAAAATCCCTCAGGAGGCCTGGAGCGGAGTGAAGCCAAGTGTCGCTCACTTGCGTGTGTTCGGGTGCATTGCATATGCACATGTTCCAGAAGAGAAAATGCAGAAGCTAGATGATAGAGCTAAGAAGTGCATTTTCATAGGGTATAGTGAGCAGGCGAAGGCATATAGGCTGTACAACCCTGTGACGAAGAAGCTCATCATCAGCCGTGATGTGAAGTTTCTTGAAGATCAAGCCTGGAACGGGAAGTCCGAGACTGGCCAGTTAAAGCCAGCAGAAGTTCAGTCTGTTGACTTGGAAGAAGGAAGTGTGCAGCCACCTGCAACTTCTAGCAGCAACAGCGGTGCCAGCAGTAGCACAACCACTCCATCACGGTCGCCTCCACTTGCAAGTAGAATCCAGAACCTGAGGACACCTGCGAAGACTCGGAGCTTGCAAGACATTTACGAGGCAACCCGAACCCACATAGATGAAGAGCACTCTGACTTTGCATTCTTTACTGAAGTTGATCCAGTAGAGTTCGAAGATGCAAGTCAGAATCAGAAGTGGGTGCATGCGATGGATGAGGAGATAGCAGCCATTGAAAAGAATGAGACATGGCAGCTGACAGATCTTCCAGCAGGGAAGAAGACCATTGGGGTCAAGTGGGTTTATAAGACAAAGTTCAACGCCCAAGGAGACGTTGACAAGCATAAAGCCAGATTGGTGGCGAAGGGTTACAAGCAGAAGTCAGGCATCGATTACCATGAGGTATTTGCGCCTGTAGCCCGACTTGACACAGTCAGGATGATCCTGGCACTCGTAGCCCAACAAGGTTGGAAGATGTACCAGATGGATGTCAAGTCAGCCTTCCTCAACGGAGTGTTGGAGGAAGAGGTCTACATTGACCAGCCACTAGGTTACGAAATTGAAGGCCAGGAGGGCAAAGTCCTGAAGCTAAAAAAGGCCCTATACGGTTTGAAGCAGGCACGCCGAGTATGGTATAGCCGGATTGACGGCTATTTTCAGGAGAATGGGTTTCAAAAATGCCCATATGAGCACACCCTATACATGAAGACAAATGAAGCAGGTGAGCTCATTATCATCTACCTATATGTGGACGATTTGATTTATACTGGCAATAGCAATGTCCTATTTGACCAGTTCAGAATAGCCATGAAGAAGGAGTTCGAGATGACGGACTTAGGGCTGATGAAGTGTTTTCTTGGCATTGAAGTTGACCAATCGGCAGATGGCATCTTCATTTCTCAGGGCAAGTATGCGAAGGATGTCCTGAAGCGCTTCAAGATGGAGGACAGTAAACCTGCCATCACACCTGCAGCCACAGGTTTGAAGCTGAGCAAATTGGATTCAGGGAGGAATGTCGACCCAACCCTGTTCAAGAGGCTAGTTGGCAGTCTAATGTATTTGACTGCAACTCGGCCAGATCTGATGTTCGGAGTCAGTCTGATCAGCCGTTTCATGGAGACTCCAAAGGACACGCACTGGCAAGCAGGCAAGAGGATCTTGCGCTATGTCAATGGGACACGAAACCATGGCCTATTTTACGCCAGACAAGACCAGTTGGAGCTAGTGGGCTTCACGGACAGTGACTGGGCTGGCAGTACCGACGATCGAAAGAGCACCTCCGGGTATGCTTTCCATCTCATATCAGGGGCAGTATCATGGGCATCCAAGAAACAACCCATCGTTGTGTTGTCCACGGATGAAGCAGAATATGTCGTCGCCACATCAGTCGCATGCCAGGCAGTTTGGCTGTGAAGAGTTCTGAGTGAACTGAACTTTCCTCCGGAAGGCGCGACAACAATTTTCTATGATAACAATTCGGCCATTGCACTCTCAAAGGATCCTGTGTTCCATGGTCGGACAAAGCACATAGACATCCGGTATCATTTCATCAGAGAGCTGGTGAAATTTGATGAAGTACAACTACAGTTTTGCAGGTCCAAGGAGCAGCTAGCTGACATCTTCATGAAGCCTTTGAAGGAGGAAGACTTTAGCAGATTGTGAGAGCAGCTTGGAGTCAAAGCGCTCATGAAATCAGGCTTAAAGGAGGGTGTTAGAAAAATTAACCCAGATTTCATGCCTGTGCCCAACTGCGCTTCGAACCTTGGGCGAAACCGGATTATGCTCCAGACATGGGCGAAGTCGGACTGCGCTGCCGCAGTCCGGGATCCCGGCAAAGGGCTGACATGACGCCGCACCTACCCTCTGACAGATGTGACGCTAGTGCGGCGATTGGTCAGAAACCCTAGTTGAGGGCCTGTCAGAACCTGTCAGAGGACAAACCCCAATCCTCCTCTTCTGCGGCTATATAAGGCGTCTCGGGTATTTCAGAAGTAGAGGAGCAAGAGCAGTGAAAGAGAGTGAGAAGGCAGAGAGCAGAAAAAGGAGAAGAAGAGTATCTCAGTGAGCAGTTTGACTCAGCTGATTAATGTCCAAGCAGCCGACTCGACATTTTGTCTGTTTAGTTTATCCTGCAGCGCAGCCTGCAGATGTAATTTCCTCGGTTGAGGAACTCTGTAACCCCCGTTTAATATAAATAAAGTTTGCTATTTGTTTTAGGCATCTTTAGGGTTTGCAGTTTGTTGCTCTCTGTTTCGGTGTCTCTCTCTTCTCATACGGGTGTTGCCAAGCCAGGCAAACCCAGCGGCAGCCATGGAAGACGAAGAAGTTGAAGGCCAGATTTGGGCAAAGCAGCTCGAGTGCACGAGAGAAGTTAGAAGTCGGCCGCAGTCCGCACTTCGCCCAGCGCAGTCCGTCGGCTGACCGAAGTACAAACTTCGCACAGTTTCGGGCGAAGTCTGTTTGCTTCCCCGAAGTGCGAACTTCGCCCAAATTTTGGGCGAAGTCTGTCGCAGCCCTGAAGTGTGAACTTCACCCAAATTTCGAACGAAGTCTGTCGCAGCCGCGAAGTGCGAACTTCGCCCAAATTTCGGGTGAAGTCCGTCGCAGCCGCGAAGTGCGAACTTCGCCCAGTTTAGGGCGAAGTCCGGCTGCGCAGCCGAAGTGCGCACTTCGCCCATTCTTGGGCGAAGTCCGTCGACGCAGCTGAAGTACGCACTTCGCCCATTCTTGGGCGAAGTCCGTCGGCGCGCGACTTGCACACTGCGCTCTCTGAGCTGCGCGACGCTCGGACTTCGACAAAGTTTGAAAAAAAAAAAAACGTAGTGCAGACTTCGGCGAGTGAAATTTAAAATCGCACCTTCAAAGAATCCCTTGAGATCGAGTGTAAATGTTGACACCTTGTCTCGGCGGGACCAATATATGCAGATGCGTAGTGAAGCTGCCGCAGCACTCAAAGTCAGCAAGCTACTTGTAGATGAGAATGACAAAGAGAAAGAGGAGATTGAGATTGAGGGTGAGATGACAACTCGCCACAAGGACAACGAAGAAGACGATGCAGATTTTGAACTTCATGATGTCATAGATTGGATGAAAATAGCACCGCAGTACAGCTTGTACAGATTATGTAGGGTAATAGACGGGCTTGGCGATTGGACGGAAGCGGATTTGATATATTGGGCAGAGCAGTCGTTGAGAAATATAGTTGTCAGTTTTCTATCAAGGCTACCGGATATGCTTGTCAAGTACTCCCGCCAGTGTGCGCAAGAATTTGAAGAAGACAATTTGTGGAACACAATATATCTGGCAGGGAAGGCCAGAGGATTAATGGAGAAGCTCGGAGTGCCTCGACTGAACCCGAGGGAGCAGCGCATCGAAATGGAATGGGCCCAAGTTGAATTTCGCTTCCATGACCAATATCTTTCAAGCCCAATTTATCTTTATGCCTGTAAATTTATTTTCATTTTTACTATGCAGTCTTGTAGTCTTCTCTCATGTGTGTGATATATCATCCATCTTTTGAAATTGAGCCATATGAGATTTACCTATATTTGTAGTTTTCCTCAACTTGAAGAATTCTGAAATTTATTAAGAATTCATGCACACGTTTTCTTAAAATTACGTAGTTGCCTTTTAAGCCATTAAATGATTTTTCTTTTTCAAAATAATTTTGGTCTACATTAAATAGTATATAATTGGAAATTGCTTTTTTTAATTAATAAAAATATCCACTTGATGGTGAAAAATGGTTTATTTAATATTGTTAGGATAAGAATTTAGAAAAAGTAAGTTCGAAGGAAGTGCTAGAAAAGAGCGTGTGAATGAGAAACTATTAAGTAAGAAGAAAACATTATCTATTCTCGTTTCAAGAAAATTCATAAAATAAAGTATTTTTATAAGGAAAAGTTAAGTAGGTTAGAAAAAAAATTATATTTGAATATTTAATTGGAAGCAAGGATATTTTAGTTAAAAGTATGGATGTTTTAAATAAAAACAAGAAGAGTAAATTTATTGAGTCCTATTAATATAATAGATGTCACACTATAAGTGATTATAAAGGATAAGATGTTCAAGCATGGTATAATGGTTCCTAAAAACAAAGGGTAAATATTTAAGTTCTACAAATTCTAGCCAAGGTTCTCAAAGATTGAAAATAGGATCACATGGAAGTGGAGGTTGAATTCAAATTACTTCATCCTAGTTCAAAAATCAAGGATAAAATAATGTGTTGTGGCTCATATTTTATGGGTAGAGATGTCTTATATATAAGACTATTAACAAAGAGCTTCTTTATGGATATAGAATATTAAAAATCCTCTAGTGTGGGTTAGGATTTTTGGACTTCCATATGAACTTATTAATAATGATGTTTTAAAGAATATTGGTGTTGGAAATTAGACTAAATCTAGTCCATACCTTGGCATAATGACCACCTATTGCAGTTTTCCTATGACTCACATGGAGCATATAGTATAGGAAGTCTAGGGAGCATGGGATATAGCTCAATGGATGATGTCTAGGGTACTTTATCCTTGTCAGCTCTTTGTCTGGATATCTTCTTTGTGCACTTATACCATACTCTAACCTAGACTACCAGACTCTGGGAGAAAAGGGTTAGAAGGAAAGTAGTAAATAAATTATGTTAAATACCTATCTAGTCTAGACTAAAGGTGGTGATGTATCAAGGATAATCTCCTTCATGTAGCAATGATATTAGTGAACACATCAGTCGCCCATGTTAAGAAAATGAATATATCTTGTTGCAACACAAAACTCTCTCTTATGAAGCCCGCATAAAGAAGGAACAAATACTAGTCACCGGGATATCATGCAAACTTGGATACACACAAAGAATGGGAAAGAAAATAGATACCCATAACTCTTATATATATGTGCTAAAAAATCAACAAATTGCATTTACTACAACAAAAGGGATCAAATAATTTTGTACACAAAATGATTTTACATTCAATTCCAAATCACTAGACAAGAGAATATGAAAGAAAAACTTATCTTGGGATAGATACTAGGTATGAGGAAGTACTTTGTTTTTTTCTACCTTTCTAAATCATAAAATTGGCTACTTATAGCCTAAATCCAAATTTAAAATTCAAAATATCTGCCAAGAATACCTTGTGCAGGGAAGTTGGTTTGCTTCGGGTTGCTACATTTGAGGTGTTGTGCTACATTTATTTTTGAAATATTGAAAATTTGATTTAGAATCTAATTGCTATAAAGGTCATCAAGTGGGATGACGTTTTTGGGGGATATCATTAATAACACCATTCCTAACCTTATGTGGGATTCTAATGTTAGGTGATGTCGTCACCAATCTAGCTAGAGAGCATTTTTGTTAGCTTTAGGAAGGTTTAGGCTCTACCCTCATCTTTACTTTGACCATGGGTTGGTTGCTCTACTTATATTTTTACTAAACTCAATGGTTGCCTATATCAACTAGTCCTTATTCTTGATTCTTGGTAACCATGTCTCTTCATGTGGCATGGATTTTAGGTTTTGAAACCTTCTTAATTTTGCCTTAGTCTATCACTTTTTTCCCTAGGTTACCAAATGTTTGGGATATCTTTTATCTTGAGGTTAATCTTGGGAACCTGACCGTTTCTTTCGTGATGATTATTTTATGTAATTAGTGAGGCCTTTATTGTTGTTTCATATCTTGATTAATAGCTAATTCTTTGGGGATTCCTCTTCATTAGAGCTACTAGATATTTCATGTGCTTTGAGCTAATTTCCTTGCTTGGTTCAGTCCCCTAACCACTTTTTCCTTTTTTATGAATTTTTGGGGGGTCTTCATGTGCCTAGGCAAGCCTTGACAAGCAAACTGACCTCAATCTCATAGGCATTGTCACCCTCATTTTCTTCCTTTCTAGTCATTGGGTTTTTTTTTGAAGGCATACTATTGTTATCATTTTCAATAAACCTGAGACACATATCTCTTTGAATCCCAATTTCCTAGAAAGGTCATTTTGGATTTTGGACCCCTCCTTTTGACTGAGATATTGGCCCAATAATATGAAAAATGCAAATACTTTATCGATATCCAAGCCCCATTAGATACCATAAAAAAGGATCTAGTGTGTTTATTTATAATGGGGTTTGTCTTAGTTACCATCAGAAAGGTTGGCATTCTTCACTTTTCTAGTAATAGTGGCTAACCTTACCTCATGGCATGGGAAGCTTTAAGATCTCTTACTAGCATTTTTAGTGTACTTATGGCATCAACTACTTGATAGGTAGATGGAAATTTTGGACCCCTCATCTTGCTTGGTCCTAAGCAATAATTTTGATCAAAGTTCTTTCTTCTAGTAGGATTTGCTAACTATAATGAAGATTCACTACAAGTTGGTGATTCATAGGGGGCTCCTACTTGTAGGAGGAAAGAAACATAAAAGTTGAAGCCTTATCTATTGGGTGCAGAATATATGGATAGCTTTGAGAAAATTATGAAATAAATAAAGCTAATATATGGGAGTTAATGGGGTGCACCAGCAAGAGATCCTCCTTTTATAGACTTATCCATTAGGAGAGGGTCAATTGAAATTCTTTGCACCATCTAGTTCATCAAAAAATTGATGGGAATCAGTTCCCTTAGTATAACTACATCATTAGGGGTATGGTTTTTATTCTTTTACCTTGTGTTAACTCATAAAAACTATCATTTCTTAGGTCATTCTATTGAATCTATGTTTCTTAATCTATGAAACTCCCTTCAAACATGCATGTGATGGCATGCTTTCCAAAATTTGCTTCACACATGGGCGTTGACCTACTTTCTCCTCTATATATGTCACTGCTTGACTATTGGTTTTGTAATACTTGGATGTTATATATCTTATTCTAAATTCTATGTATTTACAATATATTACATGTTGTTGATGTGCTTTACATGACATACACTTCACATGATACCCCTTCATTGGAACCTACAATGTCTAGACCAAATTGATATGAACTTTTGCCACTCTCATTTATTCATCATCTTGAACACATGACCTATTATAGCTAAGATTCAATAAGTATCTATCTTTGGTATATGATGATTTCCTAGATCTATGAGGAATTGTATAGTAAGGTCAAGCACCAAGAGCCTATCACTTAGTTGTAACTCACTCATTCGATCATTCTAACACTTTGTTTGATTCTTGGTTACCATGGGAAGGTGTCTATGGATATTATCCGCTAGGTAGATACCATGTTCTTCTATCTCCTTAGTGTGCCAAGGGAATTCCTTGTTCTTCTATATCCCCTTCCTTAATAAAGGATTTACTTGAAGGTCAGTTTTAGTGATGTGTATAGGCGATATAGGAGGATCTATGGCATTCCCTCTTTTGATCCTTGAGGTCTCAAAAATTTAACATAACACCATCATAGAATATTTCACAACCTCTATAGTAAGTACCTAGACCTTTTCAACCATTGAGGCTTTTGGATATGAGCTAGACCACATATTGGATAACCAAGATTGCTTGAAAGTTCTTTTTTTGTGATAATGGCCTTGCTTTGTAAACTTACAGAGTTATGAGTTTGGATTTAGGAGAAAACTTGGATGGATATTATTTAGAGATTAAGGATATTATTTAGGTATTTTTCTCTCATAGATAAACAAATTCAAGCATGTGAAGGTTGACTAGGCAAGCAACAAAGGGATGCATTCCCTATAGGATAGTCATGGAGAGCTTCATAGCCATTGGTGCTAATGCATTCAAATATTTGTGGACCTATGTAAACCAACTCCTTTGCCAACAATAAATACTTTCTGGTATTTATTGAATGATTTCAATTGGAGGACATGGGCATATCCCATCAAAAAAAAGTTAGAAACATTTGAAAATTTTAAGGAGTTCAAAGCTTTGGTTGAAAAGTAGAGTGGCTATTATGTGAATACTCTTAGAATAGATGGAGGAGGTGAGTATATCTCTAATGAAGTCCATAAATTTTGTAAAGCAAATAGAAATAGAAGGTAGTTCATATCTAGATACACACCACAACAAAATGGTCTTGTAGAGAAGAAGAATAGGACAATAATAGAGATGACAAGAAGCATGTTGAAGACATAGGTATTACCAAATGAGTTATGGGTAGAAGTTATAGCATGTGTAGTTTATCTACTAACTAGATATCCCACAAAGAGTGTGAAGGACATGATCCTTAAAGAAGTATGGAGAAACCAGAAGGTAAGTGTTGCTCACTTGAGAGTTTTTGGGTGCATAACATATGTACATATTCAATATGAGAAGAGAATAAATTTGGATGACAAGGTAGAAACATGTATCTTCACTAGGTATAGTAAAGAGTCAAAGACCTGCATATTGTATAACCCTATCACAAAGAAACTGGTCATAAGTAGAAATGTGAAGTTCATGGAAGATGAAACTTGGAATTAGAATTCCAAGATTGATCAACAAAGGAAAACAAGCATTGAGTCAGGGGACTTCAATGGAAAAAACACCAATCAACCCTCAGATCTAAGTAGTAATACTGGTACAAGTAGCAGCTTTGCTTCAACATCAAATTCACCTCCACTTGCAAGAATGATCTTCAATATAAGAACACCAGTGAAGACAAGGAGCTTGCAAGACATATATTAGGTAACTATAAATGGAATAGAATATGAATATCATTTTTATTTTGCTCTATTTTCATAGTGTGATCCTATTTCATTTAAAGAAGCAATTAAGAATAAAAATGGTTAAAATTTATGGATGAAGAGGTTGAAGCCATAGAGAAAATTCAAACTTGGGAGCTAATGGATATTCCAGCAAGCAAGAAAACCATTGGTGTAAAATGGGTACACAAAACTAAGTTTAATACCCAAGGTGATGTCAAAAGGCATAAAATAAGGCTAGTTACAAAAGGCTATAAGAAAAAGTCAAGGATCGACTATCATGAAGTGTATGCACCTCTAGAAAGACTTGACACAGTTAAAATAATTCTAGCATTGGTAGCCCAAAACAGGTAGAAATTGTATCAGATGGATGTCAAGTCTACCTTCTTAAATGGATTGTTGGAAGAAGAGGTCTATATAGACCACCTACTCAATTATGAGCAAGAAGAGAAAGAAGAAAATGTGCTAAATTTTAAGAAAGCTCTATACAGGTTGAAGGAAGCATCGAGGGCTTGGTACAACCGCATTGATGCATACTTTCAAGATAATGGGTTTATCAAATGCCCATATGAGTATACTTTGTATATTTTAAAATTATTCCTCATATTCCACTTCAGGATAGTGTAGTGGTGCTTTAGATGAGTGTGGGTTGGAGTCACTTACAAATCTTATTTCAATCATGTCATCATCTTCAATACTACTAATTATATCTTTGTTCTACACACTTGTGATGATCTGTTGCCACTAGCCGAGGAACTTCAAATAGTGAACCGATGTATCGAAAAAGTTGTTTCCGAGGCGTGCAGCCAACTCATGTATTCATCCGCTCTGGAGCCCGAAGATCAAAGGGGTATGGAAGAATGGTGGGTCGAGAAATTATCCGATGTGTACATTGATTTCTTTCAAAGAATTGTGAGCGGGATGAGATCAAAGGGCTTGCAAAAATAAATTATAAGTAATGCTCTCATGCACTATGCTCTCAACTCACTGGAGAGACTAACCCAGAAGTAGATCGACCAACATTCAATAGTGGAAAGCATTGTGAGTTTGCTTCTATCGAGAAAAAATGGGGTTTCAAAGAGTTTTCTCTCCAGACTACTTAGAATGGCCATGATGGTGGATGCATCACTACAGTCTAATATGGAATTGGAATCAAGACTGGTGATGCAACTTGACGGCACCACCTCTCATGATTTTTTCATTCTTTCCTTCTCACACAACGATGATACTCTCTTTGATGTGGAAGTTATGCATTGAGTCGTCAGCAATTTCTTAGCATTTGTGGAAGTTGTGCTTGCCATGGGAGGTGGACCACTCTTATGTAAGGGAGCAGCATGAATATCCTTGATAAATATTATTCCTCTCATCAATGGAATAACTATAAATATCCTAGGTAGATGAGAGTGGGAAACAGATTGGTTCCTTATTTAGTCTTTTGAAATCTCCTAGCAAGCTTTAAGTTTTCAATAATTAGGACCGAGGAATGTGCTTGGAAGGATTTTGAAAATGAAGTTTTCAAATAATTGATTTTGTATCAGAATGTGTCATCCTGATTTCGACAGTTGGATTGGTGGTCACTATTTGCATCATGTTCTGCCTCTTCAAAACTGTATGGTTGGCTAGGAACTACAAGGTTAATTTTTACCCTAATGAAGAAGTTCCTCTTGATTGGGTATATTTTTGTGCTAGTTAGCTATTTAAAATGGTAGGATGGGGTGTCATCTACTGGAGATGGTTGGTGGCCCTCTTCTACTTTCCCAAGCTCAAGCTTTATGGAGGGATTTGGAATTTGTTCAGAATTAAGGAATTTTGGAGTAGAAGCATCATTGAGCTGATTCATCTATGTGAGTATAAAGGCTTTCACGTGCATCCACAATCTAGAGACAATTATTTTATAATCTTTATAACCAGGATTATTGTCAAAATCAGGTTATATAATTTGCTTCATATTCTGAAAGCACTTCAAACCTTGCTAGTTTTAGTGAGCAAAAGATACCAATTTTTGTCAGAGATGTTACTCTTGAATCCATTTGTATTCATTATGAACTGGTTGCTACCCGAACCCTCCATATCAACCTCCTATGACTAGAAGATAGTTTCAACTTCAGCTCATTATAAAAAGTTTACACTTATGTTGAAGCGCGTATGCATGCCTTGAGAAGATCCCGCCTCATTGTGGAAAGCAAACTTGAGTGTCATCAAGAAAATAGATATTTTCATTGAAGAAGGTCGTAAAGAGGGAAAGCGGTGTGAAATTCTCATCTCATATTCAGATGAGTTTTCTCATAAATGGATTGAGAAATATTTTGGCCTTATAGATGAAATATTCAGTCGATGAAAAAATCAATGGTGGGTTGTGCAAGGAGGTCAGGGTCAGGGCCCCCTTCACCAAGTTTTGGCTCTAATTATTTTTGAACAAGTAGCTTTTGAACATGGTTTGATCATGGAGGAGCTTCTGAAATTATGTGTGGATATTCCCTATCCCACTCCTAGTTTGTCAAAGGATACATCTAAGGATTTCAATTATAACATTGAGGATATTTACTCATTCTCTCTAGGCATGGGACCTAACAAGGTTTCTCGAAATATTCATGTTTCTACAAAATGTGTGTGTGGGAAAGCATTTTGTGATAGAGATAAGGTCCCTCTGAATTGCCCTACCTTCAATGTCAATGATTCTCCTAAAAAGGATAATCCTGTGTGCTTGGTTGGTAGTCCTTCGTCGACCAAAATGGAGGTGGGGAGTAGCACGTGCAAGTCCAAACGTTTGGATGACAAGAAGTGATAGGAGGATGGTTTGTCCCCCTTCTCCCCTTCTCCTAAAGTGGATATCCTACCTAGAGACTGCAAAAGATGTTTATGCATCGAAGGACACTCCTAAAAGGAAAAACGATGTTTTTCATAGTCTGAAACTCATTGATATCAAACAGAGAGCAATTTGGAGCTATTTGAAGAATGCTCTAGATTTTTAGAGGAGATCTCATGGTTGAATGCTTCATTGGCTCAGGAAGTTGGTATGATGGGGTAGAACTATCTCAATTCTCCCCTTTATCCCTTTCTCTTGTGTAGTTTTCTATGTTGTTCAATTTTTTTATGTGTTACACCCCGACGGGGTGTTTAGTTCTTTGCTCTTTTTGATACTCGTCGTCTTAGCGTTTTTGGTTGTATAGGTTGTAGTATTCTTGTCAAAACCCTCTTCCTTTTAATAATATCAAAAAAAAATCATGAAACACAATTATGGGAATAGAACAAAGTAAAAGTGCTATTTAAAAATTAATAAGAATGAATAACATTCAATATATTTGGTGTTAAATACACAATCCAGATGGCATGTGAGGAAAAGCAGATGATATCTGAGAATTGGAAACTGCAACTTGAAATTGAAGGCTAGTTAAAAAACCTATGCAGTAACATATCTATAGACATTAGGATATTTTGCATCCCTTTTCAAAAACCCTTTTTCTATTAACTCTTCAACTTGCTTTTTAATTGCCTTCATATTTGGGTTGAACATGTTTTTAGGATGGTCAGTGTATTCTATGACTAGATCATTATAGGATACAACTTTTATATGCTTAACTATTCTCATTATCCAACACTAGATTGAATGACATCGATCTTTGTTGACATCACACATGACTTTATATTTATATTTCTCAATAGCATGAGCGAGAAGATTGATTGTATCATTATTTCTATGAGAAAACTTTGCATTGAATTCAATGTAATTATTTTCTGAAGGTTGTTCTGTGAATGCTATTTTGTTGAGGAGTTTATACTTTCCACATACAAAGGAATCTAATAATATATTCATATCTTCATCAGCAAAATTCATCTTAGTCCTCAATTCCCCATAAGTGAGTCTATCCGAGTGATTGAAGAGCAATAATGCACACGCCTGCAAAGGGGTTGTACTCAGTTTAATCTCTTGAGAGTCAAATTTTCCAATCACAACACATTTTCCTTGATAATATATCCAATTTAGTCTTCTGTTATGTTCTGGTTCTTGATAGAAATTTTCAAAGTATTGGACACATCAAGCCATTTGAGAAGGAAGTCGAAGTCCATCACACGAATCTAATAGTTGCCAAATGTTTGCTTTCAATACTCTCACATCAAAGTTTATCTCCAAACATGGATCGGGAGGATTTTTACTAACATATTTCTCAAACTCGATCTAGAATTCCCTTGCTAATTTTAAATCAGATAATATTCCCTCCATTTTAAATGTAAAAGGCTTTCCACACTCTTTCTTTAACTTGCTTATCATACTTTTTTCACTATCACAATTTGCACTTTTATTGTACAAAATTCTCCCCGCAAGATTTTTCCTATAGAACTCTACATATATACCTTTATCATCGACGTAGCAAAGGATATCGACAACCTTTTCAATAATATTTTTAACTTCTTCGTAAATCAAATTGGTGTCTGTCAAAACAACATTGCAAAATATAGCTAGAAGCTCTCCACTAGTGCTTTTTCTTATTTTCTCATTACAGAAGTCCTCAAATGCTTCTTTAATTGCTTTATGAAAAATATTGTGGTTCATAAAATATTTTTGGGCGTATTATTTGTACTCGCCATGCAATCCTATAATATTCCTTACAAACTGCTCTTGTATGCTTCGAATCTTGTTCTTTTCGTCGCTTCATTTTTGCTTCTAGATATGCTATATTTTGTTTGACATGTTTAACCATTGATTTTCTATCGTGTGCTCACCTATCATATTTTTTGGTCCTTCTCAAGTACCTACTACTCCTTCTAATCTCAAGGTATTGTAGTCTTCTAACATTCTCACACATTCTAGTTGTCTTCATCAAGCACTATTAACTCTTCTTTAGTTGTCTTCATTTTGGTGCTCAATGTATTCTTCACTATGGCGCTCAGTATCTACTATCTTCAGACTTGTACACTATTCTTTAAATTTTCTCCTATCTCTAGATTGTCTTCCAACATTCCAACACCAAACTTCAAATGTTTCAATTTGCACTCTGGTCACAACGATGACTCACTTAAACCCATTCACAACTCTTGCAACTTATGGACAGTTTCCTATGATTTTGTTCCTAAAATGGGAGCTTTGATACCATTGATAGCATATAAGAAAGTTTCAATAACATTTTATGATCAAATTCCTCACACAATATATGAGATATACAAGTATTCAAACAATATCACTATATTCCTATGGATGATAAACACAGTATTCCAGTACAAAAGAAGTACTAAAATTTCTCATACACCAACACACGTTACATGACCTCTTTACAAATAGATTTTACAAAGACTTTTGACATTTTACCTACAACTAATTTTTCATCTCCTTAAACTCATGGAATATATGACTCTTCATATTTGTCATAGGAGAAATATAATTTATTAACTCTCCAATAAAGACAAACCTTTAATGATTACTAAATAACAAATATTTACAAGACTCCTTCACACCACATATTTACAAAGTATATACAAAAATATTTACAAGGTTCTTCCAATGTATTTAAAAGATACCAAATAATATAATAAAATTCAGCATTCCTCGATTGCATTTGCGTCAAGAAATTGCAACCCATGGATATAATTTGAGCTTTTTTCATTAGTGTTTTCTTGCATCTTATGCACATTTTTAAAGTATAGGTTATTTTCTCTTGCATTGCCCTTTTCTAGCTACAGGTTTTTTTTCATCTATTTAGCACATTGAATAGAATATTTTTTTGAATGCCTAATCAAGCACATTACATATGGAATTGATGGAAACCTAGAATGTAAACGTGGTTATGACTAATGTGAAGATGTTGAAGATCATTACTAATAAGAAGTTTTCTTTGCAATGACTTCTTTTCTACCTGCACAAATTGAGATACATCACAAAAATATTAAGCCTAGTGGACAGATTGTAGAGAGTAAAAAATGACACACCTAACAATGGGAAATGAAATGCATCTATTGCTCTATTGATTTAAGCACTACAAAAGTGATATTTTAAGTAAGCATGAGAGATAAATAAGTGAAAGAAATGGGGGTCCTCTCTATATTATTTTATTTGTCAAATTCATGATTACAAAATGTCCCCTTGAGGGCTCTAAATTGATACACTCATTACAAATATGTCAAAAGAATAAATCCTTTAGAAACTCAGGTGCGCTCCAGCATCTTCCTCGCACTCACGAATCATTCAAGAGCGGGATTTCAATGCCACCGCAATGTTCTATCGATGTTCTAACTTGCTAATCCTTCCTTGTGTGCTGTGATACCTGGATCTACACATAAATAAATCAGATTTTTTAATAGCATGTGCGTATTGAAATGCAATCAAAGAGATATATGTGATAATGAGCTTGAAATAGGAAATGTATAATAGATGATGCAAAACTATTCCAAATGCTACCAAAACTTAGGATCATGCATATAATGTACTCTAGAAATGATCTAAGCAAGAATAGAAATAAAATTGCACACATATTTATGGTCATCCCTAGGTGTGCCATTCAAGACTACAAAACAAGAAATGCATAATAACATGTGTAAAACAACTCAAAATTGCACCAAAACTTGATAGAAGATATAAAATCTACTCTAGAATTGATCTATGCAAAAAATAAGAGAAATTGTGCTCAGATTTGTGGCCATACCTGGGTGTGCCATTTAAGATTGCTAACCATCCCAGGTGGGGATGGCCACCAAATCTGGTGGTTTTTACCACCAATTCCTCTGTGATTTGGTCCAAACTACTCCTAGGGGTGTTGTCATCAAATTTTGGGATTTGATTCACTCAAATGGGTTGGTTTTGTAAATGGATTGTGTATTTTGGAATCACTTGAAAACCTCCTTCACTCTATGGAGATCTCAAGGGAAAACATGCAATGGATTGGGGATAAATCTTGGCAGCACTTCATGGTAAAATATTGCAAAGACTCCTCTCTTAAATTGGGTGGAATGACTCCACTTTATAGCTCAAGTGAGCATATGGTCAAATGGGCATGCTTGGCCATGCGAGGTAGGTGTCGCCATTTGTCCAAACCTTGCCATGCATTGGAGGGGGAAGAATCTCCAATTTGGGCCTCCAATTTGCAACTTGGCATGAGAGTTATGCATCCTCATACTGGCATGCTTCAATGGGTAGGGTAAATGGTAGAATTTGGGTGCCATTTATCTCGCCTTTGACTTTTTAAGGGTCCAAGTCCATGGTCGTCCCACCCAAGGATGGTTGCTGGTGGTCGTCCCTAGGTGGGATGACCATGAACTATGGTCATCCTCGGGTGGGACGACCATGCCTACATGGCCCAAAACTTCCCAAAAGTGGGGTAGAACCTCCCAAAAGTGGCTAGGACCACTATTTAACCTCTGAGGGTTACCCAAGGGGGCCATATGGTGTCGATTAGAACATGTCTTAGTAGTCTAATCGGATTGACGTGATTTTAGTGTCTACAGATACCCCTTTTTGGGATGCATTGTGTGCAGCACAATGCGGAGCAAAAATAGATGACTAAAATATCAAATTATTAAGGTTATTTAGTAACCTAACCAAATTTAGATACCCCAATCATGGAAAGAGCATGCATCCTTGAATCCTTGCTTCTGATGAGCTAAGGAACTTGATTCAAGTACAACCTTTCACGTCAAGCTTACTTGATCTTGGACATTGTTCAATCATGAAGAGGTGAGGCCTATGATACTTCATGCTTCCATGTGCCAAGTATTTTTAAATAAAGTTTTGCTTTTTTTTTTCCCCAAGTAGGGGCATGATTGTTTTTGGCAATGATTCGCTGACGAACGCGATTTGCATGATTGAGTGTTTGATTATTGATTTTGATTATGAATTCATTAATTATGACTACCCCCTCAAGCGATGAGTCGATGAGGGAATGACCAGTGATAAAAGCGATGAGTCACTTGACCCATATGACTTGGTTGGGGTTCCTTCAGCTTTACCCATTGTAAAATTTCTCATTTTTGTGAGGATTTTGATGATTTTGTTGATAGTTCATGGAAGAAAGGAATTGAATACCTCGTTCCCGTGGAGCGGTCTGACCATAGTGGTCTTCTTGGGGATTGAAGTAGAGACTTTTCAATTCATCCATGAAAATTTTGGTTCAATCTTGATCCATTGTGAATTTTATCAGATTTGACCTATTTTTGGTGGTTTTTAAGCCATTTTTGTTGCTTTTTTTGCTATTTTTGAGGTGTTTTTGGGAATTATTTTTTATTTTTTTATTTTTGATAAGATTTCATAGAATAAATGAAATGAATACCTCATTCTCGTGGAGCATTCCAGTTGCAATGGCCTTCTTAGGGATTGAAGTGAAGATATTTTAGTTCAACTATGAATAATTTTGGTTCAAGTAGCCTTATCGTAATTTGCTCATCTTACCAGATTGCATGGAGTGCAAGTCATATTTGTAAGGTTTTTTGTATTTTTGTAAGATTTTTTGCTTGTTTTTGGTGGCCAGGAAGGCCATTTTTGGGTAATTTTGGGGGCCATCCCTGGGAGGGACGACCATCTTGAGATATTTGGGGGACCTGGGTGGGATGACCATGATTTTGCAAGAAAAAGTGCTATTTTTTAGGTGTTTTTGTGTTTCTTTTTGCTTCTTTTTTTTTGTTTTTGTTTTTTTTTTAAGCTTGCTTACCCCTGCCAAGTGATCAAGAGTTGATATCAATTTTTGAATCTCTTTAAGACCACTCATGGCCTACTGATAGAGGATTACTAGAAATGGCTTGATGCCATTAGTCTCAAGCAAGTGACACGACTAGAGCCAGTGATGGGAGATAGAGCCTACCTGACTGCATTGATAGATCTATGGGACCCTCACACCAACACCTTCCACTTGCCAAATGGGGAGATGATAGTGATCCTAGAGGATGTCTACCAGATTTTGCATATTTTGATAGAGGGGCATCCGATTATATCTACTCATCAAGATCTTAGAGATATAATTTTGCAGAGATACTTCAGAGATGATTGGCCTGAGGTATTGTGAGATTTGCCTAGTAGAGGCATCCTAGTGGATCTATGGTATGAGGTAGAGGTCTTGACTATGAGACATGCCCTACTGATGACACTTATTTCTAACATGCTACTACCGAACTCATCAGGAGCTAGGTTCCCATGGAACCTTTTGGAGTTAGCATTTTCATTGGTGGAGTGCACCATAGAGAGACCGTTAGTGATGGCATGGGGTACTACATTGCTAGCATAGATCTATGATGAGTTGTACGAGATCCACTACCATGGGTGAAAAGGATTGGGCTATAGATTTCTATTATAGGTGTGGGGATGGTAACATATTATCATGGATCGACCATAAGGGCTACCTTGGATGATGTGAGCACAACTCATAGATAGGAAGATAGGATATGGGATCCTATGGTAATGAGATCAAGAGAGGGGTCAAAGCCATCCTGATGTAGGTTTGATTGACCATTATGTAGATTCATTTGTATGGCTTAGGGTAGATGTGGTTATCTAGAGACCATACGGAGACTATCCAGCATGGCCTGAGGTTGAGGCACAACTTCGATAGGTATGATGAGGGAGGTGGCTAGTTGGTCAACATGGGATCGAGTGAGAGTACTTCCCATATGCTCAAGTGCTATGATAGTTTGGGCTACACCAGGGGTTACCTAGTGAGCTAGTTATCTATCGATGTCATGGTGATGAGAGGACACTAACTTGGCCTATAGTGGAGGTAGTTGGGGAGGAGGTAGATCCTATGGAGGCTACCTATGAGAGAGATGATATTAGGACCATAATAGAGTATGACTCCTAGTGGGTGATGCATCGATGGTGTGGGGATGGACCACTAGGGGGTGCTATGGTTGTAGGGGTAGAGGAGGCTCATGGGGAGGCTCCAGATGAGGCTCTAGCTGAGGAGGAGCTAAACTTAGGTGAGTGACCTAATGAGGGGGTAGACTTAGGGGAGAGACATGTGCATCACTAGATAGATGATGAGTGGATGGACAACATGGATACAGAGGGCCAGTAGGGGACTATGATGAGGATGATTTGGATGAGTAGGGGGTGTAGGTATAGTTGGTAGCATGGGATGCCACCATTGTAGAGCTATAAGGTGAGCTGATCAGAGGGAGACAGGAGTGGAGGGAGTATACAGAGGAGAGGGCTCTCCTACAAGTATAGGTGTAGACTGCATAGGTAGATATTGATCGATAGGCACTAGTGATTGATGGGTAGGTGGCAGTGATTGTAGGATAGGTGATAGAGTTAGCTACACTTCGATCATAGGTTAGGGTAGGGAGCTCAAGCCAGGAGGTAGTGAGTAGTGGTGAGGTAGCTAGGCTATAGAGAGAGGTGACACAACTCTAGAATTTACTAGGTGACTACCAGGCTCATCATCGAGAGGAGCTATCATACACACAATATTTGGAGGATGAGGTAGCATGCCTTAGAGGGTGCTTACTAGCTCATCCTTCTACTAGTGGGTCCCACATAGTAGGAGGAGTGGTACAAGGTAGTCATCTACGAGGATGGGGGCTCCTAGCTCTATGTAGAGGGTAGATAGGGTAGGGGGTAGCAGATCTAGGAGCTCTCAATGAATGATGGTCGAGGGTGGGGGTGAGAGTCATGGTGTCGATCCTACATGACCATGGCTTTTGAGACTACAATTATTTTTATTTTTGGATTTTTGCAGTGTGAGGTCTGAGGACCCACTTTATTATAGCCTACGGGTAATTTTTGGATCATGATGTAGCTTTTTACCCCATACATATACATATATATGAGTTGTTTTATTGTCATCATGTGTTTCCTTATTGCTTTATTGGATGTATGCAATGCTTATGTTTGCTTTATTGATGCTTTGATGGATGCATGTATTGTAATATGATGTTTTTGATGATATGGATATGTGTGTATGCATAATGAAATGGATGATTTTTTGATATGTATGATGAAATATGAATACTATTTGACACACTATGTTAGCACCATAGACTATATAAAATTCATCGATTCATTTGTAATGTTGTCATGAGACTATGTGATGGATTTGTGAAAATGTAAACTGACAAAAATGTGATAAAATGGTATGGAATGGAATGAATAGTAAGATGTTATAGAATGTCCTTGAGGTTTTCATGAGACTCAAACACTCTAGTCAACTAGTCAAAAGTTATATACTAACCATGCAAGACTTTTTGACAAGGTACGAATCTGCTAGGATGACCAAGATATTCAATATCCCTGTGTGTGCATGTGAGTTCATTGTTATGATAATGCATAAAGTTACCCCAGTGCCAAACAAGATTGATGCAGCCCATATGTACTGAAGATCACCCTATGAGTATCATGATCCTGAGTTTTGTACGTAGTTGGATTAGACCACTAGGTAATACAGGCTACCAAAAGCTAGCTCATCCGCATGCAAACATTGGTCTGTACAAAAGTAGGATGCTAATGTGATAGACATATCATCATGCATAAGGATACCACCATTGCTAGGCAGGCTTGATGCCACCTAACCTATAATGAGGATCACCTCATGGTTTGTCAAATGCTGAGAATTCCAAGGATTCAAGTTCAGTACTCCCTTCTTTTCTTTTATTTTTGAATTGCTCCAGGGATTTGCTCATTTTTGTTTGGTGAGCAAGGGATTTTGGGGGTGGTGATAACCACTATTTATTTTACTTTTTGCTTTTGTTAGTGGTGAAAACCACTATTTATTTTGGGGATTTTTGGTAGTGGTGAAAACCACTATTTATTTTGTATTTGGGTAGGGAGGAGCTTGTCCTTTTGTCAATTCTTAGCATTTTTGAACCATGCGCACAGGGGGATGAGCAAGGTAAACTTTTCACTTAAGGTAACCTGGACCACTTTGTAGGTTTCATCTTTCCTTGTGCAAAACTTGGATTTAATGTGAAAATGTGTTGGGATTTTGATGTATACAAGGTATAATCAGAGCAAGACTCTACCTTCTAAAAATCAGGAATAGCTTTCTATAAAATCTGAAAAGAAAACTAGAGATGGTTGAGTGACCAAAAACCCTAAAGACACCCTATAAAAAATGACTAGGTGAAGGGAAATAGACACAAATATGAAAGGTTGGAAATGTGGAAATGATAATTGTAATGTAGATGGGTGTGAATGATGAATTTTGACAAAGTTGACTCTGAAGGATGTCTAGTATACAGACCTAGTGCTAGACATGTATGAGCAACTCTAAAATGCAAAATGCAATGATGGGTATGCCTAATGCAAGTGATTGTATAATGCAATGGTATGAAATGTGATGCAATGCAATATTTTTGTATTTTTGTTGTTTTAATGATGTTTTTGGATTTTGATTAATATATATGTATATACATTTGACCAATGGGCTTATTGGATGCCATTGGGGCATTTTGGGTGACCAAAGGGTTTATGGATACCTTTGGAGACTTTTGGGTGACCAAAGGGTTTATGGATACCTTTGGGGCATTTTGGGTGACCAAAGGGTTTATGGATACCTTTGGGGCTTTTGGGTGACCAAAGTTTATGGATACCTTTGTTTTTTTTGGGTGACCAAAGGGTTTATGGATACCTTTGGGGCTTTTTGGGTGACCAAAGAGTTTATGGATACCTTTGGGGATTTTTGTTAGGGTGTGGCACTTTAAGCGTGAAAAGGCCATAGATGAAGGATATTCAAGGGTTCAGGTTCCTCAATTCCTTCAATGGAGGCTAGGTGATAAGTTCTAGGTCCAATATGACTAGTGATAATGAATGGACCTAACCAATTTATCATAAACTTATCCTACAGATGGGGCAGCAAGTTAGAATTTTGTTGGTTCTCTTTTAGAACAAGGTCACCAACCTAAAAGTCTCTAGGATGGACTTTCATATTATAGGCTCTCTTAAGCCACTCTTGATAAACGTGTAGGTGCTCAAGAGCATTAACACATCATTCATCAAGCAACATTAGTTGATCTAGGTGAGCCTATCATATGGTGTCATCATCGATGAACTCTTGCATGGATATGTACAATGATAAGATTTCTAGCTCTAAGGGCATGACTACCTCAAGCACCATACACTAGTGAAAATAGAGTTGCCCTAGTGGGTGTCCGAATACTAGTGTGATAGGCCCATAGGGCAAGGGGTAATTGAGTATGCCAATATTTATGATTATCTTTAACAATTTTCTTTAAAATGGCAATTACTATTTTGTTTGATGCCTCAACTTACCCATTGGCTTATGGATAATAGGGCATAGAAAAGTTATGTTGGATGTTATATTTAGTTGTTAAAGCTTACACATATTTATTCTTGAAAGGTGGCCCATTATCTGAAATGATTTTGGATGGAATACCAAAATGATAGATGATATTATGTAACATGAACTCCGCAATGTGGGGTCTAGTCATAGTGGTAAGGGGAATTGCTTCCACCCATTTTGTGAAATACTCTATGGTCATAATGATGAATGTGTGATGGCCTGAGGAAGGGGGTGAGATCTTCCCAACTAGGTCAAACCCCCATTGTAAAAAAGGCCAAACTGATTGAATCGGTTGTAAGGCCTGAGAAGGTATGTGTGTCAAATTAGCATGGTGTTGACACTTTGTGCACTTCTTAACATAAGCACAACAATCCTACTCTAAAGTTGGCCAATAATAGCCCATGTAGAGAATGCACTTTGTGATGGCCATGCCATTGAAATGGCCACCACATGTACCATCGTGTGCTTGGGTGATCACCCAAACTGACTCTTGAGGTTCTAAGCAATGAAGGAGGATACCCTCATAGCCTCGATGATACAAAATATCTCCAAGTAAGACATATTTTATTACTTTTTGCTTGAAAGTTTATTTGGTGGCATGTGACAGTCTAGAAGGGATATTACCAAGCTTTAGGTAATATTTTATCTGAGTGGACCAATCTTGATTTGAAGAAGCCTCAATTGCATGAATTGCTTGATCCTTTTGAAGTTCATCTCTAGTGAATGTTGATTGGGAGAGAACTTGTAAATATAGCATTGTGCTGCTATCAAAAGGAGTTTGAGGGAATAAAGTCCCCCAAGTGGTATTATTTAAGCGATTGTGAATTTGAGAGAACCATTCATGAGAAGGTTCAATTTGAATCATGTGGACTTCTAGCATGGAGTGAAGTTCTTCATGCTTAGTTATAGATTGTGATAGCATTTTGACTTGAATGGTTGTGATATCATCAGAAGGGTTCTACAAGATTAAAGACCCTAAGGAGGCCATTGTATCTACAAAATGGTTAGATGATCGAGGGAGTGCCTCAATGTCATACCATTCAAATTTTACCAAAATTTTATCCACAAGGGCTTTGTAGGCTTGCAATATTGGATATTTGCATTGGAATATTCCCTTGACTTGATTCACTATGAGCAAGGAATCACCAAAAATATTGAGCTTAGTTATTTTCATGGTGATTATCATTTGAAGGCCTATGAGAAGAGCTTCATACTTAAAATTATTGTTGGTGCATGAGAAATCAATTTTGAATGAAAGGGGTATTGGAGCCCCTTGAGGTGTGAAAAACATAATTCCCATGCCACCCCCTTGCTCGCACTTAGAGCCATCAAAAAATAGAGTCATGTCAACCTATGATTCAGGCTCTTCAGGATCAAGTGATTCTGACACTTGAAATACTCCATCATTGGGAAGCTCTATGTTAAGAGGTTGATCATCTTGGAGAGGAGCCTCTATGAGTTGATCGATGATGACCTAACCTTTAATTGATTTTTATTCGATGAATTCAAGGTCAAATTCTATCAACAACATAATCCATTTTATCATGTGACTATTATGGTAAGTACGACTCATCATATATCACAATGGATTCTCTTTGGATACTACATACGTGGTATGATTGAGCATGTAATGGCATAGATTTTTAGTGGTGAAAACCATTGCTAAGCATAGCTTCTCAATGTATGCGTATTTTATTTCGTAACTGACCAAGGTGCGACTAATATAGTAAGTAGCCTATTCTTTGTGCAATTCATTCTTTTGGGCTAACATGATGCCCAATGCAAGCTCAGTAGCTGAGATGTATAAATAGAATGGCACTCCTAGTTGAGGAGAAGCCAATACTAGTGGTGAAGCTAGATATTGTTTGATTTCATCAAAGGTGGCTTGACACTCATCATCCCAATTGAATGTGACCCCCTTGTGTAACAATTTGTTCATAGGTCAGCACTTATCCGATAATTGTGCTATGAAGTGCTTGATAGATGTGACCTTACCTTGCAGACTACGTAGCTACTTGATGGTAGTAGGGGAGGCATCTCAAGGATTACCTTAACTTTGTTTGGATCGACTTTGATGCCTCATTTAGAGACTATGAATCCCAAGAGTTTTCTAGATGTGACATCGAAGATGCACTTCTTGGGGTTTAGTCTAACATTGTGTTCGATGAGGCGATCAAGAACTTTGTGCAATACATCGATGTGCTCATGGTGTAGTAAATATTTAGCCAATAAGTCATCCATGTAATCTTCCAAAATTTTGTGCATGTAGTCATGGAAGATGTAAGTCATAGCTCATTGGTAAGTAGCACCTAGCATTTTTGAGGTCGAAAGGCATGAATTTATAACAAAATGTCCCCCAAGGTATTGTGAATATCATTTTGAGTTGGTCCTCTGGATTAATATGAATTTGGTTGTATCCAGAGAAACTATCCATTAGGGATAACATCTCATGGCCTATTGTGGCATCTACCAGGGCATCAATGTTTGGCAATGGGAATTCATCCTTAGGACTCGCTTTGTTTAGATCATGAAAGTCGGTGCAAATATGAATCCTCCCATCAAGTTTCTTGATAGGAACCATATTGGAAAGCCATGGTGGATAATCCACTGATATAATGAGATTGGCATCTAACAACTTTTGTAGCTCATCTTTCACCATTAAGGCTATTATTGGATGCATTTTACGTAGCTTTTGCTTAACTAGTTTTGCATTTGGGTCAATCATAAGATTATGTATGACTAAATTTGGATCTAGTCCTAGCATATATTTATAAGACCATGCAAAATCTTCCTTCTTCTCTTTGAGAAGAGCTATGAAATTGGCTTGCTCAGTGAGGGATAAGCCTTCCCCTAACTTGATGAATTGAGGATTTTTAGGATCTATGTCGATATCACTATCAATTGTTGGCTCAATTGACATATGAGATCCCTCTTCCAACTAGTGTGGAGTAGGGATCAAATGAATGTCATCAGCTAGGTTTATGTCATCGATTGGAAATTTTAGCTCAACCTCAGCGTGAAAGACATCTTGAGTAGACCTTGGAGAAAAATGAAATAGTTATAACATTTCATCACAAGGCCAATACTCTGAAGGAGATGATGGAGAATCTCCTTGATCAAATTTGATTACCTCCAAGTCGAGGTGTAGTGGCTTTGATGGGTTATTCAGATCATGCAAGGGCACAAAAAGATCTATGGAAATCATGTTGATGGATGGATGATCTTTACTAGGTGGTTGATGGGGTCTATTGACAATAGGTTGTCGCAAGACTTGTGGAGGTGGTTGTGGTGGAAGAGGAATGATCGGAGGTGGTCGATGTGGAAGTGGGTGAGCTTGCTCCTCCAAGGGTAGAAGTTATCACCATATGGGATGTGGTAATGGGAACACACATAGATAGAACTCATCTTCATCATCCAAAGGGATGATCTACATGTATTCCCCATATGAACTAGAAGAGTCGATAGGTGCTACTCCATAATCTGACTCATCATCAATTGTCCATTCATAGGGAGAACCTTGATATTCTTCCTCACTATCATGTGGAAGAGTATGTAAACTTTCACCTGCTTCATAGGATTAGGTGAAATCATGAGATATCTCTTGATCTATCATAGTTGTAGGGAAGTAATCCCCCAAAGAATGGACATGATTAGGATTGGCGTAAGGATCACATGCAAGCTCATCCCTATAGTTCAGACCCAGGTGCTCTAAACTATCAGTGAGGACATCGAGAGGCACAGGCTTATTGTGTCCTAAACCAGACTTATCATATGGTATTTGATATTATGACTAGTAAGGAATATGAGTACCTTATTCATACAACCCCAAACCATAGCCATGCCAATTGCAGATATGGAGATATCTCATGGAAAATTTAGGATTAGACATGTAATTAATATCCTCAGAAAAGGGCTCTTCATCCTCTTCTTGCTGTTGATATGGTTCTATGCCATAGTCAATACCCCCATAAATGAATTTTATTTGATTAGGAGGTAAGCCTAGAGGTACGATGGCACCTATGGGAAGATGAGGTCGACCCATGTTTTACACTATCTCAATGGTAGGAGTTGTTATGATATTCCTTACTAAGTATTCTCCTAAGCCTAGTGGTAGCTAGATGAACTATGACTTGTGGTGGTAGAGATGGATGAGATGAAAGTGAGGCTTGAGTTGACTCAATGTTTACCTCATGAGGTGGTTCCTCATCTGTTGGACTAGGAATCTCTTCTATGGAGATGGTAGATATGGTTGGAGGGATCTCATCAATAGGCCTCTTCCCCATGTTCCTCTATGGAGGATTCGATGATGATGAAGGTATATCTGGAGGTGTCGATGATGAGGATGGTATGGAAGAATATGGTGATGGATTAATGGAAGGTGATGGTGAAGGAGTCAGACCTTGGCTAGATGTATTCGATTGGAAGTCCATATGGGTTGATGGTAAGGTCGACTCGGGGATTTGTTGCACCAAGTTGTAGTATTTGAAGGGCTCAAGGTCTATAGAGACAACATGTACTTGCCCTTCATAAGTGTACTTCAAACATTGGTGAGCTATGGATGGCACACACTTCATGTCCCTAATCCAGGGTCTACCCAACAAGATATTGTAGGCCATTTCACCCTCCAAGATGTGACACAATATTGGTATGGTCTTTTGTCCCACCTGAATAGGTAAGACTATAGTACCAACCATTGAGCATAGAGCATCATTAAATTCTTAGAGGGTATACATGGATGCAACAATGTGGGATGTTGGAAGCCCTAGATGTTTGAGAGTAGTCATGGTGATGATATTGCTAGAGGAACCAATATCAATCAGAACTCTCTTGTAAGGTGTTCCATTTACACATGCAATGATGTGTAGGGGAGGATCCACCATATCATTTGGTACTAGCTTGAGTTCATGCTCATGAAAGGTGATTACTAGTTTTGTGCATTATTGAACATACCCCAAAAAATTGCTAAAGGAGTTAGACTCCTAGGGCTATAGTTCAATCGACTTGAGGATCTCCATGAGAGCTTCTCGATGAGGTGGAGACTATTGGATAAGCTCATAGATAGAGATCTAAGATGATATTATTCACAAGATCTAAGCAAGCTTACTCTTTATTATGACCATCAAATGAGGTGGAAGGTTTTGCACTAGAGGTGGTGGAGGCTATGATATTGAAGGAATATCATTTGAAGTCATAGGTGGTGTGACTTGACTTGGGTAACGCTTATTCCTTGTCATGATGCTGACCATTCTGATGAACCCTTATTTAGGGGGTGCCAGATGGACCTCATTCACCTATTGTGCTAGCTTTGCCTACTCCTCATGAGTAGGCAATGGGTCTTTAAAAACACCCATTTGTTGATTGTTTGTTGCAATAGGGTTATCAACCTGAAGATCATTCCTATCGATCATGTCCTATACTAGGTGTTTGAACCTGAAGCACATATGCATGTCATGCCCATTCTACCTATGGTACTTGCAGTATAGGTCTTCATGATATCCTAAGGGCTTTGGTGCGTTTGGATCTACAGGTCAACTTTTAGGTAGATTAATTACCTTGGCTGCATAGAGGTGCTCAAATAGAGAATCCATGGACTCAAAAATGGGTGTAAATTATCACTTAGGGTGATATTGCTAGTTTTTCCCTTGATTTATTTGATTTGTTGTTGTAGTTTCTAGGTGTGGCCTGATAGTTGGGCTTCTGAGGTGGCATTGGTTGCACAGGCCCTGGAATACTGATAGCAACTTGGTTGACTATTATTAGCTTTGGTTGCACCAGATTGTTCTTGGTGTTCTTAGTCCATTCCTTCTTGTAAGGTTTTGCAATTTCCCCCTCTTGAATTTTAATGTCTTCGATTGTTCTAGCCTATGCTAGAGCATCTTCAAGAGTTGGGTACTATTGGAGTTGTAGCAACAAGGAAATTGGATTTAGGTAACTCTTAGAAAACATGTGAGTCAACTCAAACATGGGGAGTAGGTATGGTAGCTTAGCAAGAAGCATTCACCACCTATTGCCATAGTCCATGATTGACTCATCATCATATTACTTCAACCCTACGAGGTCTATTAAAGTCACCTTTCACTTAGTGTTAAAGGTGAAGCATTCCAAGAATGCATCTATGAATTGTTCAAAGTTGTAGATGTTGTACTTTGGGAGTTGATTGTACCACTCTATGGTAGGGCCAGAGAGGGTAAGTAGGAATATTCTCAATAGTAAGGTATCATTATCCTAGATACAGAAGCATTGGTTCAAAAATTTAGTGACATGCTCCTACGCATCTTCCTCTCCTTTAAATTTATCTAGCTTGGGCATTTTGAAATGCTCTAGATAGGGAGGGGAAGGTACTGATGGGTGAAGTGGTTGACTGTAAAGTTGGTGCAAAGTGGGCTTTTGAGGCCCAGACCTAGAGGTCTTGTTCTCTATCGATTCCATGCATTCTAGAAATGCTTTGTATGCATCAGAGGATTTGATCTCCTCTTCTTTGCTTTGACCCTACGAGGGAGGGCGAGGAATATCAAGCCTATTGCATGGTGGTTGAATGTCATCCACCCTACCTCCATAAGGTACTTCAAGATATTCCTCTTCTAGTTCAAGCTCAGTGTAGGCCTCGTAAGGTGTCTCTTGAACTGGCCTACAAGGAGGAGTAAGCACCTGTGGAAGGTGATCTATGTTTGGCCTGGGAGGCAAGTCTCGATTAGGCCTAGGAGGTTGAGGAGGCAACATTTGGTTAGGCTTGGGAGGCCTATCTTGATTGAAAGTAGGTTACCTCTGATGAACCCCCTATCTATGAGTACTTGGGGTAGGGACCCTATCATGTAAGGTCTCTTGAAATAACTCATTGGTTTACTGCTCAATTATTTTCTTTTCTAATTGATGTTGGTGGTCCAAGCATTCTTTATCCTACCAAAGCTGATTGAATTGTGCTTGGAACTCAACATATCTCTTGACCACTTGATTTATCTATTCTATCATGTAGGGCCTATGAGCCCTAGAAGTATCACCCTAGGGCCTATCTCATTTAGGATGGTCTAAAATATTGACTACGAGCTTCCCTCGATCGAGGGAAGTCATGTTCACTTGAGGTTCAATCCTAGACAAGTATTCTTTGTACTCAACTAGCGTAGAGGCACATCGTGCTTGCATGGCATAATGGACCTAAGGATAATAAAAATTTTCCTCATGCCTTCCTTCATTGATGAGGAAGGGAAGGGCTGAATTTGCTCACCCCGAGTGATGAGTATCATACTCATCTTGGTACTTAGGTTGTTGTAACCTATTAGGGTGGTTTAAGGGTGTAGTTTGATCATTTAGCCCTGCCTAGTGTGTGTACTCTTGATATTACCCATAGGTGGGTATGGTAGACCTAGCAGGCATATGAATGCATGGTATTGCTCTATCTATTAGTACCTCAATGCATAGTTGTCATTCTTGAAATAAGGCATGTGAAGTATCTAAATATGGGAAGTATATTCCATGATTAGGACCAAAACCTGTAGGGGTGTCCCATGTAGGGGTCCCTTGTAGGTGAAGTTCCTGACTAGCTATTCTAGGACTTGGGTGAGTAGGAGGCCACCAAGGAGGTATGAACATGTCCTTAGGGCTAAATCGGAGATGACTTGTGTCTCCTTGCCTACTCTTTGTAGCATCAGCCTTTGAATGGGCTTGGCTATGGGTGCACACCATAGCTACTTTCTACCAAACCCTACATGATTATCTCCTTTACAAATTTTAATGATGCAACACACAAGAATGGAAACACATAATAAGACAAGTGTTTATCTCTTTTAAATATTTATGTGTGTTCCCTAAAACTATTTTGTGTGTTTTGATTCGTTGTTTGCAAGGAGATATTTTGTCACATGTTTTGCTTTTGTTGGATGATATTCTTATGTTAAAGGGATTTCACTTATATACTCGTAGCTCGACAATCGATAATGAAATTTTGGTCATATGTACCAACCAAAGTATGGAGATGAAGCCCATACCCGATCAGGGAGCACAGGTCCTACCAGTCCTCACCCATATTGACCGTGGGTAGTGATACACCCTTCGAAGAGGAATGCATGCTATTTTCCATGGCTAAGATAGTTCTTGGAGCTAGCTTTGGCCAATAAAATAGGGTTCGTATCAATCATGTGAGCCAATGGGTGGAGATGAAGCCCACCATCATTGGTCTCGATTAGTGGTTGGGGATGAAGTCCAACTCACTAATGTTTACATGGGATGTGGTGTGTGTGGTTCATTTTATACTTAAATAAAGTAAAACAATAGAGCACTCAATGAGATTTCACTAAATGCAAAAATAATGTTTCACTTTCAGAAGTATTAAATAGAAATTGAACCTACAAAATGCATGCCCTAAATGGCAACCTACCCATTAGGTAGGTCGCAAGCAATCAAACCACACAGATGCATTCCTACTAGTTATTTTTCTATTTTTATTTTTTTTTTTTTGTGATTAAAGAAAAGTGAAATCTACCTTTCAAGAAAACAAGGGGAGAAAGAAAAACTAAATTTGACCTTTTTTGAATAGTAAAAATGCAAAAGCAAGGTGCAGTTACTTAACTTGAAAGCCTATGATTCTACTATTTCTATCAATTTGAGTTGTAGACCCTCTATTTTATGGCCATCCTAGGGTGGGATGGTTGCAAATTTGGGGGTCATCCCTAGGTGGGATGGTTGTTGTGGTCATCCCTAGGTGTTCCAATTAGGAAATCAGGGGTCGTTTTAGGCCAACAATATTTCAAAGATAAAAATAGGGTCAAAACTTGCAAAAATCAAATGGGATAGGGGTCCCACCATGATCACCACTATAGAGTAGAAAAAATGGTACACCTAACAATGGGAAATGAAATGCATCTATTGCTCTATTGATTTAAGCACTACAAAAGTGACATTTTAAGTAAGCATGAGAGACAAATAAGTGAAATAAATGGGGGTCCTCTCTATATTATTTGATTTGTCAAATTCATGATTACAAAATATCCCCTTGAGGGCTCTAAATTGATACACTCATTACAAATATGTCAAAATATTAAATCCTTTAGAAACTTAGGTGCGCTCCAACGTCTTCCTCGCACTCACGAATCATTCAAGAGCGGGCTTTCGATGCCACCGCAATGTTCTATCGATATTCTGACTTGTTGATCCTTCCTTGCACATTGTGATACCTAGATCTACACACAAAGAAATCATATTTGTTAATAGCATGTGTGGATTGAAATGCAATCAAAGAGATATATGCGATAATGAGCTTGAAAGAGGAAATGTATAATAGATGATGCAAAACTATTCCAAATGCTACCAAAACTTAGGATCATGCATATAATGTACTCTAGAAATGATCTAAGTAAGAATAGAAATAAAATTGCACACATATTTATGGTCATCCCTGGGTGTGCCATTCAGGACTACAAAACAAGAAATGCATAATAACAGGTGCAAAACAACTCAAAATTGCACCAAAACTTGATAGAAGGTATAAAATCTACTCTAGAATTGATCTATGCAAAAATAGAAGAGAAATTGTGCTCAAATTCATGGCCATCCCTGGGTGTGCCATTTAAGATTGCTAACCATCCCAGGTGGGGATGACCACCAAATCTGGTGGTTTTTACCACCAATTCCTCTGTGATTTGGTCCAAACTACTCCTAGGGGTGTTGTCATCAAATTTTGGGATCTGATTCACTCAAATGGGTCAGTTTTGTAAATGGATTGTGTGTTTTGGAATCACTTGAAAACCTCCTTCGCTTGATGGAGATCTCAAGGAAAAACATGTGGTGAATTGGGGATAAATCTCGATAGCACTTCATGGTGAAATATTGCAAAGACTCCTCTCTAAAATTGGGTGGAATGACTCCACTTTATAGCTCAAGTGAGCATATGGTCAAATGGGCATGCTTGGCCATGCGAGGTAGGTGCCACCATTTGTCCAAACCTTGCCATGCATTGGAGGGGGAAGAATCTCCAATTTGGGCCTCCAATTTGCAACTTGGCATGGGAGTTATGCACCCTCAGACTGGCATGCTTCAATGGGTGGGGTAAATGGTAGAATATGGGTGCCATTTGTCTCACCTTTGACTTTTTAAGGGTCCAAGGCCATGGCCATCCCACCCAGGGATGGTTGCTGGTGGCCATCCCTGGGTGGGATGACCATGAACTATGGTCATCCTGGGGTGGGACGGCCATGCCTACATGGCCCAAAACTTCCCAAAAGTGGGGTAGAACCTCCCAAAAGTGGCTAGGACCACTATTTAACCTCTGAGGGTTGCCCAAGGGGGCCATATGGTGTCGATTAGAATGTGTCTTGGCAGTCTAATCGGATTGACGTGATTTTAGTGTCTACACAAATACTAGGTAATACATTTGATTGGCATCCAAAGACGTGGTAAACAATTTAGCAACATACCAAATATATTGAATTCTTAATTATTTTTATATACATTGAAGTAGAATACTGATAATCACTTGCAATAGATTCTTGTAGATATTCAAAATATATATCACAATAGAACTGAAATGAGGAAAGTGTGATAAATACATAATGTGATAACAAAGTAGATAGGTTAGGCCTTGCAAACTGCTATGCTTGTACAAATTTTTCAAAGTTGGAAAGCATTTTTACGTGAGAATTAACGTGGAAGGCCAATAGTTGAATTACAAATAACTCAATCTATCATATATTCCAATAGTTGAATTACCAAAATCTTAGGCTATCATATGCCAAGGCCGTTGTGGAAGGTTTTATAGCTAGAAATTAGGACTGCATGGACCATTTATTTCCCATTAACTTTTAATCTTATTCTACTTTGCAAGCCTACACATATTTTGAAATATCAAAAGGTCACCATGAAATACATTTGAAAGTGTGAATCAGTTATGAAAGTTTGGAGATTCTATCCCTTTGAAGGAAAAAATCTTGAACAATTGAAGAGTGTTTAGAACTTGTCCTTGAAGCTAATGGAGTAATCTTAATTTGCTAGAACATGTCTCTTATTTTTTGAGTAACTTGCTAATTAAATGCCATGCTTCATGTACTTTTAATGGGGCATCGTTTTATTATATGAGCATAGCAGTGAAAATTGACAAAAATCGGTGATTTTATTGATTTCCAGTTCATATTGGCTTTGCCAAGTAACTTGGGCTTGGGACTTGGATTTTTCAAAAAATCCCCAATTCATTTGGGATTGATCCAAAAAATCAATCAACACAAGATAGGCTAGGAAACGTGATGAAAAGGTTGTTTTTTCATTTTGCCTTATTCTGCTTCTTGAAAACTGGAGGGAGTGTTTTGCCATAGTAAAAAAGAGAGACTTGAGCTTTTGCTAGGGCAAGGGGAAAGGCATTCAAAGATCTTGAAGCATTGTATTACTATTTTTCATGAATCATGATACATTTTGTAATTTATACCTTTTTATATTATAAGTAATAGAAAAATATTTAAATTTGGAATGCAATAAAAATTTTTATTTAAGATGTGTTTTATCACTTTCATATGTAGGCTTTAAGCTTGTATCACTTGCCATTTTCGTGTATAGTTTAATCTTGTATCACTTGCGACTTTCATGCATAGTCTAAGCTTGTATCACTTACCATATTAATTTATAATTAGCATAATGTTAAATCATTATGATATGCAATATGCATGAAAAAAATGAATTGCATTTTCTTGCATTGTTTAATTTTTTTTTTTTTTTTTGCTGAGTCCCAAGTTTTTTCAACTGTCTAGCCTTACCGAATCCAAGTTTCAACAATGTATATGAGAACGACTGTTCAACGGCACAAACAGACTTCCTAAATAATGGCTTAATATGGATAATAGTATTAGCAGGTTAGGTGATTGGTGATAGAAGTCAGGTTTAGAAAAAGTTGATTAGAAACAATCTTATCAAAAAGAAAGACCAACTTTGATTTACAGTGTCCATACTTAGACTCGTCTCAACATGGGCAAGCCTGTTTTATTGACCCAAACTCGGGCTCAAGCCAAAACTTGAGGAAAAACTCGTTAGTAAACCCGCAACTAAGAAAAATAAAATAAAATGTACAAGATTTTATAAAGTCAGTCTTCTAAAGGGTCAAAGTGACTTGGCTGCGGTCACTTAACTTGAACACTATGACTTGAACAAACTATGAAGTTAAAAGTGGTTAAATCTGGGAAGTCATCAACATTTGTAACAGAAACCTTTGCTCTGACCTTATCCAGCATTAGCAAACTTCCAAAATGCAGCAATCAATGTTATAAGTTTTGGAACTTGGATGAAATTCTAACCAAGTATGAAGAATTCCTTGCATTTCTTATTTTTCAAAAATCATTAATGCCTTTCACATTCTACCAGATTTGTGATGACGTTAACTACAATCATCCATCCATGTTCACTATTTGTCAATCTTAACAAACATAATCAATAATAATCATATTGCATGTTACTTCACCAATTTGCAAATCTCTTTCTGCTATTTTATCTAAATTTCTCATACCCTGTTATTCACTTCTATCCTCTACCACAAATAAATCAGGATATCATATATAACTAGGGAGAAGGGCATATTGCATGGGGCATCATTTGATTATATGAGAACACTCTTCCACAGCAGAGACAGAAAATGGGCAATGCTAATTGAAGAATGGCTTAATACGGAGAATAGTATTAGCAGTTTGGGTGATTGGTGATAGAAGTCTGGTTCAGAAAGAGCTGACTAGAAACAATCTTTTCAAAAACACAAACCAATTTTGATTTATAGTTTCAAGACTTGGACTTGTCTCAGCATAGGCAAGCCTATTTTATTGACCCAATCTTGGGCTTGGGGAAAAACTCATTCTAACCAAGTATGTTTTGGAACTCAGGTGAAATTCTCACCAAGTATGAACAAATTCCAAGTATTTTTAGCTTTTCAATGCCTTGCTAATTTTACCAGAATTGTGATGACGGCTAGCTAAGTAATTGCAACCATCCATATCCGCTATTTGTCAATCTTGACAAACTTTATCAATAACAACCGTATTGCATGTTACTTTATCAAACTTGTCAATATTCATAAGAATAATTATATACCTTATAGACATTGATGCAAGGCTGAACAACTAATTAAATGAGGATTGTATTTATCATTCTCTGGTGAATTTTTTAATCTCATGAACATCTTTATGATTGTATTTTTCCATCTCATTATAAATGATCTATTAATAGTTCATTTTGTTTGTTAATCTCATAAAGCTTATTTTGTTTGTATGGTACATTTATATCGTAGTGAAACCATAATACCAAAAATAAAATAAAAATTAAATTTTTTATGTGCTAAGATATGAAATATTCACAAAATTAAGTTTTTTTTTTTTTTTTAACTTCTTAATTTTTGTGACCGTCAAACAGCCAGCCTTTGTAATACCACATTTCTTATAAATAAATGAGTTGACAGTATTCATTTTATATTTTGTTAAAATCATAAATAATTATCACATCTCTTAAAACGATATAAAAAATAAAAAAATTCTTTAACCTAAAAAATTATATTTATATTTTATAGAATAAAATTTAATTAATTTTATATTTTACACTTTATAAATAAAATAATATATAAAACTTAAAAAAACTGTATTTATGTTTTATAAAATAAAATCTTTGTAAATAATGCATAGAAAATGAAAAACAACTCCACAAATAAAAACATATGTAGAAAACGCATGCCTTTAAAAACAACTTTAAAATAATGCCTTTAAAAATAAATTTGACATGTTGATCATTTAGAACAGAATTATGGGAAGAGAAAAAATAAAATAAAAATAAAAATGTTATTTAAAAACTAATAAGAATGAATAACATTCAACACGATTGATGTGTTAAATACACAATGAAGATGGCATGTGAGGAAAAGCGGATGATATCTCTAGACATTAGACATTAGGATATCAAGGTGTATTGAAAAATAAATACCTAAAGGTTAATTTATGTAAATTATTTTTATTTTTCTTAAGTAGTATAAGATTTTTTTATTACAATAAAAATAAAAGTAATGTAGAGTGTATTCATTTAACTTTATGGTTTCGGAAGTGACATAATAAAGAAATTATTATAAAGGATATGCATAAAAATGTAGGTTTTACATAGTTAGAAAAAAATAATTACTATTTATGATCATCCTTTCATGCTAAGGTTTCTAGGGAAACATTTGGGTTTCTAAGAGCAACATTATAGAGGATCATCCTTACACATTAGGATTTTTGCAACAACATAAAGAAGATATTGTTGGTGGTGTTACTACTTCCACTTTGTATTTTTTAAGGTAGCATAAACCTTTAGAAAATATGTGTCAATAAGAACATCATGAAAATTAAAAGAGATTGTTGAAGATGAGTTTTGGTAAGAATGGAAAAGGAGCAAAACAATCTCAAAGTAAGAATAAATAAAAAAGGAAACACTTGTGGATATCAATTTGAGAAACCAAAAATAGATAGTGTATGTGTTAACAAGGAGTGGGAATAATCCTATGAAATTTGTTGTTTTTCCTAGCATAATTTTTTTTGTTAAGTAAAATTCAAATATTTTGTAGTCATTACAATATTTTTGGTGAATATACATAGCTGCAATTTTTACTTCCCTTCGCTTACAAATTCCACTACCTAATTGACATGATAGAGAATATGCATAGCTACAATATTTAGTTAAAAATTCCACTACCTAACTAACATAATAGAGAATATGTTTAGCTATAGTCTTTAGTTATAAATTCCAATACCTAATTGACATGACAAATAATATGCACAGTTTTAGTCTTTAGTCACAAATTCCACTACCTAGCTAACATGATAGAGAATATGCATAGATGTAGCTTTTTCTTAGCGTCTAATTTCTAACATTTCCTACTTTATGCTAAAAGGTCTTAGAAGGCTATCTCTAAGTTTTAAGAACCAAGCTTTGGCAATTCCTTTGGTGAACATATCAACAAGCCACTCTTGAGTGCTACGGTACTCCAACTCTATTCTATTCTTTTTTACCATATCCATGATAAAATGATACTTCAAATCAATGTTTCTAGACTTGTTGTGATGGATGGGATTCTTTTCCAATTGAATTTTACATATATTATCACAAAAAATAATTGTAGGATGGTATTGCTTCTCACCAATCTCCTCCATTACCTTCCTAAGCCACAATACTTGTGCACTAGCTGAAGTGACTATAATATACTCAACTTCTATGGAGGAAAGAGAAACTAATTCTTAGTTCTTTAAGATCCATGTGATCAGTATAGAACCAAGAGAAACCAACTACCAAAGGTAGACTTTTAGTTGTCCAAGTTGCCCTAATCACAATTAGTAAAACCAACAAGGTCAACCTCCACAGTTGCATAATAATGAATGCCAAAATCAAGAGTACATTTCATACACCTCAAGCTTCTCTTGGAATCCTTTAAATGAATTTGATATGGTTTATTCACGCACCTTGAAACAAGGGAAGCAACATAAGCAATGTATGGTCTAGTATTAGTAAGAAACATCAATCTTCCCACAATATTCCTATAACGTATTTCATTTACTTTCTTAGCTCCATCGTCCTTGAACAACACCACTCCATGAGCAATCAAAGTGGAAACTAGTTTTTATTTTTCCATACAAAGCTTCTTCAACATATCTTTAGTGTCCTTTTTTTGGAAAATAAAAAATTTATCTTCACATTGATGAGACTTCATTCCAAGGAAGTATTGCATCAACCCCAAATCTTTCAATTTAAACTCATCTATCATAACATTTTAAATTCATCTTTTATTTTTTAGTTGTTGTCGATATGAATCAAATCATCAACATGAAAACAGAGAAGAAGAATATCATTACCTTCTTTCTTATAGTAGAGAGTAGGCTCACTCTTGCTCCTTTTCAATATACTTTGTCAAAAGTATCCATCTATCAATGCATAGCAAGCCCTTATTGCTTACTTGAGATTATACGAGGCCTTCCTCAACTTGTATACAAAATCTTCTTTACCTTTAACCTCAAAATCTCATAGTTTTTGTTCATACACTTCTTCTAATTAAGTACCCATTCAAGAAGGCACTTTTCACATCCAATTTATGCACACTCCATCTCTTTTGGGCTGCCACAACAATGAATATTATGATTATTTCTTGCTTTTATAGCATTGCATATGTTTTTTCATAATAAATTCCACACCTTTGTGTGGATCCTTTAGCAAAAAATCCAGCCTTATGTCTTTCAATACTGTCATCACTATTATACTTGATCTTGTAGATCCACTTGGAACCCACACATTTCTTATAATTAGAAAGACTCATAAGCTCCCAAGTATCATTCTTTAGAATGAAATTGATCTCTTCTTGCATTGCTTGCACCCAAACATCATTAGTACAAGCATCTTCAAAACAAGAGGGTTCAAACTATCATGTCTTGATTATTTCTATCAAGGCCTATTTCTTTGTGATCTCACTTAATAGAATTATCATAACTCGCATTCTTATTCTTTAGATAAGAGTCTTCAAATTCAAACTATTTTTGAAAAAATCATCTTTTGAATTGAAAAAATAACAGTCTTTTGATTTTTTCATAGCTAATAAAACTGGTGGTATAGATACTTATGACAATACTTCCATATTATTAATTTCAGATTAATAATTAAATTATGCACCATACAATGTATGAATAAATACAATGTATTTTTTTATGAATGGGATAGTCCATAATAAAAAGCATTACGTCAAGAGTTGTTTAAATGGTTACACACAATTGCAATTGTTCACAAGTATTATATCATGATTACGTCCTCGTAGAAGTTGTGCATTGACTAATTATACATCATCTTAAAATTTACAATTCTAATCATCCATAGAAATGGGATGAGATTCTCCTTTGAATTCAACATGGATATAATTGAGTTGTGCCAAACATAGCCTAGAATATTTTTATTTTGGGTTCTCATCCTTGGCACCCATTAATCTAGCTCTCTTTGTGAAGCCCATGGAGTACTCACCTTATGGATAGAATGAAGCTAAAAAGGTAGCATAGTTTGAGAAATATAATTTATTTTTACTTTCAAACTTTTGTGTTTGTTCTAACAAGTGATACATGCATGATTTCCAAATTCTACTATCTATTTTATTAAAATATCATGCTTTCCCAATCATGATGTAATATAGGTGGACCTTTTTTAATCCCATACAACCCATTAAACTATTGTTATTTTTTGTTTGATAAATATAAAGACAAGTGAAACAAAGAGCAATTTAGTAATCTATATAATTCTAAAATCTATTGGTTTTTGCTAATTATTTACACATTACATAGGAAAAATTAATAATTATCCATAATAGTGAAAAGAAAAAATAACACCCTCTTGTCCCAAAGCAATCAAAGTGCAAATATAAACTACTACTCCTTTTCCAAAAGACATTTTTCTATTAAAACTTCAACTTGCTTTTTCATTGCCTTCATATCTGGGTTGAACAAATGTTTAGGATGGTCAGTGCATTGTATGACTAGATCATTGTAGGATACATATTTTCTATGTTTCACGATTCTCATTATCCAACAATGGATTGAATGACGCCGTTCTTCATTGACATCACTCACGACTTTATATTTATTTTTTTTAATAGCATGAGGAACGAGAAGATTGATTGTATCATTATTTCTGTGAGAAAACTTTGCATTGAATTCAATGTAATCGTTTTGTTGAGGAGTTTATACTTTCTGCATACAAAGGAATCTAATATTCTATTCATATCTTCATCAGCAAAATTCATCTTAGTCCTCAATTTCCCATAAGTGAGCCTATCCGAGTGATTGAAGAGCAATAATGCACATGCCTGCAAAGGGGTTGTACTCAGTTTAATCACTTGAGAGTTAAATTTTCCAATCACGATACATCTTCCTTGAGAATATATGAATTTTAGTCTTCTGTTCCATTCTGGTCTTTGCTAGAAATTGTATAGGACTGGACACATTGAGGAAAATCTAGGTATCATGGTAGCAAATTTATTTTTTGAAGTCCCAATTAGAATTTAGAATTTCTTAGTTAGAAGTGTGGATGTCTTAGTAGAATGATCTAGTCGGGGATAAGAGGAAGGTTGAATCTATACCAAACCATATTCAAGTAGCATATGTTACAGTAGCAACAAAAGTTTAGGATGAAATGATCAAGCTTAGCATAAATATTATTAAAAGTATATACTTCACGTGTAAAATATTTTTGAGACTCAAACTTGGATTATGTGGAAGAAGGGATTGAATTCAAAATAATCCATGACTTTTCTTCTAAACGGATTTTTCCTCATCAAATTAAACTATTTGAAAATTCAGGATACAATAATGGGTGTTGACCCCTAGGTGAAGGGCGAGAGATGCATTATATTTAAGACCATAGAATGACAATTTTTCTATGAAAGCAAAATATTTTAAAATTATTCCAATGGGTGTTAGTATTTTTAAAATTCCATACCATCTTATCAATAACAAGTTTTTAAATAATATTGGGAATACTTTAGGGGTTCCTATCTAGAGGGATCAACTACTAATGAGTGAAGGAATGTTGTATATACTCATATATGTGTTTTCATGGGTATTTCAAAATTAAATAAAATGAGATCAACAAGTGGATTACAAAATTATTGTATTCTTATACCACAAATATTATGAAACTCGATATGTGGTAAGATATTACAAAGTAAAACTGATGGATAAAGAGATAATGAATTTGGGCATGAGACAAAATTTGATATGAAGCAAGGAGATCATGTAATAGATAGGATATATCAGATCAATAATATTCCACTTCTCATAAAGTAGTGAAGAAATCCCATCTACATCATCAAATAATAAAGACCATTAAAGTTTACTTAGATAAACCACAAGAACAAACAAAAGGAGGAATTATAATGTGCAAGTCCAAATTCAATAGGAATTAAAGGTGCAAAAAAGTATGATGAGGTGCATTGAAAAACAAATACGCAAAGGAGATCAGGGTTAATCTATGTAAATTATCTTTATTTTTCTCAAGTAGTTTAACATCTTCTCATTACAATAAAAATGAAAGTAGTGTAGAGTGTATCCATTTAACTTTATGGTTTTGGGAGTAACATAATAAAGAAATTACTATAGAGGATATGCATAAAAATGTAGGTTTTCATAGTTAGAAGGAAGTAATTACTATTGATGATCATGCTTGCATGCTAAGGTTTCTAGGCAAACATTTAGGTTTTTAAGAGTAACATTATAGAGGATCATCCTTGCACATTAGGACTTTTGCTACAACATAAAGAAGATATTGTTGGTGATGTTACTACTTCCACTTTATATTTTTTAAGGTAGCATAAACCTTTAGAATATATGTGTCAATAAGAACATCATGAAAATTAAAAGATATTGTTGAGGATGAGTGTTGGTAAGAATGGAAAATGAGAGAAAAATCCTCAAAGTAAGAATAAATAAAAAAAGGAAACACTTGTGGATATCAGTTTGGGAAACCAAAAATAGATAATGTATGTGTTTACAAGGAGTGGGAATAATTCTATGAAATTTGTTATTTTTCCTAGCATAAGTTTTTTTGTTAAGCCAAACACACAAATATTTTGCAAGAATTACAATCGTTTTGGTGAATATAGATAGCTACAATTTTTACTTCCCTTCGCTTACAAATTCCACTACCTAACTGATATGACAGATAATATGCATAGCTACTGTTACAAATTCCACTACCTAACTAAATTAATAGAGAATATGTTTAGCTATAGTCTTTAGTTACAAATTCCAATACCTAACTGACATGACAAAGAATATGCATAGTTATAGTCTTTAGTCATAAATTTCACTACCTAACTAACATGAGAGAGAATATGCATAGATGTAGCTTTTGCTTAGCATCTAATTTCTAACATTTTCCTCTTTATGTTGAAAGGTCTTAGAAGACTATCTCTATGTTTTAAGAACTAAGTTTTGGCAACTCCTTTTGTGAACACATCAACAAGTTGCTCTTGAGTGCTCCAGTACTCCAAATCTATTTTTATTCTTGTATATCATATCCCTAATAAAATGATACTTCAAATCAAAGTTTCTAGACTTGTTGTGATGGATGGGATTCTTTACCAATTGAAATGTACATATATTATCACAAAAAAAAATTGTAATATGGTATTGCTTCTCACCAATCTCTTCCATTACTTTCCTAAGCAAAAATTCTTGTGCACTAGCTGAAGTGACTATAATATACTCAAATTATATGGAGGAAAGATAAACTAATCCTTAGTTCTTTGATATCCATGTGATCAGTATAGAACCAAGGAAAACAACTGCCAGAAGTAGACTTCTAGTTGTCGAAATTGCTACCCTAATAAAAATTAGTAAAACCAACAAGCTCCATCTCCATAGTTGCATAATAATGAATCCCAAAATCAAGAGTACATTTCATATGCCTCAAACGTCTCTTGGAATCCTTTAAATGAATTTGAGATAATTTATTCATGCACCCTTGAAACAAGGAAAGCAACATAAGTAATGTTTTGTCTAATATTAGTAAGAAACATCAATATTCCTATAATATTCCTATAACCTATTCCATTTACTTTCTTAGCTTCACCATCCTTGAACAACACTACTCCATGAGCAATCAAAGTAGAAACTAGTTTTCATTTTTCCATACAAAGCTTCTTCAACATGTCTTTAGTGTACTTTTTTTTGGAAAATAAAAAATTTATCTTCACATTGATGAGCCTTAGTGGTTTGGTGAAACCCCGTAAGGGGACGGACATCCAACGTTCAAATCTCGGGTCTAGTTGGACTAGGCACTTTTTTGTATTCCAATTTGTTCCCAATGTCGTCAAAGGTTCAACATGAATGCAGCTTAGTGGTTATAGGGGTGAACTGTATGGATTATCATGGCGGCTACCAATTCCACTAGGTTAATAAAAAATATTACTCAACTCTACTCTCTAGAGAAAATGGTAACCCACATTTTTCTAGGGAATACTGCTACAGCATATACCAATAGTATTAATTTTGGAAGACAAATAGGATCTCGGTCAGCAAATCACTATGGATGAACTTAAGGATATTATAGCAACTCTACCAAAGGATAAAGCTCCCAAACCTTATGGATTCACAAATAACTTTTACCAACAATACTTACACATCATCAGAGAATATTTCTACGCATGATTGAGGATGTTAGGGTGAAAGGTAAGCTTATTATAGCCATCAACTCCACCTTCTAGCATTGATTCCTAAAGAAAAAATACCACTACTTTCTCTAGATTCAAACCAATTTCTCTATGTAACTCTTCCTATAAAAATATAACCAAATTGTTGGCCAATAGAATAAAAAATAAAATTGACAAACTAATATCAGAATACCATGGGGGTTTCATGCCTGGAAAACAAATATATGATAATATCATAACAGTGCATGAAGCCCTCCACAATAGTAGAAAATTAAAAAAAAAATTGTTATAAAACTTGATATGGCAAACGCCTTTGATCGAGTTAATATACAATTTGTAGAACAGGTCCTACAAAAGTTTGGATTCCCACATCAGGTCATCAAGTGGATCAGAGCATGCATAAAAAATCCATGGATAGCCCCTTTAATAAATGGAGAACCAACAAATTTCTTTCAGGCTACAAGGGGAATTAGACAAGGGTGTCCATTATCACCATATCTTACATCATTTTAGTTGAGACTCTAGGAAGATTAATTAACTATCTTCAAAGAGAAAGAAAAATAATAGGGATAGAAGCTACAATAAGATGTAAAGCTATAATACATGCTCAATTTGTATATGATATCATTCTTCTAGGGGAATACATCAAGCAAAATGCTATACAATTTAAGTAATACTTGGACTGGTTCACATAAGATACTAGGGCTCATATAAACACTCAAAAGAGTTAGTTCTATACACAAAATATTGCAACAATAAGAGTCAAACTCTTTTGCACTATCCTAGGATTTCGATCTAGCACAAAAAAATACTTCAAATATCTAGGAGTGCCCATGAGCTTCCACCTCAAAGCCTCAAACTATTGGATCCCAACATTGAATAAAATGGTTAGGAGGATACAAAGTTATAGTAATAGTTGACTCAGTCTTGCGGGAAGGGCAGTATTGATTAAATTAGTATTAGCTTCTCTTATAGTCTACCAACTATTACTATATCATGTTCCCAAGTTTATTTTGTAAAAGGTATATGAAATCATATGTAACTTCCTATGGAAAGGAGGTAGGCAATCAAAAAGAAAAAAGTTCCACTTGGTCAATTGGGAGATGGCCACCAAAAGTAGAATTCAAGGAGAACTGGGAATCAAAAAGAAAAAAGTTCCACTTGGTCAATTGGGAGATGGTCACCAAAAGTAGAATTCAAGTAGGACTGGGAATCAAAAAAATAAAGATAGTTTCAAACACACTGGGATTAAAACTTCTTTGGAACATTCTTAAACACAATCGAGCATGGTAGTCAGCAAGTATGTAAATAATCAAACAGGTATTCAAATTCTCAAACACATAGGCAAACTTCCCACAACCTCGTTGGTTTGGAAACATATAGTCGTTGCAAAGAGCATAATAGAGGATTAAATTTTTTGGCTACTGAGATATGGTAAGTCAATTTATCTATGGGAGGATTCGATCCTAGGAAATTCACCATTAAGAGAGAGAACTTTAATCGAATTGTAAAATCACTTGGAAAGCCAAAGAATACTCAAATTAGATGACTTGTTTTATTTGACCTCATAATATCTGAACTAGATCTCCCCTCCCATTCCATATTAGCTTAAAGGATATTGTGATTATAAGTCCCACATGGCAAGCATTAGATATCTTCATCCCACGATGCCAAACAAACTTATTTGGGGTAGCATCAGTAGTAATAGGGAATACTTAGTGCATCTAGAATTCCAACATCAACATATTGGGTCTGCCAACAAAAAACTATCGATAGTGTAGAAAAATAAAGCACCACCTAAACTACAAGTATTTAATTGGTTAGTCTCTCAAAATAAAATATTAACAGGTGATAATATGCAAAAGAGGAGTATAGTAAGGTCTCATGTTTGTTACGAGTGCGAGGCAGTAATAGTGAAACAGTTTTCCATTTTTTGTTTGAATACCCAAAGGCAATTTCAATTTGGTTAGGAATAACCTAAATTCTTGGCACTTCCTACTCTAAAAGGTTAACTATAGATGATTTTTTTACCAATTGGAACAAAGAATATAAAATTAAACTAGAAGGTAAACCCCTACTAAAATATCTATGCAGCTCTCTACCATATTTTGTCATCTGATACATTTGATTGGATAGAAACCAGAGGATTTTTTAAGGCAAAGGTAAGGACACCAAAACTCTAATACAAAGGATAAAATAAGAATTAGTCCTAAATTTCAAATCTAGTTTCTATCAACAACAGTATGAAGAATATTTGTCACCCACAGAAAGAAGAATGATCTACCAACTTAATCTCCAAGCTTTCCTGACATAGGGAGGTCGTAGAGCAAACAATTCTTTGTCTGACGTATGTTTTCCAGTGCTCTTCTTTGATGGTACCTCCAAGTCCAACCCAAATCAAGTAGCGACAGGGGAACTAATTCTTAGAGGACCCCATGAGATCCTGTTGAAATACATGATCATATTGGGAACAACATCTAACAATGTGGCAAAGGCTATTGGATGTGAAATCAGCTTAAAATTGGTGGTAAAGCAAGAAATCACTCAAGTCATAGTTTATGGGGATTTTAAACTGATAATAATAGCTCTTGCCAAAAATAAAGATTTTATATATTTACAATTGAAGATTATTCAAGACAGAATTAGACAACTAGGTAGGATAATTGGAAAAATATCCTATCAACATGTAAGGTGGGAATTCAACAAAGAGGTTGACACACTATCTTTTAAAGCAATAAATATAGCCTCTAGTTATTGTAGCCAAACTATCAAGAAGCAGAAGGGCAGGGGTGGTATGCGAGGATGACGAGGACTCCAATAATGAGGTCATTTTGTATCTTCATGTTTGTTTTTTTTAAATGCTCTATTCACTTGATCTCTCTAATTAGAGAGTTTTGTACCTTTTGTTAAGTAAATAAATATTTTCCTTTAAAAAAATATTATTCTTCTTACTTTAATATTATTTATTGTATTTCTTTCTTCTCGATAATTTTTTCTCAATAAATTAACTTTTCCTTCACTTTAATTTCTTTCTTAAATCAATTCCTTTATAAATAATTATATCCTTCACATACTTTAAGTATTTCAAACATTAGCTTTCTTTCCTTTCAAAAATTTCTTAATATAAATTCCTCTCTCCTTTAAATTATATTTTTTCTTCTCTAAATTTTCTTCTATTCTCTTTTAAATTCTCATTTCAAATATTTAAATAATCTCAAATTTCCTTTAAAATTTTCCTTTCAATTAAAAAAATCTCAACCTAACTATTAAATAGTTGCTTTCTCCTTTTAAATGATCTCAACCTTAATGCATAAATACTTTCTTTCTCTTTTTAATAATATGCACATAATTAACTCTAATGACAAAGAATTACCTTTTAATGCTTTATTCTTCTAGCTCCTATGTAAACTTGACTTCTTTCTTGTTGTCACGTCTTGGCCTAGACTATTTATTCCTTTGATGACCTTTGATATACATCATCACATTTCTAATATTTCTCTTTTGTATTTGTTGGTTCTAATGCTTGCTATTTTCCACCTTTGATTGCTTAACACTACATCTTCTTTTGTATTTTATCACTCTTCTCCTTCATTTTTGCATCTTCCTTCAAATAATTTTTTAAATCTTATCATACTGACTTCCGATGTCTAGTCTTCATGCTCCAATCTTTAATATTTTAGCCTTTGTACATTACACAATTCTACTTTTATGTTATAACATTTCAAGTAACCTCTATACAATCTCCTTTTTGTCATTAATGTATGCTCACCTATCATCTTCTTTAGTCCTTCTCAAGTACCTACTACTCCTTCAAGTCTCAAGGTACTATAGTCTTCTAACATTCTCACACGTTCTAGTTGTCTTCTTCAAGCACTATTAACTCTTTTTTAGTTGTCTTCATTTTGGTGCTCAATGTATTCTTCACTATGGTGCTCAGTGTCTATTGTTTTTACACTTGCACACTATTCTTCTAATGTTCTCCTATCTCTAGCTTGTCTTCCTACATTCCAACACCAAACTTCAAATGTTTCAAGTTGCACTCTGGTCACAACGATGACTCACTTAAACCCATTCACAACTCTTGCAACTTACGAACATTTTCCTATGATCTGGTTCCTAAAATGGGAGATTTGATACCATTGATAGCATATAAGCAAGTTTCAATAATATTTTATTATTAAATTCCTCACAATATATGAGATAAACAAGTATTAAAACAATCTCACTATATTCTTATGGATGATAAACACAGTATTCCAGTACAAAAGAAGTATTAAAATTTCTCACCCACCAACACATGTTACATGACCTCTTTACAAATAGATTTTACAAAGACTCTTGATATTTCACCTACAAATTTAAAATAATACCTTTAAAAATAAATTGGACGTGTTAATCATTTGAAACACAATTATCAAAATAGAACAAAGTAAAAGTGTTATTTAAAAACTAATAAGAATGAATAAAATTCAACACATTTGATGTGTTAAATACACAATGAAGATGGCATGTGAGAAAAAGTGGATGATATCTGAGAATTGGAAACTACAACTTGAAATGGAAAGCTCGTTGAAAAACCTAAGTAGTAACATATCTGTAGACATTAGGATATTCTACATCCCTTTCCAAAAACCCTTTTTCTATTAACTCTTCAACTTGCTTTTTAATTGCCTTCATATCTAGGTTGAACAAGTGTTTAGGATGGTCAGTGCATTGTATGACTAGATCATTGTAGGATACAACTTTTCTATGCTTCATGATTCTCATTATCCAACACTGGATTGAATGGCGTCAATCTTCATTGATACCACTCATGACTTTATATTTATCTTTATCAATAGCATGAGGAGCGAGAAGATTGATTGTATCATTATTTTTGTGAGAAAACTTTGCATTGAATTCAACGTAATCATTTTCTTAAGGTTTTTCTACGAATGCTATTTTGTTGAGTTTATACTTTCCACATACAAATGAATCTAATAATGTATTCATATATTCATCATCCAAATTCATCTTAGTCCTCAATTCCCCATAAGTGAGTATATTCGAGTGATTGAAGAGCAATAATGCACATGTCTATAAAGGGGTTGTACTCAGTTTAATCTCTTGAGAGTCAAATTTTCCAATCACAACACATCTTCCTTGAAAATATATCCAGTTTAGTCTTTTGTTCCATTCTGGTCCTTAATAGAAATTTTCAAAGGACTAGACACATTGAGCCATTTGATAAAGAATCCGAAGTCCATCGTACGAATTGAATAGTGGCCAAACTTTTTCTTTCAATACTCTCACATCGAAGTTTATCTCCAAATGTGGATCGAGAGGATTGTTACTAACATATTTCTCAAAATTGGTCTGGCATTCCCTTGCTAATTCTAAATCATATAATATTCTCTCTATTTTAAACGTAAAAGGCTTTCCATGCTCTTTCTTTAACTTGCTTATCATACTTTTTTCACTATCACAATTTGCACTTTTATTTTTTTAGTTGTTTTCGATATGAATCAGATCATCAACATGAAAACAAGAAGAATAATATCATTACCTTCTTTATTATAGTAAACAGTAGTCTCACTCTTGCTCCTTTTCAAGATACTTTGTCAAAAGTATCCATCTATCAAGGCATAGCATGCCCTTATTGCTTGCTTGAGACTATACGAAGCCTTCCTCAACTTGTATACAAAGTCTTCTTTACCTTTAACCTCAAAATCTTGTATTTTTTGTGCATGCACTTCTTCTAATTAATTACCCATTCAACAAGGGACTTTTCACATCCAAGTGATGCACACTCCATCTCTTTTGGGCTGCCACAACAATGAACATTGTGATTATTTCTTGTCTTTCTAGCATTGCATATGTTTCTTCATAATCAATTCCACACCTTTGTGTGGATCCTTTAGCAACAAATCTAACCTTATGTCTTTCAATACTGCCATCACTATTATACTCGACCTTGTATATCCACTTGGAACCCACACATATCTTATAATTAGAAAGTCTCATAAGCTCCCAAGTATCATTCTTTAGAATGAAATTGATCTCTTCTTGCATTGCTTGCACCCAAACATCATTAGTACAAGCATATTCAAAACAAGAGGGTTCAAACTATCATGCCTTGCTTATTTTTATCAAGGCCTATTTTTTTGTGATCTCACTTAATATAATTATCATAACTCATATTCTTCTTATTTATATAAGAGTCTTCAAATTCAAACTATTTCTGGAAAAAAATCATCTTTTGAATTGAACTAATAATAAAGTCTTTTGATTTTTTATGAATCATATAACAATACTTCCATATTATCAATTTCACATTAATAATTAAATTATGTATCATACAAGGTATGAAGAAATACAATGCATTTTTTATGAATGGTATAGTCCTTAATAAAAAGCATTACGTCAAGAGTTGTTTAAATGGTTACATGCAATTGCAAATGTTCACAAGTATTATATCATGATTATGTCCTTCTATAGTTGTGCATCGACTAATTATATATCATATTGAAATTTACAATTCTAATCATCCATAGAAATGGGATGAGATTCTCCCTTGAATTCAACATGGATATAATTGAGTTGTGCCAAACATAGCCTAGTATATTTTTATTTTGGTTTCTCATACTTGGCACCCATTAATCTAGCTCTCTTTGTGAAGCCCATGGAGTACTCACCTTATGGATAGAATGAAGCTAAAAAGGTAACATAGTTTGAGAAATATAATTTATTTTTACTTTCAACATTTTGTGTTTGTTCTAACAAGTGACACATGCATGATTTCCAAATTCTACTATCTATTTTATTAAAATATCATGCTATCCCAATCATGATGTAATATAGGTGGACCCATTTTAATCCCATACAACCCATTAAAAATTTTACTTTTTGTTTGATAAATATAAAAACAAGTGAAACAAAGAGCAATTTAGTAATCAGTATATTTCTAAAATCTATTGGTTTTTGCTAATTATTTACACATTACATAGGAAAAATTAATGATTATCCATAATAGTGAAAAGATAAAATAACACCCTCTTGTACGAGAGCAATAAAAGTACAAATATAAGCTACTACTCCTTTGTTTCAATATAGACTTTTGTAAATTATTAAAAATATTGCAACGCTTCCTTGAATTTCTTGTACGGTTATTACGGACAATAATCTAAGTAATCTTCACAACACATCATGTGATCTATGGTACTAAATCTTATGTATTCTTCTATTGTAAATAGTTTGCTATAAATATTGTGCAACTTGTTTCTCAGCCTGTGAATTGCATTTTCCATGAAATTCTCATGTCTGACATGTTTTCTTTACCCTTAAGAGAGTGTGATATAGTTTTGGGAGCATAGTCAAATGTTAGGACCAATCCTATGGGATTTTCCTAAATTATAAATGAAATTTAGTCAATATGGGCAAGAATATACCTTTCGTGGTACAAAGGCATGAGTAGTTTAGTTTATTTCTTCTCATAATATGGAAAATTTGTTAAAGAAATATTTTCATGGTGTGGTAGCTCAACGTTTTGCTATCGTCGCTCCTGAGCAAAGGGAGTCTAGTCACCCACCGCAATTACAGGGTATATTAAATAGGTATGCTCATGTCTTTGAGGAACCCAAGGAACTTCTTCCTTAAGGCTCACATGATCATGAAATGCAACTTGTTCCTAGTAGTTTACCTCCTAATGTTCACCCATATTGATATGCTTATGCTCAGAAAACTGAAATTGAGAAAATTATAAAGGAACTTCGAGCTTTTGGAATTATACATTCTTGTGTTAGCCCCTATTCTTCACCAGTGTTTTTAGTCAAAAATAAGGATGGTACTTGGTGCTTATTTGTGTATTATCGAGATCTTAATAAAATTACTATCAAGGATAAGTTTCCTATTCCTATTATTGATGAAATCTTAGATGAGTTGCATGGGGCTCAATATTTTTCCAAGTTGGATTTATGGTCGGGTTATCACCAAATCCATATTAAGAATGAAGATATTTCCAAAACAACCTTTCAAAATCATGAAGAGCATTATGAATTTTTAGTTATGCCTTTTGGGTTGGCCAATGCACCATCCACTTTTCAAAGTTTGATGAATTCTATTTTTTGCCCTCATCTCCACAAATTCATTCTAGTCTTCTTTGATGACATACTGATTTATAGTCGCACATGGGAGGATCATCTTCACCACTTAGAAGCAACTCTCAAACTTTTGTTTGACCATAAGCTTTATGCAAAGCAGTCAAAATATTTCTTTGGTCAATAGGATATTGAATATTTGGGGCATATAGTCACTAAGGAAGGCATTCAGGTAGATCCTAAGAAAATTTAGGCAATGCAAGACTGGTCCAAATCTCATACCTTGAAGGGAGTTCATGAATTCTTTGGTCTTACAAGATATTACAAAAAAAATGTAAAAAACTATAGCAATATCCCAGCTCCCCTCACAGTCATGTTGTAAAAAAAATCTTTTGTGTAATGAATTAGCTGAGAAGGCTTTTATCGATTTGAAGTATGCTATGACCACCACTCCTATTTTGGCGATGATAAACTTTTCCAAACCCTTTGTCATCAAGAGTGATGCATCAGGCATAGGCATTGGGATAGTTTTAATGCAGGAGGGTCAACCATTGGCTTTTACTAGCAAGGAACTTTCCCCTCAAAATTTGGGCAAGTACACGTATGAGAAGGAAATGCTTACCATTTTACATGTGGTCACCTATTGGCATCCATATCTCATTAGTCGACATTTTTCCATCAATACCGATCATCAGACTCTAAAATATTTTTTAGAGCAATGAGTGGCTACACCATAACAACAAAAATGAATCTCCAAAATTTTGGGATATGACTATGACATCTCATATAAGAAAGTTAAAGAAAATGTGGTGACTGATTCTTTGTCTCACCTCCATGAAGATCGGTCCATGCTACATGATATATCTACTCCTCTTCCACAATGGATTCATCAACTTTGTGAAGATCTAGCCTAGTATTTGTCATTGCAAACTCTCCTTCACCATCTTCAAGAGGATCCTCAATCCCACCCTAGTTATGTTTGGAATGGTCAGGATTTATGGTTTTAACAATCATTTAGTTATTCCATTTATCTAAAATCAAGGATATCCTCCTTTAAAAAATGTAGGCATCCCCCACAACTAGTGATTCAGGTTTTCTCAAAACATATACATGAAACAAGTATACCTTTTTCTGAAATGGAATTAAAAAATACATCAAAATATTTGTTGTTGAATGTGATCATTGCCAATGCATGAAGGGTGATATTGTGTGTTCTCTAGGCACACTTCAATATTTATCCATTCCTAAGCAGGTTTGGATAGATATATCTATGGACTTCATTAAAGGGCTACCAAAATCTTGAGGTAAATCAGTTATTCTGGTGATAGTGGATCATCTTTTGAAGTATGCTCATTTTTACTCTCTATCCCACCCTTATACTACATCCATTGCAAATCTTCCTTGATTTTATCTTCCACCTCCATGGAATGCCTAAATCCATTGTCTCTGATCAGGATCCTACCTTCACCAATCGTATTTAGTAGGAACTGTTCAATTTTTAGGGGATACAACTCAAGATGAGTTCAGTCTACCATTCTCAAATCGATGGCCAAATCGAAATTATCAATAAATGCTTGGAAATATACCTTCACTGTTTCACTTTTGAAAATCCTACACATTGGGCTAAGTGGATTCATTTGGTTGAATGGTGGTACAACACCACCTATCACTCTACCACTAAGGTGACTCCATTTGAATCAATTTATGGTCATCTCCCACCAACTCCAACTTCTTACATTCTAGGCAGCTCCAAGGTTCAGGTCATGGATTCCACTCTTCATCAACATGATTCCATTCTTTGCCAACTCAAGATTAATTTGGACATGGCTCAAAACCATATGAAATAGTAGGTAAATCAACATCATACTGAATGCAGCTTTATAGTTGGTGATATGGTCTTCCTTCGCTTACAACCATATAAACAATTATCTCTCTAGTTGCGTGGTTGTTAGAAAATTACCCCAAAATAGTATGGTCCTTATTAGGCATTGCAGAGGCTTGGGTGATGATGTACAAACTAGCCCTCCTAGCTAGTTCTAAACTTCATCCAGTCTTCCATGTGTCCTCTCTCAATTAGGTTATCGACAATAAGGTGTAGGTGCAGTCTACACTTCCAGAGTTGGATGAGGAAGGGTCCATCATCCTTGAACCTAAATTCATTCTTGATCGAAGATCGTGTACCCTTCATCAATGGGTCATCATAGATATCTTGGTCCATTTGTGTGGATTACAGCTAAAATATGCAACATGGGAACCTCTTCACCAAATCCAACAACAGTTTCCTCACCTTCAGCTTTGAGGATAAAGCTTTTTGAAGGGGAAGGACATGTTAGGACCCCATCCTAACACTTGATGTAATAGTCCTTGTGGAATGTGGGTAGTACCTATGTTAATATTTTGTAATATTTTATTATAGTTTTGGATTAAGAAGTGCCTATACCAAATAGCACCCTTCTATGTAACCATTTTTTCAAGAATGTAATTGATTGTATGTAGGATAATCTAGCTCGGGTGGCATTTTGCATGTAATCCAACCTTGGGAGTTAGGTGCTAGAGAAATTCCTTAAATCTATGAGAGATAGAATTGTATGTATCTTTTTGCATAATTGAATGAATTATTTAAGGAGGTTGTCCCCTCAAAGAGGATTGCGATTCAGTGCTATTGTGAGATCATTTTTTTTTAACAATTTACTTCTGTAATGTGCATGTTATTTCCAAGTGTGTTGTGAGTTTATATGTTTATTTTTAGTATTTGTGTAAGAGTGTTTATTTTTATTAGTAGTTTCCTAACATAAATACTCTTTTTATTTGCATTTTTTGTTGTTTTTGTTATAGAGAAAGGATTTCTAAAGTGCTCATATGATGATTAAAAAGCAATTTACTGAGCCATCATACCTAAGCAATGCTACATGCTCTAAAATATAGCAAAAAAATACTTGAAAATACACATTTATATTTTGTATACTTTCCATGCATCGACTAGAACATATGGCAGATGATGAATCGACTATGTCAGATTTAAATCTCGAAATGGATAAATATGGCAGTTAGAACCCATGATGGAAAAATTCCACACATCATGATGATAAAATAATTTCTCATGCAATTAAATACAGATGGTCTATTGTTAAATCAATAGTCTAAGATTCATTGATTCACCTTTTACATTTTGGAAATTATGGCTTCGTCACCCACTTTCCTCACTACCACGTCTTTGTTGAAAACATATAGTCACATGTATTCGGGGTACTATCCTGGCGTGAAATCTGATGATCCACCTTAAATCATGATGTTGTGATGGGTCTTGGATGACTACCATGAAGAACAACATGAATTGTCCAATTTTTTTTATTTTTTTTAATTTGGACGCGGTCTTTTTTTCGTGCATAAAAATTTAAACATGATACAACCCTCTTTACATGCAGCCTATTGTGATAGAGTATTTTGAGCATTGTTCTATTTACTTTTCAATATACCAAAGCTAATTTTCTCATGACCAAAGATATGCCAAAACATATTTTGGGGTGTTTTAGTGGGGTATTTCAATTTTTGCCAATTTGATATATAGTTATGCCAAGCAATTAACCATTATTCATGCAATGTTAAGGTTAACTAATAGTAAAATTAAAGAAATATATACCTTACTATCTTGAAGATTTTCCATGCATTCTTTGGATCATATTGTGTAGACATTCTAAAACCTAAAAATTAAATAGATGCAACAATAAAAATTTGTACAATGGTTGAAAAATCTTCAAGGCAAACAAACTGAAAACTAGTTTTCATATAACCTTGACTCAATAGCGCCTCAAAGAGGTTTTCACTATTGAATTTTTTTTTTTCCATCATAAAAGGCTACCATTTCTATTTTTAAACCTTATTTTATCCCTATTTTTCAAGTATATAATAATTCAGAATTTGTACCAAAAGAGGAAGCCTCTTCTACTACACAGTTCAGATTATGCAAAATGCAGAGCAAACTCCTTCTTTATAAATGGTTTATGGTATAATAATAAATTATACCCATTTACCATCAATTTTCTCCTTGATTCATAAATAGGAGAAATTCAAAAAACTCCATTTTCGAACACTTCAATTTGATATGGACCTAACCACCGAGTTTGTAGCTTACCAAAAAAATTAGCATATCAAGAATCGGACAACAATACCCAATCTCCTGGTTTATACCTGCAGCTCAAATGTGACTATCATGCCATATTTTTTACTTTTGTTGAATGACCTTCATCTGGTGAAGTACCTCCAATCGAAGTTCATCCAATGTATCCAATTATGTAATTCTATTTTGTTGTACCTGTGATAACTCAATGTCAACTTTCAAAGATGTGTGGAGTGTTAGTAATTCAAACTCAATTAGAAAAAGATATTTCTTACCATAGACTAGTTCATAAGGTGTAAATATTGTGGTGGATTTCTATGTAGTATGGTATGTCCAAACGGCCTCTAGTAATTGGTTCATCCATTTTTTCCTATGATAAGCCACTATCTTTGTTACAATATTATTTAATTCCCTATTTGTGACTTCTACCTGACCATTTTCTTGAGGGTGATAGGGTGATGATTTCTTATGTTTAATTTCATACATTTCAGTAAATGCTTCTATAACTTTATATGCAAATTAGAATTCATGATCTATAATAATAGATCATGAAGTGCCAAATATTTGAAATATTTGAGTGTATAAAAAATCAACGACCTCTTCTTGAGCATGTTTAAAAGCACATACTTTAGTTCACTTGGTTACATAATTAGTGCACACAAGAATATGTTGTTTTTCTTATGAAGGTGGGTCAATGGGTCTAATAAATTTAATCCCCATATCTCAAATGGTTCTAAAACCACTTGAGCTTGTAGAGGTATTTTATTTATTACAATTTGTTTATCCATTCTTTGACATGAATCACAATGACATGCATACTTCTTTACATCCCTATGAAGTGAGGGCCAATAATAACCTATTCCCAAAAAAAATTAATGGTGTGTTTTACTTAATAATGTCCTTTGGATGGTTCACTGTGACATGCATGAAGAATATCATACACCTCATATTATTGAATGCATCGATATAAAATATAATCGGGTCCACATTTAAATAGTATACCATTGATACACTAAAATGATAATCTTTGTTTCACTCATTATAATTTTTCTAGAGTAAAGTGAGAGGAAAATTTTTTAATTGCTAGATAGTTGCCAATATCAACAAACAATGGTGATTGTGCTAAAATTGCAAAAACCCTTTGATCAAGAAAAGAGTCCTCTACTGGTTCATCCTCTCTTATGATATTTAGTCTTGTTATAACCCTCCTTGAAGGACTTTGTGGCATGGAAAAATGTATTAATTTGATGGTACTTTAATACTTGATTGTGTCAATTGGGAAGCTATGTGATGTTAGTTGATATGCAAGAATATGATACTACTAACAAGTTGCCAATGTGTAGGATCAGGTATGCTCGTAGGTGGAAGAAGTTGAGTCATCTATGAATGATAATTGCTCATTATATTGATAATGAAATATTTACAAGGTTATATAGTCCCCAAAAATTAGTTGGAGAGAATAGCGGGGAAGAAAAACAATTTTAAATTGACTTCTCTAAAACATTCGCCGACCACCTGCCAACCAAATTATGTCGTCCACCTTGCCGACCACCTGCCAACCAAATTCTGTCGTCCACCTTGCCGACCATAGTCTGCCATCAACTCAAAATATGGGTTAAATTCCAACATTCTCCCCCTTAAATTTGAGAGGGATGAAAAGACAGTCTCTCAGCTTTATATATTGAGCTTTAGCCATGCCTTTGGTGAAGATGTCTGCCATGTTGTCTAAAGTATTGTAATGTTTAAGCTCAACTACTTGGTGCTCCACCATATCTCGAATGAAGTGATACTTCATATCAAAGTATTTTGATATGCTTTGGTGGATAGGATTATATGCCAATTGAATGGCACTCATGTTATCACAATATAATCTTATAGGACCACTTTACCTTTCTCCAATATCTTCAAGGACTTTTCTCAACCATAGAGCTTGAGTACTAGCATTTTTTATAACCTTCAATGGGTTCTTTAGTGTTTGATTACCTTCGAGCAATCAACCGCCCCTCTTTTGCCACCTCTCAAGCCAATAATTCCCCTCTATGTCATGCCTACATCACCCTCCTTGCTACCACATCATGCAATCCACGATACGCCATGTCACACCTGTGTCGCCCTCCTTATTGCCACATCATGCCAATCACAATGTGCCATGTGTCCTATCCAGTTAGCTTCTCTACCTCATCAGTTGTGCCCTATGTCCAGTCAGCATGGGTTGTCCACCCACCACGTGTCCAAGGTTCGCCTGGGTCCACCTACTACGTGTCCTCTCCTCGGGTTTCATGCTGGTCAACGGGCCTGCTCACCTCACCTCAGGTTCCACACTTTTTGGGCCTCCTTGCCTCACCTCGAGATCTGCATTGGTCTACGGCCCTCCCTACCTTACCTCAATATTTGTGCTAGGTATTTGGAGTCCCTATCTAGTTTGCTCTATGATCCACTCCTTGACCTCAGGATGCGTGCCTTCTTGTGGGTCCTCTTGGTCAACTTGTTAGCCCTTCAACCTCGCCAGCTCTGATACCAAATATGAATGATAATTGCTCATTAGATTGATAACTAAATATTTACAAGGTTATATAGTCCCAAAACATTAGTTGGAGAGAATAACGGGGAAGAAAAATAATTTTAAATTGACTTCTCTAAAACATTCGCTGACCACCTACCGACCAAATTTTGTCGTCCATCTGGCCAATCATAGTCTGCCGTCAACTCAAAATATGGGTTAAATTCCAACATAATCGACCAAAGGTGAGGATACTTGAGGTTGGGGAAGTGATGATAAGGAACCGCAAAGATAACATGGATAGATACCTTCATATAGTCATGCATAATCAGTTAGAAATAATCATCAATAACTAGCCACCTTGAGCCTCAAGTTGATAGCATGGTAGTTATCGTAAATTCTTAGGCTGAGACAGGTGACTAAAATTAATGAAAAGACTCTCTCTATGTTAGACTGCATATGTTTGATTATCTTTTACTTCATCTTGCATTAGTAGGTTGATAAATAAAGGCATGGATGGGTAGGATGCCTTTGGGAGCTTTTTGTCTTAATTAAAACTTCTTGCTCTCTATTTATTTTTAAATAAAAAGAAAAGGTTTTATACTGAAATGATAATGGAGTTTTATTTTTAAATAAAAATAAAGGTTCTATTATGAAATAGTAATAGAAATTCATTTTAAATTATTAAATATGATAATAGAAGTTCATTCTTTAAGTAAATTGATGTCCTTTAATTTAAAATGATAAAGAAGTTTCTTTTTATATAGACAAAATAAGTTGCTTTAAAAAAATGATAATAAACTCTCATTGGAAATAAACTGATTTTTTATATAGAGGAGGTTTTTAATTATATTAAAATGTTGAAATCCATTCCATCCTCAAATTAATTCAAAAATCTACTTTGTGAAGAAATAAGATCTCATTCTGAGAATGGATGAGGTTTGCATTGTATAGAGAAGATTCTAGTCGTATTCTCTTCAAAGTAGGATTTCAAAACTTGTGAAGAATGATATAAAAATGGAAACATGTATTTTTGTCTGTCAAGAGGATAAGGGAATTGAATGTGGATAGGTAAGGGATTAATGAGGAAGGAGGTCAGTGAGAAAAAGAAGGAACCTTCACGCCTCAAATGATAGGACATTTTTTAGGTTTTGGGGAAAGAAGAAAAGAGATAGAGATAGAACAGACGAGGGAGGACAAAATGAAGAAGGAGAAAGGGAAGAAAATCAAAGTGGAAAGGAGGTTGAGAAGGAGAACTGTAACTATGTCATTGAGCTCACAATTTTGGAAGCTTAAATTTACAAGTTGGTAGAAATGAATTCACCTCTCATTTTTATTCTTGAAAACCTTATTGGCAGTTATCTTCTGGCAACGTCTCGCTAGTGGGGGAGGTATTGTTGCCTTTTTTTTGTATTGTCTATGTGAGAAGACATCATTTTTGGATTTTATGAGAATATTTCCCTGTGTTTGTGGTTTTCACTACTGTGAAATCAAACCAAACCTTACCTTGTTGTGCTAATATCTTTAGTGTACCGTGGATCTCTTAGTCCCGCATGACCACTCTCCTCACTGACCCACAAACTCCCCCCTTGCTATAACGATGTTGTCATCCCTTCCACTTGCACTATGTGCAAGTAACCCACTATCGTAAGGACGACATTGTTACCTTCAACTCACCATGGATGAAAGGGTCACTATTGGCTCGAATGTGTTGCTATCGCAACATTAGTTGGTATTGAGGAAGAGCTTTGAACCCTCGAGTGTGTGTTGTTATGTCCTTCTTACCTTTGCTTGTGTTATCTCCTTCCACCCTGTGCTCCCTACCCTGTCAGTCGTCATCGGGTGTCCCGTAAGGGAAGCACCCATCCGTAGAAACCTTAGAGTAAGGTAAGGCGTGAGGATAATCCTCAGCCAAGTCATGGTTGGTAGTGCTAGTCAGGTTCCATTTTGGAGTATCCCTTGTCTTCCCAAGTGTACCATCGTTGTTATCTATGATCCTTCATGGTGGTCATGTGTTTATGGTTTCCTTTTTCCCAGTCGAGCGATGTGTGCACTATCCTTGGTACGCGTTGCTCAATGGAAATAAATTTATTTGATAAATCCATTTAAATTTGTAGAGTTTAGATTATTAAATGAGATTTATGATTATTTATTAATTAAAGTTGGGAAATTTAGATTAATGAAATAAAAGGGATTTATGATTATTTATTAATTAAAGTTGAAAACTTTAGATTAATGAAATAAAAAGGATTTATGATTATTTATTAATTAAAGTTGGGAACTTTAGATTAATGAAATAAAAGGGATTTATGATTATTTATTAATTAAAGTTAGGAACTTTAGATTAGTAAAATAAAAGGGATTTATGATTATTTATTAATTAAATTTGGGAACTTTAGATTAATGAAATAAAAGAGATTAATGATTATTATAATGGTTTCATTAATTAAAGTTGTGAACTTTAGATTAGTGAAATAAAATGATTATAATGGTTTCATTAATTAAAGTTGTGAACTTTAGGATTAGTGAAGTAAAATGATTATAATGGTTTATTGATGGATTAGAGTAGGTGTTTTTGATTCATTAAATAAATGGTATAGTTTATTTGTAAACCAAAGGTATGGGACTTTAGTTTATGGAATGAAAGGAAAAAAGTTTATTTATGGATTCAAGTATTTTTCTTTGATTCAATAAATAAATATGAAATTAGATTGTTTGTGAATTAAGGGTATGAGACTTCAATTTATTGAACAAAGGATAAATGGTTATTTCTTGATTGAAGGAACCTAGATTGTTTAACAATTATGGGTATGGGACTTTAATTGTTAAATAAGGGTTGAGTAATTTAATACCAAGTAAAACCTGTAATGTAGATGCATTGTTGAAAGAATCTCATAGGATGATGAGAGGGGATAAATAAAGAGTAGTTTCTATGATATCAACTACACTTTTATATGGTTAAAGGCTTGATTAAATTGTATAGTTATAATTTGGTAAAGTAAAGAAATTAAATGCATTTAGAGGCATGCCTATATTGAACCATGAGTGTCTTGATCCCCTAATATCCTCAATTGATCGATGGAATGAGGTGGATGACTAAGGATGGTAGTTGGTTCACTTGCTTGGTTTGTCTTACCCTTTACTTATTTACTTATGCTCAAATAAATTAGAATTATGGGGAGATTTCCCTAATGAAATTGATGTAATATTATTTGAAGTATGGAGGATTTGCCACACATGTTTATATGTAATAATTGCTTATTGTTAGAAGATGTTACTAATTGAATTATTCATGTTTTATATTTAAATTCCTTTATTTTTAGTATCTTTGCATGTTTTATAGATTATATTTTGTTAGATTTAGTATCTAGATCTATCTTTTATTTTCTTGCTTGAATAACTTTATAAAGAATTAGTAACAAGTTCTAGGGTGAACTTAGAGGATAACCTAAGGGTTTGAGACCCCCTTAGGGTGAACATAGTGGACCTAAGGGATTAAGATCCCTTAGGGAGAATGGTAACTAGGTTGTGGAAAGACTACATCTGAGTTAAGATAGCTTGTTGAAAGATGATATTGATAGCTTAACTCGTAGTACATGCAGCATACCTATGCATAATGACTTATGTGGAGTATGGAGATACGTGTACACCTTCTAATGGCTGAAGGTGATAAGTCTAGCTCATCAAGAATGATGATATGGATGGACTTATTTGCATGACATATGATATGCTTACGTAGACAGACTTGCATAAGGAAATCTAATGAGATGTAGTTCTTTGAGGAACTTAAGGGATTTTGCTAAACATTAAGTTAACCTAAGGTCGGTTAGGGGTTGATGAATCCCTCTCCTTAATCAAAACAAATATTATTTTCTTTTCAGTGTGTTTCTTGTTTCTTATTTTTAGGGTTGTTACAAGTGTGGATAAAAAATTAACTACTACATTAGCTTTGTCTAGTTTATCTACTATAGTGATGTCAAATTCTTGTAATAGTAGCAACCATATTATTATTCGACCACTGACTAAAGTTTTTTTCATAAGGTATTTGATTCCAGCATGATCTATATGAAAAAATACTTGATATTTAGTAATATAGTGGTGAAATTTGTAAATAGCATATACTACTACTAAGAATTTTTTTTTGGTAGTAGTATAATTATTTTTAACTTCTGTTAAGTTTTTGCTAATGTAGTAGATGGCATAATTTTCTTCCTTTTCAATTTGACCTAAATTTGCTCTGATTGCAGTGTTAGATGCATCAGCATAAATGTGAAATGGAAGTTTCTAATCTGGATCATGTAATATAGGTGTAGTGGTCAATTTACTTTTAAAGTATCAAATGTAATTTAACACTTTTCTGTATATAAAATTCAGAATCTTTAGTCAACAAGTCAAACATGGGGTTTGCAATTGTACTAAAGTTCTTAATGAATCAATAATAGAAACCAATATGTCCCAAGAAACTCCTAACATTTGCTTGAGTTTGGGGTGCAAGAAACTTTTTGATAATCTTAATCTTCGTAGGATCTACCTGTATTCCTCTAGATGAGATATGATGTTCAAGAATAATGCCTTCATCCATCATCATAAAATATTTGTTAGGGTTTAGGGATAGATTGTAAGTTTCACACCATGTCAAAAATTTATCAAGATTTTCAAGAGTTTCATAAAAAATATTACCACATACTATGAAATCATCCATGTAGATTTCGACACAATCATTGATTAAGTTAGAGAAAATAGCAAGAATTGCTTGTTGAAACATTGTTGGAGCATTTCAAAGTCCAAAAGGTAAAACCCTATAAGAAAAGGTTCTCCATGGGTAAGTAAAGGTTGTTTTGTCCTAATATTCAAGTGCTACCTGTATCTGATTATAGCCACTAAATGTGTTGAGAAAAAAAAATGTGTCTTCTCAATGAGCATGTCTAACTCTTGATATATGAATGGTAATGGAAAATGGTCTTTATGTGTAGCTTTTTTTAGTTCTCTATAGTCAACATACACACAGTTTTCCATTTTTATTTGGAACAATAACCAATGGAGAAACCCGTCAGCTATCAGAAATGGGGTAGATGAATCCTACTTCTAGTAATTTCTTAATTTCATCTTTCATAATATCACGTAAATCAAGATTCAATCTTCTTTGTGGTTTTCTTATAGGTTTCACATCCTCTATATAAATTTTATGAGTACATATATCTGGATGATTTCATGTCATGTCCTTGTATTCCCATATGATGTTAGCTCAATACATTAAACAATTTTTATTCTTGGTCATTTGTCAACCAACTATTGATATTCGAAATATTTTTTGATTTTATTTCAATTTACTTTGTATCATGTTGTATTGAATTGATTTCTTCAAAATTGCTTATTAATGAATTGAGATGGCAATGATGTGGTAGAAGAGAATATAAGATTCGAGTATCCTTTTCAAAAGCAATTCCTAATGGAATTAAATTTTATATAGGGTAGTAAAAAGATGAGATAAGATGATGATGCCATCCATGTAGCAAATTAAAAGAATTTTCTTGTATTGAAATTGATGGTATATGTTCAAGTTCTTGTTCTTCATCCTTCTATAGTAATCAGTTAACAATAATTGGTTCATCTTCAAGTCCTAAATCATATAAATTATTAATCAGGATAGTCTCTTATTCAAAGATAACTCTTTCATATGGATCCAACTCTTCTACATGATTTTTTATAACTATGGTGGCTAATGTTAAAATTTTCTATTTGTTTTCTTCATCTAATTCAGGAAACCATAAATATTTTCTTCATCTATTTCCAATAGGATCCTTAGTCCCACCCTGGTAAAGTTTGGAATGGTCAAGATTTACGGTTTCATGATCATTTTGTTATTCCATTTATCTCAAATCAAGGATATCCTCCTTCACAAAATGCATGCATCCCCCATAGTTGGTCATTCAGGTTTTCTCAAAACATATACATGAACCAAGTATACCTTTTTTTGAAAGGGAATGAAAAATACATCAAAATATTTTTTGTTGAATGTGATCACTGCCAATGCATGAAGGGTGATATTGTGTGTTCTCTAGGCACACTTCAATATTTACCCATTCCTAAGCAGGTTTGGACAGATATATCTATGGAATTCATTAAATGGCTACCAAAATCTTGAGGTAAATCAGTTATTCTAGTGATAGTGGATCATCTTTTGAAGTATGCTCATTTTTACTCCCTATACCACCCTTATACTGCATTCATTGCAAATATTCCTAGATTTTGTCTTCCACCTCCATGGAATACCTAAATCCATTGTCTCTGATCAGGATCCTACCTTCACCAGTCGTATTTAGTAGGAACTGTTCAATTTTTAGGGGATACAACTACAGATGAGTTCAGTCTACCATTCTCAAATCAATGGCCAAATCGAAATTATCAATAAATGCTTGGAAATATACCTTCACTGTTTCACTTTTGAACATCCTACTCATTGGGCTAAGTGGATTCCTTTGGTTGAATGGTGGTACAACACCACATATCACTCTACCACTAAGGTGACTCCATTTGAATCAGTTTATGGTCATCTCCCACCAACTCCAACTTATTACATTCTAGGCAGCTCCAAGGTTCAGGTCATGGATTCCACTCTTCATCAACGTGATTATATTCTTTGTCAACGTGATCCCATTCTTTACTCATTATATTGATAATGAAATATTTACAAGGTTATATAGTCCCCAAACATTAGTTGGAGAGAATAGCGGGGAAGAAAAACAATTTTAAATTGACTTCTCTAAAACTTTCGTCGACCACCTACCGACCAAATTTTGTCGTCCACCTTGTCGACCATAATCTGTCGTCAACTCAAAATATGGGTTAAATTCCAACATTCTCCCCCTTAAATTTAAGATGGATGACAAGATAGTCTCTTAGCTTTATATATTGAGCTTTAGTCATGCCTTTGGTGAAGATGTTTGCCATGTTGTCCAAAGTATTGTAATGTTTAAGCTCAACTACCTGGTGCTCCACCATGTCTTGAATGAAGTGATACTTCATATCAAATATTTTTGATCTGCTATGGTGGATAGGATTATATGTCAATTGAATGGCACTCATGTTATGACAATACAATATTATAGGACCACTTTGCCTTTCTCCAATCTCTTCAAGGACTTTTCTCAACCATAGAGCTTGAGTACTAGCATTGTTTATAACCTTCAATGGGTGCTTTTGATTGCCTTCGAGCAATCAACCACCCCTCTTTTGCCATCTCTCAAGCCAATCATTCCCCTCCATGTCATGCCTGCATCACCCTCATTGCTACCACATCATGCCAATCACGATGCACCATGTCACACCTGTGTCGCCCTGCTTGTTGCCACATCATGCCAATCATGATGCACCACGTGTCCTATCCAGTAAGCTTCTCTGCCTCATTAGTCATGCCCTATGTCCATTCAACATGGGTTGTCCACCCGCCATGTTTCATGGGTTCATCTGGGTCCACCTACTATGTGTCCTCTCCTCGGGTTCCATGCTAGTCTACGGGCCCGCTTGCCTCACCTCAGGTTCCACGCTTTGTGGCCTCCTTGCCTCATCTCAGGATCTGCATTGGTCTACGGGCCTCCCTACCTTACCTCAAAATTTGTGCTAGGGATCTAGAGTCGCTATCTAGTCCGCTCTATGAGCCGCTTCTTGACCTCGAGATGTGTGCCTTCTTGTGGGTCCTCTTGGTCAACTTGTTAGCCCTTTGACCTCGCCAACTTTGATACCAAATATGAATGATAATTGCTCATTAGATTGATAACTAAATATTTACAAGGTTATATAGTCCCCAAACATTAGTTGGAGAGAATAACGGGGAAGAAAAATAATTTTAAATTGACTTCTCTAAAACATTCGCTGACCACCTACCGACCAAATTTTGTCGTCCATCTGGCCAATCATAGTCTGCCGTCAACTCAAAATATGGGTTAAATTCCAACATCATCGACCAAAGGTGAGGATACTTGAGGTTGGGGAAGTGATGATAAGGAACCGCAAAGATAACATGGATGGATACCTTCATATAGGCATGCATAATCAGTTAGAAATAATTGTCAATAACTAGCCACCTTGAGCCTCAATTTATCGTAGTTATCGTAAATTCTTAGGCTGAGACAGGTGACTAAAATTAATGAAAAGACTCTCTCTATGTTAAACTGCATATGTTTGATTATCTTTTACTTCATCACTATTTGCATTAGTAGGTTGAGAAATAAAGGCATGGATGGGTAGGATGCCTTTGAGAGCTTTTTGTCTTAATTAAAACTTCTTGCTCTTTGTTTATTTTTAAATAAAAAGAAAAGGTTTTATACTGAAATGATAATGGAGTTTTATTTTTAAATAAAAATAAAGGTTCTATTATGAAATAGTAATAGAAATTCGTTTTAAATTATTAAATATGATAATAGAAGTTCATTCTTTAAGTAAATGGATGTCCTTTAATTTAAAATGATAAAGAAGTTTCTTTTTATATAGACAAAATAAGTTGCTTTAAAAAAATGATAATAAAATCTCATTGGAAATAAACTGATTTTTTATATACAGGAGGTTTTTAATTATATTAAAATTTTGAAATCCATTCCATCCTCAAATTAATTCAAAAATCTACTTTGTGAAGAAATAAGATCTCATTCTAAGAATGGATGAGGTTTGCGTTGTATAGAGAAGATTCTAGTCGTATTCTCTTCAAAGTAGGATTTCAAAACCTGTGAAGAATGATATAAAAATGGAAAACATGTCTTTTTATCTGTCAAGAGGATAAGGGAATTGAATGTGGATAGGTAAGGGATTAATGAGGAAGGAGGTCAGTGAGAAAAGAAAGGAACCTTCACTCCTCAGATGATAGGACATTTTTTAGGTTTTGAGGAAAGAAGAAAAGCAAGAAAAGAGATAGAGATAGAACAGACGAGGGAGGACAAAATGAAGAAGGATAAAGGGAAGAAAATCAAAGTGGAAAAGAGGTTGAGAAGGAGAACTGTAAAATTTGGGGCAACTTGTGGAGGTCATAACTTCACGCTCGTTGACCTGATTAACTATTACAGCATATTTTTGGAAACTGCATGAAACGATCTAAGTGTGAAAATCCTAGGCTCTTAGTGCCAAGGCTCATTTTTAGCCGAAAATCCTCAAATTCGACCTCTAATACCTTTAAAAATCTCCTACAAGAAAAACTAGTTTTACTAGTTTTACTAGTTTTTACTAGTTTTACAAAATTAAACAATTACAATATTTTTTGGGTGATGCAAGATCACTTTTACACCATTGGATGCTCCTGTATTAGACACCCAGGGTAAATTGAGAAGTGACCTTCACTTCTTTGTTGTTGGAAGAAAACCAAGGCGTTCAACCTCAGCCTTCGACAACCAAGATGAATCTTCAACAGGCTTGCCCTTCCACTTAACCAGATATTCTGCATACTACCTATTTCTTGTGCTTTTTCCTACACGGGTATCTAGGACCTCTTCTATCTCTTCTATATCTGGAGTAGATGTGGGAATACTCCATAATTCTGTGACTGGTCCACCATTATTGTCACCTTCATGATATTCTGCCAAATCTGAAATGTTGAACACAGGTGATATATTCAGCCCACTTGGCAATTCTACCTCATAGGCATTCCCTGAATCTCGTTTCCCTATGACTCTGCATGGTCCAAAATTCTTCATTTTTAACTTGTAGGTTTTAGCAGGAAATATTTCCTTTCTCAAGTGAACCATAACTTGATCTCCCACTTGGAACTCCTTAAGTCATCGCTTTTGGTCTGCTCTTGTCTTGTACTGAGTGTTCATCTTGTTGATATGTTGCTTCACTTCATCATGCAGGCTCTTCAAGTGCTCTACAAAGTCCTCAGCCTTAGCACTGCTCTTTTCCCCTCTATCCATATTTCTCAACTCGAAAGCATTCCTTGGGCTGCTCCCATACACAATATGGAATGGGGATTTATTAGTACTCCTATTGACAGAATTATTGTATGCAAATTCTGCCTGTGGCAAAACCAAATCCCATCCCTTGGGCTTATCTCCTACCAAGCACCTCAGTAGATTGCCCAAACTTCTGTTCACCACCTCTGTTTGTCCGTCAGTCTGTGGGTGGTATGCAGAACTAAATTTTAGGTCTGTCTTCAATTTCTTCCATAGGGTCCTCCAGAAATACCCAACAAACTTGGTATCCCTGTCGAAAACGATACTCTTTGGTAGACCATGTAGGCATACCACCTCTTTGAAAAACAACCCTGCAACATGAACTGCATCATTAGTTTTCTGGTAGGGAATAAAATGTGCCATCTTTGAAAACCTATCAACCACCACAAATATGGAGTCATTCCTCCTCTATGTCCTTGGTAAGCCAAGAACAAAATCCATGTTGATGTCCTCCCATGGCCTATCTGGTACAGGTAATGGATGATATAATCCAATGTTCTGTCTCACACCCTTGGCCATCTGGCATACTCTACAACTCTGTACAAACTTCTTCACATCTTGCTGCAACTATGGCCAATAGTAGTTCTCACTAACGAGGGCAATGGTCTTATCTCGACCAAAGTGTCCAACCAACCCTCCACTGTGCTTCTCCTTGACCAGATTCTCCCTCATTGAACTCCTTGGAATGCATAATTGATTTCCTTTGAACAACATCCCATCTTGGATTAGAAAATCCAACCACTTAGTCCTATCTAAAGTAACAGGTGCTAAGCAAGCCCTCCAAGCCTCTACAAAATCAGGATCTTTAGGGTACAAACCCTTAAGTTCGTCAAACCCTACAACTTCCACCTTCATTTTTGTCAACAAACACTGCCTTCTACTTAAGGCATCTGCAACTCTGTTTGACTTCCCACTCCTATGCTTCAACACAAAGGTATAACTCTATAGAAACTCAACCCACTTTAAGTGCCTCTGATTTAGCTTCCCTTGGCTATTAATATACTGTAAGGCCTGATGATCAGTATATAGAACAAAATCTTTTGGCAAAAAATAATGCCTCCACTTCTTTAGAGCCTGAACTATAGCATAAAACTCCTGATCATATACATAATACTTCTTCCTAGCATCATTGAGTTTCTCACTAAAATAAGCAACAAGTTTACTTTCTTGACTCAACACAACTCCTATGGCACTACCACTAGCATCACAGTCTACCTAGAATACCTTATTGAAATCTGGAAGTGCTAAAATAGGTTGTTCTATGACCTTATTTTTCAACATATCAAAGCTCTTATCTGCTCCTGAGGTCCACTTAAATTCTTTCTTATCCCCTCTCATTGTTTCTGTTAGGGGTGCACAAATACTGCTGAAATTTCTAATAATTTTTTTGTAAAAACTTGCTAGACCATGAAATGATCTTACCTCAGTTATGCTCCTTGGAGTAGGCCATTCAATGATAGCCCTCACCTTTTTTGGGTCCATTTTTAGACCTTCAGCTGAGATAACAAATCCCAGATACACTAACTCCTTCTTCACAAAACTGCACTTCTTCAAATTAATCAGCAATTGCTCCTCCTTCAACTTCTCAAAAACTCTTCTGATATGCATCAGATGCTCTTCCAGGGTCTTGCTAAATATTAAAATGTCATCCAAATAGACAATGATGAATTTTCCTAAAAACTCCTTCAATACCTCATTCATCAGCCGCATGAATGTGCTTGGTGCATTGGTTAGCCCAAATGGCATGACCAACCACTCATACAAACCCTCTCTGGTCTTGAAGGTTGTCTTCCACTCATCCCCTTCTCTGACATGAATTTGATGGTACCCACTCTTCAGGTCAATCTTTGTGAAGTACTTGGCTCCACTCAAACAGTCCATAATGTCATCCATCCTTGGCAATGGGAACCTATATTTTATGGTGATCTTGTTAATAGCTCGGGAGTCTGTACACATTCTCCACTCTCCATATTTCTTTGGTGCTAGTACTGTAGGTACTGCACATGGACTCAGGCTCTCCTAAATCAGTCCCTTTTTCAGTAACTCTTGGACTTGTCTGTTTAGCTCCTCACTTTCTACAGGAGTCATTCTATGGGCTGCCTTATTGGGTAAACTAGATCCTAGTACCAAATCTATATGGTGACTGATCTTCCTCACTGGTGGCAAACCCTCAGGTACATTATCTGATATAATATCTAGAAATTCTTCTAACATACCTGAGACTTCTATTGGGGTATCTTTGCATTCTTCTTCCCTAACTCTAGGAATTAATGCATAGCACATATGCTCATGTTTCAAACCATCCAAAAACCTTCTACCTTCAACTAAACAGATTTTGGCACTACTACATACCTTTTCATCCACCTCCTTTAGGGGCTTCAGCTTATGGTGCACTCCATTATTTGTCAGGGAGTAAGTGTTGGCACACCCATCATGCATTGCACATCGATCAAACTACCATGGCCTTCCCAATAGCAAATGGCAAGCATCCATAGGCAGGATGTCACACAGGACCTCATCACAGTAATTCCCAATATTAAATTTTACCAAGCACTGCTCACTGACCAAAGCCCTATGGTCCTTCTGCAACCACACAATCCGATATGGATGCGGGTGTCTCTTCCTCTCTAACTACAGTTTGGTAACCATTCCTTCTGCAACTAGGTTATCCATGCTACCATTATCTATGATAACATTACAGACCTTACCTACACATTTACACCTTGTGCAAAATAAGCTCTTCCTCTGATCTAGATCTTTCTCCTCATTCAACAAGGCTCTCCTTGTTATCAGTACTTCTCCTCTTTCTGCTTCTTTAGAGTGCTCAGATTCAACACCTTCATCAACAATAGCAGCTCGGGCATTACCTTCAGGCCTCCTATTTGTTCCTCCTTGGTGTTGTGGACACTCGTATGCTCGATGTCCTTCTTCTCCATAGTGGAAACAGGTTCCACGAAATCCTCCTCTTCCAAACCCTCATCCAGACCTTCCTCTTCCTCTCTGGTAACCATTATTTTGGTAGTTATTATTCTGCTCATGGGGACGGTAAGCATTTTCTCCCTTCTGTTCTTGACTGTTGCTTGTATCCCTAGTTTTCTTTTGGTCCTCATTCCATCCTCCATTTGTTCTCCCACCAGTTCTTCCACCATGACCTCTTCCTCTCTGTTTTCTTTCAAACCTCTTGTTCAACTTCTCTTCTACCTTCAAGGCAAACTGGTAAGCATCTTCAATGGTGGTCATCCTGACCAAACTCAACTCTTCTTGAATACTTGCTCTTAACCCATTAATATAATGGGCTACCTTCTCCTTGTTGGCCTTAGAATGGCCTGTTCTAATCAAGATCTTATAGAAATCCTCTGTATATTCTTTGATAGACTTACTTGATTGTCTCAAACCCTACATTTTCTTGAGCAGATCCAACTCGTAATCAGCTAGAATAAATTATCTCTTCAACTTCTCCACCATCCGCTCCCACCTTGTTATCCTTTCTTTTCCTCTTTTGTTTCTGTCTAGCTGCACTCCCTTCCACCATATGCTAGCATGACCCTTCAGCTTGGTCTTAGCAAACTTGACCCTCTCGGGATCTTCTACCTCCTCATACTCAAAGTATTCCTCCATGTCATTGATCCAGTCGATCAACTCTTTTGGGTTGAGATTTCTAGAATATGTGGAGACATCAAACTTTGGTCTCTTTCCAATCTATGATATGGCCTTATACAATTTGGCTTGTGTAGGATCTACTACCTCTTCTTCTTCTTCTTTGAACTGGGCCTCTTCTTCTTCAACTTCATCTTCACTCCCTTCTTCTCTCCTTGGCTCAAACCCTCTATGCAGCTCCTCTTGCAGAGCTTGAACTTACCTCTGCAAAGATCTAAAATCTTCTTCTGGCACCATATTTCTCCCACCACCATGGTTTCTTCGTGGAGGCATTCTTCTCACTTCTCCCACAAACCCTAACCATAGATCCTGGTGTAAACTACCTCACGTTCGGCGCTCTATTTACACACTCAGGAACTCTCGCTCTGATACCACTTGAAGCAGAGTTGCATAAAAAAAACACATACAATCCACTGAAAACCAGAAATGCTAAAAGGAGCCAAAGCTTTCCATTAATTTCATGCTAAAAATGAGGATCCCAAAAGAAGAGCCCTTTTACAATTTCGAAAATTCCTACTTATGCCCTATTTTCCCTTTTTTTCCCACCTAAAACTTGAAATTTCAAATTTGAAATTTGGGGCAACTTGCGGAGGTCATAACTTCGCGCTCGTTGACCCGATTGACTATTACAACATATTTTTGGAAACGACATGAAATGAGCTAAGCAAGGTGAAATTTGGCTCTATGCACCAAGGCTCACGTCTAGCCAAAAATCCTCAAATTAGACCTCTAAGACCTTTAAAAATCTCCTACAAGAAAAACTAGTTTTACTAGTTTTTACTAGTTTTACAAAATTAAACAATTACAATTTTTTTTGGGTGATGCAAGATCACTTTTACACCATTGGATGCTCCTGCATAAAAGGGATTAATATTCCTTAGGGATAATGGTAACTAGGTTGTGGAAAGACTACATCTGAGTTAAGATAGCTTGTTGAAAGATGAGATTGATAGCTTAACTCATAGTACATGCAGCATACCTATGCATAATGACTTGTGTGAAGTATGGAGATATGTGTACACCTTCTAATGGTTGAAGGTGATAAGTCTAGCTCATCAAGAATGATGAGATGGATGGACTTATTTGCATGACATATGATATGCTTACGTAGATGGACTTGCATAAGGAAATCTCATGAGATGTAGTTCTTTGAGGAACTTAGGGGATTTTTCTAAACATTAAGTTAACCTAAGGTCAGTTAGGGGTTGATGAATCCCTCTCCTTAGTCAAAATAAATATTATTTTCTTTTCAGTGTGTTTCTTGTTTCTTATTTTTAGGGTTGTTACAAGTGTGGATAAAAAATTAACTACTACATTAGCTTTGTTTAGTTTATCTACTATAGTGATGTCAAATTCTTGTAATAGTAGCAACCATATTATTATTCGACCACTGACTAAATTTTTGTTCATAAGGTATTTGTTTCGAGCATGATCTATATGAAAAAATACTTGATATTCAGTGATATAGTGGTGAAATTTGTAAATAGCATATACTACTGCTAAGAATTATTTTTTGGTAGTATAATTCTTTTAACCTTCTATTAAGTTTTTGCTAATGTAGTAGATGGCATAATGTTCTTCCTTTTCAATTTGACCTAAAGTTGCTCTGATTGCAGTGTTAGATGCATCAGCCTAAATATGAAATGGAAGTTTCTAATCTGGATCCTGTAACATAGGTGTAGTGGTCAATTTACTTTTAAAGTATCAAATGCAATTTGACACTTTTCTGTATATAAAATTCAGAATCTTTAGTCAACAAGTCAAACATGGAGTTTGCAATTGTACTAAAGTTCTTAATGAAACAATGATAGAAACCAATATGTTCCAAGAAACTCCTAACATTTGCTTGAGTTTGGGGTGCAAGAAACTTTTTGATAATCTTAATCTTCTTAGGATCTACTTGTATTCCTCTAGATGAGATATGATGTCCAAGAATAATGCCTTCATCCATCATCATAAAATATTTGTTAGGGTTTAGGGATAGATTGTAAGTTTCACACCATGTCAAAAATTTATCAAGATTTTCAAGAGTTTCATAAAAAAATTTACCACATACTATGAAATCATCCATGTAGATCTCGACACAATCATTGGTTAAGTTAGAGAAAATAGCAAGAATTGCTTTTTGAAACATTGTTGGAGCATTTCAAAGTCCAAAAGGTAAAACCCTATAAGCAAAGGTTCTCCATGGGTAAGTAAAGGTTGTTTTGTCCTAATCTTCAAGTGCTACCTGTATCTGATTATAGCCACTAAATGTGTTGAGAAAACAAAAATATGTCTTCTCAATGAGCATGTCTAAATCTTGATATATGAATGGTAATGGAAAATGGTCTTTATGTGTAGCTTTTTTTAGTTCTCTATAGTCAACATACACACAGTTTTCCATTTTTATTTGGAACAATAACCAATGGAGAAACCCGTCAGCTATCAAAAATGGGGTAGATGAATCCTACTTCTAGCAATTTCTTAATTTCATCTTTCACAATATCACGTAAATCAAGACTCAATATTATTTGTGGTTGTCTTATAGGTTTCACATCCTCTATATAAATTTTATGAGTACATATATTTGGATGAGTTCATGTCATGTCCTTGTATTCCCATATGAAAGCATTGGGATGTTAGCTCAATACATTAGACAATTTTTCTTCCTGGTCATTTGTCAACCAACTATTGATATTCAAAATATTTTCTGATTTTATTTCAGTTTACTTTGTATCATGTTGTATTGAATTGATTTCTTCAAAAATGCTTATTAATGAATTGAGAGGGCAATGATGTGGTAGAAGAGAATAGAAGATTTGAGTATTCTTTTCAAAAGCAATTCCTAATGGAATTAAATTTTATATAGGGTAGTAAAAATATGAGAGAAGATGATGATGCCATCCATGTAGCAAATTAAAATAATTTTCTTGTATTGAAATTGATGGTATATGTTCAAGTTCTTGTTCTTCATCCTTCTATAGTAATCAGTTAACAATAATTGGTTCATCTTCATGTCCTAAATCATATAAATTATTAATCAGGATAATATCTTATTCAAAGATAACTCTTTCATATGGATCCAACTCTTCTACATGATCTTTTATAACTATGGTGGCTAATGTTAAAATTTTCTATTTTTTTTCTTCATCTGATTCAGGAAACCATAAGTTACAAATAAAATTGATTGAAGGTTTTGCAGGAGGATATAGAGATATTTTCTTTTAGTCAATTCCATTGGAAATAGTCATATCTCCTGATCTACAATCAATGAAATTAGTTACCATAGCAAGCCAAGGTCTTCTTAGAATTATTGGATAACTATTCATAGTATTTTAAGGTTGTAATACCAAAAATTCAACTAGGTATTCCCATGATGAAATCAACATAGGAATATTTTTTATTATCCTTTTTGGTTTAGCAACTGACCTATCAACCATTACTAATATTGTAGATGTAGGATTTGGGTTTTTTAGTTGTAATTTTTGCATTGTATCCTTCGTCATAATATTGATAGCTGCCCCTAGATCAATCAAAATATTAGATATTTGTATTGATCCTATGGTTATTGTGACTAGAGGACTTCCTAGATTGCCATACTTTTATGGAATTTCCTACAAGGAGGTCTACTAACTTCCCATCTACTTGTATGATTTTAGGTAATACTTTCTTCTTTCTTATTGGTTTTTGAATATACAATTCTTAAACAATTTCATGAATTAATGGCACATATTTTATAGCTTGTAGCAAAGGAATTTTGATATTTAAACGTTTTAATTCTTGTACCAAGTTTGATTCTGAAGATATTGGTTCTAATTTTTTGAATCGTTCAAGATATGGTACTTGTATAGATGAAGAGGGAAAATTATCTTGAGGAGATTTTACTTTTTCTTTCCCTTTTTCAAGATTTTATTGTGGTGGTTTTCATGCAGATGGATCCTCTTGTTTGTCCTCATCAACTCTCATTTCTACAATGATAGGTGGAATGGGTTCAAGAAGTGTCTTTCTTGAACGTAATTGGATATTGTCATAGTCAATGATGTTTAGCATGGTTGTTTCTTCTTGTTCAACCATGTAAATAAGAGCTACTTGTCTAGTGTTATTGGGATTAGCCACAGGTTGAGCCTAAAGTGGAGGTAGTTGTACTTGTTGTTTTTGTTGTTGTTGTTTTTGTTGTTGTCTTCCCTGAGGATAATTTTGAGCAAGACCAAACCACAGGTTTTTTTATTGGTTTTGATACCTACGTTGCCCTTGGTATGGTTGATATCATTTTCCCCATTGTTTTCCTCACATTTGTGGATGCATCCATGGGGGTTGATTCCCTTATTGATTCATCCATCCAATTTGAGACCTTTCTTGAGATGATGCCCATGGTGGTTGATTCAAAGGTTATGGTTCTAAGTTAGACCATGGTATAGACTAAGGATTTATTTTGCAAGTTATGGGAAATTTAGAAGCATTTTGGTATGGGTATTCAGGAAAACTACCCCTTGTCTTAATCCTACAAAGTTAAGTTCTTCTGTAGGTTGAGACTATTTCTCCAAGTATTTTTAAGTCCTGGTAACAATTGACATTGGTCTATAGCGTGTCCTTTTCACAAATGCTATATATAGCAGATATGGAAGTCTTATTCAAAGGATATTCATGGAGAGTGTATTTATGCCTACATCTTAGACAATAGATGGCTAAAGGTTCAGTATATTTGGCCTTTACGTTCAATTTACCTAATGTCATGTTAATATGTACTAGGATGTGAGTTTCAAGGTTGGAAAACTCTTACATCAATTTTTTAAATCATTCGCATTGTTACGAATTTTTCATCTTATGTGTTTTGTATGGGAATAATTCTTACAGAGTTCTATTATTTTTTCAAATTCAAGTGTGCTTACATCTTTCTTCCCATAAGATCCAATACTTCTCTTGATTCATCTAGAAATCCCCTCAAGAATATGGTTTTCCTATGTTTTGGTTCTACACCTCCATATCTTTTATAAACAAAGGTAAATCTATCCAAGTAATCTTCAAAAAAATTATCTTCTTCTTGTTTTATCCTAAATAATTCATCCTTTCAATTATTTACTCAACAATATTCTTGGTATTTCTTCAAAAATACTCTTTTCATTTCATCCTAGATTTGAATTAAATTAGGTGCTAAGATCATAAACCATTGTAATACTGAGTCTTTTAATGTGGAAGGAAATACTTTGAGTTTTTTATTGTCATTCATATAATCATAAGTTTGGCATACAACCTTAAACTTAAATAAAATCTTATCAGGATCCTCAAACGTTACTCCCCTAAAATTTGGTAATATAGACGATGAGATGGTTTTCATAAGAGAGTTTTTAGTAGGATTCAATCATATAGGATACTCAAAGGTTCGGGCAAGGGTGTTTGTATGACCTAGATTATAAATATTATTGCCTTTATCTTTATTTTCTTGTAAATCTATCATGATACGTTCCCAAAAATAAGTATAGATTCTTCTAAATTGGTCTAACCATATAGATCTGTCAAGAGTAAATGGTGATGAACTAACAATTTGTTCTTCTTGCAATTCTCTCTTAGGTGTTTCTACACTTCCTAAATATGATGATTGTGTTTCTATTTTAGCATTTTCAAGAATTTCAAATTTAGGTAATTCAGGTATAAGTTCAACCCCTCGTGGTGGATATCATCTTCCTATGGCTAGTGGGAAGTTTGATCTAAGGAATATACCTCTTTCATCTCTTAACCTATTCATACATCCTATTAAATAAATAACTCCTATTTTAATATCCCAATATTTGAGATGCAATTCCAAGAAATGCAATTATTTTCATGTAAAGATGCTTGTTTTTTGTGGTTTTTACAACTTTTACAATACAATAATTGAATGGATTATTTGTTCTCTAACAATGTCAATTTGCTCCTCGACAACAATGCCAAAATTACGTGTAATTAATGCTTATCATTTAATTTATTTGTCAATCCAATGTGGTGTCCAATATTGTATACGATAGAGAATTATGGAATTATGGCTTAGAAATCAGGGCACTAGGATACCCAATAAAAATGTCTTTGCAAAAACTAGAACACCTTGCATCAAGAAAAGTTAATTACTTTGCAAAATTTGACCATGCTGAAAAGATGCTAAACTATGTTGCTGAAATTGAAATGGTAGGAAAATAAAGTGCTAAAATTGAAAAGATAGAAAGTAAATGCTAAAATTTAAAGTTGTTAACTGAAATGTTGAAGCAGAATTCAAAGCAAAGAAATAGATTGCTAATTGAAATACGAAAGCAAAATTTAAAGCAAAGAAATAGATTGCTAACTAAAACTATAATGCTATGATAGAAATGAAATACAATGGCTACTGACTGATTCGTACATTCCTATTTTCATATTATATTTCAAAGGGGGGTAGACAAGGAATATTTATAATCAATATCTCAATTTTTATCGAATGCATTTGATGGTAAAAATGGGAACAATCTAATATCTCCCTGATTCTAGCAATTCTACAATTAACAACTATCCTATCCAAAATTAGGATAGAGAGCTAGTTTGGATAAATTTTCATATCTTGACACTTCCAAATGATGGGAAAATACTTAGAATAGTTCTTAGGTATATCCATGCTCATTTTCATCCTTCCAACTCACCTTACCTCCTTTGAAGTTGTTCAATAACCAATTCTACTTTTGTTGCAAAAAAATTGAAGTGCTCCAAAACATGCAATTGGTTGTCTAAGTTATGCAAGTTCTTTGGTATTTGGTTGTTGGGTTGATTTTTGGCACATGGACATATTCTCCTCTATCCTTTATGTGTTTACAATTCAATTTGATCACAAATTTGGAGTGCTCCACCTACCATTTGGAATCTGGCAGCTTGCTACCCAGATGTTCCAAAGTAGAACCTGCAAGTTTTGCTACAGCTAACCTGTAATGTCTAGATTGTGTATAGTTTGCTTTTCTTGGTCCCACATCACCTCAAAAACACTTTCTAAGGGAAGGAAATATATTCAAAACCTTAGCACATTATATTTTCAAGTTTATAGATAAGACCTCCATCTACTAATATTTTTTTATTATGCTTTATTTATGCCTAATAATGATTGAAATCATGTAAAATTATCACAAAAATGGAGAAAACACATATTAATAGTAGAATAGTATTTCTTACAACTTTACCATATTAACATTAACATTATCATGCATAACAATAAAAATACTTGGCATTTATACTATATCATTTATCAAAATGGGCAATTTTTATGTAAGATAACACTAAAATAATGAGATATTTTGTTGTCTCATTAAGAGCCAATAGTATGGTTCCAAACCTGAGAATGATTTTGAGATTTATTTTTAAAAATTATATTATTTATTTTGAACACAAGTTTATATCGAGAGGGGGGTTGAAAAATATAAGACCATTTTTTACTTTTTCTTTCCCAATCAATATTATGCTATGTATCAATAGCAATATCAACAGCAGTAATCAAAGCAATGCAAAAATCACCACACACAATAGAGACACCAAATTTAACGTGCTTCACCCAATGTGGGCTACTCCATGGAGAAAATATTTCACTAAAATTTTCTCAAAAAATCTCTTAGGAAACATTTCCCTATTACAATGTTTATGGACCTCTGTCCAAAGGAGATATCAATCCCCTAATAAAGTTCATGGATCTCTATCCACAGGAGACATCAATCCCCTCTGCTCTGGTTGGTGATCTTCTAGAAGAACTATTGCCTCCACTGCATTGGCTAATGGATCTCTATCCACTGAAGACTCATGTCCTCACTTAGAATACTTGTCCTCATTGCTCTAGCTAATGGACCTCTATCCACTAGAGACTATCGTCCTCTATACTTTATCACCTCTAAATCTTACTCTTAGCTTTGTTTCAAATCTACACTAAACACAGTCCTTTGATCTAGCACAAATATATCCTCAATATCTGTCCTCAAATATACACTAAAAATAGTCCTTTGATCTAGCACAAAATTATCCTCAATTTTTATCCTCAAATCTACACTAAACACAGTCCTTTGGTCTAGCACAAATCTGTCCTCAATATCTATCCTCAAATCTGCAATAAATACAGTCCTTCGGTCTAGCACAAATATATCCTCAATACCTATCTGCACTAAACATAATCCTTCGGTCTAGCACAAATATGTCCTCAAATATACACTAAACATAGTCCTTCGATCTAGCACAAATCTGTCCTCAAGCCTTAACACAAATTTTTACTTAATCACAAATCAACTCTGCTAGATCTACCCCAAACCTTAACCCAAGGTTTGAAAAAATCGATCAATCAACTCTGCTCACAAGTCTTCTTAAATATTTACCTTAAATCTACCTTGTAAGCTTCCACACAAGCTCACACTCATCTGTCCACAAGTCCTCTCTAGAACTTGTCCAATCTAATCTCAATATCTTTCTTTAAATCTATATTGTAATATTCCACAAAAGCTCACACCAATTTGTCCACAAGTCTTCTTAAAGACATACCTCAAATCTGCTCAACAAGTTCTCACTAGAACTTGTCCAATCTGCTCAACAAGTCTTCACAAAGAATTACCATAAATCTGCTCAATAATTCCTTACTAGAACTTGTCCAATCTCACATAAACATATAGAGAATTGTTAAAGACTCAATATGCTTCACACTCACAACAATGCTCAATCACTTTTCTCTCTCTCTTTTTACCATAGAAACATATAGAGAATTGTTAGAGACTCAATATGCTTCACACTCACAATAATTCTCAATCACTTTCAATATCTTTTTACCACATAAACATATAGAGAATTATTAGAGACTCAATATGCTTCTTACTCACAATAATGCTCAATCACTTTCAAACTCTTTCTCAAATCAATTTAGAATATAGAACAATTTGTTTCACAAAACTAGAACTATCACTTCAACACTTCCACTTGACTAGGCTCAATCAACTCCACTCAATCAATCACTCAATGAAATACTCCTTGCTCATAAACCCTAGTCCAATCATATGAACACTCACTCAATAATTTCCAGTAATGTTTATCAAACAATCTCACATAACATTGATACTCGTGTTCTTGCACAAATCCTAGTTCTAAGATAGTTCTCAACTTTACATAACAATGATACTCAAGTTCTTTCTCAAACTCTAATCATGCATATAAATTTCATTCAATATTTCCAACAATGCTTATCAAGCAAGGTTTTTATCAACAACTCTTACTCAGAAAACCTTTAACAATCAAACTCAACAATGCTTATCAAACAACCCTTTTCTCTCCAACTTAGCATTCACAACATCCAACAATCACTCACAAGGAAGATATGCCCATACCTTTTGTTTGTTGAATAATTGACCTCAAAACCTGTATTAAACACAATTTTTTTCTTTGCCAATTTCAAAGGTTAGATGACAAAATATCACACTAACATTCTCTCAAAAATATTTGTTATTTAAAACATAATCAAACTCAAATACACCTTATTACTCCTTTGAAATAAGCATTCACCAAAACACATAAAAATAAATCTTTTATTAAACCTTATAACTCCACTCTTAAACAACTCAAACCATCAAATAATTAAATAAAAATTATTTAATTTTATCAACCTTATATCTCCCTAAGCTTAGAAATACACCATGCAACCTTGGAAGCACAAATCAATTTATAACAAAATTTTATTACCTCACAAAGTGCTCCAACGGGATTCAATCCCATAACACAGCGCCTCCAACGCCTTATCCATGGTAGCCAAGCCGTGTGAGCTAAGCACTCACGTGGAAGGTAAAATTGCTCACAGCACTTTATCTTCCACCTAGGCACCAAAAGCCAAAAAGGCTTTGGCATCCTTGGTGCTCAAAATACTACACACCAACCTTCGTTGCGAGTCGAACGCGAGACCTCGCATTCCTAGGCACTTCCACTTACCACTTGGCTAGGTGGTGACAAGGCCTTTGTGTCTTGTCCCTTTTCTTCCTTCGCTCACCTGCCAAAAGGGTCAAACGTGGACTCTTCCCCCTCTTGCTCAACAAAAACTTGTGCACACGATTTGCTCGGGGAATAATTAAAAATCGTAGATGCTTTATGCCTTGGGTCTCTTCCCTCATTTATATGCATAATGTGGTGTCTTCGACGATGTCGACGTGATTAATTCAAAAAATTGAATTATAAACTTCATAATCCTAACTCTAGGGTTTATTAAATTAAGGTATAAACTAACTTATAATTAATTATAATTAGCTTATAATTAATTTAATAACTCTTTAGAGTCAATCAAAATAAATTATAAATTAATTTATAATGAAATTATTATAATTAATTTAATCTTTAGGTCTCAACCTTAGACCTCTACTATTATAATAAAATATTATAATATTATTTTTCTTGGGCCTTCCTCTTGCTCTTTAGACCCCATCTGACCACCTTGAATATTATAATTAGGGGCATTATAATATTATTTTCCTTAGGTCTAGAAGCAATCTTTTTCTTGCATAACTGACTCCTTGACACCCTTCTTTTTGTCCTTCTCACTGAAACTGACTCTTGACATCAATGACAATAAATCCTGCTCATATTTCCAACACCTTTTAAGCCATAAATTACAACAAATAATGGTAGGCCCAATCCTCCATAGAAATACAAAACACTTTTTTTTGAAATAATTATTCCAATATTTTATCAACTCTTTCAATGTTGATGGAGCTACCTAATATATTTTTATATTTTAAAAGAAGTAACCCCAAATATTGTGAGCAAAGAGATGATGAAGAAGCAAACGGTATGATGTTTGCAAATCCTTCTCACATAAGGCACATCTGAAAGTTCTATTATATCCTCTTCTTTATAGACTCTCTCTTGTAAGACTCCTACTTTGAACTCCTAACTAAAGAAATATTGAGGCCTTAGGGAGAACCTCTAGTGACCAAACATTATTTCAAGGAAAATTATTAGGAGTAGGATATTTTAATTGCTATAAATCATCATATCTCAACTTGACTGAGTATCTTCCATATTTTGATAGATTTCAAACCAACTCACTAGCTCATGTAAAATATAGCAAATAAAACTCTTGAAATATATTTTGAGGTTCATTTGTAATTTGTTTGAGTTCCTCTCATTCAACTAGGTTACTAATAGAAATCATGATCTAGATTTTTGCTCATATTAATATATCATTTGACCTTTAGACCTTTACAAGTGTAGAGAAGGAAAACATTCCTACCACGTATGATTCTCAATTGGATCCATTGGGATCTGAGGTGACCAAGGGAGTGTGTTATATTCTCTACACTCGAGAGCTTAGGGATTTAAGGGTTCACCATGAATGGTTTAAGGACTCACTCCAAGTTTGGGATTGAGATGTTTGATATGTATATTGAATAAACACCTATGTTTATCCTTTTTAAAATCTAATCTATGAAAATGAAAGAACAATGCAAGACAACCAAAGATGCAAGAAGACAAGAAACTAACCCTAAAATGATTCTTGATTTTTGATGATGACTAAACCCTAACTTGCAATAAGATAGATTTTTTCTCTTTTGAACAAGGGTTTAAGAGAATGCACAAATAGATTTAACCCTAGGATGCAAGACTACATGCTTTTATTCTTCAAATGCCTAGAAATAGAAGATCAAATATTTTTTTCTTTTATGGTCAAAATCTAAAATAGAAAATAACAAAGACACACAAAAAATAGCCTAAAGATCTACTAGGAAACTTACCTAATCCAATGGTTGATCCTAGATTTAACTTGCATCCAGAATATCGAAACAACTTCAAACCTATAAAACAACTTACAAAACCCTCAAAAATTTGATCATCATCTGGGGGCCTGCTTATGCCACTATATGACTAAGCTTGGAGTTACAATAGTCAAGTCCCCTTGGTCCTTTTAGTTTACCATTAAAAATAAAATGATCTTTGACCTTTGGAACAAGCAAAAGCAAGATGAAATGAACATGCAAAAACAAAATGAAATGAAATGAAACAGAATGCAGGTGACAAAAAACTAAAATGCAAGTAGCAAACTAGGGTTTTGGGAAGCAAAACTTTACCCCCAAGCCCTAATTGACCATATTCATACCATGTAATTAGGGGGTATGAATATGGTTTGCCAAATTTACACCTTGTACGAGTAGGACACGAATTTGGTTTAGATGCACTTTTTCAAGTCCCAAAACATCAAAAAATGCAATGCAAAACAACAAAACATAAAATTAATGACTAATAATGAAAGTAAAGAACCTAGTTAGCTAATGTAAGAAGTAAAGAGCAATGAGAAGATGAAATAAACACTCTAGAATGGTAGACTTATCCACTTGATCCCCAAGGGCAACCAACACAAAAATAGAAAAACAACAAAATAACAATCCACAATAGAAGAGCACTTGTTAGCAAATGATCAAGTCAATATTAGGGTTCTCAAGAGGATTTTTATTATCTAGATCCATATGGGATAAAAGAGAGAATTCAATCCCCTATTTATAAGAGTTTTTGAGGGTTAAAGGGTAGGAAAATAAAATTTCACCACAAGCAAGGGTTGACGCCAAAACATACTGATAAGGGGTGGGGTTTTTGAGAGGAAAACCCCTATAATGTAAAATTTGTGTTCAATCATTATAGGGTGAGAATTTGGCAAGCCAAATTTGTGCCCCATATAGACTGAGCACAAATTTGGTAAGGCTAGGGGAAAAGGACAAAGGAATAGGGTGAAAGAGGCCCAAATTTGCACTTGGTAAGTTTGGGTAGCTTCCTAAGGATCTAAGGAAATACTTACTCATTTTGATGGTCGATTTTCCATGTCTACATTTTGCCTCCTCTTTGATGCATTTATGGCCAAATAAATGTGTTAAAGAAATATGTAGACTCTTATAGGCAAAAACAACGAACATACAAAAATGATATGGTCAATTTTGGATGGAGAGGTGGTGCAAAAAGGAGTATCATCTTGAGCACTTCAAATTTGCATGCAAATCAAGGCATTACTATCATTAATGCCTCTAAGGCTACAGTACCCCCTTTATTTTTAGAAGGAATGTGAAATTACTAAAGAAAACTCAAAAAATGTAAACAAAGGAAGTGAAAATAAGAAAATCAAAGAAGATAAAGAGAAAATACAAGGAGAGAGAAAAAGGAGGGGAGCAAGGAGACGAAAGGGAGGGGAAAATAAAAAGAAGAGAGAAAAAAAAGGTAAAAGGAGGGAAAAAAAGAGGAAAAGGAGGGAAAATGAGCTCATTTTCATCATTCGAGGAAGAGAAAAGAGTTCTAAAGAAGAAATATAAGAATGGCACTCCCAACTCACCGTGTTGTTGTGGCGAGAGGTGATGTTGGCACTACTACAGATCGGGTTGGATTGAAACCCATTTCTAGATTAGGCTAGATTTAGGTTTTACCTACAAAAAAATCAAATTTTGTTAGCAATTTTTTTTGAATTTTTGAGCAATGTTTTTGTAAAATTCATCGTGGAGTGTGAATTTGGTCAAGTGGCCATGCCAAATTCATGCTCGGTCATTTTAAAGCACAAATTTGGTTAATTTTGCAAAAATATATCCTTTTTGAATTAAGGAATCTAATGAAATTTTTTAATGTGTTTATGTTGATTGTGCAACTAGATGTACTCAAAAGTAGAGAGTAGTGATCGAGCACACTCAAGGAGGCTATGAGAGAGCTCATAGTGGTAGATAGGGATACACTAGATAATATGGGGCTACTACATCTGGCATAAATGCCCTACATTGAGTCTGATAGGGCACTATTGCTAGATCTAGAAAAGAGAGTATCTGGAATCATCCATATTCTAGTTACCGATAGGGGAGATGACTGTCACACTGGAGGATGTGTGACACATCTTGAAGACCACCATCAAGGGAGGATTATTTACATGGTATGAGTGTCTATGGTGGCATCAAATATGGTATTGGAGGATTTGACATGTGATCCAACAAAGTTGATTCCATGTCGATGATATGCTATATCGATATGGATTTGGGACACTAACATTCTTACTATGTGGGGTGGTGGTGGGGATGTTGGTGTGCCACACAAGTAGGTGGTACCTGCCATGGGAACTAGGAGTAGTGGTAGACATGTGAGATCAAGGAGTTATATTCATATGGGATTATATGTGTTGGTCTACTTGTATAGGATGTTGCATGGTATCGTGTATAAGCACCAAACAGGGTTGATTTGTACGAGTTTTCTCTAGGTGTGATGTTGGGAGCACATAGTGGTCTAGAGGTTGAATGCACTATTGAGGTCATTGCCTAACGTGGAGCGGCCAGAGATATATAGTTGGACCCAAAACTATGATTTTATGTGTACAACATATGTTGTTGTCTTACCACTAGGGAGGCAGGTGATAGATGAGCTACAGTAGCATTAAATCATATGATAACTGTGGCATCTACACCCTATTTGGGTAGAGGATATGAAGGTATTGGCTTAGGGATGAAGGATCGAGTGGATCATCATTGAGAAGTTCTAGTAAGAGCTATACAAATTTGATTGAGTATAGTTCCATTTTGGCATTCTATAGGAGATTTCAAACCTTAGAGACTTCTGGTTCAAGAGGGTGAGGAGGGACCCATCAGGAGTTATAGATGCTCTTGATGTGGGTAGATGGACAGAGAAGGACCTGGATGATCCACTATATGTATATCTAGGGGTGGATGACATCGAGGTGACCTTTAGGTATAGGATATGGTACAAGATCATTACACCCCAAGCTACCCACTAGTGACTGGGTAAATATGTTAAGTTATGAGTCAACAAGTACAACTAGCACTTTGAGAGGTCACTCAACACACTATAGAGTGATAGTAAAGGGGTACAATTCCATCGAGATCAATCCAAACACAAATTTAGGTGGAGATAATGATGACCACGAGAGATACTATCGCCATATTTGGCTCAATGGGAGGGGGAACAATAGGAGTTTTCCCCATAGTGTTCTAGGTGGGACCCAGTAGAGCTACAAGTCTAGGGGAGTAGGCAAGGGATATAGAGACACTACGGGCCACAATGGTGGCCACAAAGGTAGATATATACACCATACACATATTGTTGGATCAAACCTAAGTGGATTAGCACATGGTGAGGATTGAGGTAGAGAACCTCAAAGGGGAGAGGGGTTAGTTGGAGCAAGAGCAACAAAAATCCTAGGTAGAGATGATGGATGTTGTTATAGGCAACCAATAGAGCAAGGGAGGCCACCTATTGCTAGCATAGCTACAAAGAGTGAGGGAGTCATATGATATGATAGTGCAAAGGTAAGCCTACTACCATATGACATACTTCCATGTTGTTCTAGTAGATTAGAGGGTTCCACCACCATCATCTATACGATCATAGAGTCGCTCACAGTCGCGATAATAATCTTGTTCATGATATGTGAACATGACTCCTCCACCACCTCCAACAGGTAGAGTAAAGGGGACAGGCTCACATGGCTAAGGTAGGGATTAGGATGACATGTCAATTTTGATTATGGAATGCATCCTTAGGGATGGTCGAGTGTTCCAAGCTCTCTACTATGGCACACCAATCAACGAGCATGCACTTAGTGCTTTCAAGTAATACAAGCTACTTTTATTTTATTATGTTTTATGTGTATAATTTTTTATTATTATTATACTATTATTATTTATTGTTTTAATGATGCATGATGATCATGAACATGATGAGTGCAATGCATGATGATCCTAACTAAATGAAATGCATGGATGAAAGACAATGCAAGCTAAAAATGCAATCTAAAATAAAATGTAAAATGAAGTGCATGAATGAGCAGATGGAAAGAAGAAAAGATGGAAAGAGAAGAGAATAAGGAAATAAACGATGATAGAAGAGAGAAATATGGAAGAAGAAGAAGAAAGCAAAGCTCCAAAAAAATTCAAAAGGGGGAAAAAAGAAAACAGGAGCGGAACCCTTGTAAGTATGTATGCTCACAAATGATTGAATGGAGGCTACCCTTCACTTATGGCCATGAAGCTATCCTAAAAGGATGTTATGCTCGCAAATATGGTCAAGTGTGGAGCAATACCTACTATAATTATAGTTTTTGCTAATGGCCAAAGATGAAGAGATACATGTTAGGATGTATTCTCATAAATTATTGATATGGAGGTTGCCTCTCGCGTGTGTTCATGAAGTTTATCCAGTATGGTGTGAAAATATGTGATTGATTTTCCAAAATGAGTACTACTCGATAGGGTGTGGTGTATGCAAAATATGTAAAAGTAGATCAAAGCACGGCAAATCAGTGTGAGTGTGTGCATACATTAGAATAAAGAGACAAAAGAAAGAGAGAAGTAAGAAGTGAAAGAAGAGTGGGTATGTGTGTCCTTATTGAAATTTCAATAGCTAAGAGGTGTACGTAAGATAGTCGATGATCGTATGAATATCATAAATGATATCAATATGGTATCAACCCTATCTTACGAGGACCACTTAACAATCAAAATATCCATAGGTGTGATTGAAAACAAGAATGAGCAAATAGAAGAAGAAATGTATATCCTTTGTCTTAGGGAGGATAATAAATGATTAAAACTTTAAAGAATAAAGAACATACTAGAGATGAAGAACTATATCCCTTGACTTTAAGAGAAATTTTATGATCATTTTATACTTTCAAGGTCAAGGAATATAAGACAAGAAAATAGAATAAGAAGAAGAGATGGGCGAATGCAATGATGAGAATGCATGGATATGGGCCCTAGGTTGGGGATTCGCTAGACATAAAAGCCCTAGGATGAGTGCAATGCATGTGAGCTAAGACCTAACTAGGTTTCATCACTTGCCATCCTCATGAAGTCCCAAAAAATCTATATGATCAAGTATTCATGCAAATATGGTCAAGTAACAATGTAATTATATATGCAAATGGAACAAAATGTTAAGCAAAATATGCAGAATATGATAGGCAACCATGCAGATATGAACAAGCAAACTGGATGCAACATAAAAAATAATCTAAATTTAATATGAAAATGCAAATTCATGTATAGTATCTCTTTAGATGCATTATGTTCATTGGTTCTTTAAGCTCTTTACCATCTAAAGAAGCTAAATGATAGGCACTTGAGCCAAACTTGGTCGTTATGAAAAAGGGGCTTAACCAATTAGGCTAAAAATTACCTTTAATATCTGAATGAGTATTGGTGTTCTTATAGTTTTCCTTGAGGACAAGATCCCCAACCTCAAAATAATGATTACAAACTTTCTTAGAATAATATCGTTTGAGCCTATTCTGATAGACTCGCAAATGCTCTAAGACATGAATGTGCTTTTCATCTGGCAATTCTAATTGGTGCAAACAATCAAAGTGACTCATTTTTTACTGAGGCATCTTGCAAAAATATGTGCAATGAAGGAACCTCTAACTCAATCAAAAAACAACCTCAATCCCATAGACCAAGATAAATGGAGAGGCACCTATAAGAGTTTGCACATTGGTACAATAGGTCCATAGGGTAGGATAAAGCTAGATATGCCAATCATGATCAGTATTACTAACTAACTTCTTGAGGATCTTGATCAAAGACTTATTCGATGCTTCGACTTGTCTATTACCCTGGGTTAATAAGGAGTTGATTACCTGTGTTGAATATTGTACTTAGCACAAAGTTTATGGACATCCTTGTTCTTGAAAGGAATGTCATTGTCAAAAATAATCACTAAAGGAATCCAAGGGAGAACAAAAGTTATCTCATTGAAAAAAATATCAGTGGGATAAGGCATTCTGTCATCCTCATCACTCCACTCCACACTTTGATGATCCAAATATTTAGCATAAATAATAAGGTGATCATCATTATCAAATGGTAAAGGCTAGTTTTTATTAGGGATGTTGTTAGGAACCTACTATTGAAATAAATCTCACACACACAAAATATTGAAAGATAACTTAAATACATGAAATAATAGAATAATACTATGCATAAAGTAATTACAAAATTGAAACAATCTCACAAATAACTCATAATCATAGGCATCTTCGAGGGGGAAACCTCCTTCAATATTTCATTAACTTGCAAAAAGATGCTTCGTACATGGCTTCATAGCTTTTTAAAGAAAGACTTCATGCAAACCCTAACCCTAGGCTCAAGAGTTGGCTTACATGCAAAATGCCACTCGAGCTAGAATCTTCTATCAAATGCCAGTTACAATATTGATAATGGTTACATCAAATGGCCCCAATTGGATAGGAGCATAACGTACCATGTACATTATAAAATAACATTATATATGGGATCCCCCACATTGGAAGTGGATCATTACATAATAATAGGAACTACAAAATAACGTTAGTATGGGGTCCTAACATGTCCTTCCCCTTAAAAAAGCTTAGTCCTCAAAGCTGAAGGTGAGGAAACTGGTTTTGTAGTTGATGGAGATATTCCCATGTAGTATCTTTCGATTGGAGTCCATGCCACTGAACAAGGACTTCAATAATGGTGTGATTGTGAAGAGTGTGAGTTCGACAATCCAATAGTTGTTCGAGTTCAAGCAAGATAGAACCTTCTTCATCTAACTCTAGGAGTGCAGATTGAACCTGTACTTGATTTCCCACCACCTTTTTGAGAGCAAAAACATAAAAAATAGGATGGAGCTTGGATGTAGGTGGAAGAGCCAATTTTTAGTCTATAGCACCAATCCGTTGTAATACTTGATAGGACCCATAGTACTTTGCAGCAATCTTATGGAATCTACGAAGCTGGAGGGACAACTATTTATACAGTTGCAAGTGAAGGAAAACCATATCACTCACATCAAAAATGCACTCAGAACGATGTTGATTAGCCTATTCGCACATCTGGTTCTAGATTACCTCCAAATTCAGCTTCAGTTGACAGAGGACATCAGCATGCTTATTGAGAGTAGTGTCAACTGTATGGACCTTGGAGCTACCTAGAATTTTGGAGGAAGACGTCAGTGGAGGGCACCCATAAACCGCCTCAAAAGGGGTAACCTTGGTGGTTGTGTGATAGGAAGTATTGTACCACCATTCAGCCAAAGGAAGTCGTCTCACCCAGTGCGTAGGATGATCTGAGGAAAAGAAATGAAGGTAGGTTTCTAAACATTTATTAACAATCTATGTTTGGTCATCTATTTGTGGATGATACACTGAACTTATCTTAAGTTGAGTCCCCTGTAACTTAAACAATTCTTGATAGAAGTGATTAGTAAAGGTTGGATCACAATCGAACACGATGGATGAGGGTAGACTATGAAGGTGAAAGATAGAATCAAGAAAATTTTGGGCAATGGTGGAGGTTGTGTAAGGATGGGAGAGGGGATAAAAGTGAGCATACTTCAAAATATGATCCATTACCATGAATATAATAGGTTTGTCGCTAGACTTAGGTAAGCCTTCAATAAAATCCATAGAAATATCTTTCCAGACCTAGTCATAAATGGGTAAGGCTTAAAGAGTGCCTAGAGAACGCACTGTTTCACCATTCATCCGCTAATAAGTATCACAAGCTGCTACAAAATCATGAATATCCTTTTTCATACCCTTCCAAAAAAAGTGCACTTAAGCCATTCATATGTTTTGAGAAATCTTGAATGGCTAGCAGATGATACTCAGACTTGCTTGGACCACCTTGTATTTTAGACTCAACATCTACTAGGTGTTCTTCTATGCGAATTTTGGAGGTATCTTGGTCAACTTTGAAAGTTTAAAATTTTGTCATCAAGTGTTCATTTGTTTTTTGCAAGCCAGTAACAACACTTAGTAGGGTATCCAACGTTGAAGCAGTGCTTTTTTCTACCTATTTTTGATGTCCACAAGTGCCACTTGCCATTTGAGATAGCCTTGAACTTTTTTACTCAATTACTAAAAATAGATGTGAAATTTTAGGAGTTACTATTTTTAGTAAGGGTCCAAAATTTAATTTGGGAAATGAATTGCAACACTGATTTTAGGATAGGGTCCAATTCGGTGGTTGTTTTATTTAAGTGCTCAATGAGGAGATATACTGAATTTCTTGACTTTTTGTGAGCTCCTATTGGTTGCAAGGCGATGTCAAGGTAATTTCCTCCACTTGGTCTTAAAATTTTACTAGTAATTCCTTGAGGGTCTTTGGTGCATAATAACAAGTAGCTTCTATTCCCAAAAATTTGGATCAATTTGATTGATCGTTGAAAAGTTATGGCCTTAGCAAGAAAAATCAAAAATTGCTATTTTTGGAAAATCAATGCAAATTTTGACCAAGGGTTGCCAAGGACAATTTTGTCTGGAATAGAGTGTAGAATTATCTGCTAAATTTTTGAGTCAATTTGAGATCTGTGTGAAGAGATATCTACTAATTTTTTTTTTTTTTAAGGCTAGTTCAAGTAGGAAAACTGAATCAACTATCTCGGGTCTGTCGATTGATCACCCTGTCACTGTCCTGTCACTTGTACTACAATTACAAAAATCGACGGTTTTGTTTCTGACCTTGACCACCTATATTTTTTTACTATTATAGTTGACTGTTACTGTTACTAATGCTGACCCGACTATTACTATCACTGATCGGACTGTTACTGCCACTGACCTAACTGTTACCATTATTGGCATAAATGGTATTGGAATATTGTAGACTATTAGAGACACTTGCGAACTCAGACCTAACTACTGGTGCATGCAAGGTGTGTTCTATGATAGCAAAGTCCTTTGTATGCTCACTGTTTGGAATTGTGAAAGCAGGTTTAGCAGAACAGGTAGATGTATGTTTTTGTAGATTGAAGTGTTTAATAGAACCAAGGTATGCTACGTAAAGGAGTATGTAACACCCATAGGCCCTCTGTTATACCACAGTGATGAACAATAGTGATCGAACCAATATTTTAGGCCACTACCCAAGGAGGATTCCACACATACCCTTGAGCACACCATCTGCCTCAATTCAATTCATTACACTCATACAAATCAAATAATTGCTCCTCATACACTTAGTTGGTTGTACTTTTGGATGTTTGAATACGTGTTAACTTATCTCATTTAGTTTTTTAATCAATGACATGTTTGTCGCATGTCGGTACATTTTCATAGGTATTATATTATCTTACATCATCATGCATATCATTACATTGCATTGCTCTTTGTTGTGTTGTCATATCATTTAATTGTTACATAGCCACCCCACAATAACAAACAACAAATATAAAATCCTAAAAACAAAAATAAAAAGAGATAATCATATTCTAAGGTTGTTTGGTAGATAAAAAACTCTTATGTTATTCAACTACTTTTAATTGATCCAATCAACCTTTATTGAATGTTGTCATATTCTAAAGCACTTCAAGCCTTCCCCTGGCTCTAGGTCACAAGTGGAAAAACTGAATCAAATGTCTCGGGTCTATCGACTAATCATCCTATCACTATCATGTCACATGTACTGCGATTACAAACACTAGAGGTTTTGTTTTTTATCCTAACCACCTGTATTTTTTTACTATTATAGTTGATTGTTACTATTACTATTGTTGACCCGATTGTTACTATCACTGACCGAACTATTACTATCACTGATCGAACTGTCACTGTCACTGACCGGACTGTTACCATTACTGACCTGAATGGTATTGGAATATTGCAGACTATTAGGGACACTTACGAACTCTATCCTAACTGTTGGTGCATGCAAGGTGTGTTCTTTTATTATAGGGAAGTCCTCTGTATGCTCACTTTTTGGGATTGTGAATGTAGGTTTAGCATAATAGGAAGATGTGTGTTTTTGTAGGTTGAAGTATTTAACAGAATCAGGGTATGTTAGGTAAAGGAATATGTAACACCCATAGGCCCTCTCTTATACCGTAGTGATGAACAATAGTGCTCGAACCAATATTTCAAGCCCTACCCAAGGAGGATTCCACACATACCCTTGAGCACACTATCTGCCTCTCTAATAGTATGATAGGGTAATCATCCTGATTGTTGTATCCCATGGACTATGGATTATACAAGGCTGAAAAGCTTCCTACTGGATAAAATTTTGTTAACCCTAGAATGGTCTCCCAATACACCCAAAGATGCATGGGAGCTAAGTGTTGTTTGAGGCCTGGGTATTGGAGCCTGATCACCCCTCACTTCACTAAATGCTTTCTAGGTTATCTATCTTAGCCAATAATTACATCTCCTTCATAATATTTTAAAACCCCCAGTACAGGGTTTCTAATCTACACAACTACTAAAATAGAAACTGTATTTTTTTGTGTTTTCTGGATTTGCTAGAAAAAAATGAATTATATTTTTTTTGGATATATAATTTATGATACTGATGATATGCAATGATCTAGATGATTAGATAAACACATGGAAATTTATACCTAATAGGTGAAATGGATAGCAAAAATTGTCTCAGTTGCAGCAGAACTCGACCTTAGAAAGCGCTCTGATACCACTTGTTAGGAACCTACTATTGAAATAAAGCTCACACACACAAAATACTGAAAGATAACTAAAATACATGTAATAACATAATAATACTATGCAAAAAGTAATTATGAAATTGAAACAATCTCAAAAATAACTCATAATCGTAGGCCTCTTTGAGGGGTAACCTCCTTCAATATTTCATTAACTTGCAAAAAGATGCTTCGTACATGGCTTCATATATTTTTAAATAAAGACTTCATGCAAACTCTAACCCTAGGCTCAAGAGTTGGCTTACATGCAAAATGCCACTCGAGCTAGAATCTTCTATCAAATGTCGGTTATAATCTTGATAACGGTTACATCAAATGGTCCCACTTGGCTAGGAGCATAACATACCACGTACATTATAAAATAACATTATATATGGGATCCCCCATGTTGGAAGTGGACCATTACATAATAATGGAAATTACAAAATAACGTTAGGATGGGGTCCTAATAGATGTAGCCTATGCCACATCTCATAGGCCAAAGCTCAGATTCCAAAGACTCTTGCATACCTTTTTATTGTGGCATTAAACCTTTATCTATGTATCCCATACTAGATAGGATTTGCTTGGAAAGTGGGTAATCATTGGATAAGTAACAATGGGCAAAAGAATGCTCTATAGGAAGGGGCTTGCTACCACGTATATTTTCTTCGAGAGATACTCTTGCGAAGATAAAGGTACACGTGCCAATGTGTACAACTTCACCTTTCTTATATGGTAAACCCATAGTCCTAAATGAAGGTGGTAGCTCAGCAAGATCTAGAAGAGGCTCTTGAAGAAATGGATTGACCTGATCCTATGATGAAACATTGATTAGTGATTCCTCACTCACCTTTAAATTTCAATTTGCTTGGTGATGTGAGATGAAAAAAATTATGGACATAAATTGAGATCATATTGAGCTTTCTCAATCATTGAATAATATTGGATGGATGAGAGTCACCCATAATGGTGACTAGTTGATCTTTGAATTCAAACTTCAAATATTGATGAAAAGTAGAATGGACAACCCTCATCGTATGAATCTAAGAGTGTCCAAGAAGGAGATTAAAATATGTGGGGAAATATACCACATAAAATAGGGTATCTAAGATATTAGGGTTGATCTTAAGGGGGAGAGATATAACATTGCATGCCTTTTGGAACTCATTGTTGAAATCTTTGATAATGATATCATATTTAGTTAAATCTTCCTCTTTTAATCCAATTTTTTGATAGATGAAGGGAATAACCATTGTCTATCAATATTTTTTTTTAAATAAAGGGGTAAAAATTTATTGATAAAAAGTCTGGATTACAAAGTACAGCTGAGCCCCCACCCAGGACTCAAATAAGCAACAAGACAGGCTAAATCACTAGACAAGGTCAACTCCCAAAGAAAACCAAAAAAAAAACAAACCACATTAAGTCTGAACATCCTTATGGATCAACTCCCATAGGTGTTGAGAATCCCCATACGGGAGACTCTCCCAATTATCAATACTCTGTTCTGAATAAAAACCACATTCGGAGAATGAACACGAATCAAATCACGAACAGCTTTTTGTTTGGGGATGTTGTTCAACCCCCTTACATTCCATGAAAGTATAATCATTTTTGGGGGTTATAAAAATGGGAGTCCAATGTTCTCACCAAACCTGACTCTACCAAAGTCTCCCCCATTAACTTAATTTTATCCTAGTCTTTCTTCCGACCCACCTTCATATTCTTATTTGAAGCATTTTTTTTAATTATTTTATGCTGCAATCCCAGCATCGTAGGAGTTTTACAGTCCATGGATGACTACATCAGTGCCTGGGTAGGAGAGGGCACATCTAAATCTATGCCATTTTCGAAGATAACTTCACTTCCAGGGCTAGGGCCAACCATATCACGTATACTCAGAACCAAAGCCCTTTGTTCTTCATTTAAACCCCCTGTATCTGGTTCCCTTGGTTCCACCTCATGAAGAGACAACTGATTTGGTCTTGTTATATCTATAACAGTTAGCGATGTTTCAGGTATCTCCACACACTGATCAAGATTCTCTAGAATTTCAAAATGATTGAGCTGAGCATCTGGTTGGTTATCCTTAATGTCTCTTTTTGCCTTTCTTCCTTTGTTTTGAGGTTTTACCATAACAAAGCCTTCCTTATCTTGATCCCCCTCCTTTATCGGGGCTTTTCCTTTATCCATATTTTGTACAGCTTGAGAGGGCCCGGGATTTGAAGCCACGGGTAGGACAAACTTAGGGCATTTTCTTTGTAAGTGGCCATATTCATGGCAAATCCGGCAACGAAATGGAAGAGCTTCATAGTCAAGTTTTTGAACCCATGTGGTTGATCCGAATTGTATTTCAATAGAATCTAGAATAGGATTGTTTAAATCAATTTCAACACAGATACGAGCAACAGAGATTACCTTTTTATCCAGTGTTTGTCGTGATGGCCCAACCGGCTTCCCAAGTAGAAGGGCAATCATATGCAAGATGTCATTTCTCCAAAATTCCAAGGGGAGCCACGAAAGCCGAACCCACATCGAAACCCATGATGGCCGCTCCTCTGATGGGTTGAAACCCACATGCCAGGGTTTAAGAAAGAGTCCCGCTTGGTTATAGAAATAGGGACCTCCTTCAAATGCTTTGTTACGATCCACAAGACAAGAAAAAACCACCATAAAATAGTTGTTTGCACTCAGCATCACCTCCACATCACCTTTAGGGTTCCAAGTCTTCCTAACCCAAGCCTCCACAAAGGGAAGAGAAATTCGGATGCCCATAAATTTACCAATAAGCGCATGTTTGGTTAAATACTCCACATCTTCTACCACCAAGTCTGGTTGAACCACTAGAACCGGCCTGGCTTCACATCGTTCCAAACATCCATTGTTCTTTAACAAGCGATTCCTGGCATGCAATGGGAAATCCTATTCCTTCCAATAATTTTTAAAAGAAATACCATCCCTAGCATGCACGCTCTATGACGGACCTGATGCCATCACTACATTCCTCTAGTTGTTCATACCTCCTCCAGAAACTGCTACCATCCCCGCAGAGCCCACTAGATAGGTCTCAAAAAAATTCTAGCAAAGCAGCTTTCCTCATCAAACCCTAGCAGAGCAAAAAAAAATACTCAAAGTATCATTCTCGATTTTTTCATTGTCTATCAATATTCACTTGATAAATATTTCCCCAATAAATATAGTGATATAGAGGGAAGAATCCCCTCACAATTTTGAGAAAGGAATATCATCATTTGAGAATGTGATATGATGTATCCCAAGAGAGCTTACAACATCATTTATAATGTTAGGGAAAATATCTTGAGGAACAAATTGTTGTCTAAGAGGGAAATCTTAGTTGGGGTACTAGCTAACTATTGTTGAATGTCAAAGGAGACTTTAGGTTTTGGTTTCAACACTAAAGATGGGTTTTCTACTCTCGCGCTCCTTTTTTGGGTACTCTTCAAAACTAAGGGTGATTTCAAAGGTTGATTGGATGTAGAACTCATCTCCTACTGAGATCATTGATTCGATTGTGCTTGATACTATTGCCTTGTAGTTGCAACTATAATACCAACCATATTGTTGTAGGTAGGTGGCACATTACGATATGACACTTGATTAGCTTCCTATTGCCCATGCTTATATAATGGATCTTGTAAGATCCCATCTTTATTAGTTGTGGGTGCTTGCTGAGTAGGAGGTTGATTGTTTTTTGGAGGATTAGGTTGAGGACCCTCTATAACAAGGCAAACTTCATGAATCAAGTCTTAAACCACATATTTTAACCTCTTACATTAATTTTTCATGTGCCCCTCCACTCTATGATACTCACAATGTTGACCAGGATTACATCAATTAGCCATGGTATCAGGTTGTTGTATGGGAGGTAACTCAATCATGTTAGCTTCCAAAATTTGTTGTAGGACCACATTCATAGGTGTTTTGAGTCTTGTGAAATTCCTTGGTGGAATTTTTTGTGGTTGGCTAAGCACCATCTTTTATAGGGTGTTAACAACACTATTAATAGGCCTATTATCCATTACCCCATCACCAACTACATGCTTTTTCTTATACTAATTTTTCATGGTCCTATATTCTTTCTTTGGCTTAATGTGACCTCTTCAAATAAGGGATTGCTCTACCCTTATTTCCAGATATATTTCTTGGTCAAAAGAGGTAATATTTTTTATTTTCAATTCATAATATATTTGCTCTTGCAATTTTTTAATAAAGATATCTAACATGTCTCGAGGAGGTAAAATATATCTCAATCGTCCAACTAAACTTCTCCAATGAGACAAGAATTCTAAAAAGCTTTGCTCTTTACCTTATTTCAACATATAAACATCTTCCATAGTCATATTTTTTCAACATAAGCTCTAAATTGTTGAACAAACAATTATGTTGTCTCTTTAAAATTCATCAAATAATGATGAGGGAGATGATAATACCATTTCAATTCCATACCACCAAGGCTCTTATGGAATTTCTTTAGTAACAACATGTTTTCATATATAATATCATGGCATGTTGTCCTAAACATATTTAAATGTTCAATCGGGTCCTCTGTTCCCTTGTAAATAAGCAAAACTGACATTGAAAAGTGCTTCAGGTAGGACCTAGAAGCAACAACATGGTCTAAGGTTTGATTGCACATCTCCTTGTAGTTGTAGGTGAAACTTGGAGATTGAATCATATCCACTCTTGAAACCAATTGTTTTACCACACATGTCAAACTTTTCATATAAGGATTGTTATTGTGCAATACCCCTAGGTTCACTAGGGGAGGGGCATAGGTAGGTTGTTGAAAGAGAAATTGGTTGATATTTGAGTCATTGGCATTGTTATGGTATGGGTTATAATATGTGGTATCTTGTTGTGGATGATAACTAACATTTGATGGAACATAAGCATGAATGTTGAGATTAGTAGAATGAGGAGGAAATTGAGCATAATCTTGAGATACCCTACCAGTTGGATGAGGCTATGGAATTCCCCCAATGTTGTTGGTCATAGTAGCAGCATATGTTGGTTTATGAAAAGGATTAAGATGATGTGAAGATTCAAACAAAGTGTTGTTATAAACATTCCTAAGAGATATGGTTGGAGGAGGAGGCATCCCACCTCTTTTGATTTGATATTCCTCTTCCATAGCCTTAACCAAAGCCTTCTTGTGGTGTTTCATAAAAACCTCATACATGATAAAATGATGAGAAAGTGAAGCCTCCATTAGGCCCCTTAAAATGATCAAAATCATTACCCATTTCTACATGTTCTTCCTCTTTCACATCCGGATTAGGATTCTCCCTATCAATATGATCATCTTGAATAATTTGATCAGACTCTAAAAGCTTTCGCTTACTCCTAAGGTTGAGAGCCATTAGAAGGAAGAGAAATGATAGAGGAGAAAACTATCAAAAGACACATAAGAAGGCTTTTAATATGTTTTTAATATTTTCTAACTCTAAACAAACAAAATTAGTGGTCTTGCTTAAAGTTTTTAAAATAAAAACAAAATGAAGAGGCTTCCTATCTTGGCCACTAATATGTGTGTTCACATTGGGTTCACCAAATATGTAGAAGGGGAAAATTGCCCTGCCATGTATGATTATCGATTAGATCTACTAGGAGTCGAGGTACCATCGGGGGTGTGTTATATTCTCTACACTCGGGGTCTTGGGGATCAAAGGGTTCACCAAGAATGGTTTAAGGACTCACTCCAAGTCCAGGATGATGTTTGATGTGTATATTGAAAAAACACCTATGTTTGGCCTTTTTAAAATCTAAGCTATGGAAATGAAAGAACAATTCAAGATAATCAAAGATTCAAGAAGAAAAGAAACTAACCCTGGAATGATTCTTGATTTTTTATGATGACTAAACCCTAACTTGCAATAAGATATATATTTTTCTCTTTTTAACAAGGATTTAAGATAATTCAAAAACATAGTTATCCTAGGATGCAATACTACAAGCCTTTATTCTTCAAATGCTTGAAATAGAAGATCAAATATTTTTTCATCAAAATATAAAATAGAAAAGAACAAAGACACTCAAAAAAAAGCCTAAATATCTACTAGGGTACTTACTTGATCTAATGGTTAGACCTTAGCTTTAAATTACATCTAAAATATCCAAATAGCTTCAAACTTGTGAAATAACTTACAAAACCCTAGAAAAATTTATCAGTATTTGGAGGCCTACTTAGGCCATTATATGAATGAGTGTGGAGGCACAACATTCAAGCCCCCTTAGTTATTTTAGCTAACCATTAAAAAATAAAAATATCTTTGACCTTTGGAACAAGCAAAAGCAAGATGAAATGGACATGCAACAACAAAATGAAATGAAACAAAATGCAAGTGATAGAAAGCTAAAATGCAAGCAACAAACTAGGGTTTTGGGAAGCAAAACTTTACCCCCAAGCCCTAATTGACTAAATTCATACCTTGTAAGGAGGGGACACAAATTTGGCTTGCTAAATTTACACCCTGTATGAGCGGGGCACAAATTTGGTTTAGATGCACTTTTTTGGGTTTTAAAATGCCAAAAAACGTGATGCAAAACAATGAAAAATAGAATTAATGACTAATAATACAAGTAAAGAACCTGGTTAGCTAATGGAGGAAGTAAATAGCAATGAGAATATGAAGGAAGAACTCAAAAATGGTAGACTTCTCCAACTATCAATACTCCTCCACTTGATCCCCAAGGGAATCCAACACTAAAGCAAAAAAACAACAGGCTTTCAGGTTCAAAATAATTGATTGCCAGGTTCAAAATGTTATGTCCTTTGTCAAAGGTCGTGCCCATTGTCTAATTTTCACAAAATAATCAACTACCAAGTTTAAAATGTTGCATCCTTTGCCTTGCTTTCTCAAAATAATCAACTATCAAGTTCAAAAGGTTATGTCCTTTATCAAATGTTATGCCCTTTACCTTACTTTCTCAAAACAATCAACTGTCAGGTTCAAAAGGTTGCATCCTTTGTCAAATATTGTGCCCTATTTCTTACTTTCACAAAATAATCAACTGTCGGGTTCAAAAGGTTACATCATTTGTCAAAGGTTGTGCCCTTTGCCTCGCTTTCACAAAACAACCAATTACCAGGTTCAAAATGTTTCACCCTTTACCTTGTTTTCTCAAAACAATCAACTATCAAGTTCAAAAGGTTGCATCCTTTGTCAAAGGTTGCACCCTTTGCCTTGCTTTCTCAAAAAAATCAATTGTCAGGTTAAAAAGGTTACGTTCTTTATCAAAGGTTGTGCTCTTTGCCTTGATTTTCAAAATAATCAATTACTAGGTTCAACAAGTTGTGTCCTTTTTCAAAGGTTGTGCCCTTTGCCTCGCTTTATCAAAATAATCAATTTTTAGATTCAATAAGTTACGTCCTCTATTAAATGTTGTGCCCTTTGCCTTGCTTTCTCAAAACAATCAACTTCTAGGTTCAAAGGTTGCGTCATTTTTCAAATATCATGTCCTTTGCCTTGCCATCACAAATATTCCTTACAAACAATCCCAAATTCTTTTAGTCATCTTTCAATTTGCCCTTGGCATTGATATCACTCCATCATGAAGCTTCCATTAAAAATAGTTTCAATAAGGTTTCAAGAATTAAAATCTCTTAGTAAAGGCACCATTCATTTGGTTAGGTTTCCCAAAACCTACAATTATTTTTAAAGTCTATTAGCAAAGGCACCATTCATTTGGTCAAGTTTCCCAAAACCAATAATTATTTTTAAAAATCTCTTAGCAAAGGCACCATTCATTTGGTCAGGTTTCCCAAAACCAAAAATTCTTATTAAAAATCTCTTAGCAAAGTTACCATTCATTTGGTTGAGTTTCCCAAAATCAAAATACTTCTTTTAATATATCCATTAAGAAAATGCACCATTCATTTATTGATGGTTCAAATTTCGATTATAGTTCAATGACTCCAAAGGCATACAATTCCTTTGGTCAAACCTACTCTCAATAGAATAGGTGTTCCAATTAAATTTTATATATAGGGAGGAATTTTTTTTTGGTAATTATTATAATAGATTAACAGTGGGTTTTTATAGAGGATCCCAAAACCTTATATACAAAATCAGCCTTGCTAAATAGTGCTTCATGCCTCTTGGCTGGAAGAATAAACCTGGAAGAATAAATCTGTATGGAAAAAAAAACAAAAAGCTGCTAATTGCCCGAGGGCTACAAGTAAGGCATTTTTGCCTGATTATCCTAGAAACCATGGCCATTATAACTGGGAAAACAAAAACTAGCTGGAGAAGCTGGACCATCGGAAAGCAGAAGAAGACAGCCAAGAAAACTACAAAAAATTCTCCCATACCTGGGAAATAACTTTCCACATTTCTACTTTCCCGGAGGCAGAATTCGAAGCATACATGTTGGATAGGATCCAAGAAAAATGACTGGACTGAAACAAACCATTGAAAATCCTGCTGGAAAATTTTACCCTGGCCCAAATGGCCACTCCGTTTAGTCTTCTCATATCCAGGATTTCATCCGTACGATTTGAGGTTCTTCTTACTTCCCTTTCCTTGCTGGAAGGGAGGTTTTGGGATAAGCGCGTCACCCATCAGAGAATCAGAGTCATCTTGAAACAGCAACCGTTGGGTTCCATTTGCAACATCAGCCGTAGTTTCTTTGTCTCTCTTTTCCTTGTTGGGGGGACGACCCTGCTTTCTTTCACTACCAAAATCCACCCCTCGCTTTTGACTCCTCGTAATTCGAGGGCTAATATTACCAGGCTGGTAACCTCTTCTTCCCAGCAGGTAGTCTTCCAATATCTTTTGTGCCTCGGGAGAGTTTCGATCATAAATTTTGGGTGAATCTGCCTGTGTGGTGATAAGGGGGGGGCTGTTCATTTTCCCCCTGTGGTCCTAGTTGGGGGCGCCCACCACACTGCTCGGAGTCCGGATGGGTGGTGATTTCCTCTTCTGGTAAGGAGGATTCGAGATGGTCCTTGGATGGACCTGGAGATTCATGGCCTTTCGCAAAAGGGTGCTTCGTCTGACCTTCACCATGCTCTAGAGGGTTGCAGGGATCCCGCTCCTTCTTCCTCGGCTTTTGGAGAGGACAATTGGACTGAAGATGCCCTTGAGAACTACATTGAGGGCAGAAAGCTGGCCTGTTCTCATAAACAATAGCTTGCTTGTGTAGAAAAGTACCCCCAGACCGCAGAGTAATGGAGGATGGGAGGTCCGTTTCCAAGTCCGCCAAAACACAGAACCGAGCTTGGACAAATCTAGTTCGAGCTCTGGTGGGAGGGTCTAAAGTGATCAGCTCCCCGATGGACCGAGCAATACCTTTGATTACATTTTCATGCCAGCAGAAAAGGGGAAGACTCGGGAGCCTAACCCATATTGGAGCAATGTTGATATTCTGGGTATCGGGGTTAAAGTCCAAACCCCACTTCCTTAGAAAGAGACTCCTACGGCCCAAGAACCAAGGCCCTCCAGCCAAGATTTTACAGTAGTCCTCCTTGTTGCTCAGCCTAATCACAAAAAAACCTCGGGTTAGGGCAGCCAACTCTAAGTGACCAGAGGTCCGCCATTTGCCAGACGCCCACTTGCGAATGGTCTCCATGTCGGGACGACCACCAATAAACTTACCGATGAGGGTAAATTTTTCGAAATCCACAAAGCTTGAGAGAATTTCTGTCGGGATGTCCAACTCGTCCCCTGACGGAAATAACTCCTTGGAGAAGAGCCCACTTAGGGTTTCAGAGGCTGCTGCCAAAGCATATGACTTTCGAGGTCCATCTCCCCGTTTGTCTGGCGGATCCTTGCCGCGACTTGGCAAGGACTCCTCAGCGTCCCCAGACTCTGTTTGCCCTCCCTCCACCCTGCTGACCCCTTGGTTCGACCTGTCGACGCTCCCGTGCTCTCCCAGAACAGCCTTCCCACCCACCGTCATCCCCACCCTCCCAAGAAACCCTAATTTCATCGCTCTCCTACCTTCCTTCATTTCTTCATATAGGGAGGAATTAAACTTCCTTATAATCAAACAAATTTTGTAGATGGGGGGGTTGGCATTTCCCTCATGTTTTCTCATTTCTCAAATCTGTATTCAACCACTTACTATAAGTGACTCACAAATTCACCAATTCAATTTGTTCATTTTTTATTTTTATTTTTCCTCCAACTTTCTCCCCTTCCCCCTTTTTTTCTCTTATTCCTTATATCAAATTCATGTCAATATTGGATGGTCACACACGAGCAGCTACATACTTTTTATTGGTTCTCTTTTTCCTCTCCTTTCCCCCTTTTTATTCTTCCCCTTATTTTCTACTTTCCCTTCCTTTTCCTTCGCTTTCCTTCTTAGGTTACCTATCAATGTTGTATGGTCGTGCACAAGCGGCTACATACCTTTCATTGGTTCCTTTTCCTCTCTTTCATTCTTTCTTTCTTCTCCCCTTTTCCCATACTTCTTATTTCATTCTATATTCTTCTCTCTAAAATATTCTCTCCCAAACATTTGCTCTTCTCATTCTTTATTCATTCATGTTGATATCACCAAACATTGGCATTCAATTCAATTCATTACACTCATACATAAATCAAATAATTTCTCCTCACACACTTAGTTGGTTATACTTTTGGATTTTTGAATACGTGTTAACTTGCCTCCTTTAGTTTCTTTAATCAATGACATGTTTATCGTATGTCGATACATGTTCATAAGCATTATATTATCTTGCATCATCATGCATATCATTACACTGCATTGTTCTTTGTTGTGTTGTCATATCATTTAACTGTTACATAGTCACTCCACAATAACAAACAACAAACATAAAATCCCAAAAACAAAAAGAGAAAGAGATAATCCTATTCTAAGGTTGTTTTGTAGATTAAAAACTCTTATGTTATTCAACCACTTTTAGTTGATCCAATCAACCTTTATTGAATGTTGTCATATTCTAAAGCACTTCAAGCCTTCCCCTGGCTCTAGGTCATAAGTGGAAAAACTGAATGAAATGTCTCGGGTCTGATGACTAGTCACCCTATCATTGTCCTGTCACCTATACTATAGTTACAAATACTAACAGTTTTGTTTCTAACCCTAACCACCTATATTTTTTTACTATTACAGTTGACTGTTATCATTACTATTGCTGACCCAACTGTTATCGTTACTATTGCTGACCCGACTGTTACTACCACTGACTTGACTGTTACTATTATTGACCTGAATGGTACTAGAATATTGTAGACTATTAGAGACACTTGCAAACTCTGTCCTAACTACTGGTGCATGCAAGGTGTGTTCTTTTGTGATAGGGAAGTCCTCTGTATGCTCACTTTTTGGGATTGTGAATGCAGGTTTAGTAGAACAAGAAGATGTGTATTTTTGTAGGTTGAAGTGTTTAACAAAACTAGGGTATGCTAGGTAAAGGAGTATGTAACACCCATAGGCCCTATGTTATATCGTAGTGATGAACAAATGTTATCAGACCAATATTTTAGGCCACTACCTAAGGAGGATTCCACACATACCCTTGAGAACACTATCTACCTCTTTAAAGGTACGGGAGGGTAATCGTATAGGATGTTCTGTCCTTTGGACTATGGATGATACAAGTCTTAAAAGCTTCCTACTAGATAAAAAAAAATTAACCCTAGAATGGTCACCCGATACACCCGAAGATGCGTGGGAGCTTGATTTTGTGTGTGTGTTGTTTGAGGCCTGGATATTGGAGCCTAATCACCCCTCACTACACTAGATGCTTTATGGGCTATCTAGCTTAGCTAATAATGATAGCTCCTTTGCGATATTTTAAAACCCCAAACACAAGGTTTCTAATCTACACAACTACTAAAACAGAAATTGTATTTTTTATATTTTTTGGATTTGCTGGAAAAAAATGAACTATATTTTTTTTGGATTTTTTAATAAAGGAAAAATAGAAATGAAAAACACATGGAAATTTATACCTAACAGGCGGAATGGATGGCAAAAATCATCTCAGTTGCAGCAAAACTTGGCGCTGGAAAGCGCTCTGATACCACTTGTTAGGAACCTACTATTGAAATAAAGCTCACACACACAAAATACTGAAAGATAACTAAAATACATGCAATAATAGAATAATACTATGCAGAAAGTAATTACGAAATTGAAACAATCTCACAAATAACTCATAATCGCAAACCTCTTTGAGGGGAAACCTCCTTCAATATTTCATTAACTTGCAAAAAGATGCTTTGTACATGGCTTCATAGCTCTTTAAATAAATACTTCATGAAAACCCTAACCCTATGCTTAAGAGTTGGCTTACATGCAAAATGCCACTCGAGCTAGAATCTTCTATCAAATATTGGTTACAATCTTGATAACAATTACATAAAATGGTTCCACTTGGCTAGAAGCATAACATACCACGTACATTACAAAATAACATTATATATGGGATACCCCACATTGGAAGTGGATCATTACATAATAATGGGAATTACAAAATAATGTTAGTATGGGGTCCTAAAAACTGTATCCTATGCCACATTTCATAGGCCAAAGCTCAACTTCCAAAGACTCTTGCATACCTTTTTATTGTGGCCCCAAACCTTTACCTATGTATCCCATACTAGATAGTATTTTCTTGGGAAGTGGGTAATCATTGGACAAGTAACAATGGGCAAAATAATGCTCTATAGGAAGGGGATTGCTACCACGTATCTTTTCTTTGAGAGATACTCTTACAAAAATAAAGGTACACATGCAAATGTGTACAACTTCGCATTTCTTATATGGTAAACCCATAGTCCTGAATGAAGGTGATAGCTTGGTAAGATCCAGAAGAAGCTCTTAAAGATATGGTTTGACTCGATTCTATGATGAAATATTTATTAGCAGTTCCTCACTCACCTTTAAATTTCAATTTGCTTGGTGATGTGAGATGAAAAAATTGATGGACATAAATTGAGATTATATTGAGCTTTCTCAATCATTTAATAATATTGGAATGGATGAGAGTCACCCAGAATGGTGACTAGTTGATCTTTGAATTCAAACTTCAAAAATTGATGAAAAGTAGAAGGGACAGCCCTCATCATATGAATCTAAGGGTGTCCAAGAAGGAGATTAAAATATGCGGGGCAAGATACCAAATAAAACAAGGTATCTAAGATCTTAGGTTTGACCTTAAGGGGGAGAGATATAACATTGCATGCCTCTTGGGACTCATTGTTGAAAGCTTTGATAATGATATCGGATTTAGTTAAATATTCTTTTAATCCAAATTTTTGATAGATGAAGGGAATAACCATTGTCTATCAAGATTCACTTGATAAATGTTTCCCCAATAAATGTAGTGATATAGAGGGAAGAATCCTCTCACAATTTTGAGGAAGGAATATCATCATTTGAGAATGTGATATGATGTATAGAGCTTACAACATCATTTATAGTTCTAGGGGAAATATCTTGAGGAACAAATTGTGGTCTAAGAGGTAAATCTTAGTTGGGGTACTAGCTAACTATTGTTGAATTTCAAAGGAGACTTTAGGTTCTGGTTTCAACACTAAATATGGGTTTTCTACTCTTGTGCTCCTTTTTGGGTACTCTTCAAAACTAAGAATGATTTCAAAGGTTGATCAAATTTAGAACTCGTCTCCTACTGATATGATTGAGTCAATTGTGATTGATACTATTGCCTTGTATTTGCTACTATCATACCAACCATGTTGTTGTAGGGATATGGCACATTACGATATGACACTTGATTAGATTCCTATTGCCCATGCTTATGTAAGGGATCTTGGAATATCCCCACGTCTTGATTAGTTATGGGTGCTTGCTAAGTAGGAGGTTGATTATTTGTTGGAGGATTAGGTTGAGGACCCTCTATAACAAGGCAATCTTCATCAATCAAGTCTTAAACCAAATATTTTAACCACTTACATGAATTTTTCATGTGCCCTTCCACTCTATGATACTCACGATGTTGACCAAGCTTACATCAATTAGCCATGGTATCAAGTTGTGGTATGGGAGGTAACTCAATCATGTTAGCTTCCAAAAGTTGCTTTAGGAAAACGTTCATAGGTGTGTTGAGTCTTGTGAAATTCCTTGGTGGAAGTTTTTGTGGTTAGCTAAGCACCATCTTTTGTAGGGTGTTAACAACACTATTAATAGGCCTACTATCCATTACCCCATCACCAACTACATGCTTGTTCTTATACTAATTTTTCATGGTCCTATCTTCTTTCTTTGGCTTAATTTGACCTCTTCAAATAAGGGATTGCTCTACCCTTATTTCCAGATCTATTGCTTGGTCAAAAGAGGTAATAGTTTTTGTTTTCAATTCATAATATATTTTCTCTTGCAATTTTTCAATAAAGATATCTAACATGTCTCAAGGAGGTAAAATATATCTCAATCGTCCAACTAAACTTCTCCAATGAAACAATAATTCTAAAAATCTTTCCTCTTTACCTTGTTTAAACATATAAACATCTTCCATAGTCATATTTTTTCAACATAAGCTCTGAATTGTTGAACAAAAAATTATGTCGTCTCTTTAAAATTCCTCAAAGAATGATGAGGGAGATGATAATATCATTTCAATTCCATACCACCAAGGCTCTTAGGGAATGTCTTTAGTAACAACATGTCATATATAATATCATGGCATGTTGTCCTAAACATCCTTAAACGTTCAATCGGGTCATTTTTTCCCTTGTAAATAATCAAAATTGGCATTGGAAAGTGCTCCAGGTAGTACCTAGAAGCAACAACATGGTCTAAGGGCTGATTGCACATATCCTTGTAGTTGTAGGTAAAACTTGGAGGTTGAATCATATCCACTCTTGAAACCAATTTTTTTACCACACTTGTCCAACTTTGCATATAAGGATTGTTGTTGTGCAATACCCCTAGGTTCCATAGGGGAGGGGTATATGTAGGTTGTTGAAAGAGAACTTGGTTGATGTTGGAGGTATTGGTATTTTTATGGTATGGGTTATAATATATGGTATCTTTTTGTGGAGGATAACTAACATTTGGTGGAACATAAGCAAGAATGTTGAGATTAGTAGAATGAGGAGGAAATTGAGAATAATCTCGAGATACCCTACCGGTTGGATGAGGCTATGGAATTCCCCCAATTTTTTTGGTCATAGTACCAACATATGTTGGTTTATGAAAAGGATTAACATGATGTGAATATTCAAACAAAGGGTTGTTATAAACATTCCTAGGAGATATGGTTGGAGGAGAAGTCATCCCACCTCTTTTGATTTGAGCTTCCTCTTCCATATCCTTAACCAAAGCCTTCTTGTGGTGTTTCATAAAAACCTCATACATGATAAAATGATGAGAAAGTGAAGCCTCCATTGGGCCCCTCAAAAGGATCAAAATAATTACTTGTTTCTACATGTTCTTCCTCTTTCACATCTAGATTGGGATTATCCCTATCAATCTGATCATCTTCTTGAAGAATTTTATCAGACTCTAAAAGCTTTCGCTTACTCCTAAGGTTGAGAGCCATTAGGAGGAAGAGAAATGGTAGAGGAGAAAACTATCAAAAGACACATAAGAAGGCTTTTAAGATGTTTTTAATATATTCTAATTCTAAGCAAACAAAATTAGTGGTCTTGCTTAAAGTTTTCAAAATAAAAACAAAATGAAGAGGCTTCCTATATTGGCCACTAAGATGTGTGTTCACATTGGGTTCACAAAATATGTAGAGGGGGAAAACTTCCCTACCATGTATGATTCTCGATTGGATCTACTAGGAGCCAAGGTGACAGCGGGGGTGTGTTATATTCTCTACACTCGAGGGCTTGGGTATCGAAGGGTTCACCAAGAATGGTTTAAGGACTCACTCTAAGTTCAGGATGATGTTTGATGTGTATATTGAAAAACACCTATGTTTGGCCTTTTTAAAATCTAAGCTATGGAAATGAAAGAACAATGCAAGATAATCAAAGATGCAAGAAGACAAGAAACTAACCCTGGAATGATTCTTGATTTTTTATGATGACTAAACCCTAAATTATAATATGATATATTTTTTCTCTTTTTAACAAGGGTTTAAGAGAATTCAAAAACATAGTTAACCTAGGATGTAATACTACATGCTTTTATTCTTCAAATGCCTAGAAATAGAAGATCAAATATTTTTTCTTTTATAATCAAAATAGAAAATAGAAAAGAACAAAGACACTCAAAAAATAGCCTAAAGATCTACTAGGGAACTTACTTGATCTGATGGTTGACCTTAGCTTTAACTTACATCCAGAATGTCCAAATAGCTTCAAACTTGTGAAACAGCTTACAAAATTCTAGAGAATTTTATCAGTATTTGGGGGCTTTCTTAGGCCATTACATGAATGAGTGTGGAGGCACAACAGTCAAGATCCCTTAGTTATTTTAGCTAACCATTCAAAAATAAAAATTTCTTTGACATTTTGAACAAGAGAAAGCAATATGAAATGAACATGCAATAGCAAAATGAAATGAAATAAAATGCAAGTGATAGAAAGCTAAAATGCAAGCAGGGAACTAGGGTTTTGGGAAGCAAAACTTTACCCCCAAGCCCTAATTGACCAAATTCATACCTTGTAATGAGGGGACACAAATTTGACTTGCTAAATTTACACCCTATATGAGTTGTGCACAAATTTTGTTCAAATGCACTTTTTTGGGTTCTAAAACACCAAAAAATGTGATGCAAAACGATGAAAAATAGAGTTAATGACTAAAAATACAAGTAAAGAACCTGGTTAGCTGATGGAGGAAGCAAATAGCAATGAGAATATGAAGGAAGCACTCCAAAATGATATACTTCTCCAACTTTCAAAACTCCTCCACTTGATCCCCAAGGGAAGCCAACACCAAAGAAAAAAAATAGCAAAACAATAATCCACAGTAGAAGAGCACTTGTTAGTAAATGAGCAAGTCAATATTAGGGTTATCGATAGGATTTTAATTGTCTATATCTAGATGGTATAAAAGAGGGAATCCAATCCCCTATTTATATGATGTTTTGAGGGCTAAAAGGCAATAAAATGAAAGTTCAACGTGAGCAAGGGCCGAAACCAAAACGAGTCGATGAGGGGTAGGGTTTTTGAGAAGAAAACCCCTAGAATACCAAATTCATGTCTAGTCATTATAGGGTGTGAATTTTGCAGGCCAAATTCGTTCCCCGTATGGATCGGGCATAAATTAGGTAAGGCTAGGGAAAAGGGGCCCAAATTTACACTTGGCAAGTTTGGGTGGCTTTTGAAGGATCTAAGGAAATATTAACTCATTTTGATGGGTAAATTTTCCATATCTACAACAATCTAGGTATGCTTGAGCCAATGGTTATAATTTTGCATCAGATATAAGAATAAGTCTTCAACCAAGCATCAAACCAAAAATTTATATTATTGCCCTCATTGACTTACCATCTGATATGTTTCTTTACCAGTTGCAAACTATCTGTTATGAATTTCATGTCGATGATCCTTTGGAAAGGGTTCTTTTCCTAAATAATTTCTTTATATGAAGAGAACCTATATATTTTTGAAGTAATCGTTTTGCCTAACTATTTCCTTGATATCTAAATAATCTTCACCCAAGCTTTGCCATAAGGTCAAACTCATAAGTTTGCAATTTCACAAGCCTCCTCCTCCAACATTATTTTCTTTTCAAATCATATCCCACTTACAAAGAGGAAACCTAAATTTATCCTTGCATCCTTTCCAAAGAATTTTTCCTTAAATTTTATCAATTTTGATGCTATACCTATTGGTAATATTTAAAGTGGCATTATATAAATAAGGATTAACTGCAATGTAGTCTTTATTAGTTATAGCCTTTTCTCCATGGTTAAGAACTTGTATTTTTGACCTGCCAAACAAGATTTAATTCTATAGAAACAAGAGATACAAAGATCCTTTTTATTTCCTTTATGAGACAAAGGAAAACTCAAGTAGGTTGATGGAAAATTTTCAATTTTAGACCCTAAAATAGCCATTGTAATTTGTTGTAAATCTAGGGCAGTGTTAATGAAAAACTATTGATTTTGTAGGATTAACTATCTAGTAGTATTCTCATAGCATAATAATGTTGATTTAAACTCAATAGATTCATTCATTGAGGGATTACCCAAAATAAAAGTATCATAAAAAAATAGGAGATGCAATTCAAAGGGACCTATTATTGTCTTAAAGTGTCTTGGATGCCTGCAAAGGTGGCCCGATACACCTAGACACCCATACCTCGTGTTGAGCAACATGATAGGAAGCTTTGTGAGCATTTTGAGTGATTGTAGGGTAAACTTTGGAATTTTTTTGAGGTTGGATCCTTGTTGGATATGATCTTCAATACATTGCTCCTATGCTACTTACCTTCATCAACGAAAAAGGACACAGAGGTTTGCAAAAAATTAAATATGTAGGAAAAGTAAATATGCAAAACGTAAAACCCAAGCTAAGGAGGAAATGAACCAAGATCTAAGAATCCTTCTATGTATATTTGACTAAAATAACACATTCACCATCTGCTAAAAACTAGAAATTGAACATGATCTCGATCTAACACCCAAGCTTTTAGACATACACAAAATTAGTCACAACTTCATATATATATATATATATATATATATATATATATATATATATATATATATATTAAGATTATAGAGATGCCAAACCTATAGAGGTTCATGCTACTAGCAAAATAACTTAAGGCTTGAGTCCATCATATGTATAAAAGGAGGTGAAAGAAAATAACTTAAGGCTAGATACTAGCAAAATAACTTAAGGCTAGATACTAGGCATGAACAAGTGGTCTTCTACTACTTTACAATGTCACTCATACTACTATTTATACCCAAAACAACAACTTTCTTAGCCTCAAAAGTTGTACAAATTTTCAAAATCTTCCCTCTTAGATTAAGTGAGGGATGGGCCCCTATATAATTTCGTTGGAGTCAATATCTCTAGATTCGAAACCATTTATATCAAAGGAATTTGAGACCTCTAGGTTAGGATATTCCACCAATATTACCAACTACCTTTACCAACAATATTCTAGAGAACAAGTGTAGAATTTATATGCAATCAATGTCACTAGACTCCAGGTATCTGAAACTAGAGCTTACACTACAATCATTGTTAATGCACCGATTTTTTCCTTATAATACCATGCCTATAATAAAAGTACCTATTTGCCCTCGAAGTTCTTTAAAGGAGGTAGGTTGGATGGTTGGATGGTTGGAGGTTCTTGTAAATCCTAATGTCATTGCCACCTTTCAAAATGTAGGTCTACCAGGTTGGATGGTTCTCTTCGAAGCTCCTCAAAGTATCCTCTCAATCTATGAGAATATTTAGATTGGGCTTGGGTATGTAGTGGATAGCCCACATGGTTTCCATGTGTCTAGACCTTGACCAATGGTGGGAATCTCTTTTTTCAAGTTTCTCAACAACTTTGGGAATTGGTGTTGTTTTTGGATGAAGAATCTATGACTCATGCAACTTCAAAATCCTCCCTTCATTGCTTTTGCCATGAAAGAGCATCCACCATAGATATGGAATATCAATGGTGTACATGATCTTTCTCAGTCATTCAACACTCTTTTTTTGGGGGATAGTATCAGTCATTGGATAAGCTTGATCGATGAGTCAAATAGAATTAGGAATTTTTGTGGGTTTCTTAGCATCTCAAGCTAACACCTTTTGTTGATCGACGATAGGTCAGTCCATGGTACGTCAAAACTCTGTCAAACTCTTTTACGTATCAAAACTAATGTTCGCATTAGATTTGAATATTGACAGTGTGCATCATCTCCATTATTTTCCTCTACTAGTCACCTTTTTTCGAGGCCATATTTTATATTTTGGCTAAGGAAACCATATATTCTTTCGTGTAGTGAATTTTCACTAAAGAACCATTTTTTACAACATGAATACCTTTGATTTTTCCTTCCATTTTTTCCTTTGAGAAACCTCTCCTTAATGCCTTCGTAATAATAATTAATAGATAAGTAGATAGTGGATCACCTCGGTGAAGTACACTCGATAACTAAAAGTAACTAGCAGGAGAACAATTGATCAAAATAGAATTTTTTGCACTGCTATAACAACATTTAATCCATTCACATCAACTGTAATCAAAATCAAAATTTTGGAGGATATCATATAGAAAACTCTAGGAAACCCTATCATATGCTTTGTTCATATCTATTTTCATAATCATACTTGGTTTTTTCATGGAACGAAGAGGATGTATGGCCTCTTGTGCAATGATTATAACATCAAGAATCTATTTACCATGAACAAAACCACCTTGTTTCTTTGATATAACATAATCTAGAATACCTTTTAACCTATTTGACATATTTTATTAATGATCTTATAAATCATATTGTGTAATCTTTTTTTTTAATATTGCAAAGTCTTATTGGATAAAAATTATCAAAATATTTGATCTCGCCTTTCTTGAGGACCAATGTAATAAAAGTGGTATTATTCTCACTTATTATAGGCTTCCTTTTGTAGGCCTCTTCAACCGCAACTAACATATCACTCTTCGATATATCCAAAAAAAATAAAATAAAAATGTAGGAAATCCATCTAGGTAGGTGCCTTGTTAGGATGGAAAGAGAAAACTACTTTATATAGCTCCTCCATAGATGTCTTCTTCATCAAGATTTCATTTTGTTGCTATATGATAATTTATGGAATATTTTGTAAAATATTATCTTGTGCCTCCTTATCTTGCACAGTATCTAAAAAAAAAAATTGAAATAATTAATTACTTCCATATTTAAATCTTCTTTTTCCTCAATATTACTTCTTAAAACATTTTTGATGTGACAAATGAAATAAATTATTTTTGTTGTAGCAAGAAAATAAGTGTATTTCTATCTCATCCTTGAGCCATTTTTCCCTATATTATTAGAATCAATATGACTCCTTTTTCAATGCTTTATGATAATCATAGAGTAATTATTTTTCTTTCACATAAGAATCATGATTCATTCCATTACTTTCTACTATCTTTTATAAGTTTTGGGGCTTGGATTCAATTTCTCTCTTTTCTTTAAAAATGCTACCAAAAAAATAGCATTCCAAATCTTCATTTGCTCTTTTAAATATTTCATCTTTTAAACAAACCTATGCATATATGATCCTTCAAAATTTGCATCATCCCACCATAACATAACCATCTAGAAGAAATTGAGATCTTGGAGCCACATAGACTAGAAGAAAAAAGGATTTGGATGATCATTATTAGGTAAATCACAAGTGAAAAAATGGGTTTGTAATATGATCTTGTATATAATAAAATATTTAAAGAGATTGTATACTTTATACTTTGTTTTCAAACGTATGTTGGATAACAAGAATCTATTCAATCTTTTTGCAATATCAGTTTACCCAATGCATCTATTATCCCATGTATATTGAAAACTTGAAGGACTAGCATCCTAAAGGCCCCTTGAATTGACAAATGAAGTAAAATCTTGCATAAATTTAGATCATCTGAGAGTACCACCCTTATTTCCCAAAGGAGATAAAACAATGTTGAAATCACCCCAAAGAATCCATAGATCACAATAAATCATCATTGTGTTTGACTAAAATATGCTAAGTTCCTTCCAACGTCTTTCATGAGTAACTATAGTTGGAGCATTTACAATTATAACCCCAATTTTGTTGTTTTCCTCTTTCTTGCAAAATAGTCTAGTAACCCAAATACTTTTTGCTTCTAACAATTGCCAATCCTATTTGTATTTGTCTTTAATTGTTGCAATATTGACTAAATCTTCTATAGAAGAAACTGTTAGAAAATCACCCATCTTCCAAATATATTTAAAAGAATCCTTACATTCTTCACTACTTAATTTTGTTTCTTATATTAAAATAAACTCGGGACTATAACAACCTATTAATTCTTTAATAGCTCTTTTTTTAAAGGTCTTATTTTTTCAATGAGTTTACACAAATTTTATGAGGGGTCTCGATCCCCTCATACTGAGTGGGGTTTGAACCTTGGACCTCTTAAAGAGAGTCTAAATCCCTTACCACTACAATAAGCTTGCAATTTTTTTAAAGGTCTTATTCATACCCCTAATATTCCATGATAACATTTTCATCATCATCATTTTTTATTTTTATTAGTGGGTTTAGCCCCACTTCTTGTTAACACTTGTGATATTTTTATTTGGCTTCTCAAATAAATATCCCTTTGACTTTATCATTCTCTTTGTTCATGCTTTGATGGCCTTCCTTTCATTTTTCCATTCTCACAAACACTCTTATCTTCATCAATATCTTATATTTTTCTATATAGTTCATAATGAGACTTATCTTCTAAATATTTATGTTGCCCTAAAGAATCTAAAATACAAGGAATAACCTCATAAACACTTTATTTTTTATGTTGTCCTAAAAACCCTGAAGTGCAAGGATGATCCTTCATAGTCATTACTTTCTTATGTTGCCCTGGAAACTCTAAATTTCCTTGGATATCCTCCATATGCTTTTCTTTATTATGCTACTCTTGAAACTCTAAAGTGCAACAAATACACTCTATACTATAATTTTTATTGCAAGATGATTTTATGATTTTACCTAGATTAACCTTGACCTCTTTCACCTTATTTTCTTTAAATTTTGCCTCCCCATATTCCTTTCGACCTTTAACTAATGTATTTAAAATTTTGCATTGTACTTCCCCATACCTTGTGCTATTTTTTCTTCTAATTATTGATTTAAGTGAACTATAATGACCTTTGTCGGTTGATGATGTAGAGATATTTTTATTGCCACTTTCTTAGGAGTGGAAAACCATTGAGTTAATCTAGCTTCTCCTACAATATGATCCCCTTATTTTATATTGAGGTTTGCCTCATGCCCAAAAAATTATATCTCTTTCTCCATCATTTTTACTTTGCAATCTCTTGCCATGTGTTCGGTTTCATAACATTTGCAACATCAAAATTCAATGTTTTCATAATTCACTTGTTGATCCTATTCTCTTAATTCATATTTAATCCTAATGGACTACGGTAAATATTTTGAAATATTCATGTTGTAGACACCTAAAAATCTCACATTATCCCTTACTCCATGCTAACGGTTGATTAATTTGCAAACCCTTCAAATTTGTATAATTTATGTAAAATTGCTATTCATCTGACTTAAGCCTCTTTGGCCACTTAAGCTCTATTTTATTATTATCCCTTGATAGCCATATGACCACCCCTTAAGCCTAATCTAGGGACACCTCATCTACTCTACCCTTTGACTACCCTAGCCTTCACCCAATCCTAACCTTAGTTAACTCTTAACCTTGGTCAAACTCCACATCATAGTCAAACTCAAATTCAGGATCATCCTAACCATAGTCAACCTCTCCCTAGCTTAGCCTCCACCTCACCTTGATCAACCCTAAACCCATGGTTAACCAAAAACTTTAAATCTTACTCCCCTCCACATATCCATGTGCAGTCAATATCATAAATGACATTTGAAGACTTTTGCATTCAAGGCATTGAAAGTATGGATGAGTCATCCTCCACCATGCCATAATAGGAGAAGACTTTCATATCCCATGCATTTATGAGGTATTACTCACCCATGACCATTTAATGCATATGGATGGGTGAGGACTTCTCTCACCCAAACCAATTTAAGGCATGGCATGCCATGCCACCTAAAGGGACACCTTAGCCCCCTTGACCTTAGACAAGTCTATAAATAGAAGGTCATTTTCACCATTTGAAGATATAGCACATTTACATACCTGGACTCTATAGAAATCACCTTAGACTCTAATACACTCAATATTCTCTTGTCATCAACCACCATCTATGGCCACACATCTCTATCACCACTCCCTCTTGAATGATAAGTTGTGCTTAGTTACAGGTATAGAATATCACTCAATACATATATAAAACTCTAGTAACATCAGAAGGATCTTTGTAACACAAGAATCTTGTCTAATTACTATAAGGTCAATCGTATGGACAAGTACGATCAAAAGGATCATACCCAAGGGTATGAACCCCTCTAGGGACCCATTTCACTCCAAAACCCTACAGTAGACCGCTAGGCTAGGTAAGTAACACTATACTATTTTATGTCATTTTCAACATCTTCCATCATGCACTAGACTACTTTCATTTGGTCTTTTTGTCTTCTATCATGAGGGGTCTAATTGAGATAGGCCCCCAAACGTTACTAATAATTTTTTTAGGGTTGTGTAGGTTTAGAGGATCTCTACAACCAATAATGTCTCATATGTAGTAAGCCCACTCCCATTGAGAATCCCATGGAAGACCTTTGGTGTTGTTGAACCGTTCACTGAAAGAGGATTTTCATCTTGGAAGACCCATTTTGTTGCTCATGAGGCCACCTTGTGAAAAGGAACTGATTTTGTAACCCTTTCACTCATTAATGCAAACAACACATTTTCCACAATGTTAATTATGGCGATCATAGTGGGACTACCCACTGTTTCATGTTTCTTGTTAGCTTTTCAGCTACCTAACTTATATTTTTATCATTTTTTGTGTTATGTGTCACAAACTAGCACAAAATGCTCCAAACCCTTGAAGCATACCTTAGTTCCAATGTAAAATCCTTTTTGGCCTATGATCTAGGATCATATGGAGTGGTACAATCAAAAAAATCATATGGGCCCATACAACTGAACAAAACACTTCAAAAGTTAGGTCCCTAACAGCCACATATCAGTTTCTACACAGGCCACAACAACTCAACTATTGCAGGTAAGTTATGGATATATTTTTTCATAGAGATTGCTATCTTGATTGCCATATTACCTCCTTAGGACAAACCACCTTACAAAATGACGTCTCCAAGGTGTACTCATTCACCTTCCCATCCTTTTTACTCCTCGTAAAACTCGGTTGCCTACCATATTGTGATTTCAATTCAGCATTTAGATTTTATTTTTCTTAAACATGGATTTTCTAAGTAAATCTAACTTTATGCTTTCTGTTGTTGTGGGTAACCATACAAAAACTAGTTCTTCTAACAAAAAAATGATAAGTGTAAAATCTTTTGAAAACTTTACCCTACTCTTGATCATACAAATAGGTAAATCAAACCAATCATAGGGAGGGGTACGATCAAATTTGAGATACATTTTAGACTCTAATAGTCATCATATAGCATTACAAATGCTGGGTACCACGAGTAAGCACTGAAAAACCCTATATATTTGGTCAAAATTGCAAATTTCCTTTTTTGAAATCGAAGTTTTGCTATCAATTTATGCATTTTTGTTTTACAAAAGCCCCAAATTGCTTTGGGCATTTTTATACAAAATGTATTTCCTTTGCTTTACATGTTTATAAAATGTATTTCCTTTGCTTTAATGCTTTACAAAACATATTTTATTTGCTTTAATGCTTTACAAAACACCCCAAAATCACTTTGATCACTTATTTGGAATATTTTAAAGGTTCCTTTTGCAAGTATTAGTTCATAGATGTTTATGCATTTGTCTTTTCATTAATTTAACATAAAGCATTTACATTCAGCATAAAGAAAGCCGCTAAATTTTGATATGTATCATACACAAAGCTCTCACAAGACATCTAGCCATAACCTTAATTGGTATATCTTGGCCAGTGTACACAATTTTGCGCTCAAGCAAATCTTAGTATAACTCTTGCTAAAATCAAGTAATCTTCATTTAAATTTTTTTAGCCTTGACTTTTACTTACAAAATGCCAATATTTTTGCTTGCTTAGTGTAAAATTTACTTTTAAAGACACTTTATTTTATAAAAATCAAAATGCACCTTTTCTTTCTTTCTTAGCATAGTTTCTTTCTTGCATTCTAGTCTCTAACGTAAAGTAAATTCAGACACGTGCATGTCTTTCACACATTGGTAAGGTTGGACTTCATCACAAACCCCCAATCAAGACTAGCGGTATTGGCTTTCATATCCAACTGTTGGCTTGCCCCCTAGCCACCATGATAGCCCCCACGAGCAGTTTTCTAGACTTCATCACCATAAGGATCCCTACCCTTGAGAGTACCTCAGCGTAGGTTAGGTTAAATGCCTCTACTCACAGGGTTATACATAATTAGTGAGTAAAACAATTGTTTTTTACTATGCCCACCCGAGGGTGAAGTGAAAGTTGGTTTGGCCTATGTCGGTCTTAGACAACATTACCTCTTACATAAGAGGTCTAAATTCTCCCCTTTTGGTTTACCCACGCCATATCCATCATTAGAAACTATTCACCTATTTTTGCATAATCACTCCTTGCATACCTTTAGGTATTGTAGGTAATTGTGCATTGATGTACCTTCATAGAGTACATCCATCACCCATTGCTATTCATTTTAGGAGTTCTTAAATCACACAATACAAAAACATTACAAAGTCTAACAAGTAATACATTAACCAACTACATAGCTAGTCAGCATCAAAAACACAACACTCACAAGCATACCCAAAATATTGGTTTCTTTGCTTGCTTGTTGTTTACAACCTTATTGGAATGGTTAGTTAATTTTTTGTTCAAAAATTATTATAAAATCACAACTACAAGTCTATACATAGTCCAAAATCTTTTTGTGTCTACCCTCCCACTTGTCATTTAATCATACGTATAGGTATATTTGACTCCACTATAGTATAGACAGATCTAGTACCATCAAAAACATACAAATAGATACCCCTCTTGGTCAAATTGTCCTAAAAATTGATTTTGCAATCCTTCACCCTTCAATCATGGTACTCACCCAAGGTTAACCTCGAGAGAAAGCACACTTAGTTATGGAGGCTTCTCCTATGATCCCTTTTTCTCCAACCAATTCATTAGGACATTTGAAGAAAACCACCCTGCCTATTCTTGAAATTTATCCACTTCTTGACATAGCTCATGCTTTCCTAGCATGTTATGTAGTAGGATTTCATCCTATGATCATGATCTAAGGCATTAGGCTAATCATATTGCTCCTCCCATGAGCCCTCGCAAGCAACCCACTCTCTCCTCTTCGCATCGATCCTCTCCCTATCATAACTCTTCCCATCAAGGGTTATGTCCTCCACCTCTTCTTTCTTCATCCTATTTTTTGTCCCAAAATACCTAACTGGTTGGCATGCCACAACCCCCTTGTCCCTTGTTTCCTCCTTAATCTTACCCATATTCACATTCCTACCCATATCAATTGCCCCTTTGCACTCCTATCATATGCGTCGAACCCATCCTGACAACCTCAACCCCTCCTTCGATAGACATGCAACACATCTTAGAGTGTCTCAATATTATTGATTTGTGATTGAGAAATTATAGGTGTCATACACCTGTACTCTAGCCATAAGGAATCCTACTCTAACTCCACCCTAACCAATTATTCATACTCAATAACAAGGTTATCCACAAACTAGGCAAGCAGTTGCCCCATCACCACCCATCCAACCTCACATGCAACCTCAACATTTTGTGTTTGCCACTTCATACTAAGAATCCTCTCTCCAAATCTTTAGCAAATATTTTCCATAAGTTGCATGAAGCAAGTCAAATTACCTTACTTGAGGTTCCACCAGACAATCACAACCAAAATGGTACAGCGAGCACCAATTTTATGTTCACCATCATCAGCAAGGGCATGACATAAATTATTGTCATTTTTTCTATCACCTAGTCTACAATATGATTGACCAAGAGGTAATACAACTAAACAATTCTACTTCATTTTCCAATACAAACCATGACATATCTCAATATCCATTTTCTCAACCATGACTACCATGACCACAAGCCAACACCTTGACATCTCCATCTATGCCCTGACAAGTTCATCATATAAATGGATGCACTTCTTACCAAGATGTTAGTCATACCAATCTTACAACCAACAATCCACAACCTCTAATATGGTATCCCCCAACAAAATTATATCTATTTTGCTTCACTACAATCATCATCCATTCTCTCCTTGAATCTACTCTGACTACTTCTTCCTCACTTCCACAATTTCCTCCTCTTATTTTTCTTTTGTAAGTTCAAAGTCATTATTATATGGTCATACACGAGCGACTATGTACCTATGATTGGTCCTTTTCCCTCTTCTCTCTATTTCTCCTCTTTTCCATGTTTTTTCCTTTCTCTTTCTTCTTCTCTCCCTCCTCTTTCTTTCCATCATCATTTCTACATCTTCAAATCAATTTCATGACTAGGGAAGTTCTCCCTCTTTCAAACCATCTTTCTTTCGAGGTAAATTGTTACTCCTCCCAATCAATTTCATCAAAGGGGGTTTCACCCCCTTCCAAAACCATATTTCAAGACAAGAGGGGTTCACCCCCTTCCAAAACCATATTTCAAGACAAGAGGAGTTCACCCCCTTTCAAATAAATTTTCCATGATTAAAGGAGTCCACTCCCTTTAAAACTACTTATATGATTGGAAGAGTCCACTCTCTTTCAAACCACCTTTCTACTTGGGGGGATGGGGGGGTTGATACCCCTTTCAACCAATTTTGTATATGGGGGAGCTAACCCTCTCTCCACACCAATTCTCCCACCTCTCAACTACTCAAGATGGTGTTGATCAATGTCTTAATCAAGCATCAATTTCCAAAGGCTATGTCCTTTGCCTCACCCTCACACAAAATCAACTGCTAGGTTCAAAAGGTCACATCCTTTTTCAAAGGTTGCACCCTTTACCTTACATTCTATAAATAATTTCCTGCCAGGTTCAAAAGGTTGTCCTTTGTCAAAGGTCGTGCCCATTATCTCACTTTCACAAAACAATTAACTACCATGTTTAAAAGGTTGCATCCTTTGCCTTGCTTTCTCAAAATAATCAACTATCAAGTTCAAAAGGTTATGTCCTTTATCAAAGGTTATGCCCTTTACCTTACTTTCTCAAAACAATCAAATGTCAGGTTTAAAAGGTTGCATCCTTTGTCAAAGATTGTGCCCTTTTCCTTACTTTCACAAAACAATCAATTGTCGAGTTCAAAAGGTTACATCATTTGTCAAAGGTTGTGCCCTTTGCCTCTCTTTCATAAAACACCCAATTACTAGGTTCAAAATTTTACGCCCTTTACCTTGTTTTCTCAAAACAATCAACTATCAAGTTCAAAAGGTTGCATCCTTTGTCAAAGGTTGCACCCTTTGCCTTGCTTTCTCAAAACAATCAATTGTCAGGTTTAAAAGGTTACGTTCTTTATCAAAGGTTGTGCCCTTTTCCTTGATTTTACAAAATAATCAATTGCTAGGTTCAACAAGTTATGTCCTTTTTCAAATGTTGTGCCCTTTACCTCACTTTCTCAAAATAATCAATTGTTAGATTCAATAAGTTACGTCCTCTGTTAAAGGTTGCGCCCTTTGCCTTGCTTTCTCAAAACAATCAACTTCTAGGTTCAAAGGTTGTGTCCTTTGTCAAATATCATGTCCTTTGCATTGCCATCACAAATATTCCTTACAAACAATCCCAAATTCCTTTAGTCATCTTTCAATTTGCCCTTTGCATTGATATCACTCCATCAAGAAGCTTCCATTAAAATTAGTAAATCAATAAGGTTTCAAGAATTAAAATCTCTTAGTAAAGGCACCATTCATTTGGTTAGGTTTCCAAAAACCTAAAATTCTTTTTAAAGTCTATTAGCAAAGGCACCATTCATTTGGTCAAGTTTCCCAAAACCAATAATTATTTTTAAAAATCTCTTAGCAAAGGCACCATTCATTTGGTCATGTTTCCCAAAACCAATAATTCTTATTAAAAATATCTTAGCAAAGTTACCATTCATTTGGTTGAGTTTCCCAAAATAAAAATACTTCTTTTAATATATCCCTTAAGTAAATGCACCATTCATTTGTTCATGGTTCAAATTTCTATTATAGTTCAATGACTCCAAAGGCATACAATTCCTTTGGTCAAACCTACTCTCAATAGAATAGGTGTTCCAATTCAATTTTATATATAGGGAGGAGTTAACCTTCCTTATAATCAAACCAATTTTGTAGATGGGGGGGTTGGAATTTCCCTCATGTTTTCTCATTTCTCAAATCTATATTCAACCACTTACTACAAGTGACTCACAAATTCACCAATTCAATTTGTTCATTTTTTATTTTTATTTTTCCTCCAACTTTCTCCCCTTTCCCCTTTTTTTCTCTTATTCCTTCTATCAAATTCATGTCAATATTGTATGGTCACACACAAGTTGCTACATACCTTTGATTGGTTCTTTTTTCCTCTCATTTTCCTCTTTTCATTCTTCCCATTTTTTTCTACTTTCCTTTCCTTTCCCTTTGCTTTTCTTCTTAGGCTACCTATCAATGTTGTATGGTCACGTATGAGCAGCTACATACCTTTTGTTGGTCCCTTTCCCTATCTTTCTTTCTTTCTTTCTTCCATTTTCCCATACTTCTTATTTCATTCTATATTCTTCTCTCTCTAAATGATTCTCTTGCAAACATTTGCTCTTCTCATTCTTTATTCATTCATGTTGATGCCGCCAAACATTGGCATTCAATTCAATTCATTACACTCATACATAAATCAAATAATTTCTCCTCATACACTTAGTTGGTTATACTTTTGGATTTTTGAATACGTGTTAACTTGCCTCCTTTAGTTTCTTTAATCAATGACATGTTTATCGTATGTCGATACATGTTCATAAGCATTATATTATCTTGCATCATCATGCATATCATTACACTGCATTGTTCTTTGTTGTGTTGTCATATCATTTAACTGTTACATAGTCACTCCACAATAACAAACAACAAACATAAAATCCCAAAAACAAAAAGAGAAAGAGATAATCCTATTCTAAGGTTGTTTTGTAGATTAAAAACTCTTATGTTATTCAACCACTTTTAGTTGATCCAATCAACCTTTATTGAATGTTGTCATATTCTAAAGCACTTCAAGCCTTCCCCTGGCTCTAGGTCATAAGTGGAAAAACTGAATGAAATGTCCCATGTCTGACGACTAATCACCCTATCATTGTCTTGTCACCTGTACTGTAGTTACAAACACTAACGGTTTTGTTTTTGACCCTAACCACCTGTATTTTTTGACTATTACAGTTGACTATTAATGTTACTATTGCTAACCCAATCATGCATCGACACTGATCAGACTGTTATTGCCATTGACTTGATTGTTATCGTTACTGATCTAAATGGTATTGAAATATTGTAGACTATTAGAGATACTTGCAAACTTTGTCCTAACTACTGGTGCATGCAAGGTGTGTTCTTATGTGATAGGGAAGTCCTTCTCCGTATGCTCACTTTTTGGGATTGTGAATGCAGGTTTAGAAGAACAAGAAGATGTGTGTTTTGCAGGTTGAAGTGTTTAACAGAACTAGGGTATGCTAGGTAAAGGAATATGTAACACCCATAGGCTCTCTATTATATCGTAGTGATGAACAATAATGCTCGGACCAATATTTTAGGCCACTACCTAAGGAGGATTCCACACATACCCTTGAGCACACTATCTACCTCTTTAATAGTATGGTAGGGTAATCGTTTGTGATGTTGTGTCCCCTGGACTATGGATGATACAAGGTTAAAAAGCTTCCTACTAGATAAAATTTTGTTAACCCTATAATGGTCTCCCGATACACCCGAAGACGCGTGGGAGCTTGATTTCGTGTGCGAGTGTTGTTTGAGGCCTGGGTATTGGAGCCTGATCACCCCTCACTACACTAGATGCTTTATAGGCTATCTAGCTTAGCCAATAATGATAGCTCCTTCGTGATATTTTAAAACTCCTAGCACAAGGTTTCTAATCTACACAACTACTAAAATAGAAACTGTATTTTTTGTGTTTTTTGGATTTGTTGGAAAAAAAATGAACTGTATTTTTTTGTATTTTTTAATAAAGGAAAAACAAAAATAAAAAACACAAAAATTTATACCTAACAGGCAGAATGGATGGCAAAAATCATCTCAATTGCAGCAGAACTTGGCCCTTGAAATCACTCTAATACCACTTGTTAGGAACCTACTATTGAAATAAAGCTCACACACACAAAATACTGAAAGATAACTAAAATACATGTAATAACAGAATAATACTATGCATAAAGTAATTATAGAATTGAAACAATCTCACAAATAACTCATAATTGCAGGCCTCTTCGAGGGGGAAACCTCCTTCAATATTTCATTAACTTGCAAAAAGATGCTTCGTACATGGCTTCATAGATTTTTAAAGAAATACTTTATGAAAACCCTAACCCTAGGCTCAAGAGTTGGCTTACATGCAAAATGTCACTCAAGCTAGAATCTTCTATCAAATATCGGTTACAATCTTGATAACAATTACATAAAATGGTCCCACTTGGATATGAGTATAACATACCACGTACATTACAAAATAGCATTATATCTGGGATCTCCCACGTTGGAAGTGGATCATTACATAATATTGAGAATTACAAAATAACATTAGGATGGGGTCCTAACAAATGTAGCCTATGCCACATCTCATAGGCCAAAGCTCAACTTCCAAAGACTCTTGCATACCTTTTTATTGTTGCCCCAAACCTTTACCTATGTATACCATACTAGATAGGATTTTCTTGGGAAGTGGGTAATCATTGGACAAGTAACAATGGGCAAAATAATGCTCTATAGGAAGGGGATTGCTACCACGTATCTTTTCTTCGAGAGATACTCTTGCGAATATAAAGGTACACGTGCCAATGTGTACAACTTTACCTTTCTTATATGGTAAACCCATAGTCCTGAATGAAGGTGGTAGCTCGACAAGATCTAGAAGAGGCTCTTGAAGAAATGGATTGACCCAATCCTATCATGAAACATTGATTAGTGGTTTCTCACTCACCTTTAAATTTTAATTTGCTTGGTGATGTGAGATGAAAAAAGTGATATAGAGGGAAGAATCCCCTCACAATTTTGAGGAAGGAATATCATCATTTGAGAATGTGATATGATGTATCCCAAGAGACCTTACAACATCATTTATAGTGTTGGGGGAAATATCTTGAGGAACAAATTGTTGTCTAAGAGGGAAATCTTAGTTGGGGTACTAGCTAACTATTGTTGAATGTCAAAGGAGACTTTAGGTTCTGGTTTCAACACTAAATATGGGTTTTCTACTCTCGCGCTCCTTTTTTGGGTACTCTTCAAAACTAAGGATGTTTCCAAAGGTTGATTGGATGTAGAACTCATCTCCTACTGAGATCATTGAGTCGATTGTGCTTAATACAATTGTCTTGTTTTTTCTACTATCATGCCAACCATATTGTTGTAGGGATGTGGCACATTACGATATGACACTTGATTATATTCCTATTGCCCATGCTTATGTAAAGGATCTTGGAAGATCCCCACGTCTTGATTAGTTGTGGGTGCTTGCTGAGTAGGAGGTTGATTTTTTGTTGGAGGATTAGGTTGAATACCCTCTATAACAAGGCAACCTTCATCAATCAAGTCTTAAACCACATATTTTAACCTCTTATATGAATTTTTCATGTGCCCCTCCACTCTATGATACTCACCATGTTGACCAGGCTTACATCAATTAGCCATGGTATCAGGTTGTTGTATGGGAGGCAACTCAATCATGTTAGCTTCCAAAAGTTGCTTTAGGACCATGTTCATAGGTGTGTTGAGTCTTGTGAAATTCCTTGGTGGAAGTTTTTGAGGTTATCTAAGCACCATCTTTTGTAGGGTGTTAACAACACTGTTAATAGGCCTACTATCCATTACCCCATCACCAACTACATGCGTGTTATTATACTAATTTTTCATGGTTCTATCTTCTTTCTTTGGCTTAATTTGACCTCTTCAAATAAGGGATTGCTCTACCCTTATTTCTAGATATATTGCTTGGTCAAAAGAGGTAATAGTTTTTGTTTTCAATTTATAATATATTTGCTTTGCAAATTTTCAATAAATATATCTAAAATGTATTGAGGAGGTAAAATATAACTCAATCGTCCAACTAAACTTCTCCAATGAGACAATAATTCTAAAAAGATTTCCTATTTACCTTGTTTCAACATATAAACATCTTTCATAGTCATATTTTTTCAACATAGGCTCTGAATTTTTGAACAAACAATTATGTTGTCTCTTTAAAATTCTTCAAAGAATGATGAGGGAGATGATAATATCATTTCAATTCCATACCACCAAGGCTCTTAGGGAATGTCTTTAGCAACAACATGTTGTCATATATAATATTATAGCATGTTCTCCTAAACATCCTTAAACGTTAAATCAGATCCTTTGTTTCCCTTGTAAATAATCAAAATTGGCATTGGAAAGTGCTTTAGGTAGGACATAGAAGCAACAACATGGTCTAAGGGCTGATTGCACATCTCCTTGTAGTTGTAGGTGAAACTTGGAGGTTGAATCATATCCACTCTTGAAACCAATTGTTTTACCACACTTGTCCAACTTTGCATATAAGGATTGTTGTTGTGCAATACCCCTGGGTTCCCTAGGGGAGGGGTATAGGTAGGTTGTTGAAAGAGAACTTGGTTGAGTTTGAATGTATTGGCATTGTTATGGTATGGGTTATAATATGTGGTATCTTGTTGTGGAGGATAACTAACATTTGGTGGAACATAAGCATGAATGTTGAGATTAGTAGAATGAGGAGGAAATTGAGCATAATCTTGAGATACCCTACCGGTTGGATGAGGCTATGGAATTCCCCCAATATTGTTGGTCATAGTAGCAGCATATGTTGGTTTATGAAAAATATTAACATGATGTGAAGATTCAAACAAAGTGTTGTTATAAACATTCCTAGGAGAGATGGTTGGAGGAGGAGGCATCCCACCTCTTTCGATTCGAGCTTCCTCTTCCATATCCTTAACCAAAGCCTTCTTGTGGTGTTTCATAAAACCTCAGATATGATAAAATGATGAGAAAGTGAAGCCTCCATTGGGCCCCTTGAATCAAAATTATTACCTGTTTCTACATGTTCTTCCTCTTTCACATCCAAATTGGGATTATCCCTATCAATCTGATCATCTTCTTGAATAATTTGATCAGACTCTAAAAGCTTTCGCTTACTCCTAAGGTTGAGAGCCATTAGGAGGAAGAAAAATGATAGAGGAGAAAACTATCAAAAGACACACAAGAAGACTTTTAAGATGTTTTTAATATTTTCTAATTCTAAGCAAACAAAATTAGTGGTCTTGCTTAAAGTTTTCAAAATAAAAATAAAATGAAGAGGCTTCCTATCTTGGCCACTAAGATGTGTGTTCACATTGGGTTCACCAAATATGTAGAGGGGGAAAACTTCCCTACCATGTATGATTCTCGATTGGATCTACTAGGAGTCCAGGTGACAGCCAGGGTGTGTTATATTCTCTACACTCGAGGGCTTGCGGATCGAAGGGTTCACTAAAAATGGTTTAAAGACTCGCTCCAATTCTGGGATGATGTTTTATATGAATATTGAAAAACACCTATGTTTGGCCTTTTTAAAATCTAAGCTATAAAAATGAAAGAACAATGCAAGATAATCAAAGATGCAAGAAGACAAGAAATTAACCATAGAATGATTCTTGATTTTTTATGATGACTAAACCCTAACTTGCGATAAGATATATTTTTTCTCTTTTTAACAAGGGTTTAAGAGAATTCAAAAACATAGTTAACCTAGGATGCAATACTACATGCTTTTATTCTTCAAATGCCTAGAAGATTAGAGTTATCGATAGGATTTTAATTCTCTAGATCTAGATGGGATAAAAGAGGGAATCCAATCCCCTATTTATATGATGTTTGGAGGGATAAAAGGCAATAAAATTAAATTTCAACATGAGCAAGGGTCGACACAAAAACGAGTCGATGAGGGGTAGGGTTTTTGAGAAGAAAACCCCTAGAATACCAAATTCATGTCCAGTTCTTATAGGGTGTGAATTTTGCAAGCCAAATTCGTTCCCTGTATGGATCGGTCATAAATTAGGTAAGGCTAGGGAAAATGGGCCCAAATTTACACTTGGTAAGTTTGGGTGGCTTCCTAAGGATCTAAGGAAAGATTGACTCATTTTGATGGGTAAATTTTCCATATCTACAACAATCTAGGTATGCTTGAGCCAATGGTTATAATTTTGCATCAGAGATAAGAAGAAGTCTTCAACCAAGCATCAAACCAAAAATTTATATTATTACCCTCATTGACTTACCATATGATATGTTTCTTTACCAGTTGCAAACTATCTGTTATGAATTTCCATGTCGACGATCCTTTGGAAAGGGTTATTTTCCTAAATAATTTCATTATATCAAGAGAACCTATATATTTTTGAAGTAATCATTTTGCCTAACTATTTCCTTGATATCTAAATAATCTTCACCCAAGCTTTGCCTTAAGGTCAAACTCATAAGTTTGCAATTTCACAAGCCTCCTCATCCAACATTATTTTCTTTGCAAATCATATCCCACTTATAAAGAGGAAACCTAAATTTATCCTTGCATCCTTTCCAAATAATTTTTCCTTAAATTTTATCAATTTTGATGCTATACCTATTGGTAATCTTTAAAGTGGCATTATATAAATAAGGATTAATTGTAATGTAGTCTTTATTAGTTATAGCATTTTCTGCATGGTTAAGAACTTGTCTTTTTGACCTGCCAGACAAGCTTTAATTCTATCGAAACAATAGATACAAAGCTCCTTTTTATTTCCTTTATGAGACAAAGGAAAACTCAAGTAGGTTGATGGAAAATTTTCAATTTTAGACCCTAAAATAGCCATTGTAATTTATTGTAAATCTAGGGCAGCGTTAATTAAAAATTGTCGATTTTGTAGGATTAACTATCTAGTAGTATTCTCATAGCATAATAATGTTGATTTAAACTCAATAGATTCATTCATTGAGGGTTTACCCAAAATAAAAGTATCATAAAAAAATATGATATGCAATTCAAAGGGACCTATTATTGTATTAAAGTGTCTTGGATTCCTGCAAAGGTGGCCCGACACACCTAGACACCCAGACCTCATGTTGAGCAACATAATAGGAAGCTTTGTGAGCATTGTGAGTGATTGTAGGGTAACCTTTGGAATTTTGTTGAGGTTGGATCCTTGTTGGATGTGATCTTCAATACATTGCTCCTATGCTACTTGCCTTCATCAAGGAAAAGGGAGACAAAGGTTTGTAAAAAATTAAATATGTAGGAAAAGTAAATATGCAAAAATTAAAACCTAAGCTAAGGAGGAAATGAACCAAGATCTAAGGATCCTTCTATGCATATTGGACTAAATGAACACATTACCATCTACTAAAAACTAGAAATTGAACATGATCTCGATCTAACACCCAATAATTTAAACATACAAAAAATTAGTCACAACTTTATATATATATATATATATATATATATATATATATATATATATATATATATATATAGGTTTATGAAGTTCCAGGTTATCCGAGTTATAGATCCATTGGGGACAGATTTGTAGAGGGACATTTTTCACAGGACTGTCCAAACTGTCAAACTCATTTCGGCCATATCTCTCTCATCCGGACTCGAATTGAGCTAAAATTTTGAGAGTAGATGCCTGAAAAACCCTAGAACGCCTTTCATATCATTTGGAGCAACACAGATCCTAGCGCATCCCTATGTGTAAATGATATATTTGGTAAGCGACTATGTGAGGGTTTCATATGGGTTGAGTGCAAGCAACTCCAAAGGTTGGTTTTTAGGGCCTTAGGGCCCTAGCGGCCAATATTTTTGTGGTTTATGCTCAATATTTTAGCAGGAAATGTTGCAGGGGATCCAATATGGGTTAGAAATTTATCTTTCAACAGATCATACTATGAACTTGAGTGACAACGGCTTCCAATTTGATGCACAAAAGAAAAGTGAAAACCATACCTTTCCACGACATCTAGGGCAAGGATTAAAGAGATCACGAAACAAGTTTCAAGCAGTTGATCAAAAAATGGCTCATATCTTAAGTGAATCTGGTTCTAAGGTGCATCCACAAAATAATTCTACTGTGAAAACCCCTATCAAGGGTAAGAATTTTGAAGACTCAGCCCCAAAAATGAATTTTAGGGATGCCCTCCATGGTGGATAGCCTCAACCCAATGCTAATATCAATCTTAGGGCTTCCCATAAACCTTTAAGAATGCCTAATATTGATCCCAAGAAAACGAAATCAGTATGTCTTAAAGCAGTTGATGGAACTCCTATTGTTAAACTTTATATGGGTAACATTCAGACTGGCATTGAAGATTTGGAAAAAAGAGGACTAATTTATTGGTTCGTGGGTTTTCGTCCGAGTCTATCTGCTTTCAAATTATGGGCTGCAAAAAGTTGGAAAACTAAAGGTGAGTTACAAATCTCTATTTATCCAAATGGTTATTTTCTTGTTTTATTTGCTAATAATGAAGATAAAGAGAAAACTTTTCAAGGGGGTCCTTGGTTTTTGTAAGGGCGGGGCTTTTCATGAAGCCCTAGCATACTAAATTTAAAGTCGAAGAAGATATGCCTTCTATAGCTCCCGTGTGGGTTAGACTCTTTGGAATCCTACTATTTTTTCTTCAATTGGAAACTCTTTAGGAACTTTTATGATGACTGTTGATTGTACTTAAAATTTTGAACATATTATTTATGCTCGAATTTGTGTTTTAATGGATTTTTGACAAACCCCTACCTAAAAATATCACATTACAATTTGGGGAAGACACTTGGGAGCAAGTAGTGGACTATGATAACATTCCTTTTCATTGTAGAATTTGCCATGAATATGGTCATTTGGCCAGTGCTTGCCCAAATAAAATTCTTGATCAAAATAACTCAGCAGGTTTCCAAATACCTAAGAAGAACACTCAAAAAAACCAGTTATGAAGGATCAATCAAAGTCATCCGCTAATATGTTTGAAACCCTTTCCACAAATGATGTCCTAAGTGAGGAAGAAGCCAGGAAAGCCAAACAAATTTTGAAGGTTATCAATAAAACTTATATTACTCTTATTCCAAAATCTCAAGAGGTTGATCATATCTCAGTTTTTAGACCTATTGCTTTATGTAATGTTCTTCTCAAAATCATTACTAAAATCATGGCAGAAAGGTTAAAGCCTCTTTTGCATAAGATTATTTCCCCATAGCAAGGGGGTTATGTGGAAGGACGTTAAATAGTAGATGAGATAGTTCTTGCTCAGGAAGCCATCCATTCCATGGATATGCAAAAATATCCTTCCATGTTCATTCGGTTAGACTTATCCAAAGCTTATAACAGAATGGATTGGCACTTTCTTGAGGCAATTTGGTTTCTCCAAGGATTGGATGGATTGAATTATGGGATGTATCTCTTCATTTTCCTACTTAGTTCTTATCAATGGTAGGCCTTCTCAGTCATTCCCAGCTTCCAGAGGTATTAGGCAAGGTGACCCGTTATCCCCTTATTTATTCATCATTCTTGTTGAATGCTTGGGTAGGACTATAACCAAAAAGAGGGAAAACAAAACCCTTAAGGGAGTTACCATTGCTCATGGAGCTAGACCTATCTCTCATCTTCAATTTGTGGATGACACTACTCTTTTAGGTAAAGCTACAGTTATGGAAGCTTCTAATATTAAGCAAATCATTAGCTATTTTTCTAAGGCTACTAGGCAGTTGATCAATGAAGACAAATCTAAAGTTATTTTCTTTCACTGCTCTACTAGATAGGAATCCATGGTCTTGGATAAATTAATATATAAGAAGACCTCCCTTCCAATCACTTATTTAGGTATTCCCATAAATATTCAAAGGCAAAAAAATAAAAATTGGAATTGGTTGTTGGACAAATTCAAGAAGAAAATTGGAAAGTGGACCAACAAGTGGCTTTCTTCTGGGGGTAGAATCGCCTTGGTAAAATCATTCCTTCAATCTATTCATATTTATGTTTCTTCCATTTTGAATATACCAAAGGCTATTCTTTGAGAATTGGATCAAATCAGTCATCGTTTCCTTTGGAGTGGTACTAAGGAGAAAAGAAAATGGGCCTTGGTGAAATGGGATACTTTATGTCTTCCTCAGAATGAAGGGGGGTTAGGATTCTAATCTTCTATTAATAACAACAAAGCTTTAGCTACTAAATTATATTGAAGGATGTTGCATAACCCCAATGCTCTTTGGGCCAATAATATTCGTGCTAAATATGCTAAGAACAAAAGTCCTGAAGACCTTGTTCGCTATCAACTTCCTACCAAAGGTTCTCCCATTTTAGAAGTTCTTAAGAGAAAATTTTATTTTTGATCATTCATAATAGTCAACAGGAAAATTTTTGGACATATTCTTGGGATGGTCACAAGCCTTTGATAACTCAGTTTCCCGATTGGAGGCCTTGGATGGAGGAGCTTCACCGAGCTAACTAGATAAAGGTGGCTAATTATTGTCGATACCATACTGGTAATTCAAAGGTTGGTAGATATTGGATCCCTATTGAGGACTAGCCTATTCAAATCCCAGAAAGTCAAAGATAAGATATCCAAGGCATCCTTCATATGAGATCCCTCTCTTGGTCCCATGAAAAAAATTGTTTTGGATGGAAAAACACTACTAAGGGTGAGTATTTAGTTGCTCAAGGTTATTTGACCTTATGACATAATAATCCCAACCATTATTCTGACATATTTTCTCTATTGTGGGCTCAAAATCTTTGGCCTAAGGTGAGGTTCTTTAATTGGCTTTTATTGCATCATAGTGTGCTTACTGGTGAGCAACTTATGAAGCGTGGTTTTCATGGCCCTTTTAGATGTGAAATGTGTGAAGAGAATGTAGAAACTCTCAACCATATTTTTATTGAGTGTACTTTAGCCTCTGAGCTATGGAGGAGAATTGCCACTTTACTTGGCTTACAGTGGTCCAATTTTTTTACTTTTGAATAGCTTTGGAGGAATTGGCCTAATCAAGAGGGTGTTGATCATTTTATTAGGCAGTTATTTTGGATGGGTTCTACCATTCTTCTTTGAAATATTTGGAATGAAAGGAACAACCAAATATTTAATCAAGATAGGAAGGATATTCACTATATTTTGCAAAATACCATAGCCAACTTAGTTGAATCAGTCCATCAACTCCTTAATCACCCCCAAAACTCCCACCAAATATGGGATCAAGTGATGCAAAGATTGAAGATTAAATATTCTAAGGGCAACCAACTTAAAGGGAATGTGAGTATTAGTAAGATAAATAGGACAAAAAATTGGCAACCTCCTCCTAAAGATTTTGGAAAAGTCAATACTGATGGAGCCTCTAGAGGGAACCCTGTAAAAGCCAGTGTGGGAGGAATTGGTAGACTTTCAAATGGCTCCTTGGTTTTTACTTTCGCTGAGAATTTGGGTATTCTTTCCAATAAACTTACTGAGGGGTATGGTATCCTCAGAGGCCTTCAGGAGGCTACTAAGGTTGGATGGGAAAAGGTGTTAGTTGAGTCTGACTCTCAACTTATTATTAATCTCTTGAAGACTCCTTCTAATAATCATAAGGTGGATTGGAGAATAAAAAGAATTATTGAGAAGATTCAATTAATCCAGATGGGATTTTTGAAAGTTCATTACAATCATGTGGTCAGAGATCAAAACAAGAGTGATGATGCTTTAGCTAATTGGGCTTTGGACAAAGGTGATCTAACTTGTTATGGCCACCCTCCTAGATGGTAGGATTCTCAAATTAGGGAAGCTCTTCTTTCTATCATTTCATTGGATGGCTCCAGTTCTGAAGGTACCTAGTTTCTTCTTGCTTTTTTTTATTTTTATTTTTTTTGCTTCTCTTTGGTTCATTCAGTTTTTTTAGTTCCTTATCTCATTCTATTCTTTCTTTTGTTTCCTCTGTTGATTCTTGCCTTAATAGTTTTCTGGTCTAGATAGGTCATTGTTATGTTCAATTTTTTTTTTTTTTTATTTTTTGTTTTTTTTGTTTAGTTTTTTAAGGTGGGTCGGTTCTTTTGTTTTGTTTTGTTTTGTTTTGTTTTTGTGTTCTTTGTGTTGTTTTTTGTGGTTATTATGTTTTTGTTGTTTTGTGTTTTTTTATGTTTTTTGTTATTGTTCTTGTGTTTTTTCGTTCTTGTTCTTGGATTTCACTTTGTTTGTGTTAATTCGTGTTTTTATGTGTGAGTGTTTTCTATGTTTTTTTGTTTTTTTTTATTGTCTGTTGTTGGTTGTTTTTTATTTATTTTTTATTTTTTAGGTTTTGGTTCTGTTTATTTTTCATGTTTTTTTTTTGGGTTATGTCTTTGTAGTGTTCTATTGTTTTTGTCTTGTTTGTGTTTTGTTATGTGGTTCTTGTGTATTTCTATGTGGTTCGTGTTGTGGTTTCTTTTATCTTATTGTATGTGTTTGGTTGTGCTTTTGTTTTTGACACACTCAAGGAACATGTTTTTTATTTTATTTTATTATTTTTGTTGTTATTTACTTGTTTTTAAATTGGTTTTGTGTGTTTGTTTGCTCCTTGAGTATGTCAAAGGTGGTAGGCCAGGTCCGAGTCCTAGGCATTTTTGATGAAATGGATACCCCTGCCTCCTTGGGTCTTACCCAAAAGTGGCATCCCTTTTGGGATGTTTTACACAAATATATATATATATATATATATATATATATATATATATATATATATCTTAAGATTATAGAGATGCCAAACCAATAGAGGTTCATGCTACTAGCAAAATAACTTAAGGCTTGAGTCCATCATATATACAAAAGGAGGTGAAAGAAAATGCTTGCAAGGCTAGATACTAGGCATGAACAAGTGGTCTTCTACTACTTTACAATGTCGCTTATACTACTATTTATATCCAAAACAACAACTTGATTAGCCTCAAAAGTTGTACAAAATTTTAAAATATTCCCTCTTAGATTAAGTGAGGGATGGGCCCTTATTTAATTTTGTTGGAGTCAATATCTCTAGATCTGGAGCCATTTATATCGAAGATATTTGAGACCTCTAAGTTAGGATATTCTACCAATATTACCAACTACCTTTACCAACAATATTCTAGAGAACAAGTGTAGAATTTATATGAAATCAATGTCACTAGACTCCAGGTATCTGAAACTAGAGCTTACACTACAATCATTGTTAATGCACCAATTCTTTCCTTGTAATACCATGCCTATAATAAAAGTACCTATTTGCCCTGGAGGTTATTTAAAGGAGGGAGGTTGAATGGTTGGATGGTTGGAGGTTCTTGTAAATCCTAATGTCATTGCCACCTTTTAAAATGTAGATCTACCAAGTTGTATGGTTCTCTTCGAAGCTCCTCAAAGTATCCTCTCAATCTATGAGAACATTTAGATTGGGCTTGGGTATGTAGTGGATAGCCCACGTGGTTTCCATGTGTCTAGACCTTGATCAATGATGGGAGTCTCTTTTGTCAACTTTCTCAACAACTTTGGGAATTGGTGTGGTTTTTTGGATGAAGAATCTATGACTCATGCAACTTCAAAATCCTCCCTTCATTGATTTTGCCATGAAAGAACACCTACCATAGATATAGAATATCAATGGTGTGCATGATATTTCTCAGTCATCCAACACTATTTTTTTAGGAGAATATTAGTCATTGGATAAACTTGATCGATGAGTTGAATAGAATTAGGAATTTTGTGGGTTCTTAGCGTCTCAAGCTAACACCTATTGTTGATCGACGATAGGTCAGTCCATGGTACGTCAAAACTCTGTCATACCCTTTTACATAGCAAAACTAATGCTCACCTTAGATTTGAATATTGACAGTGTGCATCATCTCCATTCTTTTCCTCTACTAGTCACCTTTTGTCGAGGCCATCTTTTATATTTTGGCTAATGAAACCATATATTCTTTCATGTAGTGAATTTTCACTAAAGAACCATTTTTTACAACATGAATACCTTTGATTTTTCCTTCCATTTTTTCCTTTGAGAAAGCTCTCATTAATGCCTCCGTAAGAATAATGAATAGATAAGTAGATAGTGGATCACCTCGGTGAAGTCCACTCAATAACTTAAAGTAACTAGCAAGAGAACAATTGATCAAAATAGAATTTTTTGCATTGCTATAACAACATTTAATCCATTCACATCAACTATAATCAAAATCAAAATTTTTGAGAATATCATATAGAAAACTCTAGGAAACCCTATCATATGCTTTGTTCATATCTAATTTCATAAGCATACTTGGTTTTTTCATGGAATGAAGAGAATGTATGGCCTCTTGTGTAATGATTATAACATCAAGAATCTATTTACCATGAACAAAACCATCGTATTTCTCTGATATAACACAATCTAGAATACCTTTTAACCTATTTGACATATTTTATTAATGATATTATAAATCATATTGCATAGTATTTTTTTTTAATATTGCAAAGTCTTATTGGATAAAAATTATCAAAATATTTGGTCTCGCCTTTCTTGAGTACCAATGTAATAAAAGTGGTATTATTCTCACTTATTATAGGCTTCCTTTTGTAGGCCTCTTCAACCGCAACTAACATATCACTCTTCGATATATCCAAAAAAAATGAAAGAAAAATGCAAGAAATCCATCTAGGCAGGTGCCTTGTTAGGATGGAAAGAGAAAACTACTTTATAAAGCTCCTCCATAGATGTCTTCTTCATCAAGATTTCATTTTGTTGCTATGTGATAATTGATGGAATATTTTGTAAAATGTTTTTTCGTTCTTGTTCTTGGATTTCACTTTGTTTGTGTTAATTCGTGTTTTTATGTGTGAGTGTTTTCTATGTTTTTTTGTTTTTGTTTATTGTCTGTTGTTGGTTGTTTTTTATTTATTTTTTATTTTTTAGGTTTTGGTTCTGTTTATTTTTCATGTTTTTTTTTTGGGTTATGTCTTTGTAGTGTTCTATTGTTTTTGTCTTGTTTGTGTTTTGTTATGTGGTTCTTGTGTATTTCTATGTGGTTCGTGTTGTGGTTTTTTTTATCTTATTGTATGTGTTTGGTTGTGCTTTTGTTTTTGACACACTCAAGGAACATGTTTTTTATTTTATTTTATTATTTTTGTTGTTATTTACTTATTTTTAAATTGGTTTTGTGTGTTTGTTTGCTCCTTGAGTATGTCAAAGGTGGTAGGCCAGGTCCGATTCCTAGGCATTTTTGACGAAATGGATACCCCTGCCTCCTTGGGTCTTACTCGAAAGTGGCATCCCTTTTGGGATGTTTTACACAAATATATATATATATATATATATATATATATATATATATATATATATCTTAAGATTATAGAGATGCCAAACCAATAGAGGTTCATGCTACTAGCAAAATAACTTAAGGCTTGAGTCCATCATATATACAAAAGGAGGTGAAAGAAAATGCTTGCAAGGCTAGATACTAGGCATGAACAAGTGGTCTTCTACTACTTTACAATGTCACTCATACTACTATTTATACCCAAAACAACAACTTTTTTAGCCTCAAAAGTTGTACAAATTTTCAAAATCTTCCCTCTTAGATTAAGTGAGGGATGGGCCCCTATATAATTTCGTTGGAGTCAATATCTCTAGATTCGAAACCATTTATATCAAAGGAATTTGAGACCTCTAGGTTAGGATATTCCACCAATATTACCAACTACCTTTACCAACAATATTCTAGAGAACAAGTGTAGAATTTATATGCAATCAATGTCACTAGACTCCAGGTATCTGAAACTAGAGCTTACACTACAATAATTTTTAATGCACCGATTTTTTCCTTATAATACCATGCCTATAATAAAAGTACCTATTTGCCCTCGAAGTTCTTTAAAGGAGGTAGGTTGGATGGTTGGATTGTTGGAGGTTCTTGTAAATCCTAATGTCATTGCCACCTTTCAAAATGTAGGTCTACCAGGTTGGATGGTTCTCTTCGAAGCTCCTCAAAGTATCCTCTCAATCTATGAGAATCTTTAGATTGGGCTTGGGTATGTAGTGGATAGCCCACATGGTTTCCATGTGTCTAGACCTTGACCAATGGTGGGAATCTCTTTTGTCAAGTTTCTCAACAACTTTGGGAATTGGTGTTGTTTTTGGATGAAGAATCTATGACTCATGCAACTTCAAAATCCTCCCTTCATTGCTTTTGCCATGAAAGAGAATCCACCATAGATATGGAATATCAACGGTGTACATGATCTTTCTCAGTCATCCAGCACTCTTTTTTTTGGGGATAGTATCAGTCATTGGATAAACTTGATCGATGAGTCAAATAGAATTAGGAATTTTTGTGGGTTTCTTAGCATCTCAAGCTAACACCTTTTGTTGATCGACGATAGGTCAGTCCATGGTACGTCAAAACTCTGTCAAACTCTTTTACGTATCAAAACTAATGTTCGCATTAGATTTGAATATTGACAGTGTGCATCATCTCCATTATTTTCCTCTACTAGTCACCTTTTGTCGAGGCCATATTTTATATTTTGGCTAAGGAAACCATATATTCTTTCGTGTAGTGAATTTTCACTAAAGAACCATTTTTTACAACATGAATACCTTTGATTTTTGCCTTCCATTTTTTCCTTTGAGAAACCTCTCCTTAATGCCTTCGTAAGAATAATTAATAGATAAGTAGATAGTGGATCACCTCGGTGAAGTACACTCGATAACTAAAAGTAACTAGCAGGAGAACAATTGATCAAAATAGAATTTTTTGCACTGCTATAACAACATTTAATCCATTCACATCAACTGTAATCAAAATCAAAATTTTGGAGGATATCATATAGAAAACTCTAGGAAACCCTATCATATTCTTTGTTCATATCTAGTTTCATAATCATACTTGGTTTTTTCATGGAACGAAGAGGATGTATGGCCTCTTGTGCAATGATTATAACATCAAGAATCTATTTACCATGAACAAAACCACCTTGTTTCTCTGATATAACACAATCTAGAATACCTTTTAACCTATTTGACATATTTTATGAATGATCTTATAAATCATATTGTGTAATCTTTTTTTTTAATATTGCAAAGTCTTATTGGATAAAAATTATCAAAATATTTGATCTCGCCTTTCTTGAGGACCAATGTAATAAAAGTGGTATTATTCTCACTTATTATAGGCTTCCTTTTGTAGGCCTCTTCAACCGCAACTAACATATCACTCTTCGATATATCAAAAAAAAATAAAATAAAAATGTAGGAAATCCATCTAGGTAGATGCCTTGTTAGGATGGAAAGAGAAAACTACTTTATATAGCTCCTCCATAGATGTCTTCTTCATCAAGATTTCATTTTGTTGCTATATGATAATTGATGGAATATTTTGTAAAATCTTATCTTGTGCCTCCTTATCTTTCACAGTATCTAACAATTTTTTTTAAATAATTAATTACTTCCATATTTATATCTTCTTTTTCCTCAATATTACTTCTTAAAACATTTTTGATGTGACAAATGAAATAAATTACTTTTGTTGTAGCAAGAAAAGAAGTGTATTTCTATCTCATAATTGAGCCATTTCTCCCTAGATTTTTAGAATCAATATGACTTCTTTTTCAATGCATTATGATAATCATAGGGTAATTATTTTTCTTTCACATAAGAATCATTGATTCATTCCATTACTTTCTACTATATTTTACAAGTTTTGGGGCTTGGATTCAATTTCTTTCTTTTCTTTAAAAATGCTACCAAAAAAGTAGCATTCCAAATCTTCATTTGCTCATTTAAATATTTCATCTTTTAAACAAACCTATGCATATATGATCCTTCAAAATTTGCATCATCCCACCATAACATAACCATATAGAAGAAATTAAGATCTTGGAGCCACATAGACTAGAAGTAAAAAGGATTTGGATGATCATTATTAGGTAAATCACAAGTGAAAAAATGGGTTTGTAATATGATCTTGCTTATAATAAAATATTTAAAGAGATTGTATACTCTATACTTTGTTTCCAAACGTATGTTGGATAACAAGAATCTATTCAATATTTTTGCAATATTAGCTTACCCAATGCATCTATTATCCCATGTATATTGAAAACTTGAAGGACTAGCATCCTAAAGGCCACTTGAATTAACAAATGAAGCAAAATATTGCATAAATTTAGACCATCTGAGAGTACCACCCTTATTTCCCAAAGGAGGTAAAACAATGTTGAAATCACCCCAAAGAATCCATAGATCACAATCAATCATCATTGTGTTTGTCTAAAATATGCTAAAGTCCTTCCAACATCTTTCATGAGTAACTATAGTTGGAGCATTTACAATTATAACCCCAACTTTTGTGTTTTCCTCTTTCTTGCAAAATATTTTAGTGACCCAAATACTTTTTGCTTCTAACAATTGCATATCCCATTTGTATTTGTCTTGTATTGTTACAATATTGACTAAATCTTCTATAGAAGAAATTGTTAGAAAATCACCCATCTTCCAAATATATTTAAAATCATCCTTACATTCTTCACTACTTAATTTTGTTTCTTATATTAAAATAAACTCGGGACTATAACAACCTATTAATTCTTTAATAGCTCTTTTTTTAAAGGTCTTATTTTTTCAATGAGTTTACACAGGTTTTATGAGGGGTCTCAATCCCCTCATACTGAGTGGGGTTTGAACCTTGGACCTCTTAAAGAGAGTCCAAAGCCCTTACCACTACAGTAAGCTTGAAATTTTTTTAAAGGTCTTATATCCCTAATATTCCATGATATCATATTCATCATCATCATTTTTTATTTTTATTAGTGGGTTTAGCCCCACTTCTTGTTAACACTTGTGATATTTTTATTTGGCTTCTCAAATCAATATTCCTTTGAGTCTATTGTTCTCTTTGTTCATGCTTTGATGGCCTTCCTTTCATTTTTTCATTCTCACCAACACTCTTATCTTCATCAATATCTTCTATTTTTCTATATAGTTCATAATGAGACTTATCTTCTAAATATTTATGTTGCCCTAAAGAATCTAAAATACAAGGAATAACCTCATAAACACTTTATTTTTTATGTTGTCCTAAAAACCCTGAAGTGCAAGGATGATCCTTCATAGTCCTTACTTTCTTATGCTGCCCTGGAAACTCTAAATTTCCTTGGATATCCTCCATATGATTTTCTTTATTATGCTGCTCTTGAAACTCTAAAGTGCAATGAATACACTCTATACTATCATTTTTATTGCAAGATGATTTTATGATTGTACCTAGATTAACCTTGACCTATTTCACCTTATTTTCTTTAAAATTTGCCTCCCCATCTTCCTTTCTATGTTTAACTGATGTATTTGAACTTTTACATTGTACTTCCCCATCCCTTGTGCTATTTTTTCTTCTAATTATTGATTTAAGTGAACTATAATGGTCTTTGTCAGTTGATGATGCAGAGATATTTTTATTGTCACTTTCTTAGGAGTGGAAAACCATTGATTTAATCTAGATTCTCCTACAAAATGAATCCCTTGTTTTATATTGAGGTTTGCCTCATGCCCAAAAATTTCCATCTCTTTCTTCATCATTTTCACTTTGCAATCTCTTGCCATGTGTCCGATTTTATAAAATTTACAACATCAAAATTTAATATTTTCATAATTCACTTGCTGATCCTGTTCTCTTAATTCATATTTAATCCTAATGGACTACGGTAAATATTTTGAAATATTCATGTTGTAGACACCTAAAAATCTCACATTATCCCTTACTCCATGCTAACGGCTGATTAATTTGCAAAACCCTTCAAATTTGTAAAATTTACGTAAAAATGTCATTCATTTGACTTAAGCCCCTTTGGCCACTTAAGCTCTTTCCTATGATCAGCCCTTGGTCATCATATGACCACCCCTTAAGCCTAATCTAGGGATACCTCATCTTCTCTATCCTTTGACTACCCTAGCCTTCACCCAAACCTAACCATAGTTAACTCTTAACCTTGATCAAACTCCACATCATAGTCAAACTCAAATTCAGGATCATCCTAACCATGGTCAACCTAACCCATGGTCAACCTCTCCCTAGCTTAGCCTCTACCTCCCCTTGATCAACCCTAAACCCATGGTTAACCTAAGTTTGGTCAAACTTTAAATCTTACTCCCCTCCACATTCCCATGTGCATTTAATATCATAAATGACATTTGAAAACTTTTGCATTCAAGGCATTAAAAGTATGGATGAGTCATCCTCCATCATGCCATAATGGGGAGAAGACTTTCATGTCCCATGCATTTATGAGGTATGGCTCACCCATTCCCATTTAATGCATATGGATGGGTGAGGACTTCTCTCACCCAAACCCATTTATGAGGCATGGCACACCATGCCACCTCAAGGGACACCTCAGCCCCCTAACCTTGGCCAAGTCTATAAATAGAAATCCATTTTCACCATTTGAACTTATAGAAATCACATTTAGCACATTTACATACCTAGACTCTATAGAAATCACCTTAGACTCTAATACACTTAACATTCACTTACCATCAACCACCATGGATGGCCACACATCTCTATCACCACTCCCTCTTGAATGATAAGTTATTCTTAGTTACAGGTACAGAATATCACTCAATGCAGATATAAAACTCTAGTAACATCAAAAGGACCTTTGTAACACAAGAATCTTGTCTAGTTACTACAAGGTCAATCATATGGACAAGTACGATCAAAAGGATCATACCCAAGTGTATGAACCCCTCTAAGGACCCATTTCACTCCAAAACCCTACAATAGACCGCTAGGCTAGGTAAGTAACACTACTTTACTATTTTATGTCATTTTCAACATCTTCCATCATGCACTAGACTACTTTCATTTGGTCTTTTTGTCTTCTATCACGAGGGGTCTAATTGAGACAGGCCCCCAAATTTTACTAATATTTTTTGTAGGGTTGTGCAGGTTTAGAGGATATCTACAACCAATAGTGTCCCATATGTAGTAAACCCACTTCCTTTGAGAATCCCATGGAAGACCTTTGGTGTTGTTGAACCATTCACTAAAAGAGGATTTTCATCTTAGAAGACCCATTTTTTTGCCCATGAGGCAACCTTGTGAAAAAGAACTAATTTTGTAACTATTTCACTCATTAATGCAAACAACATCATTTTCCACAATGTTCATTATGGCAATCATTGTGGGACTACCCACTATTTCGTATTTCTTATTAGATTTTTAGCTACCTAACTTATATTTTTGTCATTTTTTGTGTTATGTGTCACAAACTAGCACAGAACGCTCCAAAACCTTGAAGCACACCTCAGGTCCAAGGTAAAATTCTTTTTGGTCTATGATCTAGGATCGTATGGAGTGATACAATCAAAAAAATTATATGGGCCCATACAACTGAACAAAACACTCCAAAGGCGAGGTCCCTAACAGCCACATATCAGTTTCTACACAGTCCACAACAACTCAACTATTGCAGGTAAGTTAAGGATATATTTTTCCATAGGGATTGCTATCTTGATTTCCATATTACTCCTTAGGACAAACCACCTTACAAAATGATGTCTCCAAGGTTTACTCATTCACCTTCCCATCCTTTTTACTCCTCGTAAAACTCGGTTGCCTACCATCTTGTGATTTCAATTTAGGATTTAGATTTTATTTTCCTTAAACAAGGATTTTCTAGGCAAATCTAACTTTATGCTCTCTATTGTTACAGGTAACCATACAAAAACTAGTTCTTATAACAGAAAAATGATAAGTGCAAAATCTTTTGAAAACTTTACCCTACTCTTGATCATACAAATAGGTAAATCAAACCAATCATAGGGAGGGGTACGATCAAATTTGAGATACATTTTAGACTCTAATAGTCATCCATATAGCATTCCGGAGGTTGGAGACCACAAGTAAGCACTGAAAAACCCTATATATTTGGTCAAAATTACAAATTTCCTTTTTTGAAATCAAAAGTTTGCTAACAATTTATGCATTTTTGTTTTACAAAAGCCCAAATTGATTTGGGCATTTTTTTACAAAACGTATTTCCTTTGCTTTAATGCTTTACAAAACACATTTTATTTGCTTTAGTGTTTTACAAAACACCCCAAAATCACTTTGATCACTTATTTGGAATCTTTTAAAGGTCCCTTTTGCAAGTATTAGTTTGTAGATGTTTATGCATTTGTCTTTTCATTAATTTAGCATAAAGCATTTACATTCAGCATAAAGAAAGCCTCTAAATTTCTTTGTCTTGATGAGTTGAGAACAAATTTTGATATGTATCATACAAAAAGTTCTCACAAGACATCTAGCCATAGCCTTAATTGGTATATCTTGGCCAGTGTACACAAATCTGTGCTCAATAAAATCTTAGTATAACTCTTGCTAAAATAAAGCAATCTTCATTTAAATTATTTTAGCCTTGACTTTTACTTACAAAATGCCAATATTTTTGCTTGCTTAGTGTAAACTTTACTTTTAAAGGCACTTTATTTTATAAAAAATAAAAATGCGCCTTTTCTTTCTTTCTTAGCATAGTTTCTTTCTCGCATTTTAGTCTCTAAAGTAAAGTAAACTCACACACGTGCATGTCTTTCACACATTGGTAAGGTTGGACTTCATCACAAACCCCCAATCGAGACTAACGATGTTGGCTTTCATATCCAACCGTTGGCTTGTCCCCTAAACACCATGATATCCCCCACGAGCAGTTTTATGGACTTCATCACCATAAGGATTCTTACCCTTGAGATTACCTCAGGGTAGGTTAGGTTAAATGCCTCTACTCATAGGGTTATACATAATTAGTAAGTAATACAATTGTTTTTTACTAAGCCCACCCGAGGGTGAAGAGAAAGTTGATTTGGTCTATGTAGGTCTTAGACAACTTTACCTCTTACATAAGAGGTCTAAATTCTCCCCTTTTGGTTTACCCAAGCCATATCCATCATTAGAAACTATTCACCTATCTTTGCATAGTCACTTCTTGCATACCTTTACGTATTGTAGGGAATTGTGCATTGATGTACCTTCATAGAGTACATCCATCACCCATTGCTATTTATTTTAGGAGTTCTCAAATCACAAAACACAAAAACATTACAAAATCCAACAAGTTTCAAAACAAGAAAGAACACATTAACCAACTACATAACTAGTCAACATAAAAAACACAACACTCACAAGCATACCCAAAATATTGGTTTCTTTGCTTGCTTGTTGTTTACAACCTTATTGGAATGGTTAGTTAAATTTTTGTTCAAAAATTATTATAAAAGCACAACTACAAGTCTATACATAGTCCAAAATATTTTTGTGTCTACCTTCTCACTTTTCATTGAATCGTACGGATAGGTATGTTTGACTCCACTATATTATAGATAGATCTAGTACCACTAAAAACATACAAATAGATACCACTATTGGTCAAATTTTCCTAAAACTCAATTTTGCAATCCTTCACCCTTCAAGCATGGTACTCACCCGAGGTTTACCTCGAGAGAAATCACACTTAGGTATGGAGGCTTCTCCTATGATCCCTTCTTCTCCAACCAATTCATTAGGGTATTTGAAGGAAACCACCCCTGCCTATTCTCAAAATTTATCCACTTATTGACATAGCTCATGCTCGCCTAGCATGTTATGTAGTAGTATTTCATCCTATGATCATGATATAAGGCATTAGGCTAATCATATTTCTCCCCCCATGATCCCTCGCAAACAAACCACTATCTTCTCATCACATCGATCCTCTCCCTATCATACCTCTTCCCATCAAGGGTTATGTCCTCCACCTCTTCTTTCTTCATCCTATTTTTTGTCTCAGAAGGCCTAACTGGTTGGCATGCCACAACCCCCTTGTCCATTATTTCCTCCTTCATCTTACCCATATTCACATTCCTACCTATATCAATTGACCCCTTAACACTCCTATCATATGCGTCGAACCCATTCTGACAACCTCAACCCCTCCTTCGATAGACATGCAACACATCTTAGAGTGTCTCAATAGTATTTAATTGCGACTGAGAAATTGTAGGTATCATACACCCACCTGTACTCCAGCCACAAGGAATCCTACTCTAACTCCACCCTAACCGATTCTTTGCACTCAATAACAAGGTTATCCACAAACTAGGCAAGCAGTCGCTCCATCACCACCCATCCAACCTCACATACAACCTCAACATCTGTGTTGGCCACTTCATACTAGGGCTCCTCTCTCCAAACATTTAGAAAATATTTTCCATAAGTTACATGAAGCAAGGCAAATTATCTTACTTGAGGTTCCACAAGAAATCACAACCAACATGGTACTGTGAGCACTAATTTTTTGTCTACCATCATTAGCAAGGGCATGACATAAATTATTGTCATTTTTTCAAGCACCTAGTCTACAACATGATTGACCAAGAGGTAATACAAATAAAAAAAGTTGCTTCATTTTCCAATACAAACCCTGACATATCACAATATCCATTTTCTCAACCAGGACTACCTTGACCACAAGCCAACACCTTGACATATCAATATATGCCCCGACAAGTTCATCATATAAATGGATGCACTTCTTACCAAGATGTTAGTCGTACCTATATTACAACCAATAATCCACAACCTCTAATATGATATCCCCCAATAAAATAATATTTATTTTGCTTCATTGCAATCATCATCCATTCTCTCCTCGAATCTACTCTGACTACTTCTTCCCCACTTCCATAATTTCCTCCTCTTCTTTTTCTTTTGTAAGTTCAAAGTCATTATTGTATGGTCAAGCACGAGCGACTAAGTATATATGGTTGGTCCTTTTCCCTCTTCTCTCTCTTTCTCCTCTTTTCCACCTTTTTTCCTTTCTCTTTCTTCTACTCTCCCTCCTCTTTCTTTTCATCATAATTTATACATCTTCAAATCAATTTCATGACTAGGGAAGTTCTCCCTCTTTCAAACCACCTTTATTTATAGGGGAATTGTTACTCCTCCTAATAAAGTTCATCAAAGGGGGTTTCACCCCCTTACAAAACCATATTTCAAGACAAGATGGATTCACCCCCTTCCAAAACCGTATTTCAAGACAAGAGGAGTTCGCCCCCTTTCAAATAAATTTTATGTGATTACAAGAGTCCACTCCCTTTCAAACTACTTATATGACTGGAAGAGTCCACTCTCTTTAAAACCACCTTTCTACTTGGGGGGATGGGGGGGTTGATACCCCTTTCAACCAATTTTGCATATGGGGGAGCTAACCCTCTCTCCACACCAATTCTCCCACCTATCAACTACTCAAGACGGTGCTGCTCAATGTCTTAATCAAGCATCAATTTCCAGGTTTAAAGGCTATGTCCTTTGCCTCGCCCTCACACAAAATCAACTGCCAGGTTCAAAAGGTTGCATCCTTTGTCAAAGGTTGCATTACTTTCTCAAAATAATTGACTGCCAGGTTCAAAAGGTTATGTCATTTTTCAAAGGTCATTCTCTTTGCCTTACTTTCACAAAACAATTAACTACCAAGTTTAAAAGGTTGCATATTTTACCTTGCTTTCTCAAAATAATCAACTATCAAGTTCAAAAGGTTATGTCCTTTGTCAAATGTTATTCCTTTTACCTTACTTTCTCAAAACAATCAACTGTCAGGTTCAAAAGGTTGCATCCTTTGTCAAATATTGTGTCCTTTTTCTTACTTTCACAAAACAATCAACTATTAGGTTCAAAAGGTTACATCCTTTGTCAAAGGTTGTGCCCTTTACCTCGCTTTCACAAAAAAACCAATTACCATGTTCAAAAGGTTACGCCCATTACCTTGTTTTCTCAAAATAATCAACTATAAGGTTCAAAAGGTTGCATCCTTTGTCAAAGGCTGCACCATTTTCCTTGCTTTCTCAAAACAATCAATTGTCAGGTTCAAAAGGTTACGTTCTTTATCAAACGTTGTGCTCGTTGCCTTGATTTTACAAAATAATAAATTGCTATGTTCAACAAGTTGTGTCCTTTGTCAAAGGTTGTGTCCTTTGCCTCGCTCTCTCAAAACAATCAATTGTTAGATTCAATAAGTTGCATCCTCTGTTAAAGGTTGCGCCCTTTGCCTTGCTTTCTCAAAACAATCAACTTCTAGGTTCAAAGGTTGTGTCCTTTGTCAAAGTTCATGTCCTTTGCCTTGCCATCACAAATATTCCTTACAAACAATCCCAAATTCCTTTAGTCATCTTTCAATTTGCCCTTGGCATTGATATCACTCCATCAAGAAGCTTCCATTAAAATTAGTAAATGAATAAGGTTTCAAGAATAAAAATCTCTTAGTAAAGGCACCATTCATTTGGCTAGGTTTCCCAAAACCTACAATTCTTTTTAAAGTCTATTAGAAAAGGCACCATTCATTTGGTCAGGTTTCCCAAAATCAATAATTATTTTTAAAAATCTCTTAGCAAAGGCACCATTCATTTGGTCAGGTTTCCCAAAACCAATAATTCTTATTAAAAATATCTTAGCAAAGGTACCATTCATTTGGTTGAGTTTCCAAAAATCAAAATACTTCTTTTAATATATCCCTTAAGCAAATGCACCATTCATTTGGTCATGGTTCAAATTTTAATTACAGTTCAAAGACTCCAAAGGCATAAAATTCCTTTGGTCAAACCTACTCTCAATAGAATAGGTGTTCCAACTCAATTTCATATATATGGAGGAATTAACCTTCATTATAATCAAACCAATTTTGTATCTGGGGGGTTGGCATTTCCCTCATGTTTTCTCAATTCTCAAATCTGGTATTCAACCACTTATTGCAAGTGACTCACAAATTCACCAATTCAATTTGTTCATTTTTTGTTTTTATTTTTCCTCCAACTTTCTCCCCTTTCCCTTTTTTTCTATTATTCCTTCTATCAAATTCATGTCAATATTGTATGGTCACACATGAGCGGCTACATACCTTTGATTGGTTCTCTTTTTCCTCTATTTTCCCTATTTTTTATTCTTCCCCTTATTTTCTACTTTCCTCTCCTTTCCATTTGCTTTCCTTCTCAGGTACCTCTCAATGTTGTATGGTCACACATGAGCGGCTACATACCTTTTGTTGGTCCCTTTTTCTCTCTTTCTTTCTTTCTTTCTTCTCCCTTCTTCCCATACTTCTTAATTCATTCTATATTCTTCTCTCTCTAAATGATTTTCTCACAAAAATTTGTGCTTCTCATTCTTTATTCATTCATGTTGATGCCGCAAAACATTGGCATTCCATTCAATTCATTACACTCATACATAAATCAAATAATTGCTTCTCATACACTTAGTTGGTTGTACTTTTGGATGTTTGAATACATGTTAACTTACCTCATTTAGTTTTTTTAATCAATGACATGTTTGTCGTATGTCGGTACATGTTCATGGGCATTATATTATCTTGCATCATCATGCATACCATTACACTGCATTGCTCTTTGTTGTGTTGTCATATCATTTAACTGTTATATAGCCACCCCACAATAAGAAACACAAACATAAAATCCCAAAAACAAAAAGAGAAAGAGATAATCCTATTCTAAAGTTGTTTGATAATAAAAAAACTCTTATGTTATTCAACCACTTTTAGTTGATCCAATCAACCTTATATTGAATGTTGTCATATTCTAAAGCACTTCAAGCCTTCCGCTGGCTGACTTAAGTTCTTTCATGGACTAATCACATATCAAACATTAAGGAAATTTTGAGTTTTAGGGAGGACAACACCTTGAGTAGCCTTGCCACAAAGTGAACGATTTTCCTTGCTCATCTAATCATTTGCATGATCCAAACCTGAGGATCTACACAAGGACATACTACAAAAAAAAGAGCACCAAAAGCCTCAAAAGGAAGAACAAAAGGAAACTACCAACAACATGTCATTGGTATCCTCAGGTATGTTAGACAAATCCACCAAGGCTATAGATGTTTGGTCAGCAATGGAGCAACGTTGATAGCTTATGGGGATAACCTCCATCAGGGCTATAGACGTTTGTCTAGTAGTGGAGTATGCCTTACGAGTGGTGACATGTCTATCACATTAGCAACCTTATTTTGTATAGACCATTGTGTGCTCGTAGATGAGCTAGCTTATACTAGCTAAGTTTATAATTGGTTAGTCCAACCTCACTCAAAATGGATAAATGAATATCATTGCACACACACTGGTCCATAATAAGCTTAATCCTAGTTAGGATAGTCAATATTTTTGCAAAACCTTGGTTGACAAATAGATGAGTTTGATTGTTCAAACTATGGTGTGAATCTCCAGAAATTATTCTAACATCTAAAACTGCTTGAAAGAAGACATACACAACATCATAGCTAGTTTTTTCAAATAACAGTGTTCTCTTCACATCATTAGCACACTGTACAATCAATAGGTCATCAGGATCTTTATGCATAGCCATTTAGCTTCTATATAAATCATCATTTGCATCACTTACCTATGTCTTTTGTTAGTGTTGCACTCATAATACACATTGCATGTTTGCTTGCATCATATTAGGTCAACATGTGTCACTCTCAAATTGTTATTGATTAATAAAAATGTTTATGATGGTCAAATTCAAATACAGACATCAAAAAATATGCCTACACATGCACATATTAAGTGTACATCTGATACGTTTCTCAAACACATAAATTTTCTTTCCCAAACATCAACAAATAACAACAGCATGCTACATCTCATATACCATCTATCAATATCACATATTTCACTACATGAGTTTCATATATTCAACAACTACAACCATACATCATACACAATATATACACATCAAACCATCACATATAATCATAAATATCCATAATATATATCATATATCAAAATGACATGTATATAATCAAAATTGCTCATGGGCTACATCACCCGCACACTATACATATCATCCTCATCCCATACATGTATAATACAAAATACACAAAATCGGTGGTATATCTACCACACAAAAAAAAAAAAATGTTAGCCCTACTACCCACTGGGAATCTCCCCACTCCCCTCATGCACCCTTGAATCCTCCTTGATACTCCTCTACATCCCCTCTCCACCCTACACTTGAGTGGATCCCTATGCCTATGATGTTGTATCCTCCACAACTCGAGGTGTTGTTGGAAAAACTGACTTTGTGCTCCTCTTACTCCACTATGAATGCAAATGAGATTAAGATTCTAAATGTGATAGAATCGACAAACCCCATCTCACCATATCCAAATCTAAAATGGTTGTTCTAGTCCTCTCTCAAAAATAAAGAGCCTCAACATCATTGTGCACTCACTCTAAGTCCTCAATCCTAGCACTCAATACCCTCAACTACCCCACCTCCTCTCAAAGTTTGGCTATCTCTACTGCCATGGTGTCTTGCTCACCCTACAAGCTCTACATCTTTATTATGACCCTCCCTAGTTTCACAACCATTGTATCTCTCTCCTACTGTAGCCTCACCCTATTTTCTAGTGTTGTGTCTCGTTCCTGCTATAGTCTATCTTTGTTCACCAGAGCTGCATCTCTCTCTCTCTTAATATCCTCATCATCTCCAAAGTCCATGTAATCTCTTTTTCAACCATCTATACCTCTACCTATTGCACCCTATCTCGCAACATATCAACCTCATCCATCAAATCTAGCATATCTTGAAACCGGATGTTGTCATCAATATTTTATCTCTCAAAATATAGTACTAATGCCTCCTCTCTTAGCACCTCTGCTACCTCCTCCATTGTTTCCCTAGATGGGCCTACTCTGTAATCCACAGATCGTTGCACACATCACTAAGTGGTAACTCCTCCTCCTCCTCCTAATATTTATCACCATCGACATTAGTCATAATCTTCGGGCCACCTATTATTGGCCCTAAGCCACCTACTCCTGCATCAATCTCACCTACAACCCACTCCAACCCACTAGTTTCCTCTATCCCTACATCTCTAGCACCATCCACCACTCCTATCTCAAACTCCCACCTTTGAGTCATGTTGTGGCTGCTCCACAGCGTACCCAAAATTGGGGACCCATCTTTTTGTTTGAACTTTTTAAGGATATTGGTCTTCTTCGAGCAATAAGGGTGAGGTATCGATACCCCTAAGTGGCAGTGCGAGTTTCAAGGTTCTTGCTTGTGTTGTGTCTTCGTGTGTTATTTCGGTGTGTTTTGTTGTTTTGGCTAGCGATGGAGGCTTTGGTTTTAGTGTGGCCCTCCTTGTTCATTTGGATTTTCAATAAGATGAATCTTCGAGACTTATTGATTCAATTTATAAAATCAATTCAAATACAAATAAAGAAAAGGAAAATTTTAATTAAAATAAAAATATATATTTATATTTTTTTTTTTTTGGTAGGTAACAGTATATTTACAACGGGTTTTTTAACAGGATCCCAAAACCTTAGTTACATCATCCGCCAAGACTAGATGATCAAACCAAAAAGCGGGCCTGCGCCTAAGGCAACAAGCCAAGACTCGGGGCCCTGGCCCCGGGCCCTACAAAAAATAGCTAAACGTCGACAAAACCAAACCTAAAAGTCGCCAAACAAAAAACTGCCTCTGACAGATCACAAAAGATGGACTCCCGGAACAACTAGGCCCAGCTATCACCCCTGACCAGACGGGGCCCCACGTCGGTCGAGCTACTCCCTGCCGGGGCTATCACCCAGCCTGCGCCTGAGCTCGGCCAGGGTAGTGGCAACGGAGGAGGCTGCTTGGGCAGCCGCGTTTAGAGATTCGATTGCCACGTCAAGGATGCCTCTGATAGCCAAGCTTTGCAATCTACTGTCTGCCTCGAAACTGACGTCGACGAGCTCCGAGGTTTCCTGGGTGGACCTCTTGGCCCTGCCAGTAGCCCTGCTGCTGCCAGGGAAGGGATCCTTGCGGGCGCCCCCAGGATTCGGTGCCCCACCTGTGCCCTAGGCCAGAGTTCTGCACTTCCGGGTTGGCGTGCGACGCTTCGGGGCGGGGGAGCCATCGCACGAGGGGGAGTCTTTGGAGACAAAAGTCGCAGGGGAAGCAGTCGAGGAAGTCGTCATGCCAGCGGGGGCAGTAGACAGGGGGGAATGCGGTGAAGCTGCGGTTGGTTTGCCAGGGCATGCCTGTATAGCACCGCCATGAGGCCTTGGTGGGAGGGCCGAGAATGGTTTTTGCAGGCGCGGTCTATGGAAAGACCCAGAGAGTACAGCAAAAAGCGGGGTGTGCTGACCACTGTGGGCCCCCGAAGGTGATTGAAATAACTCAAGTGAAAGCTGAAGAGCCTCTGATCTGGGTCATTGCAGGTAATGTATTGCATTACTGGGACGATAGCCTCGTCAAAGGGGGCCGGGAGGCTGGAGTGAAAAATATTTGCCTTGTCCCATTACTGCTCCGAAAAGCGGGACAACTCCTCCTCCCAATTGTGCTTGTCCCGCCTGACAACGCGACCCTTGTCCTCATGGTGGAGGCCTGTCACTTCTGTAAGAAATTCTTTGTTTACTTTAAAATGCAGCCCCTTAACCTGAACCTCACCGTCGCACCAGGAGTCTAGGAAACATTGGGTAATCTCATCGTCCACTCCAGCAAACTTATTGAAGAAGGGGGTGAAATGCTTGGTGTTGGAGAACAATTTAGCTGACTCACTCAGGTTGAGCGTGGAGGGCTCGATGTAAACACATTTGGCAGCCATGGGGCAGGGGAAGGAAGGAAAACTGGCCAGCAGCGTGGGGACAGGGAGCAGGGGAAAAACACTGTGGAAGAATGCAGTGCTAGCCAAATTTAAATCCACATAGGGGCCGAAGAAGGGGTGAGCCACCGACGTCAGGAAAGGGCGCTCGAGGTCGAGTGGGACACGAGCGGGGGGGGCTGAGGGGGGGTGACTGCAGGTTGCCATGCGAGGCCAGGAGAAGGGGCCACTGTCGGCACGCCAAGTGGTGCAAGCTAAACGGAGGAGCGCCTTGATGGGACGTCACAGGATAAAGCCGCAGGCGGAATGATGCGACATGGGAATCCATCCACAAAGCGGCTGACGAGGAGGCGGTCATGGGACTGCCAGAGGCGCAACCGAAGCAAACCAGGTCCTCATCGAAAACAGCCGAACTGCTAGCTTGGCCTCGAACTCCTGCCATCGCATGGGAGATATGGAAAACCAGCCGGTGGGTAGGAGACAAACCTGGGCCGGGTGGCGAGGCACCACAGGGAAAGAAGACATCGGTCTTCTAGAGACCTCGTCAGAGGAAATACGGGGCCTCGAAACGGGGCAGGTTAGACACCGGGGTCCTCCACATCACTCACCTGATCTTTCAAGGCAATGAGAACCAGAGCTTCGAGAAAGTCCATGGTCTAGGTGGTGGAGGCGTCAGCAGGAATGGCTTGGTTCACCATGAAGTCGGTCGCCCTGTTGCCTTCCCTGTACACATGCTGGAAGCAATAGTCAAGGAATCCCTGGAGAACAGAGAGGGCTTCTCGGATGAAGTTGTGAATGCACCAGGAGCAGTTACCCGGGCTACGGGCAGCATTGATGATGACTTGGGAGTCGCCCTCAATGATGACTTGAGAAGGAGCCCCCCTGAGGACGTTCAGACCACTTAGCAGAGCAGCTGCTTCAGCAAAGTTGTTGGTCTAGAGGCCAAGAGGAGCAGCGAACGCCATGACCAGGGCCCCGTGGCAATCGCGGATAACCCCGCCCGCCCCGGAGGGCCCGGGATTGCCTTTGGACGCATCGTCGAAGTTGAGCTTAACCCAGTCGGGGGGGCAATCCATCTGGTCAAGGAACGACGAAAAGGAGGGCGGCTTCGCCCGGTCGTCGGGGCACCTCGATCAGGGGGATGGATCGAGAGTTTTCAAGGGCAAAGGTCACGGCCTTGGTCACAATCCACAGGTGGAATGGGCCGAGGAGGAAAAGGCTCTGTTGTTGCGCTCGAGCCAAAGCTGCCAGAGCATATGGGGGAGGCACAAATTCTAGAGAAAGCAGGTGAAGGGATGGGCAAAGGGGTTGGGCCACTGCAGCAGGAGGTCAGAGATGGATCTGGGGCCCACCCACTAGATGGAGAATTGGGAAAGGATGAGGCCCAGGACTTCAGCTGAGAAGGAACAGTTGACAAGGAGGTGGTTGGTGGATTCCTAGGCATCATAGCAAAGGTAACATCTATTTGGGATCTGGAAGCCCCTCTTAATGAGATTTTCGATCATCAGAATCTTGTTTTGGACGGCTACCCAAACGAAGTGGCTGATTTTGGGGATCAGCTTCTTGGCCCACACCTGTCGGGTTGGGAAGGGAGCCTTGTCGGGGTCTCTCTGGAGGTTGTAAGCAGACTTGATGGAGAAGGCTCCGCTGGGGGTACCGTGCCAAACACATCTATCATCACCTCCAACAGACGGGATGACAGTCACCATGAGGAGGCCCTGGAGTCTGGCAGCTTGGAGCGGGTGCTTGGGGTCCAGGATGGGCACCCAGGACGCACCTCCCGAGCTCTGGGAGAGATAGCCCGCAACCTTGGGGCCTCTGTCCGCCAGGCCTGCCTTGAGAACGAGAAGCTCTCTGTCAGCCGACAGGGCCTCATCCTGAATCCATCTGTCGTCCCAAAAATCAATCTTGGCGTCGTCTCCGAGGATCCATCTGCTTCCTTTTCGGATTATATCTTTGGTAGAAATCAGGGACTTCCAAAATGCGGATCCATCGCGGGGCTGAGACTCGCTGAGGAAGGGATGGCTATGACAGTATTTCCTGTGCACAATGCTGACCCACTCATCAAGGGTATCGGTGTGAGCCTTCTAGGCATGCTTGGCCATGAGGGCTCTGTTCATGGGTACCACCCTCTTGAGCCCGATCCCTCCCTCAGCTTTGGGGTGACATACCAAGGACACGGATACCAGGGGAATCCTCTTTTTATCTTCACTTCCTGACCAGAGAAAGTGTTTCTGAATTTGTTCGATGTGAACTGCAACAAAGGCCAGGATTCTAAAGATCGACATGAAGTATATTGGGATGCTTTGCAAGACTACCGTTAGGAGGGTGGCTCTGCCAGCCTGCGAAAGGAGGTGGCCTTTCCAGGGGGCCAGCTTCCTCTTAATCCGCTCAATCACCCCGCCCCACAGGGCCCTGGAAGACGCACCTGTGAACAGGGGGAGCCCGAGGTACGAGGAGGGGAGGGAGCCAGGGGAGCAGCCCAAAATCCACCCAATTCTGATCTGTCTAGCCAAGGGGGTGTGAATGAAGAAAATTGTGCTCTTTCGGAGATTGATTTTCTGTCCGATCGCCTCCTCGAACAGGGTCAAAATATGCTTGAAGATTTTGGCTTGGGGGATTGAGGCAAAAGTGGCCAGGATGGTGTCATCCACAAACTGCTGGTGAGAAACAGGGGGTAGGCCCGACGCAAGCCTGATGCCTGAAATGAGACCATGAGACACAACGCCCGAGATGGTCCGCCCCAGGGCCTCAGTTAGGATGATGAAGAGGATCGGGGACAGGGGGTCACCTTAGCGAAGGCCTCTGGAGCTAGGGAAAAATCTGACAGGGGACCCATTGACGAGGATGGAGAACCACGGGGAAGACACGCAGTTGCTGATGAGCCTGACCCAAGAGGGGTGAAATCCGAACTTGAGGAGGACCTTGGACAGGAAGGCCTAGTTGACCTTGTCAAAGGCCTTGTTCATATCCAACTTGAGAAGAAAGGAGGCCTTTTTGGATAGGACAGCTGAGTGAATGACCTCGTGCATGATAATGACCCCGTCAGTGATCAATCTGCCCTTGACCGAACTGCCCTGGCAGGGGGCAATGATCAGGGGGAGGATGTCCTTAAGATGGGAAGCCATGGATTTGGTGAGGATTTGTATAGGACATTGCACAGGCTAATGGGGCAAAAGTCCGAGAGGGACCGGGCTGCCTGGGACTTGGGAATAAGAGCTATGAAGGTGGAGTTGATACCTCTGGGGATGGATCGGGCTGCCTACAAGTCCCGGATGGCAGTGCACACCTCTGCCCCAACCAAGTCCCATAATGATTGGAAGAAATGGGGGGGAAACCATCCGGGCCCGAGGCCGCCTCGGCCTTCATGGAGAAGGTGGCTGCATGGATTTCGAAGTCAGACAGAGGTTGTGACAACATCTGATTTGTCGAGGGAGAAACCAAAGAAGGGATGTGCTCCAGAAGGGAGTCAGCCACGCCTGGGGACATGAGGGGGCTGTCACCCAGGAGCTCTTGGAAGAAGCGAGTGGTTTCAGCCTGGATGTCCTCTTCTTCCTTAATGATACCGCCATCGCTGCCCACCAACTCAGCAATTCTATTGGAGCCCCTGTTCCTGAGGGTCGACGCATGGAAGAACTTGGTATTAGCATCGCCATCTCGGAGCCACAGAGCTCTCGACTTCTATCTCCAAAAGATTTCCTCCCGGGCCAGGATGTTATGATACTCGCTGAGAACAAGGCGCTCCTCATCCCTGAGCCCCGGGTCTTGGGAGCCAGCTTGAAATCTAGCCTCAAGGGCTTCGAGTTTTTCTTGGAGAACAGCTTTGTTTTCAAAGATGTTGTCGAACACCTCCTTGTTCCAGGCCTTGAGTTGATCCTTGAGGCGCCTAAGCTTATGGTAGATTTGTTCAACAGGGCATCCAAGGACCGGGGGAGCCCACCAGTGCCCAACCTGGGCCCGAAAATATGGGTGATGCAGCCACATGGACTCGAACCGGAACGGCCTCCTGGGGGAGGGCCTGTGATCGGTTTCAAGGAGGAGGAGGCTGTGGTCAGACCCAATTTTGAGAAGGGCCAGTAGGGTGGCGTCAGCGAACATAGGCAGGGCTTCCTTGGACAAGAGAACTCTGTCTAGTCTGACTTGAATATGATTTGCTCTCGCCCTTCTGTTGGTCCATGTGAACCTGGCACCTTTTAGACTGACATCCATGAGCTCGTTGAGGGCAGTGAAGGCACTAAAGTCCTCCATACTCTTGCCCTGAGCCGCTGAGCCCCCGCTCTTATCAAAGGGAAATAGGGGGATGTTGAAGTCCCCAGCCAAGATCCAGGGCAGGGGGGCGAAGGCTTCTCGCATCAAGCTAATCTCCTTCCATAGGGCCGCCTTCTCGATGGGACTGTTGGGAGCGTAGACGTTGGATAGGATCCACGATCGATTTGACTTAATACAGTGAACTAGCATGTTGATGATTCTAGGGGACGAAGATATGAGTCTTCCTTCAAAGCACCGGGGGTCCCACATGCACAGTAGACCCCCGACAGAGCCGGCCACGGGGGTAGACAGGGACTCGCAATTGTGCCAGGAATCTTGGGCTACTCACCGGGCAGCAGCCTCATCTATTTTGGTGTCCTGGAGGAGGAAGGACGGATGGTGATCCCTGCAGAGTTGGCCGAGGATCCTTTTCTTGGGAACCCCATTGAGGCCCCTGATATTCCAGGAGATGAGCTTCATTTGACACCCTTGAGGGGTCGCTTGCCCCCCTTCTCGGAGTGAGCGGGGGGTTTGGATCGGTTGGCGTCAGTCTTGGAGAAACCTGCCCCCACGTCCGACAGAGTAGCCTGAGAGCCATTGGCTATGTCATCTTCGGTTATCCTGGTCCGCTGATCGCCCAGGGTGGGTCACCCTCTCTTGAGTTTGCTACCAAAATCTATGGCAAAAGACCTGCTCCGGGTCATCTTAGGGCTGACTTCGTCGGGACCAGACAAAGAACTGGCTTCGATCTCCTAATCGGACATCTCAGATCCACACTCCAAGAGGGGAAGCCCAGTAGGGAACGTCGGGGGGGCCAAGAAGGGGGTAGGGGAGGAATGGGGAAGGGGGGAGGAGGGGCCCTCGACCAAGGAGGCCTGCGGGGGGGAAGGTCTGGCCTGCTCGCTTTCGCAAGCAAGGCCCTACGGAGGGGGGTTCAGAACAGGCTGGGCGGAAGAGCCGGGGGTAAGGACCGCGGAAGGTGACCTAGGGGAGGGAGCAACAGGCAAGGAATCCTGGGAGAGGGTGCTCTCCAGACCGAGGCCTAAGGAAGAATCCTTTGGGGCTGGGGGGGTGGCCCAGGCTTGGGATCTAGGGCCATCGCGGGGGGCCTGCGAGGTGGCGCCATACCTGAATGGGAAGGGGGTTTGGGTAGAGGGCCTTCTGCCTTTCTAGAAATCGGGCATTGGTGAGAGAGGTGGCCTTGAGTACTGCAGGTGGGATAGAAGGCGGGTTTGTTTTCATAGATCAGGGCCTGACTCCAAAAGTAGGACACAGAGGAGATAGTTACCGAGGAGGGGAGCACGGATTCAAGATTGGCGTTGACGCAAAATCAAGTGTGCACCATTCGAAATCCTGCCTTTGTAGCAGGGTCAAAGGCCACCAATTCCCCAACCGACTGGGCAATGAGCCTGAGGACATCTTCGTGCCATAGATGGAAGGGAAGGTCTGGGAGACGAACCCAAACCAGGGCGAAGTTGATGCTTTGGGTGCTGGGGTGGAAGTCAACTCCATACCTCCTGAGGAAGAGACTCTTGCGCCCCAAAAACCAGGGCCCGCCCGATATGATATTTTCGGCGTCTTCATTGTTGTTTAATTTAATGATGAAGAAACCCTTGGTTAGGGCAACCAGCTGGATGTGCCTGGACACCTTCCATTTAGTAGCTGCCCACCTGCGAATGGTTTCCATGTCTGGACGACCTCCCAGAAATTTCCCTACCAAGGAAGCAGAAGAACTCGCGACTAAGGAGGAAAAGACCTCCTCCTGGATAGAGATGTGCGTGCCCTCGAGGGACAGACCTAGCCCCGGGGCCCGAGGAGGGGCCCTGGTGCCCGCCAAGATCTGCTGGAAGGAGGGTTAAGACCCACCCGGGACAAAGCCCCGCTCAAGAGCCGGGGACTGATTCCCCGACCCAACGCTCGCATCGAGGCCCTGTGGGCCAGGGCCCAGGACACCCTGGCCTCCAAACGGATCAATCGCAGACCCATCCTCTAGGCCTGCCAGGGGTCCTGTGGGCCCGGGACCGAGCCCCAACGTGCCTGACCCCGACCCCGAGCCCGATCCCGAATGGAATCCTGCACCGAGCACTGACCTTGTCCCCAGCCCTGCATCTGCACCTGCTCCCGCTCCTACACCTGCACCTGCTCCCGCTCCTACACCTGCACCTGCTCCTGCTCCTGCTCCCGCTCTTGCTCCCGCCATGTGAATGTAGTTTCTTTTCAACTTTTCAATTCAAACCTTCATATTTATATATTTATATATATATAGACATATACAATATAAAAAATAAAATAAAGAATAAAAAAATACATATTGTTATTATATATATTTTTTGTATATATAATAATAATAAAATAAAATAAAAAGAATATCTTTTATATATATATAAGAGTAAATAAAAAAATTTAAAGCGACAAAACCTTTATTTATATATATAAAAACTCATATATGTAAATAAAATAAAAGGTTCCCACAGGAGATATGTATATGTATAAGAAGTATTTATTAAAAAAAAATTTAAAAAAAAAAAAAAAAAAGTTTTGGGTATTACTTTCTTCGTTACAAGAAGGTTTAGGTTAATTTAATTTTGTTTACCTTTTTCAATGCTCATGTGTGTAAATTTGTTGTTTTGTAGGTTTTCTCACGAATGGAGCAGCGGAAGGATAGACCTGTCACGTGACGCCGGTAGAGGGTTCCCTAGGGTTTGGGAGCATATCGGACGGGTCAGGCGCAATTGAGCCCCGAAATTTGGACAATGATGCAAACCCCGAGAAACATGACTCTAGACCAATGTGGCTGCCCTGACAGTGCAACGATGGGGATTTTCGAACGCCCGATAGGCACAACGAGACTACATGGATGCCTTGCTGACTGGGACCGCCGATGTTGAGGTGGACGTCCGAGTAGACTGGTGATGACTAGAAGATTCAACACGAGCAGCGTGATGTGGCAGACAGGTGTAGAGCGCGGCTGACAAGGAGTCATAATTGTGGGAGTAAATAACTCAATTCAAGGCCCACTGGCAGTTTCTTCTGGACTCGGCGTTCCCGTCCGCCGTGGCAATCTCCCTCAATTTCGTCTAATTGGACATGGTCGTCAGGACAAAACAATTAGACTGTAGGCTAGACAAGTGGCTGGTAAGTGGTGAGGGTATGATTTGGACGATGCCAACGAAAATCGAGGTGTGGGTCACATATCGAAATCGGATGCGGTGTAAGAGTGCAGGTCTGTATTTAGAAGATAAATCAGATACCATGGCAGTTTCACGCTAGGAGACCATCGACAAAGAAGTGGGATTATCGAAGAACGAAGACCGGCAGTGAGAGAACGATTTTGAGCAGATATCATCGGGCTAACAGCATTCTCGAATGGCAGGCCCAAGATTAAACCATGCGGCAAAGTTTTCGATGAACGACTTCAGGGATGAAGAGGAAAGTTGGCAGGCGAGATTTGTGATGTACAATACAACGTGGTAGGTGTGAGCTGTGGTGAGAATTCACCGTCGACGAGAGAAAGCACCGAAGAGACGATGAATCCGGCGTTGATGGACGTGGATTCAAACACCTACGAATATACTGAGATGTAAGCAGTGCGGTCATAAAAGGCATAAGAATGATAGGCTTTCATTGCATTGTGCAAAGGGCCATGAGGAAAAGGTCAAATGACATATCTTTTACAATGTATTATAAGAGGTAAGTCTAGGCGTTATCATATAGTATGGTTTAAAAAAAAAAAACCTCCCAGTACTTGTAGTCAGGGGATATAATGCCAAAATAGAAGTTACGGTAATGGCACCATTAAAGAAATGCTTGTCAGCAGCATTACTAAAGGATGGGAGACCAAAAGAGAAGGAAAACTAAAAGCAAACAAAAGAAAAAAAAAAACGGGCAACGTTTGGAAATACGTACAAAAGGCTTTTGGAAAGCCAAAGATCAAAAGACGGAAATGAAAAGACATAACAGAAATTTCAAATGAAGGACGAGGAGCAGGATCTTTTGGGACCTGGTTGGATTGATGTTGGAGGCCAAATTTCTGAATGTCTTTTGTTAAACTGTTGAACTGTGTTTATCACAAGATGTTTATTTTAGGAGTAAATTTTTTGCATTCATTGTTGAACATTGAATACATTTTTATTTGCAATAAGATGGAGACAGTCAGATTTTAATGCATTTTTTATGGTTAATTTGTCTTGTTTCCGGCTTATTACAGCCTTTTCTTTAGAAGCTTGTACAGTATTAGTTGTTTGACACACATGAACTCAGGTAACACTAATGCTGGTTTTTGTGCAGGATTTTTCATGCTTGTAGGGTCTGTGGAGAGATTCAGGGTTGCAGCATTTCTGTTATTTTAGTTTTTCATTTTTTTATTTTTCTTTCTTATGTTTTTTTAATTTTCAGAGATTAAAATAAAAATCGAAAAAATGTCAAAACCCAAAAATAATTGCATGTCTGTGTCGAATGAACTTCAGAGTTTTATCTTGCACATTTACGTTTTTATTCCGGAGTCATTTCAATTTTATAAAAATTATTTAAAATTGTTATTTTATGTAGATTTTTATAATTTCAAAATTTTATTTTTTTTCACATTTTAAAGCCAAATCAAATTTTTTAGCTTTATATTTCATTTGCAAGCATAAAATGAACTTCCCTTTATGAAAATTTCAATTTCATCAAAGGGGGGCAAATTTTATTGACATTCCCATAAGCTATCATTTTGGAGCAATAAATGCACCTTCTCTTTATGATTTTTTTTTTTTATGAAAAGCTAAATTATATTAATAATAAAGTTTAACATGCAAAAAGTGGCGGGTGGCAATGATCACACCCTTGGAAGAAACAAACCAACCCTAACCACGGGTTGGGAAACCACAAACCAGAGTTCACTACAGTCTAGGAAACATCAATCAAACATACAGTAAAACATGCATGCAATCAGTAATGATCAGAAGTGTGTGGATGCTCGTCCACGTTAGAGTCCCATGGAATGGCCGAGGTATGCGGTCGTCCCCAACCATCCGTGTGTCCATGATCATCATGAACGTTTGCATCTCCCCACCCACGTCCTCGAGATCCATCAAACTGGCGGTTATGTGCATTTACATCACCTGCACTCCAGGCACGATCTTGTGTGCCACCATTAACTTCCACCAGCTCATCCCAGGCACCTCTGGGTGGAGAACGTGGTGGTGAGCGAGTTGGTTGTGCAATCCATCCATCATTGTAGGTAAAATTGTCATGTCCCCAACCTCCCTATGCATGCACCGGACGTGGCGATCGGTGAGACCTCGATCGAGAACAGGTTGTTTGTTGCGAGTTGTTCGGAGGAACCCTGCTAACTAAGCATGGTGCATTTTTCCAGTAATCTAGAAGTGCCTTCATGTGCACCTGCTCAATGTCGATTTTGGCCTGCTGATTGCATATCTGGAACCATGTATCTTGAAACACTTCAATTTTATCAGCTAGAGAAAATTCATCAGAAGGATTTTGATGTTTAAAAACTATCTTGTTTCTAGCTTTCCAAATGTGAAAAAGAAGACTAATTCGAAAGATGTGCCACACTTTGGACAAGGGAAGAATAAATTTAATCTTATCCCCTAACAGAGCTTGCTACCAAGTAAGGGATTCATCCCAGAATTGGGAAAAAAAAGACCATCCCCATTCCCAGGCACTCCTTGCTCTTGTGCAAAACCAAAAAATATGAGAAGATTCATCCTCATTACAGAACGCACATTTAGGATTTGCAACTCCCAAGTGCCTGAGTCTGTCTCCTAAGGGTAAACTTTGAAAGAGAAGGCTCCAAGCAAAAAATAATAATTTTGGCTCAAGAAAGGAAGACCAAATCGTCTGAAATCGAGCCTTCCAACCAGAAACTGCCACTAGGTCACCCCATTTATCATTAAGTCTAGGGACCATTGGCAACATTGGGGAGAGCCACTCGTAACCCAATTTAGCCGAGTAATTCAACAAGGGTATATCCGAAAACTAGGACCAATATTTCCACCATGGCCTCTGAGAGTGCCACCCACACTTGCCACATGGAAAAGGGGATAATATCAATTATTGTGTCATAAGTGAGCTTGTCACCAATGCTCAACTGAAATTGTTGTTTAAATTTTGATTTCATTAAAGAGAGGTAATTCATCATTATATGAAAAGTTAGTGTTGTAAAGCATTAAATTATTTCTTCTTTATGAAAAATCTATTTCATTAAAGAGGGATAATTAATAATGACATTTTGAGGCCATTATTTTAAGGCAATAAGTTGCTCTCTTTGTGAAAGTTAATTTCATCAAAGAGGGATAATTTATTTATTATATCAAAGGCTACTATAGCTACAAAGCGGGTTGTCCAAATTATTCCATGTTGAGATTTAAAGCAAATTTAAAAAGAATTCTTTCATCTTTTGAAATTCATATTAAAGATAGGTTTTAATCTTCTACTTCATGTTTAAAGTAGGATCTAATGCAAGATAAAACTTGTTTAGAATCTACTTAATAAAGAAAGATAAAACCTACCTAAAATCCTACAAGATAAAAGGAATTAAGGCACTACATCGTGGTCATATGAGGGCCAATTCACATTTGCTTTTATTTAGTTTCATGAACAATCATAAGTATGGCATAATAAAATACACCAACACATGCCCCTTGTTAACAGTTACTTGCAATCACTAAGGTGTTCCTAGCATTGAATTGATATATCTTCATTGAGATTACTAATACACATGTGCAAATGCTAATGTAGCAAAGACTTTGGAGAAGGGGTTTTTGTTTAACTTCTTTGCAAGAGAGGGTTTTGGGAACAAAATCCTAAGGGAGAGTGTAATTTCATAATTGGGTAAAATTACCACTCAACAAGTCACCCACCAAGCATCATACTCTGGCATGGTTCCCACATCATATACATTCGGTATCACCATGTCCTCATCCAACCTGATATCCAAGAGATCGACCTGTGTCTGTATCCCACATACTCCCTTGACCCTCCAAATCATCAATGGTGGATCAGATAACCTCTATCATATACCAAATTGTATTAACATGTGGTAAAATAGAAAGAACTTAATCTAGGTCTAATAGCAACCAACAACCCATCTACACTATTTAACTTCGATCACCTCTTCCACATCCTTTACCCATACTAGTGCTCCTCTTCATGGACACTAGGTAATATCTTGAGGCCTCAAGCTCCCAAAATCCCTTTAATAATATAGTGCATTACCCTTGTAGGGCCTCTTCACTCGCGTCTCCATATATGTCTATCATCTCAAGGAATATGACACATCCTCCCCCATTAGCCTATATGTCTGATATGGCAATCCTACAAGCTTCATCATGGCTATATGCTCCCACGCCCATAGTTTTACCAACAAACTACAAATCAACCCTGTTTGTTGAGTCATCCTCACACCATGTAACTCCTTGTAGGTCTACACTAATAATGTTTGTGCCCATGCAAACCGTACTTCCCTCTTCACCATATCACATACAATACCAATCATGTTCTAAGGGAACCTCACCCCTGAAGAGTCTAGGAACACATAGCTCATAATAAAGACCATCACTAGAGTGTGTCTCAGTGATAAAACCTGAATATGCTAATAATCCCCATACAAAACACCCCTACCACCATAATCTACTACTTGACACACAAGTTTGAATGTCCTTTGCAATGCAATAATGTATCTCTATTGGCTCCCCCTGGCAACCATAATAGTAATACCCTCAATAGGTACCCTATAAATCTTATATATATCCTCTAAAGTAATAGTTATTTCTCCCATTGAGAAATGGAATATGTTCCTGTCTGGATCCCAACGCTCACACAACATCGATAGATATAAATAATCGTAGTAGATGGTCATCATGTATGCCGCTCCATAAAACCCTATCTTACACAACTAATCTTGGTCCCCTGTTATCCACACCCTCCTCAACTCATCCAATAACGATTGAAATTGATGTCTCAGTCGCATCTCCTTGATCTAACATTATTCACCATTGTCACATCAACCATACAAAAAAATCAGTTTGTACAATCATATGAATCCGTACAATCATACGACTCTATACAATAAATTCAAATTGGGTAGACTCGACTACCCATTTTTTTGAAACATACCCCCTCCTCACAATACTTCCTAATCTTGTTCAAAAATCCATAAACAATGTACACTTACACACCACATGCAAACATGCATATCGAACAACGTGCCACAAAGCAAACACACAAAATGCACAACACACATACATGCATGTAAACCCCAACCTCGTTCTCCATCTACCCCACATAACACTAACTAGCCTACCATTCTCCTATAGTTTTATTTCACTAACACTTGGACCCTAGGATTCATTTTATTTCTAAAATCTAAAAACATAGGAAAAATTCAACCTACTAGCATTGCACACCCTGCAATGTTAGCACTCGTCACACCCTCAACCATCTCATCAGTTTGTATTTTCTATTCGACAATATTTTGGATCATAAATTTACCCTCACCACTCTCCTAATTTACCTCAATCACATGACACAAATGAGGAGTGCATCCTACTATCGTGCCTTTATAGGTGCACACCACTCGATTATATAGATAGGTGCATTCAGTTTTGATTGCACCCCTCCATACGATTAGGTAAATTGTCGCCAAAATTTGCTCCATATCCCCAAATGTCGATCTTTATTGATTCCTCATATCCTTTTTCACACCTCTCTACCAACGATCATTTTATCAAGCAATTCATCATTATTTTTTGCTTCTTCACCTATCAACTCATCACTTGAGGGGGTAGATATCATATACTAAAGCCACCTCACACATGATCAATATTCAAACACTAAATCTTGGAATTCGCATTTATCCAAGAACCTTTGCCAAAGACTTACAAACCCTCCTTTACTGGGGCAAACAAAAGAAAAATGTATCTTGTCAATCAAACTCTAATTCAATCAAATTTGGTATGTTGTATGTTGATAACTACAAGCTTACTAATGTTTGAACGCTTTAACAAGATGGTCAATCAAGCCCATCGAAGAAATCATGAGTATACTTACATATGGTTGATCAGTATACCAACCCAAATGATCTCATCAATCTATCAAATGCAAAGTTTCAAGGATACTCATCCCTTCTACAATTGGGGCATCTTACATTGATCATAACAACAAGACAATCTTACGTCTACTCCCTCAATAGTTGATGTGGCATGATAAAGACCATAATCAATCATAATCAATCATCCATCATCAACTCACTTCTCCCACAATCAACCACCAATCTGATGTCATAAGTTTTTGCAATGCATCGTGTTCTCACACAACACAATACAAAAATGGATAAATATGAATACCTAAAAATCTTACATTATCCCTTACTCCATGCTAACAACTAATTAATTTACAAAGCCCTTCAAATTTGCATAATTTGCCTTAAAACACTATTCATCCTACTTAAACCCCTTTAGCCACTTAAGCCTTTTTCTATGCTCAACCCCTGGTCACCATATGACCACCCCTTAAGCCTAATCTAGGGATACTTCACCTAGTCTACCGTTTGACTACCCTAGCCTTCACCCAAGTCTAACCTTGGTTAACTCTTAACCTTGGTCAAACTCCACATAATAGTCAAACTCAAACTCAAGGTCATCCTAACCATGGTCAACCTCACCCTAGCCTAGCCTCCACCTCACCTTGGTCAACCCTAAACCCATGGTTAACCTAACTATGGTTAAACCTTAACTCTTGCTCCCCTCCACATCCCCATGTGCATTCAATGTCATAAATGACATTTGAAGACTTTTGCATTCAAGGCTTTGAAAGTATGGATGAGTCATCCTCCACGATGCCATAATGGAAAGAAGACTTTCATGTTCCATGCATTTATGAGGGATGGCTCACCTATGCCCATTTAATGTATATGGATGGTGTGGATCATTTTTACCACATGAACAAGTTGATAAGAAAATTTTAAAGAAAATGGCTAAGTCATGGAGAAGGTGCGACATTGCGCACTTACACTTGTGCAGCCTAAGAAGCCCTATGAGCCTTGCACATTCATGATACCACCCTGATGTCGCGGTCAACTTTGGTCAGTGGTACAAAATCAAAATAAAGTGGCTAAGTCATGGAGAAGGCACGACATCACATATTTATGCCATTTTGCGCTCATGCAGCATGGGGATCTCGACAAGTCTTGTGCATGCGTGACATTGCGATACTGCCTTGATGTTGCGATCAACTTTAGTCAGTGATCCAAAATCAAAAGTAGCAAATTCATGGAGAAGGTGCGACATCACGCACTTATGCCATTTCGTGCTCATACAGCCTAGGGAGCCCGATGAACCTTACGCATGCGTGGCATCGTGATACCACCTCGATATCGCAATCAACTCTAGTTAGTGGTACAAAATTAAAAGAAAGTGGTTAAGTCATGAAAAATGCGTGACATCACACACTTATACCATTTTGTGCTCATGCAGCTTGGGAAGCCTGATAAGCCTTGTGCATGTGTGACATCACGACACTGCCTCGATGTCACAGTCAACTCTGGTCAATAGGAGACCTAAAATAATAGGCTTAGATTTGATCTTGTCCATCTAAAATTAAGGGACTGGATTGATTCAAATATTTATCATAGGCATAAAATATAAATGCACAAGCAATGGGGGTAGGGGATATTCATTTCACTTGAGTGATAGGAAGTTTGAGATTTGAAATGCAAAATCAACAAGAAGATCCAAACATCGTGAGCCATTACGAATTTATGGTAGAAGGTGATTGCATGAACAAAGGTCAAATCAGAGTCAATCTTAGCCCATCACGCAGCCACCACGTGTGGATGCAATGAAGTTGCCAGTTGTAGTGAAGGGAGTGATTGATCAATGCAACATAGCAAAGAGTACCACATCTATACTCACTAGCTTAGCCCACTAAAACATTGTAATTGTTCTTGATCTAAGATTTTTGAATGAAAGATATTTCTATAAAAGGAGCTAAGTGTCCCCCTTTCAGGGGTCATCTCTTAAGCCTTTACAATCTACATGTATAAGCATTTTTGCTTCTCAAAAATACAAAGGGACTATTGTTTGACCTCCAAAATTCTCTCATGTATGTATGAATGAATGTTAGCTCATTTCTATCTTAAAACTTATTGAATGATATACCTTTTATTTTGTAATATGGATTCTATGCACTTTATTCACTCATTCTGGAATGTGCTTTCGTAAGTTGAGATCTGATTAACTGAGAAATTTGGTTGGTCTATTAGGTGTCAAGTATATATTTTGATGGTTAATGCTTATATTTGCATATAGTTTGATGTGGTTTAATATGTGCCTCCATAAGTTCTAGCTTTAGTTGTATTTCCCTTTCTTTCAGTCCCTTTTTACCCACAATAGTTAGCTAGTTTTCTCAAGGAACCGGTCTACTCCAAATATTGAGCAGGAATCCTCTAGACTTTTTTGGTCATTCAATGTTGGTCAAGATCTGAGGGTGCACAACCTTTCTTTAAGCAAATTTTTAGACCAATAGCTTTTGGCACGCCCAATGGGACCCCTCACCACACCTATCAGATAATCAAAGTAATGATTCTTTATTATAGAAGCTTTCTTTTAATCACCTAGTGACTTCACTTCAATTACATACCTAGAAGTCCATCTATCAAAAAATAAGTCTAAAATTTACATGATTACAAGGCAAAAGGCCTATCAATCTGATGAACCCATTGAGTTCTTAGAATTACCTTTTAGAAGAGGGTAATATATTATATCTTCTCAGTCAAAACCTTCATCAAATCTAACTGAAGATCGATTAGACAACTCAATATTGCTCTTGTGAGACCACCAAATCCTCAAGCCAGTATAATCCTTGTGGTCCCTATTAATCTAGTTGCCACAATGGCCTAAAATACTAATCCATGTAACTACCCCACCTGGAATAGTACAGGCCCTTTAAATCTTGTCAACCATAATGCAATTCCTTAAGCATCATTAAAAGCCTTGTCAACATATGATGGGATTGGCAAAATTGTAATTAAACACTATCTGGATGTGGCATATTTAGTTGTTATACACAACATTGTGAATGAAGATATTATGATAAGATTTTTGGTTATATCTTTAAAAGGAAAAATCCTAAACTGGTATATAACCCTTCCAAATGGGAGTATAACATCTTGGGATGCTCAAGCTAAAAATTTGATAGAGATATTTAATGAGCAAGCAGATCCATTTTCCCTACTTACCCAGTTTATAGTGAATTTAGAAACATCCACAAGAAGAAGTGATTGATTTCAATATTAGATTCAGCTGTACGTGGAGTAGAGTGCTCGATGGCCTGCGACCAACCAATGAACAAGCTCTCTATTATTTAAGAGATTTTAGCTTAGATATGGGTCTGATGATCAGGTAGTCAGGTGTCATCATCTTTTATCAAATATTCCAAGAAGTAATAAAAGTAGAAAGGGAACTAATTGCCATAGGTAGGTTGCCTCCTAAATCCATAATGCCTATATTTCATGATGTCATCTATTGAGCAGGTGTCAATTTTGACAAGATCAGGGAAGAAACCTTTGTAGGTGGACCCTAAGCAATTGAATCCTTTAAAGGTCCTCTTAGAGGCAGAAAAGTAGACTAAAAAGCTACCTATTGAGAAGGAACGTGCATAAAGGCCGATACAACATTAGCAAAAGGAAACCAAGAGGATTGAAATTTAGTCAAAAGAGGTTGAAGCTCAGGATCAATCAAGAGATAAATTAATATATCCTTCGCTTACCAAGAGGTATAGGATTGAAGCTACTCAAGAGTACAAAAGCAGGTATGATGAACCTACTAAAGAGCAAAGAAAATAGTTTGATGTTTTTGGTTTCAATATTGTAGAAGAGTTGAAAAAGACTCCATCTAAGGCCAACATGTATGATGCCTTACTTATCCCTGGATAGATTGATTTACTATAAGCTTCTCTCAAATCAATCAAGAATCAAGGGAAGGCTCACCCTGAGTTAAATCTAGCCTAGATAACCCAATACTAGGAGCTGGTAAAAATATAACCTCTCATTTTTATTTGTCTCTGTAAATGGAAGGATGGATTGTCCACAACTACATGATTGATTCAGGGGTAGCTACATTAGTTATACCTAAAGTTGTATGTGCTATTATGGGCATGGAATATACAAGAAGCATCCCTGGTATCTTACAACTTGATGGCACATCAATCAAGACAGTCAGGGTAATTAAAGATGTACCTATGGTTTTGCACAAGCTGCCTCAAGTCAGTCATTTAATAGATTGTGGTGGTATATTTGGAACTCTATTTTGGGATGTGTTTATCAATATAGTTTACTGTTTATTTGGGTGGCTATATATCACTTGACTATTCTCACATGGAAATTCCTTATAAGGGTAGAAGGGCCAAAATCTACTTGGATAAGCCTTCATAATTCCATGTTGACAAGATGAAAGAAGGTAACCAACAAGCAGGTACAGTTAGCATGATAACTAAGGAGGAAGATTTGATGGAGGAAGTTATAGATGAACTTCAGGTAGAGGATTAGTTCTCCTTAAAATATTTTAATGCCATAATTGAATCACGTATTGGCACATATACCATTTTGAAACTAGAGGAACAGAAACCAGACATGCAATCTAAATAGGATTATATTCCTAATCAAATTTGGAAGCTCTACTTTGATGGATCTAGATGCAAAAATGGGTTTGGAGCAGGTATAGTCATGATATCACCCATTGGAGCTCAGTGGATATTTTCATATAGACTCACATGGAGTTGCACAAACAATGCAACAAAATATGAGGTATTGTGCTTAGGACTCAAGCAAGCTGAGAAATTGGGAGCTAAGCAACTGTAAATATTTGGTCACTTAGAGCTGGTCATAAACCATATTATAGATAAGTGCTTTAGCAAACAACATTATCTCAAAGCCTATAGGAACAAAGTTTGGGATCAACAGGAGGCCTTTGAGGTATTGAATATCAAAGCCATCCCAAGAGAATGCAATACTCATGCTGACATACTAGCATCAATTGGGGCTAATTATTGTCCAGTATCAAATGTCATACATAAAGAAAGAACAATAAGGCTAGTTTATGACTAATTCTGAGTTACCAAATATTTGCAATTTCTTAGCCCCCAATAATAGGAATTGTGCAAGGACTTCAAGGACATCATTACTTAGATATATGATGATCTCAAAGTATATAGTAAAGAAATTATTCAACATACTATTGAGCTTGAACCTGATGCAAAATCCTTTAGACAAAAATAAAGGCCTATCAATCCAAAAATAGAAGTCTTAATGAAGTAGGAGTTGTTAAAACTCTTGAATGCTAAGATTATTTACCCCATTAAGCATTCAACTTGGGTTGCCAATTTGGTGCCATTCAAAAAGAAGAATGGAAAAATTTGTTGTGGATTTCAAAAATCTAAATAGGAACTCCCTAAAGGATCATTATCCCTTACCTCAGATTGATCAAATATTGCATGTTATCATCGAGGTAGAAAGGTTTTCCCTATTGGATGGGTTTTCTAGTTTTAATCAGATATGGATCTATGATGAGGATTGATACAAAATAATATTTACAATTAAATGGGGGGCCTTTACATATCCAAGGATGTCATTTGGTTTATTTAATGTTGGGGCTACATTTTAAAGAGCTATGAATCTAGCTTTTGGGTAACTTTCCAACAAGATAATAATCATTTACCTCAATGACATGATAGTATTCTCGCTTAAAAAGGAGGAGAGAATATACAACACCTCAAGCAGGTATTTGGAATATGTAGGGAATTTGTCATTTTTTTGAATCCCAAGAAGTCTATTTTTGTTGCAAAAGAAGGCAAATTGTTGGGACATGTGGTGTCTAAATCAGGTTTGAACATTGATCCAGATAGAACAAAATCCATTTTGGACCTTCCTTTGCCAAAAAATAAGAAAGGAATCCAATATTTCTTTGGAAAAATCAATTTTGTGCGCAAGTTTGTTTCAGATTTTGCACAAATAGTCAAGCCCATGGTCGATATGCTTAAGAAAGATGTTGACTTTAAATGGAAAGATCTCAGAAAGAAAGCATTCAAGAATATCAAAGGAGAAATATCCCAAGCTCTTGTTCTATTCAATCCTGACTACTCAAAGGATTTCATATTATATGTTTTGGAGCAGAGGAAAGTTATGCAGCAGTACTCATCCAAAAAGGTGAATATGATAGTGAGCAACTAGTTGCATTATTGAGCCAAACACTGCAAAGCCATGAAAAACATGTATATGCAGTGATGAAATCCTTAAAAAAGCTTAGAGACTCCTTAAAAAAGCTTAGATACTTTGTCTCTCAGAGCAAAAATCTTATTTACGTGGTACACCCAAATGTTAGAAATTTTGTCATTCAAGGGGAACTGGGAGATAAGAGAGTTGGTTGGATGAAAAAAATCCAAGATTTTTATATTGAAATAAAGCTAACAAAGTTAGTAAGAGATAGAGTTCTTTGTCAACATTTGGAAGAATTAGTTGTACTTAACTCAAATTTGCTAATAGAGGAGCAGGTGCAACCAACTAAATAGAAAGAAGCACAAGCATTGCCAGGCTCCTATATTGAGCAATTGACACACTACTTCAACTCTGGTAGATGCCCATAGGGCTTAAATCCATCTTAGAGATGCAAGTACAAATTATAGGTAAGGAAGTATGCATTATTTGATGGCTTCCTATATCAAAAAAACTTTGATGGAGTGTTGTTGAGATGCTTACATTATGATAAAGTATAAGAGGTCCTCAAGGAATTTTATGTTGGATTCTTAAATTGACATTATGCAGTATAAACAATGAAAAAAAATTCGAAGGGCTAGTTACTATTGGCCTTCGATTTTATCTGACGCTTTTAAGTTGACTAGGTCTTGTGACAAATACCAAAGGTTCGTAGGTAAAAACAAGCACTTTGCAATGCCTCTTCAACCAATTGTTGTTGAATAACCTTTACAATAATGGAGATTGGACTTCGTTGGTGCAATCAATCCAAACTCATATGCTAGACATAAATACATATTAACTGCAACAAAATACTTCATGAAATGGTAGAGGAAAAAGCTATGAAGCATGATGATCAAGATATAGTCATTAAATTCTTGGAGAGATTGATTACAAGGTTTGGTATTCCTTCTACTATTGTTTTAGATAATGGTGGATCATTTATTGGAGCAAAAATAAAGGATTTTGTTGGTAAGTATGGAATGATTCATATAAGTATTATCAATAAAATGGCCTAGCAGAAGCTACAAACAAAAGGCTTATAAAAATATCAAGAGAAATATTGATGAAAATCTTAGAAGTTGGCACTTATTGCTAATCAAGAATTATGGGCAGATAGGATCACCCCAAAGAAGTCACTCAAAACATCTCCTTATGCATTGGTGTATGGCAAAGAGGTAGTTCTCCCTATCAATTTGTAGCTTCCAACACTTCAATTTGTTAGTGAAATGGAATCAGAAAATTTTTAGTCAATGGAGAGGAGAATGGTTGAATTGGTCCAACTAGAAGAAAAGAGAGAACAAGCATACAACAACTTGTATCATCATCAGGGATTTATCAAAATATGGTTTGACAAAAAGACATATCCCAAGATATTCAAGGAAGGAGATCTTGTCTTAAAATGGGATGCTGATAGAGCAAAACCAGGGGCTCATGACAAGTTTGATGTTATGTGGTTTGGACCATATATCATCGAACATAAGAAGGATGTTAATGCTTTTCAATTATGTGATCTGACTGGTAGATTGTTTTCTATCCTAGTAAATGGATAGTACTTGAAACATTATGCCTAAAGTGCTACCAAAAAATTGTGATTTCGTGCATTATCACCATGTTATGATTATGCAAGATGGGATGTCAAACGTACCATGTAGTTATGTGACACCGTGATATCGTCTCAACATTTCAGATAACAAGGTTAAGTGATAAAAGTCAAAGGAAAATGACTAACTCATGGAGCAGGTGTGACATTGTGCACTTACATCATTTTGTGCTTGTATAGCCAAGGAAATTTGATAAGCATTGCATGCATGTGATATCGTAACATCGCTTTGACATTACGGTCAAATGCTACTCTAACACTTGCAAGGTAAATTACAAATTCGCGTATTCTTCCCATGTCACGCTCAAACAGGTTGGCCAGCTTGGTGATGCATGCAACTACGTGGCATCAAGACATTGAGGTATTTTTTTAGACAAACAGTCAAATGATAAAGGAAATTGGGATTGCAACATCACAGTAAATTTTTTGCATCATAATCACGACATCTAGTCAGTCATGATATTGTGACATTTTGTCAAGTCGTTATTATGCACCATGTCGTATTCAATCAATCAAACCCAATAACTCAATGGATATGGATTTGAAATTTGATTGTCAAAGTGCACTAATGCCTACAGGGATCATTAATGCACCACTCATTCAAATTCAATGAAGAATTATGCTTGCACACGAATCAACAAGAGAAAGCCATGCCACTTTAGCCGCAAAAAAGCAACCCAACAATTGCATTAATAGTGGTGGTTTCATTAGGAGGTTTTGCCAAGGTATTTAAACAAGGTCCTACTTCATAACCCCTTGTTGAAACCCTTTGTTTTCTTATACCTCACAAGTAATTTGCAGTGCTCAATAGCTCAAAAGCATCATGTAAAAAATTCCAAAACATCATGGCTTCTTCTTCATCCGTTGCTAAGAAAAAAACTAAATCCAAGGATGAGAAGGTGGGTGTATTTTATTATGGGGATACAAAAATTGTAGATACAAATATGGCATGGAAGGATGATCACAAGCTAAGGTATGATGCAAAAAATAGGTTGTTGACAGGTATTTCCAAATCTAGTCCTAAGGGTTTTGTTGCTCGTAATTTTTTATCTTTTTATGTTTGCACGTTTGTTCACCCATACCCTGAGCTAGTCAATGCCATAGCTCAATATTTCGACACCCAACAAAGGGTTGTAAAAAATAAACAGGGTAGGGCCCTTTTCACACTCTCCCCCTATTTTTTTTCATGTGGTTTTGCCATGGGTATGCTCTCTAATGTGCCTCATAAATATTTTAAAATTAATGAATAGGCCAAATACTACTTTCTAAGCAAACATGCATATGGGGTAGGCAATTCAAGGATTGGTTGTAGATAGAGCTAAAGGATGTTACTATAGGGGATAGTTTACCCCAAACCTCAATCAAAACAACAAGTTTTAAGAACCTTGAAATGTACTCAATGTTGGTCATCCTAGCAGGGTTACCTTCAGATAAATTGATAGCCACTATGTATTTAATTTCCAATTCTAAATTCTATGACCCTGTGGTCATGGATAGCAGCACCCACTCAACTTTCTTTAATTGGGCTCATTTCCTTTTTGTCCAAATTCACAAGCAGTTGTGTAAGTTGAAAAAGAATCCTGGTGGCACTAGCGGTACCTTTAGGCACTATTCCCATTTGGCCTAGGCTTTCTTCTATCATATGGTCTCATAAATGCCTTGGATAGGTGTAACGACTACAGATGTGAATGGGGATCCCTTATCAGTTTATGAGTGGAGTGATGTCTTGCATAGATCACAATCCTACTATAACTTTGCTAAAGAATATTTAGAGCCAGCATAGGAAATATTTCATGGTGAAGTGCCTAGATTATTTCCCAAATTTAAGAGAGTACTACAAAATCCCAATGCAGAGGGGGAAGTTTTCTTCTTTTTGATTAAGGGCACAGTCATTCGCCTGTACAATTTCACAGGTAAACCTTTTCTTCTGCCACACTTTGTTATAGAAAGAAATTTCACCCTGGAATACTATAGGCAAGTTGAATATACTAACTATGTATATGACACTAGGGTAGGAAAGAAAGGGCTTTACAACTATCCTTTTTCTGTTGGAGGAGTAGCAGTGACAAAGAAAGGCCAAAATGAACCTATTACTAAGGCCATGAAAAAATTGGGGTTACTGGAACTTCCTCAAAGATGGTGGTATGACCCCATAGATTTTTTGAGAGGCTCAATCTGATAAATGTCGCTAGGGCTCCACAGTTTGAAAATACTATTAGGTCTTATATAGATGCGTGTAGAAACAATAAAGAGGATTAGTAATTGTAATGGCATGTGAGTAAGATGCAGGCATTACCGCCATGGATGAACTGTTATGATCAAATTATAGACTATGACCCTGAGCATCAACCTAACCACATTCTTCAGTAAGACAAGATAGCCACCATGCAAAAAAAGATTGGTTGGATTGAAGCCAAGATACTAGAGTGGTGGATCATGAGAGTTGAGATAGACATGATTGGTTCCAGATATCCCATCAAGGTTGATGATGAGTTTTCAAATAGGTATGATGGAGCACATCAATCCTAGGTAGATGATGATTGGAGAAGAATTGCTTTGGGTTTTCAAAAAACATAAAAAAAAGCAAGTGCAACAAAGGGCCAAGCTCCAGGGGAAGCTATTGATAAGGGAAAATAATTTTAGACTATTTCCTCTAAATCCTAGGAGTAGGCTACTGCCCAAATCACTCCTTCACATATTGCACAGGTCTATACCCCCACGAAGCAATAATTGGCAACATATTCAAAGGGAGCTAAAATAATGTAATTAATGGGCTATTCAGGTATGGATCTGGGCAAGAATACCCAAGGAAGTGCTAAGATACCATAAGGAGAGTAGAAAGCAAAGCATATGGGCATGGGGGTAGAAACCTTACAACAAGATGTAGACAGGGTAGCTGATTCAGGGTTAAATTTTTTTGTTGCAACTTCGCTATCATAAGATCCTCCTACAAAAAGGAAGGGACATTAGAGGTGTAGCAACAATATGACAACACAATTACTTGACATCCTTCTCCAATTAGTTATAAAAGAAAAGCTAAATACTTGGCAAGGAAATTGTCTTCACAAATAAAGGATGTCACCAAGAATAGGAGAATAGAAAAGCCAAGAGTTATTCAAGGACCATCCATGGATCCTCCACGAGCATAGTAGGTGTAGCAAGATGGACCAAACAGATTCAACACACCACATCTCTGCCAAATATGTAATAGGTATTATAGATATCTCTAACTCTCCTTCTCCTTCTCCTTATTATTCCCCAATAAAGTATCCCTCCCATTATGAGCATCAACATGATCCTTCTCCACCACTTTCTTCGCACATTCCATATTTTGAAGTGCAACCTCCACCATCTCCATCGCACACCTCCACTATATTGGCACCAACCATGACTCCCCCTACAACTAGCATCCCCTCCATTTTTTCTTTTATTACTCCACCTCCTTTCTATTTCTTGCAATTCCTAACTATCACATTTGTTGCTCCAACCAATCCCACCATCAATGCTTTAAAAAAAGCAAAAATTTTAGTGACCTTGCAAGAAAATGGTGGAATGAGAAAGAGGCTTAGACTTCCAACAAGGTTGCCTATCCAAAGGAAAGAATGGTTATTGATCCAGCTTCTATGTAGAGAACCAAGATGAAGGTCACTCCCCTGGTCAATAAGCCTAAAAAGGATATGACCATTGATGATTATTAGGTAGAAGCAATCACTAAAGACCTTAACCAGGTACCCATGGTGGAGGGGTTAGTGGCTGTAAAAAATTATATGGATACAATCTATGTTCAAGGAGACCATTATAAATCAAAGTTTGAAAAGTTGTAGGAAGAAGTTAAGGCCTCTACAAAACATCAGAATATGGTGGAGAAAGCTCTTAGAGGTGAAGTAAAAAAGTGGCAGGAAATATACCAAGAAATGACCAAGTTTAAGCATGAAGCTGAAGCCTCCAACAAGCAGAATGAGGCTCTATCTAAACAAGTAAAAGCTTTATCATAACAGGTTCAAAAGCTTTAGCAGTAAATTCAGGATGAAAACGCCAAAGGGGGAGAATTCTCCAAGGAAAAGGTAAAGGAGTTAAGAAAATAATTGGCTAAAGAAATCCTAGAACCTACTCTCAAAGCTAGACCTATATTGCTCTTTATGGATGAAGTGGGAAAATAAATAATTGAGGCCAGGGCTAGTATTAAGGACATTCAAAAGGAGGCACAACCAAAACTACCCATAGCTATGAAAATCTAGGGATGGGCTAAGAGCAGACTGGACTATATGGCTAGATAAAATTTTTTCAGAGAATGATCTACTAAAATAATGGCCAATTCCATCTTAAGAAAATTTAAACTAGCAGCTCAGGGGTCAAGGTTGGTCAAGGGGCTCAAGGCCAAAGTCAATTTGATGATGAAGTATTTGGAGAGGGCTAATGCTTTGGGATTATAGGGATTCTAGGATGAATCATTTTAGGTTATGAATGAGGAAGCACTCTAAGTAGCTTTGATGAAATTTATAGAGAATGGAGCTGAAATCGAGGAATGAACAATGTCTATTCAGTCAGAACAAGTTATACACTTGGTTTAGAACCTCATCGAAATAAATCTTTGTATAAATAAACTGGCTAATAGAGTGCCACATCTTAGATATGAGAATGTTTATGAATTACAATACCTTCATATGCGATTGCTTGAGATAGTTGATCCCACCCCCGAAATTTGGACTCAAGCCTATACAATTTACAACAATATTGCCCTAACCATCCAGAAGGAGCAAGAAGGCAAAGAGACAAGTGTTGAAGAGGGAAATAAGGGCAAACATAATAATGAAGAAGTAGAAAATATAGAAGATGCCACAAAAGAGGATAATAAATAAGAAGACCAAGAAGGAGATGAAACTAAAAAGAAGCAATCTCTTGACCCTTGAATCCATCCATCCACTCCTAAGTTCATTTCATTTATTCTTTCATTCATGCGCCCATTTATTCCTTTTTCACTACCATTTTATTTCATTCACTCCATTCAAATTTTGACTTTGTTTTACCTAATGTATAAGGCCCTGGGTCCTGAAGCCTTGCAAGAAGGCTACCCTAAGAGACACCAAGAATGTGGGTCATTTTGACCACAACAACAAGTTGATAAGAAAATTGTAAAGAAAATGGCTAAGTCATGGAGAATGCGTGACATTGCACACTTACGCCATTTCATGCTCGTGTAGCCTAGGGAGTCCGACAAGCCTTGCGCATGCACAAAATCATGATACCACACCAATATCGCCATCAACTCTAGTTAGCAGTACAAAATCAAAAGAAAGTGGCTAAGTCATAAAGAAGGTGCAACATCGCGTACTTACGCCATTTTACGCTCGTGCAGCCTAGGGAATCCAAAGAGCCTTGCACATGTACGACATTGCAACACCACCCCGATGTTGTGGTCAACTCTGGTCAATGGTACAAAATCAAAAGAAAGTGGCTAAGTCATGGAGAAGGTGCAACATCGTGCACTTATGCCATTTTGCACTCATGCATCCTAGGGAGCCCAACAAGCCTTATGCATACACGACATCGTGACACCGCTCTGATGTCATGGTCAACTCTAGTCCCATATCAAAATAAAGTGACTAAGTCATGGAGAAGGCATGATATCATGCACTTATACCATTTTGCACTCATGCAACCTGGAAAGCCCGACGATCCTTGCGCATGCACGACATCGCGACACCACCTTAATATCGCAGTCAACTCTGGTCAACAAGAGACCTAAAACAACATGCTTAGATTCAATCTTGTTCATCTGAAATTAAGGGACTGGATTGATTCAAAAATTCATCATAAGCATATAATATAAATGCACGAGTAGCGGGGAAGGGCATATTCATTTCACCTGAGTGATTGAAAGTTCAAACTTTGAATGCAGAATCAATGGGAAGATCCAAACATCATAAGTCGTTACAAATCTATGGTAGAAGGTGATTGCATAAGCAAAGGTCAAACCAGAGTCAAGCTTAGCCCCATTATGCCCATCACGCAGTCACCATGCGAGGCTGCAATGAAGATACCAGTTGCAATGAAGTAAGTGGTTGATCAATGCAACACAATAGAGAGTGCCACATGGCTATTCATCAACTTAGTCCACTAAAACATTGTAACTATCCCCGATCTAGAATTTTTGAATAAAAATTATTTTTGTAAAAGGAGCTAAGTGTCGCCCTTTCAGGCATCGACTCTTAAGCATTTACAATCTACATGTATAAGCAATTTTATTTCTAAAAAATACAAAGGGACTACTATTTGACCTCCATAATTCTCTCATGTATGTATAACTGAATGTTAAATCATTTCTATCTTAAAACTTGTTGAATAATATATCTTTTATTCTGTAATCTAGTTTTAATGCACTTTATTCATTGGTTCTGGAATGTGCTTTTATAAGCTAAGATTTGATTAACTAAGAAAACGAGTTGGTCTATTAGGTGTCAAGTTTATATTTGCATGTCTTTTTATGTGGTTTAATCTATACCTCCATAATTTCTAGCTTCAACTGTATTTCCATTTCTTCTAGTCCATTTTTACCCATAATAGTTAGTTACTTTTCTCAAGGAACCGACTTGCTCCGAAGATTAACCAAGAAGCCTCTAGGATTTTTTAGTCATTCAATGTTGGTCAAGGTTTAAGGGTGCACAACATTTCCTTAAGCAAATTTATAGACCAACATATGGGTGAGGAATTCTCTCACCCAAATCCATTTATGAGGTACAACACACCATGCCACTTCATGGGACACCTCATAAGACACCTCAACCCCCTTGACCTTGGACAAGTCTATAAATATAAGGCCATTTTTATCATTTGAAGATATAACACATTTACATACCCATAATCTATATAAACCACCTTAGACTCTAATACACTCAACACTCACTTGCCATCAACCACCATGGATGCCCACACATCTCTATCACCATTATATTTTGAATGATAAGTTGTGCTTAGTTACAGGTACAAAAGATCACTCGACGCAAATGGAAAACTGTAGCAACATGAGAAGGACCTACACAACACAAGAATCCTCTATCTGGTTAACACAAGATCAATCATATGGACATGTATGTTCAAACGGTTGTACCCAAGGGTAAAAACCCCTCCAAAGGCCCATTAACTATATCATTAACTATAGTAAAAATAGTTAATGATATTTACAATGGTAAATAATGAAATAACCTAGTGGTAAAAATAGAAACTACTTTTTACCCTAACATCCCCCCTTATTACATTATTTTTGAAATACATAGTGTATTTCTGAACAACTCAAATTTGACACGTCCAAGTGCCTTTGTGAAGATGTCTGCAACCTGTTCGTCAGTGGGAATGTAGTGAAGCTTGATGTTGTGTTTAGGAACTTTATCACAAATGAAATGACACTGTGTGTCAATATGTTTGGTGTGATCATGGTGAACTAATTCTTCACTATGTTCAAAACACCTTGGTTGTTGCAGTACAAGTGAATTGAAAGTTTCTTGGGTAAACCCATACTTGCTATGATGTGACTCAACCATATAGCTTTGCACACGGTATCTCGTGTTGCGCGATATTCTGCCTCTATTGAAGATATAGCAACCACCTATTGCTTCTTGTTGTGCCATGAGACAGGTCCGGATCCTAGATGAAAAACATATCCAGTTGTTGACTTTCGGTCATCTATTGATCCAACATAGTCAGAGTCTGAAAAACCCTGTAAGAAGAATTTGTCATTCTTCTTATATTCTAAACCATACTCCATACTACCATTGATATAGTGGAGAACACGTTTTGCTACTTTCCAGTGAGAAACTTTGGGTTCTTGCATGAACCAAGAAAGATAATTCACAGCAAATGTGATATCTAGTCTAGTATTTGTCAGGTATATAAGGCTCCCAATCATTTGACGATAAAGAGTGCCATCTACCTGAGGTGAATCATCGTATCATGATAACTGAAGTGCTTGTTCCATTGGTGTTGCTTTTGGCTTACAATCAGTCATTCAATACTTTTCTATTAGTGTCTTGGCATACTTCTTTTGAGTTACCCTTAGGTAATTCTTTTTCTGTTCAATCTCTAGACCAAGATAATAGTGGAGAAGTCCCAAATCTATCATATCAAATGACTCTTTCAAGTCATTCTTCATGGCATCTATCAATGTCTCTGAGTTATCGATTATGATCAAATCATCCACATAGAGTACAAGTATCACTATCTCAAAACCAATGTTCTTAACATAGAGATTTGCATCTGAAGGACTTCTCTTAAATCCATGTTGTATAAGGTGATTATCTATCTTTGTATACCATGCTCTAGGGGCTTGTTTCAACCCATACAATGATTTAACCAATTTGTAAACTTGTTGCTCATGGCCTTCCTCAACAAATCCTTGTGGTTGAGTCATGTATACTTCCTCTTTTAAATCACCATTTAGGAAGGCACTCTTTACATCCATTTGATGAATTTTCCATCTGTATTGTGTTGCCATAGCACAAAGAACACGAATGGTGGTCATCCTTATAGTGGGTGCAAAGGTCTCTTCATAATCGATGCCTTCCTTTTGAGCATAGCCCTTTGCCACAAGGCGGGCCTTATGCTTTTCAATGGTTCCATCTGCCTTGTATTTCATTTTGTAAACCCATTTACATCCTATGGGTTTCTTACCTGAAGGTAAATTAACCAACTTCCATGTGTTGTTCTTGATGAGAGATTTATATTCATCATCCATAGCTGCCCTCCATTGTGGCTCACTAAGTGCTTCTTTGACCGTGGAGGGTTCATGTTCATCATATGAAGACATATAGACCCTCTCATCATCAATCTCCATGTCTTATCCACTATCAATCTCTCTATCTACAGAAAGCTCTTTGAAATGTTGGCAAAGGTCATCAACTGTAGGTGATGCTTCTGCGCTCTTCTTCTTAGACATGCTGCAAGTTCGAGGATGATTTAGAGTAATATCAGGAGGTGAGGTCAATTTTGAATATCTCATCGTACTTGTATACCATTTTGGCACCTTTTTCTGAGGTGGAGGAGTTTGTTTCTATGGCTCCTCATCTTCCAGGTATACATTTGATGTGATGTCAAGTGTGAAAGCCTCATTGAACACCACATCTCTACTTACGTGTATTTTCTTGTTTCTAGGGTCATACAATCGATACCCTTTAGAATATTCATCATATCCAAGAAAGATGCACTGTAAGGTTTTCTCATCTAGTTTCTTTCTCTTTTTCTTAGGTATATGCATAAATGCCTTACACCCAAAAAATCTTAGATGAGAGATGGAGGGCTTCCTGCTGCTCCATGCTTCCTGTGGAGTTATATCTTTAAGGGCCTTTGTGGGTGCCCTATTCAAAATATATATGGTTGTTGTGACAGCTTCTACCCAATAGCATTGCTCAATGTTTGCACCTTTAAGCATACTACGAACCGTTTCCATGATGGAACGATTTCTCCTTTCAGAAACTCCATTTTGTTGTGGAGAGTAGGTTGTGGTGAGCTATATTTTGATCCCATGTTTGTGCAAAAATGAAGAGAATTCATTTGAGGTATATTCCCCCTCGATCAGAATGGAGGGTCTTTATGTAGCATCCTGACTCTTTCTCAACTAGTTGCTTGAACTGTTGAAAGTAAAAGAATGCTTCTGATTTCAGTTGAAGGAAAAAGACCCACATTTTTTGTGAGTGATCGTCCACAAACAATTGATAATACCTTTTTCCTCCAAATCTTGGTGGCATGGGACCACACAAATCAGTGTGTACTAATGCCAACAGTTTGGTAGCTCGAAATGAGCTAGCTTCAAATGGTGCTCAGCGTTGCTTGCATGCTAAGAAATCCGAGCATATGGGCAATGTAGATGAAAGGGTAGGAAGTCCTTTCACCATTTGAGATTTACTTAGCTCAAGTAAATACCCAGTATTTAGATGCCCAAATATCTTATGCCAAAGAGAAGTGACCTCCTTTGTGTTGACCACCATGGCAACATGAGGTGTTGAAACAACATCTAATGTGAACAAGCCATGCTTGTAAGAACCGGTTGCTATGTGTTTACCTTGCTTGGTGATATAGCAACGTTTTAGTCCATTTTCCACTTTGAAATTGACAACCATTTTTTTATCCAGGATTTGTGGAACTGACAACAAATTGTTTGTCAATCCTGGAACATAAAGGATATTTTCAATGTGACACTTTCCATCTGGAAGGGAAATAGATATATTGCCTTCTCCCTGGACACGATAGGTCTTATTATCAACAATTGTAATTGGTTTGCCTTCTCATGCCACAAATATCTCAAACCACTTTTTATCACCAGTCATGTGTTTGTTGGTGCCTGAATCAATGTACCAAATAGAATCTTGTGTTGTAGAATCTGTATGGGTCATAAGCACTTTGTGTGCTCTTTCGGAATTAGAATCAAAAGTTTCAATAGCAACATTGCTTTGTTGTCTATTCTTCTATTGTGGCTTGTTTTTGCCCTTCTTGTTTTGTTTGTTCTTAAACCAACATTGATTGGTGTCATGGTTGTCCATTTTGCAATTCTTGCAATATTTGCCTTGTGACTGAGATTGTTTCCCTTTATCTTTTGTGGATGAACCTGAAGATGAACCTCCCTTTTTGTAATTACCTTTGTTTGTGCCACTTTGATTATGTGAATAAAGTGCATTGTTTGTCACTTCATCACTTTGGAGCTGATTTGCTTCTTCTATTTGAAGCAAGTTGACCAACTCCACAAAGGTGACCATTCTTTGAGAAACATTTAGGGAAGTGATTAGCATCTTAAAGGATTTAGGAAGAGCCCTCAAAATTACTGAAGTGAGAATGGTGTCTTCTACTTTAGCTCCTAAAGAATTGAGCTTAGACTTCAGTTCTGCCACTCTGCAGAGAAAAAGTTCTACTGATTCACCCGACTTCATATGGAGTGTATGAAGTTGGGTTTGAAGGTTGAGAATCGTAGATTGATTCTTTCCTTCAAAAATGGTGCATAAGGAGTCCCATGCATCTTTTCCATTCTTTGCCTCACAAATATGGGGTTGGATCTCATCAGTAGTTGCTAGGAGTATCAACATGAGAAGACGATTGTTCTTTTTATCCCATGCTTTTTGATCTGCTCCTGGTGATGTGGGTCTTGAATCAGTGCCATACACTAAATCCCACATCTCCTCTATAGTAAGAATTGCTTTCATCTTGGTCTTCCATGCTGAAAAATTAGAGCCCTTTAGCAATTGTGTATCATTTAAATATTTATTGATAGTTGCCATTTGAAGAAGGGTCTAGAATGGATCCAATATGATCTCTCTTTCTCTCTTGACTTGATATTTAATGGCACCTGCCTGAAAAATATTTGTGAAGGATTTATCAGTTTGAGGGAATTAAGCCAAACAAGAAGAAATTTTAGAGATAATTTACTCTTTAGTGATATTTAATGGCACCTGCCTGACAAATATTTGTGAAGGATTTATCAATTTGAGGGAATTCAGCCAAACAACAAAAGAGTAAGTTAGGGATTTTGATGAAAGAGAAAATATTAAGAACAAATTGGCTTTAAAACCTATGCAAAGGAGTTTACACAAATTATTGTGAAATTTTTGGGTTTTAGTGCTCTTGATTTTGATGACTTTTTAATTGCAAAAGACAAGAAAGTAATGCAATAATCAATCAAAGAGGACCCACAAAATTTTTATCACAAAGGTGTCAAATGCAATCGAAAATGCACCTTATTTATGAATGCCAATTTTTATTTTAGGTGTCGAGTAAAATCGAAAATGCACCTAATTATTAATTTTTGCAACAAAAGATGTGTTTGTTTTAAGCAAAAAATAATAATTTGAAAGTTCAAATTCTCCCTTCTTGTGTGTTACAATTTTTGCAAAAAGATAATTTATCAAAGATCAATCATCCCCCTTTGATTTGCAAAAAATAAAGTAGCTCACCTTTCAAGACAAGTCGACACACGACAAGCTTTTGAAAGGCTTTCCAGAACCAGTCGACAAACGACTTGGTTTTAGTGGACCCTTTGAGGCTTCAACACTCAAAAATTGGAGGGGCGTTAGGATTGAAAGGTTCTCGAATCCTCATGGGACCATAACTTCGATCCAAGCCCTTCCAAGGATCAGTGTAAGTGTTGAAATGAGGTAAACTTCTTCGATGCTCTCGAAGCATATGACGAAAATGAGATCTTGTTGTTTGTCATCGAAGTTCGTTCCTCTTTTTTATAACTCTTTGACGATGAAGAGCTTTCTTAATCCAAGGCTTTGTCTTCATGAAAGAAAACTTGTACTCTCAAAATGATTAGAAATAACAATTTTGGAGCAAAGTGATTTACAAATTTCAATGGTTTTGCAAAAGGAATTGTGTTTTGAATTTTGTCTTTGATCCCCCCTTTTGATGTGGAGAAAACAAAAAAAACATCAATTTTATACCTTTGCAAAAAATAACAAATAGCCTTCAAATTTTCTTTTAATGCCTCAAAAAAATGCCTTTGAATTCAATTTTAAGGTATTTTAAGTATAAATCAATTAATAACATAATTTATTTGGAAAATGAAAAATTTTAACCAAAAAATTAAATTATTAATAAAAAGATACTAAAAAAACTTAAAAAATACAAAAAAAAATAAATTATAAATAAAAAATTGTTTTACCTTTGCATTTTTTTTGTTTTATTAGGCAAAACAACTTTGCCTTGGAGTGTTGATGGGGTTCAAAACTGTGACCCTAAGGTGTCGAGGGCCTTAGCCCGACTCGATCAACCAGTCGGGCTAGGCTGGCCCGTGGAAAGGTAAACGCGTCACAGTTGTGTTAAACGATCGACGTGAAACCTTTTTTTTTTAAACCATCGCAAATATTTATCCCACATTGATTGTAAAATGAGATATTTGTGGTATAAAGGGAAAAAATCTCCCTTTTGTTGTTGATTGCATGCGGATAATTGCCTACCAAGCAGACCTTTTATCACCCAATGAAGCACGCAACCTTGATGAGCTACGTGTTCTTGAACGTAAACTCGATTGTGCCAAGTGTCATGTAATTAACCACCACATTGATCTACGTGTCCCCTCAGAGTTTGCCATGTGTCATGTTTGGGTAGCCATGTTGATCTACATGTTAGTAGTAGAATTGTCCATATGTTAGGTTACATGTCAGGTTTAGGTAGCCATGTCGATCTGCGTGTCAGGTTTAGGTAGCGAGTCTAGGTGTCAGGGCGCTCCTTCTCAAAGACCTTGGTCGATCGCCAAAGGGCGCTCCTACCTTCATGGAGAGGTCAACCGGTTACCTGTCACCATAGATATGTCTTCGATGGTCGAATGCTAGAGGGTGTGCCTGTCCTCCTTGAGCAGTTGGCCTGTGATCGCTCGTCGAAGAGGTGTCTCTAGTGGTCGGTCACCTCATTGAGCGGTTAGCCTTGATTTATTTATCATCGAAGGCTTGTCTTCGATGGTCGATGGGCGGTTTAAGGAGGGCGCTCCTACCCTCTCTTAGTCGTTCTATCGCCTACCTTCTCAAGGGCTCTATGGGCTCGAGAATGGTGTGGCAAAAAAAACAAACAAGCAACCTTAGGATAGAAAAAAATTAATGAAAAAACAAAATAAATCAAACCCTTCATGAAACGCATGGAATGAGAGTTCTTGCCTTGTCCAGCTTGGAACGAGATCGTCTCTCCCGCCTTGTCCAACACCTTGCTTCCTCCCTCCATGGCTTTGATGCCAATGATAGCAAATGATGAGTGCAAAATGTAATGCAAAATGATTAGCTTCAAATATATTAGATGGTAGGTTTATATAACATTAGCCATAGGCTTGAAATAGCCTAATGGCAACCGTTCCCCCCTTAGGTAGGTAACGCGTGAAATAGGAAGTCCCCCCTAAGTCAGCTAACAACTAGGATATTACGCTAACAACTAACCAGTTATTATTCACATAACAAATGTGAATAATCAACTTATTAACTATATCATTAACTATAGTAAAAATAGTTAATGATATTTACAATGGTAAATAATGAAATAACCTAGTGGTAAAAATAGAAACTACTTTTTACCCTAACAACTAGTAATTATTTTTTTTAATATAAGCACATACCGACAGGTACTTTCATATCCCTAACCAACATATGCATTAGTCTAGTGTTTAAGTTGATCGACTTTCTTATTCCCATATCTACTAAAGGATACGCCCATATCTATACCATACACATGTCCATTTGTGTAGGTATACTATGTGTAATGCAAATAAGCAATCCATCTCATCTTCCCGATGAGCTAACTTATCCCCTTCTATCAATCGAAGGAATACGCCCATCTCTATACCATACACAAGTTCATCTGTGTAGGTATACTACTCGTATTGCAAAATAAACAATCAGTCTCATCATTCATGATGAGCTAACTTATTCCTCCCATAGATATCCAAGTTTGTTCATAATTGTTTTGTTTTCCCTTTTAAGATTGTTCTAAGAGATCCTAATCCCCTAGGATCCTTTTTAACACATAATTGATAAACATGTAGAATAGTAATTCAACCATCCATTCTAAGTATGGTATAGTATTTCGTTTAACATACCATAACTACAATATTAGGTGGACGTTTTGGAATAAGCATTAACAAGTGGATATACATCATTCCTTCATATACTTTCAATTATATTTCCATCATAATTAAAAGCATTGCATAATTCATTGCAAACTGAGCATCTAAAGTATTTGGCATCCATCAAATACAAATTTATCCACATCATATAGCATTTTTAAATTCCATACACAACATCCATTTCACCATTGGAAAGTAAATAAACATCCACATAATTGCAAACCATAAAATGACACAACATGTATCCTAGGAAACCCGAAGGTAAAAACCCAACCTCAAATATATCCATTCATTATATTATCATAAATATTCTCCAATACAATCAATTTATGGAATTTCCACAATTCCATTTTCCAAAGCATCAATATAATGCACAAGAATTTCCACAATTCTTTATGAAAGAAAACACCATTCTTTCTAAAACAGTACATAAGAATTTCCACAATTCTTTATGAAAGAAAACACCATTCTTTCCAAATATTTTTTTAGTAACAACCTGTTTCATCAATCTAGAAATTATGCTACCAACATTCATATTGTATAAAATAAATATCAAGGAGGGACCCTATAATCCCTCTACATTTATATCATATCGTATAAAATAGGTTCACAAAAAGACCTTATAATTCCTTCAAGAATGAACTCTACGTTCATTCTTTTCCACAAATTGTTTTAATCAAAACCTAGAACTTCCACAATACTATAATGAAATTCTATGTTCATCTCATCAACTTAGAACTTCCATAGTTCTATCATCAGATTAGAACTTCCACAATTATGATATCATCTTAAACCTTCCACAATTCTAACCTTGAATGGCTACAACTATTCAATAAGCAAGGTAATATTCTCAAATGCATATTGATTGCCAAATTGCAACTATACAAAATGAAACAACCAATCATAGATCATGAGAAATCACTCACTTTTACTCTTATCTTCATCAATCAAGAAAGAGGATCATTTCATCAAATAAAGGTAATTCACAATTCTTCCTTTTGTCAATCAAAGGTTTATGATTATGCAAAGTCACTTTCCAAAGTTCATTAAGGTCCCATACCCTTAACCAAATGATGCATTAAATAATCTATTCATTTAATCAACTAAGGTATCATACCCTTAATTAATCAAATGCTATAAAAAACTCCATTCATTTAATCAACTAAGGTCTCATACCCTTAATTAATCAAATGTTATTCAATTTTCATACTATAGTTTCCTACAATTTTTTCTAAAATTATACTATAGTTCTACAGTTTTTCCATAAAATGCTACTATAGTTTCCCACAATTTATTCCCTAAAATTTTACTATAGTTCTTTAAATTTAACTTTAAGGATGCGTGCAAAAATACCACCTATCCTATTTTTGGATTGAAACGGGTTAAATGGCAAACTCAAGCGCTCTGGTGAAAGTAGACGGGAATTCAATTGTTTAAACTTCCATAGGCGGGATAGCTCCTTTGGGACCTCTAGAACCAAGCGAAATCGCTCCCAGCGAAGCAACAAGTGGTGCTGGGATGGTGGGACCGGATCCAAACCCCGATGGTTTTGACCAAACTTATGGTCATGTGGAAAGGACTTAGGAAAAGGACCCTCTAGACAAACTTGTGGAAATTCCCAGTCGAAGTGGGTCCCCTCCAGCAGCACAAGGAATCAATTTCCCCTCCTCTAAAACTTATGCTGGAAAAGTCAAAGAAATTATCTCTTCTGGAAGCAAACCCGAAGGTCGTAACACTTTGCTCCTAAATGGTGAAGATATGGTAATTCAGGAAACCCTCATGGCCAATTACCTATCTATGGAAACCCATTCCCTAGTTGGGAAATTCATTGGAGGTAGACTTGATATGGAGTCCATCCGTCGGTGGGTTATTTCCAAATGATGAAATTTGGGTATTTTGGAAATTGTTGCTCTCTCATGAGGATTTTTTCTCATCCACCTCAATAATCGGGATGATGCTTCCTAAAATCTTTACCGGAGGCCCTTGGTTCTACGAAAGGAAAAGCCTTTTCATCAAGAAATGGGGGGAGGATTTCAATATGGACACTAAAAACATAAACTATGCTCTTGTCTGGGTTCATCTCCCATACCTCCCCATCCATTTTTGTCATGAGGACATATTGCATGGGATTGCCAGATCTATAGGTGAACTTGTGGCCATCGACCTTTCCACTCGAGCTCGATCGCGCATGACTCATGCCAGACTTTGTGTTAATGTCAACCTGGATTTCCAACTTCTCACTCGAATCAACCTTGTATATGGCTCCTATCATAGATTTCAAGCCATAAAGTATGAAAACAAACCTGCATTTTGCATCGAATGTTAGTCTCAAGGACATCTCAAGAACCAATGCCCTTCTCTCATACAACAGAAAGAGATCATCAACTCTCGTAGAAATGATTCCTAGTTTGGGCATCAAGCGATCAAATTCCAGTCCCAAAAAGGCAAATAGATCATCAAGGGCAGTTTATGTCAACCAAAAAAGCCTCAAAGCTCTTCAGTTATCAAAGGAAAATAAATGACAAATTCAGAACCATCAGGAGACCAAGGTAAGGTAAGCTCCCTGTTCACTTTCCCTAGTCGTTTTGATATTCTTTTCGAATTCACCAATTCTAAGTTTGAATCGAGATGAAGTCCTTTCCCTAAATTTGCTCCTTCTCCCCATTCCCCTTCCAAATCTGGGACTTCCCACCCACCTCTCGGAATCCTACCAACCTTTGAAACCCAGATTGAAATTTTCAACCCTTGCTTAACCAAATCCAATTGAGTTCCCCAAAACACCAGAAGCTACAAAAAAGCTTTTGTGGATTGCGGTAGTGATAAAAAGAGCGAAGGGCCATTCACTCAAGATAAAAATAAGAAAGAAACAGATGATGATATTGCTAATGGTGTGCAAAAGACTTTGTTCCCAGACATGTTCAGTCAGGCAAAATATGACCCAAAATTATCCAAACCTCCCTTGCAGCAATCAAAGAGAGGCAATAAAACCTCCAAAGGTTCAAAATAAAGATACTCTCATGGAATGTGAGAGGCCTAAACAGTGCTGCCAAACAAAGAATTGCAGGCACTGTCAGAAAAGAATTTAGACCCACCATTCTCATCATGCAAGAATCAAAGATTGATCAATCTAGAGTTCATAATATTGCCAAAACCATTTGGAAAAATATTGACTACTATTTCAACCCTGCCCAGGGTACTTCTGGTGGCCTTCTATTTCTTTGGAATCCAAATAAAGTAGAGGGCGGAGTCATTTCTTCTTCAGACAGAGTGATTAACATATTTTTCTTATGCAAAGATACTAATCTTTCTTGGGTCCTATCAAACATTTATGCTCCCAACAACCCCGAAAGTAGAAGTTCTCTCTAGAATACCCTAGGTCAAATGAGGAACATTTTTAGCAATCTATCTTGGATCCTGGCTAGGGATTTCAATTCCCCTCTCTTCCCCTCTAACAAAGAAGGAGGCAGTGATATTCCAACCAAAAGCATCCAATATTTCCAAAGCTTTGTCACTGATAATGAGCTTACAAACGTTCATATTAAAGAAACTCAATTCACTTGGAGAAAAAAAGAGTAGGGACCCATCACATTCAATTTAAACTTGACAAGTTTTTTCTTTCAAGAGATGTCATTCCCATCTTCGGTGATTCTTCTCTTATCTCTCTCCCCCGAATCGGATCAAATCACTACCCCATCCTCTTTGAAGCTAGCAAAGCTCCCACTTTTAAAATTCCTTTTCGATTCAAGGCAATGTGTATCCAACACCCCAACTCGCGAAACCAATTTTTTGAGTGGTGGCAACAGCAGGTCCCTGGATCTCCCATTTTTTAAGTTTCTAAAAAACAGACCATCAAAGAAAACCTCAAAATTTGGAACAGGGAAGTTTTTAGCAACATTTTTGAAAGCAAAGAGCAAATTTTGAAAAACCTTAAAACTATGAACAAAAAATTTAGAATAGGCAGATGAGCACTCAGATCATAAATGAAAAAACAACTTCTTGCTGCATATCATAATATTTTGGCTAAGGAAGAGATTTTTTTGAGATAACATTCTAGAGAATTGTGGCTCAAGGAAGGAGAATCCAATACAAAATTCTTCCATGCTTCCACTCTTCGTCACAAAAGCTCAAACAAAATAAAGGATCTAACCAAGAGTAATGGCATAATTACCAGGGATATTCACAAAATTCATGAGGAAGCTATTGTTTTTTTTGGCAATATTTTGGGAACTAGTCCCTCCGATTGCAGCCAAACCCAAGATTAGATTCTTTATCATATTCCTAGTTTGGTCACCCTTGATATGAACTCCATGTTAATTAAGGCTCTTACTCCTGATGAGATCAAGCAAGCTCTATTTTCCATGGCACCTAATAAGGCCCAGGACCTGACGACTTCCCTCCTTGGTTTTTCCAAACCTATTGGGACATCATTGACCAAGATATTTGCAATGCCATCAAATATCTTTAGATTACCAAATCCATTCCTAGAGGCACCAACTCCACCTTTAGTACCCTTATTCTCAAAGATCCTAGTTCTAAATCTATGATCGATTACAAGCCCATTAGTTTATGTAATGTTATTTACAAAATTTTAATCGAAGAAATGATGATCAGATTAAAAGATATCCTTCCTCACATCATAAACCCATGTCAAGGCAGTTCAGTCAAAGGCAGATCTGTCACTAAAAGTATCATTTCCCTTCATGAGATTCTTCATTCTGCTACCTAGAACAAAAAAACGACTCTCTTCCTTAAACTCGATATAAGCAAAGCTTTTGACAGAGTCAACAGAGATTTTCTCCTTAATGTCCTTCTTAGATTTGGCTTCCACAGAGAATGGATCGATTCAATAAAATCCTGCATCTCCAATCCCTGGTTTTCTATTTTGGTTAAAGGTTCCATTGTAGGTTATTTTCCAAGTGGTAAAGGAATTAGGCAAGGTGACCCCCTTTCTCCCATCCTCTTCATCATTCTTGTAGAGTCTCTAGGAAGGACCCTTAAAGCTGCATGTTCTAATGGCATCATCTCGAGTATCAAAGTTGCTTCGAATCTAGAACCCCTTTCCCACCAGTAATTTGTGGATGACACTATTCTTGCCACTCATGCCTCTATTATGGAAGTCAAGACAATCAAATGCATTTTAGATCTCTATGAAAAAGCAATGGGTTAGAAAATCAACTACACCAAAAGAATTTTTTTTTTCATTAATACTCCCCCTCATAGGCAGACCAAGATAGCTCGCATCCTCCAATGCAACATTGATGAATTTCCCACTCGCTACCTTGGCCTTCCCCTGTTCATAAATAAGCCCAAGGATACCATGTGGAGCAATATGATTGAAATGATTATTATGAAACTTGTAGGGTGGAAAGGGACTCTCCTATCCCAAGCATCCAAAGCTACTCTTACCATAGCCTACCTCCAAAGCATTATGGTTTACTTCCTATTAGTGTTCAAATCTCCCACCTCAGTCTACTCCAAAATTGAGAAAATTCATAAAATATTACTTTGGGCGGGATCTGAAGACAGGAAAAAAATTTACTTAGCCGGATGAGAGAAAGTCTATGCCCCAAAAAGTCAAGGGGTCTTGGGTCTCCGTAGAATCAACAATATGAATATTGCTTTGCTAGCCAAGCAAGCATGGAAAGTTTTCACAAATTCCAAATTTGAATGGGTTTCAATCATAAAAAGGAAATATCTCCAAAACAAAGCTTTCATGGACGAAGATATTCCCAGGGAAGGATCTAATTTTTGGAAATCAATAATCCAAACCATATCTCTCATTAAATAGGGAACAAGATGATAGTTAGGAACAAAAAACAACATCAATTTCTAGATGGACAAATGGATCAAGGATCAACCTCTCATTGAAGATGTTGGAGTTTCAATGTTGAAACCTTTTTTGGATACTTCTACAAGCAAAAAGGTAGCAGACTTTATAAATTCTACCAATGAGACTAAAAGATATAAAGATATCAACATCACCAACTTGGATATTCAAATCACCAATGTTGTAGCAAACTTTTTCTATCATCCTTAATGCAGTAGTGATTTCAACTGACATATCTAATGACTATCCCTTTTGCAAAGACAATGATAGTGGGCTTTTCTCAGTCAAGACCGCCCACCAACTACTCCTCAATTCCTAAATTGTCACCTTCCCCTTCAATCTGGTATGGATTAAGCATCTCATTCCTAAAATTGGATTTTTTTCTTGGCTTGCCATCCAAAACAAAATCCTTCCTATAGACAATCTCATAAAAAGAGGTATGTATTTACCTAACAGATGCCTCCTTTGTAAGGGAGCCTGGGAATCTGTCCACCACATTTTTATTGATTGTAAATTTTCCAAGTATGCTATGGATCACCTCCTATCTACTTTTCATATTTTTTAGGTTCATCCCAATACCTTGATAAATTTTTTTGTCCAATGGCCCAACCCCTTCAAAAATTCTCGTCTTGTTGCCCTATGGAAAGTTTATCTTCATCATCTCCTTTGGAAAATTTGGTTCAAAATAAATAGCAGAGTATTCTCTAATATTACCAACGATCCCACCATTATAGCTGCCAAGGCTATTAGTTATGCCATTGAGAACTCCCAACTTTTCCTTAACCCCAAGTCTCCCGATCCGATCCTAGTTTAGAGCTCAACCTATTCCTATCTCTCAGCATTCCCCCCAACTCCAACCATACTCCCACTATCCCCCATCCTAGAATCTATGCCTGTTGGAAACCTCCACCAGAAGGAAGTCTCAAGCTTAACTATGATGGTGCATCTAAAGGCAAATTGGGAGTTGCAAGAGCTGGAGGCCTAGTCAGGGACCATAAGGGCAAAAATTTTGTTGCCTATATTGAACCCCTGGGCATCCAAACAAATCATGTGGCTGAAGCTAGGGCGTTGCAGAGAGGCCTAAGTATTATCAAGGATTACAAAAGAAACCTGTAAATTGAAGGAGATTCCATGAATATCACTAACTACGTCAACAACAACAGAGTTCCCTCCTGGAACGTTAGAACCACCATACAAGAAGTCAAAAATCTCATTCAAATTCAAAATAATGCTATTGCTAGACATGTGTTTTGGGAAGTAAATAAAACTGCCTATTTGCTTGTCAATATAGGAATTTCCCAAAATTCCCTATCTATTTGGCGTTAGAATTTTCCCCAAGAGGTCATCAATGTTGCTACTGCTGATTATGCTCCACGTGTCTTATCCTAAGGGGTGCATCTCTTTTGTCCTTTGGGCCCACTTTTGGGTGGGGTTTTGTTTTTAGATCAGTCAAGTTTCCTTTCTGGTTTGGTGGCCAATTCCTCTGCACGGGTTATTTTGTATCCCTTTATTATGTTTAGGAACCTTTGCCACCCCTGCATGGGTCTGCTACAAGCTATTTTGTTTCACTCTCTAGATTCCTTGCGCAGTTTCCCTGTCTCCTTTTTGATGTTTTTTGACGTTTTATGTCCTGTCCTCTTGATGAATGATAAATAATCTTCTATAATTGGTTTTGGTATCTAGATAAAACCCTTTTAATGCAAATCTTCTACTTACCAAAAAAAAATACCACATATCCTAGAGGTTTAGAGAGTTCCATTATCTTTCGAGGCAAAAGATAAATTGGTAAAATAAAAACATTATCACTTAATGTTTTATTGGTCAAAATAGGTTTTAGGAAGCCAACTGTGCAATTGATTACCAACCATTCAATCACCTCTAGTCAAGTCAATTGCAAGTCATGAATCAAACCAATATTTGGGTCAAGTCAACAAGTCAACGATGCTTACCCTAGCCTTCTTGGCTAGTCTAACCACCACCACATGGTCAAGCGTCCACAACTGATGCTAGTGACCACTGCTTGGTGGCCACCATGACCATCGAGTGGTAGTCATCACATAAGGGGAGAATTTTCCCTTTTATACCTTCCAATTGCTCTAGCATTACTAATGTGGGATATAATATTTCCCACATTTGTAAAAAGTGTTTGATTCTACCCTACTAACCATAGGGAACATCGATTGTGAAGCAACAATAATCCAACACGTGGCGATGATGTAGTCTACCACATGGTATGGTGAAACGAGGGCATCAATCTCTCAAATGACAACCATCAAAGAGATAATCCAACATGTGGTGTTAATGAGACAACCCATACATACCTCCAAATGGCACGATCAACCACTAGGTGGTTTAGTATTTCACCACCACCTTGTGATTGAATATCTTAGACAGCCTTGCTCCCTCTAAAGGGTCTGAGACCCTAAGCATATCCTATGTGGGATATTGCTCGAGGAGGCCTTAATAGTGGCCTCTACCTAATCGGGCCAAGCACAGGCCAAGGTACCTTGGTTGCTTAGGGACTGACTCCCTATGATTGAAACCACACAGGAGTGCCCTCAACAAGCTAACTACCTTCAAACCAGGCTATAAACCTTATCCAAAGCGACATCAAGGTAGATTTAAGGGTTTAACTGATGGTGTAAAGGTTTTTTCATTGATTCGATGCAACACGGAGGCTCCGCTAAAAATTATTGTAACAAGCATCTAGACCTCACAAAAATGGCTCTAATGACTCTAAAGAGCTAAAAACATCATTGAGAGGAGGTTAAAGCCTGATAAATGGCCATGGATGAATCTATCGTTAGATCAAGAAAATAATTACAACACAGAGGTTCTATTAGCAACTGTAACATGGATGAGTGTATGTTACAGAGTGGCTCATAGTAAGATATGGTAGAGGAAGCACATCAAAACAAGTACGACTTCTTTGCCATCATAAATCTTAAACAAGACATATAATGATTTTTTAGGGAGGTTCAATTATAGAGTTTGCTTAGACTGATTTAAAGATTTTGTTTGTGGATGCTTTTAATATTGCTCACAATAGATTCTAACAGAAGAATCACATCATATTGAGTATGAAAATATTGCCAAAACCAATTTTAAAACAAAGCATACAGGGGGTTCAAGCATTAGATTCTTGTCGGCCAATTACAAGCCTCTTCAAAGGGTAACATGAGTCTACAAAACACTTGCCTTATCAAGATCAAATCAACCACACAAGAGTTTTTATTGGAGGCAACAAAAGGAGTCTTAAAACAACATAGTTCTCACATCTAAACATGCAATCCAATTGAGCCTTAAATACCAATATATTTACATTAAATTTGCAAGTAAAACAACACTTCAAAACATGCATAATAATATTGAAATTACAAGTAATTAGGACCTCAAAACAAGCATTGAACATATATGAATTGCAAGCCATAAGGTACTAAATAGAGTAAAACAAAAGTTGATACCCCAATCTTGATCTCTTGAATGGCTAGGTTCCTTAAGCTCCTTTAAGCCTCCTAGTTTCTCCTCCTTGCTTCCAAAATTGCCTACTCATTTCATCCTCGGTTTTTCTAAGCCTAAGCCCCTTTTTGTAAAAGGTTTTCCTCTTCCCCTTTGCAAGTTCTCAAGTGGCTCTTTATTTATTATTATAAAGATGCCCTTTAATCCTTCATTCTCCTCCCTTCATTTGGAGATGTCCAAATCTACTAGTCAATCCTAATTTGGTCTCTTTGCTTAGCAAGATACCTTTAATTTAATCAATTTTAAATTGTATTTAACAAAGATGTCAATCCTCCTACCTTCATTTGGAGGAGGGTTCAATTTGAAAAATTGTTATTTTATTCATAGGGAGAAGATGCTCTTTCTCCTCCCTTGGTTTGGAAGGGGTCCTAGTCACCCAATTTCCAACTTAATTTCCTATTTTATAAAATAGGCTTAAATAATCAAATTATCTAATTAAAGCTAATCACAATTAATTACATAAACTTGCAATTAATATTAACTCATCATAATTAGGACCATTATGGATCTTCATCCATGTTTTCCTTCTTCCTCATCCTTAGTGGCGACTTCCTCGTCTACTCTATCCGAAGGATACCGACTCTTGTATCCATTTAGTCTATATTCAAAACAATATAACAATTCATTAGTCCATCATATGGAAAAGCTTGTCAAGGGAGGGTCATGACACCCATGTGCAATAAGACCACTCCCTTCAAGGATCCTAAGGAAGACATTTTGGTGTTGTTGAATCACTCACCAAAAGAGGATTCCCATCTTGGAAGACCCATTTTGTTGTCCACGAGGCAACCTTATAAAAAAGAATTGATTTTGTAACCCTTTCACTCATTAATGCAAACAACACGTTTTCCACAATGTTCACATGCCAACTCATATTCAAGTGTATACAACATGCCTTCCCTTCTTTGTAATTGGTCCCTCCTAGATGAACTCGCCTAGAGTGTTGCCAATAATCTTCAAAAAATCATTATTGATGAGTTGATAAGGAAGTCCAAAAATTATAATCCACATTGGAAGCCTTTTAATAGTCTTTATATCCACAAACAAAATATCACTCTAGGGTCTTAAATAGAATGCATATTTCCCTTTAAATCAAGGGCCTCCATCCATTATTTTATCTCTTATTTATGAACTAGAGAAGATAACGAGTAAAAATACTTTTGAAAGAAAAGTCATGAAGTAATTTGAATTCAATCCCCACTTCCACTTGATCCAATTTTGAATCTCACAAAAACCTAGCCAGTATCCATGAAACTCGCATATTAACCCTCTACTTTTAAGAACCATTATATCATGCTCAATCATTCCATCCTTGATAATTACTTATGGTGTAGTATTTGCTACCTAGATAAGTTTTTCCATAGATTCACTCTTCCACGTATTGCTAACTAGGACTTCTTTACTTCTAGTTAGGACTTTCAAACATGACTTTCTTTCTGTGTTACCTATATTTTCTTCACATGAATTCTTTAGTATTTGAGTTTCTCCTAAGATTTGGAACAAGAAATAATGCTCTCTTTGTTTGGACTTTGCTTTCTACTTCCTACTCATGCTTCCTCCTTCCTCTTCAAGCTTCCTACTCTCTCGACTCACACTCACTCTTGAATATAACTTCTTCAACCCAATTGTTGATTCTACATTTGCTATACTTGCAAACAACTTTGTTATGAGTGGATTAACCATTATAGTTTAACAATTTAACAAATTATTAATATCTCAAATTTTTAACACCAATATGATATTCTAGTAGTCTAATCCAATCTATTGGAAAAGCTTCATGTATAATTTTATATCCAATTGATTGGAAAACCCTCTTTTATAATTTTATTCAATACACTTTTAATATATGATGCTAGGCGTTCTACACTCTACCTATGCCAAAGTACTATTGTATTAATAACAATATGTGATTGATTTTGTTTTTTGGAGAACACGGGGTTGTACTCGAGTCCCCACCCTTGACAAAAGACAACTCTCTTCTTTAGAGCTTGAGAGTTTACAAAAAAATTCAATTCTCATCTCAATTGAGTTGCTATAGCTAGAAACCTACATCATTTTACATAAAATATCTGAATTCTTGATTTTTATTTTCTGGATCTTTTTCAAATTTTTGTGTAAATACAAATATTCTAGAATTCAACATCCTTCTTGACATTTTCCTACAACCACCTTCACAATACCAAAGCTTCGCCTCTACTATCTATATGTTGCAAATTAGTAGAGTAATATCTCCAAAACATCGCATTATCATAATCTGCTTTATGCGATCTAGAATGGTAGTTTTATTTTTGAAGCACAAGTGCAACCACAAAAATTATAATAAATAGTTTATATGAAAACACATTAATGTTATAAAATAAAGCAAATATTGCCAATGGAAAATATTAAAGTAAATTTTAATTTTTATTTGAATCAGGCAGACAAATATTGCCAATGAAAAATATTAAAATAAATCTTAATCATTATTTGAATCAGGTAGTCAACATTTTATTGTCAACTTCAACTCAACTTATTACTTTCTCTAACCATGGAGAAGAGAATTTAACTTCACGATCCTCAATTAAAACCCCTCTATTGGCTAGCCTATATGCACATTTGTTTCCTTCCCTTAACGTATGTGTAAACCTAATTTTTTCAAACTCTATAGCAAGGTCTTGAATTTTCACAATTATCTCTTGTATGTTCCATGAAGCCTTTGTTTTTTTCAAAATTACATTTATTACTATGAGTGAATCACCTTCCATCCATACTATGTTCCATTTCATTTGTTTGCATATTTTTAACCCTTCCAAAGTTGCCCAAGCTTCAACTTCATTATTTATCTTAAATCCACTATTGAAAACATAATGAGACAAAATCTCTCCTTTCTTATTTCTAATTATTCCTCCTCCTATTGGTTCTAGTTTTCCTTTAGAGACTCCATCAAAATTCAATTTGACCAATTCCACATTTGGTGGTTTCCTCTTTATATTCTTTGCCTTCTTTTTGTTTCTCCTGTACCCAACATCATAATTCCATTTGATGACTTAACTCCATCTATCAAGGCTCTTTGCTTCTAGATTAGGGATTGGGTGAGTTGATAGGGTTGTTTTAGACTCCTCTATGGCTAAACAAATATTTATTTTCATTACCTCTAAACTGTCTTTCTTTCCTTTAAATATTCTTCTATTCCTTTCTAGCCATAAAGTCCAAAGTATTATCTTTTGATATCCCAAATTGTCTACAAAGCCTCGCTTTTAGAAGTGCTCTACCATTGCTTTAACCATTCTTTCAATTATGTCATTCATCACCATACATTTACCAAACATATTAAGAATCCATTGCCATAGTTTCCAGACTATTGAGAAATGCCTCAAGAGATGGTCTATACTCTCCTTTTTACAAAGAACACATTGTCAGGGGACATGAAAACCCCTTTTCATAAGGTTATCCGAGGATAAAATTCTTTTATGATCTACTAGTGAGACAAATATTTCGACTTTAGGAATGCTTGGGCTATCCCAAATATCTCTTTATATTCTTGTGATATTTCTATTTTGTTGGTGCTTTACATTATAGCCACTTCTTGTTGTGTATTATCCCGAACTATTCAACTCCTAAATCAACTTATCTTTGGCCCCCTCAAAATAATCATTGTTGTTATCTTTCTACTCAACCGCCTCCTAGCATCAATGTCTTGTATACTTGTAAAAAAATATTCTTTCCACTTGTATCTTCCTTTTCAATCCTTGTACAAAATGGTTGAAACCTTATCACCATATTTGGGTTGAAGTAATCTCATCCATGGTTTCAAAATTGGATCTAGATTTAGTGGTTTTTTATCACACCAAGTATCCATCCAAATAGAAATATTTTCTCTAGTTCCCACCACCCATCTTAAACCTTTAAACCGTTCCATAGTGAAGAACAATTTGGTAGAGAGAATGCAGTAAATATTGAGCTTAGGTCATTAGGCTCAACATAGTTACTTAGAAGAATTATTGTCCGTTGTCTTTGACTCTCTCTGCACAATCTCCAAATTACTCTTCCCTTAAGAGCTAGGTTTGCATTTGTAAGAAGCTTTAAACCAAGACCTCCTCTAGTTTTATCATCAAACACCTTGCTCTATTTCACTAAAGAAATTTTTTTTTTCCTCTAGTTTTATCATCAAACACCTTGCTCTATTTCACTAAAGAAAATTTCTTTTTATTGTATATTCCTGTGTATTTTTAACTACAAAAATAATTACATAATATAGATTAAACTTTTTTCTATCAATTTTGACATAGTATGCAAGAACATATAATATGTTGGAATGGCTTATAAGACTACAAATATGTGGTTGATTGAAATACTTTAAAACATGATTATTATGTTGGATCTTATAGTATAGCTGGTTGAAATACTCTAATAATACAAAAAGTAAAAAAAATAAAATAATTTTTAAAGTCCATGAAAACATAGGTTATATGAGACTACCCTTATAAGACGTAGTTTATTCAATATATGGTTATCAAATCATACTTTGATTATTATACTATAATTTCTCAACCTTATCCTTACATAATTTAAACCTTAAACCATTATTAAAAATTTTCATGTCTCCACATTTAGACCCCTTCAAATAGTAGTATGAATCTAACTATTAATTAAAAAAAAAAATTAGACCCCTTCAAATTGTATGAATCTAACTATTAATTAAAACATAATCACCCTATAATCATCTATTAACCATAGTGATAATATATAACACTAGTATCACTTTATATTTATTTTATTTTTATGCATGGGAAATCAGTTATATTTATAGTCCTTTTCTACTACTAGTCACGGTTCAAATCTTGGGTTGTCCCCTGTAACTTCTATGCCACCTTGTTATTATTAATCCAAGGTGAAATTGGGGGTTGTCCCCTATAACTCCTATGCCACCTTGTTATTATTAACCCGGGGTGAAACTGGACCACTGGTTGCTCAAATCTTGGGTTGTCCCCTATAACTCCTATGCCACTTTGTTATTATTAACCCGAGGTGAAATTGGGGGTTGTCCCCTATAACTCTTATGCCACCTTGTTATTATTAACCCGGGGTGAAACTGGACCACTAGTTGCTCATTATAGTTGGCCTGACACGTAGTCAAAGGATTTAGAACAAACTACTAACTTTGCAATTTGGCAAGCATGCACTCAAGATTTGAACCTAAGTCTCTTCTTGGTAAGTGCTTGACGAGTTAGGTAGTACCAATCTACCTAGCCGTTAGGGGCAACACTAATATCATTTTTTATAACCAACTATTTCTAAGGACATCATAGTGATTAGGGCTTAGAAAATCTAAATACAAACCACCAAAAAAATGTAACGTGTAAAACCAAAAAAAAATTGGAACTCTGTCACAATAATAATAATAATAATAATAATAAAAAAAAAAAAAAAAAACCAGGAAGAAATGCAGCGTTAAAATTATTTTTTATTTATTTTTTCATAGGGGATCCATAGCTTCTATACCTTGACCACAGAACTCCCATTGTTGTCCGGTTTGCCGCGTCTTTCCGTCCATGCAAACTAAACTTAATTGATTAAACTAAATCATAATTAGAATCATAATTAATCCTTCCCGCCAAAACCCTCGCCTCCCAAGCCACTTAAGCCAGAAACTCCAGAGCTCTTCCTCGCATTTTCTTCACAGTCTCACCAATCTTCAGTGCATTTTTCCATAATTTTACGTTTATTACGGCCAGAAATCTCCCCTTTATCTCTTCAGGAAGGGCTGTTTGTCATTTTGCTTCATACCCTTTTTCTCCTAGGGATTTTTGATGCAATTTCGGCATTCGAAGGACAAGCGCGTCGAAAATTGGAGTCGGGTTCACAGTTAAATTTGTTACGGTACTTCTCTTTCCTTTGTATTTTTGCCGGGATTTTATTGTTTTTACCGTTTCCCCAAAGGCACGAAGAAATCTGCTACTTGCATTGAGCAAGAGCTGATGCCGGTAAATTTAAATATTTATTTAATGAAGTTCGTGCCAAGTTGACTTTACTGTGTCGAACTTGCAGAAATTTTTTGTAAATTGCAGTAGAAATTATTCTACACTGAAAAATATCCTGGAATCTGCACACTGCTTGGTCTGAATCCGGGTTCAAGTACGATTAATGGGAAGCTTTGGCGTTTTTGGAATGATTATAGACAAATTTATGTAATTTGGGAAGTTTAAGCAAGGTGATACTGAAAATTCTCTGAGTCTGAAAAAATCCTTGGTGTAAAAACTGAATCGGAATTACAATCATTCTGCAAGGGGAGAATAGTGTTTTTTACTTTTGACCGCCATGGCACCTTCCAAACGTCTCAGCGGTGGGGGAACACCGGGTCAGCAGCGTCCAATTTCATCTTTTTTCGCTCCTGGTAAACCCTCAACCCCTTCAAGTGCAAAATCGCAGCGGTCTATTCAATCCTTTTTTTCACCCGGGGGTAATTCGACACCTCCTTCGGATAACAAGAAGAAGCCAATAATGTGCGTTGGACATTTGCAGTCTCCATCTGAAAACCCCTCACAAATGCCTTCCAAAAGATCTCCTTCCCCCGTAGATGACTCTTCCTTGGCGCCATCGAAGCGCCAACGAACTGAATTTAAATCTCAATGCAATAAAACCCCGGGCAGTTTCCCTAATCCTGATCCTAATCCTCAAGCCATGACGGGAAAGAGACTGAAGGTTTACTGGCCTATGGACAATGCCTGGTATGAAGGCTGTGTGAATTCTTATGATAAGACTACAGGAAGGCATGCTGTTCTATATGATGACGGGGAGGAAGAGCATCTGTTGCTTGCCAATGAGAAAATTGAATGGTTAGAGAATGATCAGAAAATAACTGCTCCATTGCGTAGATTTCGAAGGCTAAAGAAATTAAGTGAGAAGGATTTCGAGGACGGCGATGCTTTGAGTCCTGAAGAGAAAACTGTGGAGAATGTGGTTTCTGAGGGGCCTCCAAATTCTGGTGGGCCTAAAGGGGCATCCACCCAACTATTGGCGGATTTTGACAGCGAAAATGAAGAAAGTGGAGAGGATGATGACTCTGATGATGACTGGGGGAAAAATGCGAAGAATGTGGATGGTACTGATGGCAGTGACAGTGAAGATACCGAGGAGCTTGAAAATGAAGGCGACGATGTCGAAGCAGTGCAGAGGAGAATAAAAAGAACAACAAAAAGAACAGCCTCTGGCAAAAAGAAAACAACGAGGAAAGCAAAACCAGACACACCTTTTAGTTCTGCGAAACCGAAGAAGCTCTGTCCTTCCGCAGAAGGTAAAGACAAAATGCCCTCAACACCACTCAGTTCCATGAAGGGAAATACAATTGGAACAAAGGCTTTGAGGCAGGATGATGATGGAGGTCTTGGTAAAAAACTGAACACCTTGCAAGGTATTGTATATTTACTTTAGACTACCCTTCTATGCTTGTTTCCTTTACTATTTTTTCATGTCTATTCAATATAGTGAACATGTTTCTATGTGTTTTTTTGACTATTTACAATAGCCTTCCAGTGGGTGGAGCACTCTTGAGTTTGCCTCCTTTTTGGAAAACAAGTACAGCTGACTCTTTGTGGAGATAATTGGCAAATTTATGATAAATTATGAAGTTGACATCAAATTGAACTGTAGGAATGCATTATTAGCCTGTATTAGCTGGTCTAAGTCAGCATCTAGTTAATTCTCTGTTCAGTTATTATAAGTTCAGGACTTATCATGAAGTTGGCTGAAAAAACTAACCATGTAATTGATATTAGGTAGATTTATCTGGCTTGAGTTGGTATTAACATTTTCTTGAGTTTTTGTGGAGTATCGGGTCTATTTGCTGTCTTTTTCTTGCTATGTCCAACTTTTATGTCTATGATTTCAAATGATTTACACACTTTTATGTCTATGATTTCAAATGATTTACACACATTTTACTTTACAGTAAAATCTGATGTTTGGTTATGAATTTGTTGCATCTGCTAATTCTTATATTTTATTGTGGAATTAAATTAAATTATTTTATTTCATAGCATGACTTATATACTATTCAATATATAATCTTGAATTTGTGGTGGCTGGTTATATTTGCAAAGTTTGGATATTTTTTGAGTTTGAAGCATATAAGTTACCGGCAAATGTAGCATACTGGATACTTTGCCTTTATCTTTTGTCCAAAGGCCTTGATATAGTCCAATCCATGACTTTGCAACCACTCTGCTATATTGCTAGTCTACTACAGTGCCTATATAAGATATGATCTTGATGGTTTTGCTATTTGTGTTTGCTTTGCACTTCAAGTAAAGAAATTTTTGCATTTTTTGTAAAAAACTTCAGTTCAGTTCAGAAGCATATTTTAAATCCAATTTTTAGAAGCACCAGTTTGTTTGTTACTCAAGTCTTTCAGCATAGCAAGTTATACTTGCATGGCTAATATCATTACATAATGTTTACTCATCCGTCTTGTTTGTGGAATATGTTTTTGAAAAAATCATGGTGTTGAATGTCTTTCAGATAAGGCTATTGGGAGTGAAATCCCATATTCTCTTAGTGGAGAAATTGGAGAGCGCTTTGCTAATCGCACACAGAAGTTCAAATTCCTTTATGAGTAAGTATTTTTTGCATGCTCTTTTGTGGACAGAGAATATGTTATGGTTGAAAAATGTCTCTTCTTCTTGCTTCATGTTTATATTTCTTTTTGTCTCGTGTTTCTCATATTTACTAAATTTCATGAAAGATTTTCATGTTTTTTGGCCCTTGGTAAAAATAAATCATTTCCTTGTGTTGCTGTTATTAAGTCTGGGTGTCATTTACATATCACATCCGTGACTCATACAATGCGACAAACTACTTAAAAACACATAACCATGCATATACGGGACAATGCTTTGTCGTAATTCACTTGGGTGGTGCCTGAGCTGGCACCACATCCCTCTGACTGTTATAATCAGTTTTGATTGCCTCTAGAAACTTCATAGTGCTCTTTTGGTGTCCTTTGGACGATCTACGTGCTTGCCATTACTATAAGTTGATGACCAAGTCTGAGTTGCCATTTTCCAAAACTTTATACAAACACCATGGAAGTATGATTTGATTGTCTTTTATACTTCAAAATATGTACTTGGGTGCCCTTGTGGCACCAAGCATGACCCAACATCCAAGTCGTATAATATCTTTGTCAGGGGATAGCCATGAAACATTAGGCATTGAATGGAACCTCATAGTCCCAGCAATCTACTATGCTGATTATCTTATCTTTGCACCCTTTTTTAGGAGGCACTAAATGTTTGGTTGGGGACACAACCACTTTCATTGAAGATATTAGATCTGTGATATAGTGGCTACTAGATGAAAGGGAAAATTTATCCCTTGACACTCACATTTTGCTAGGTTTAAACAGATGCACATTATACGATTCCTCTTTGTTATTGGCGGATCTTTTACCTTGGATGTCAAGAGAGCATCTAGGAGAAGTTCTTCGAGGATGCTATCTGGTCTGTCTAGTCAAAATTACTTCCTTCTCATCATGATCAAGACCTGCATTTGATCACTCATCATGGTTGTTAGGAAGGCTTCAGATATGGACACGGATTAGTGATCACTAAGGTTACTACCTGGGTTCCACGGGGATGCGTCCCCCCGTCCCCTGCGTCCCCGGGGACAGGGGACGGCATGGGGGACGTTTCCCCCCGTCCCCCTTTTGGGGGACAGCAGGGCAGCCGTCCCCGGGACGGCTGGCCGTCCCAGGCCTTTTTAGGGGACGGCCAGCTGTCCCTGGGGACACCCAGCCGTCCTTGGGGCATCCCCGGGGACGCCCAGCCATCCCCCATGGCTGGGTGTCTCATGCCCAAAAAAAAATAAAAAAAAAATGATACAAACTTAAATTTAAAAAAAAGGGCTGTCATATTTGAACAGTTAGGAGTAACTGTCATTGCTTACATGGTGGGAACTGAACAATGGTGGTTGTCAATGTTTAAATATTACTTTAGTGATTGGACAACAGTGCAGAATTGCTAGAGACTGAACAGTAAAGCTGTCTTGCTTTTATAATTTATATTGAGGGCTGTAAACTGATGACCGTCTTGATTGACCATTGATGGCTGAAAAAATAGATAACTGTCTTGCCTGAACAGAGAAAAGTGAAAACCAATGACTATCTTGCTTGAACATTGATGGCCAAAAAGTAAAAACTGAGAACTGTCTTTGTTTGAACATTGGTGACTGAAAAAAAATTAAAAAATGGTCTTTGCTTGAACATTGGTGGCTTTAAAAATGATGATTGTTATTGTTTGAATGTTAAAAGCTGAACAATGTGGCATTCATTACTTGAGCAATAGCAACTATTTTGGTTAACTGTTAGAGATTGCACTTGATATCCTTGGCTGAACCTTCAAGTTACATTTGTTGAAATGGCTGCACTAAGTAATAGGCTAATACCTGAGTTCATTTCAGATTGAAACATATTTTAAGAACATGCATACTTTTTAGGTTTTTAGTATTTTTCATTTTTGTTGTGTGTAGAATTTGTAGATTATTCTAAATTTCTAAAAAAATTTATAGTATTATACCAGCCGTCCCCCCAGCCGTCCCCCAGCCGTCCCCTAAAATCGGCCTGCCATCCCCCGTCGTCCCCGAGACGTGGACCCCCGTCCTCTCGTCCCCCCGTCCCCCAGGCTTGTGGAACGTTGGTTACTACACTTTCCCCTCCCTTGATAGTGGATCTCCGATGGCCATTTGAACCTCAGTTGTACAATACATGTACTATAGTTGTATTATATTTGAGATTTAATTTGTAAGTAACAGTGGTGATGATTACAATCATCAAACGAGATGCCCTTATATACTCAAGGTGGCAAGGTTAGAAGAGTCAGCTTTAACCTGATATTACAAGAAAATAATAAAATATTCCTAATGACATATATACAAGCTGACCTTAGGCTATTTATAAAGATGCCAAATGGCCTTACAAGCGGAGTTATGTCTTCTAACACAGCTGCATGTGACACTTTCCCTACTTGTACTTCTTCCATATATGCACAGGTTGTCCAGCTATGTTGGAAGGGCTAATGACTGACTGCATTGTCACTTAGAACCGTAATTACCAGGTTTTGGTTCAGTTCGGAGGTTTGGAATGCCAAACAAATTTGGAGGTTCGGTTCGAAAAAGTTTGGTGTATTAATATAAGCTCTCTCTCTCTCTCTATATATATATATATAAAATTTTACACAATTTTTTTTTGAAAATATATAGATAAATACACAAAAATAGAGAAATTAAATTTTCATAATATAAGATTAGAAAGTTAAGGTTTATTTTATTTTATTTAAATTTCTCTTTTATTTGTTTTTCAACGTAAAATAATTTGAAACTTCAATTTGATAAAAAAGGGCCTAACTGGACTAAACTGGTCGGTCCGCCCTGGAAAGTTTGGGTAAACAAACCTGGTTCGGGTTCAGCTGAACCTGGTAACAATTTTTATAACTATATTGACACCTTCACTCTCTGTTTTTAATTTTCCATTGGGTGTGCCATTATCTATTTGAATATGAGCCTACTACCAAAAGCCTCCATGGAATTGTCCTTACTTTCATGTCTGTGCCTTGTGTTTCTGCTTTGTTCTTAGACTTGAATTTGTGCAATACTATGCCACTGAATCCTAGCAAAAGATTGCTTGCTTTTGAACAGTTTGATGTTCCAACCACTTTAAGTCACTGAATATTCCACCTTAGGCATTGATCTCGTGTTTCTTGTTCTATTACTGATGTTGATGTCTTCAATTGCAGGATCTGCTTATATCTTCATGATTGGAAAAAAGATTTTATATTTAATTTTTTTTTTTTCAAAATTGATATCTTAACTGTAAGATTCTGCACCTTCAAAAGTAAATAATATTTTATGCAGTGATGATGAACGTTTATGATATATACCTATATAAGCTTTAACTATGGTATGTAGAGATGGGATTATGATCTCTATTGGACCATTGTATCATGGTTTTCATTCATGTGGATTTGGTATAATACCTTTTCAATGCATGATATTTACTGGGGATGTCCACTATATTAAGATTGCAACACTGTCTTCTTGGATGCAGCTAGTTTTAGTGCAATGCTAAGACTTTGAAAGTGTAGAAAGAACTTTTCTTCATCAAACATGGTAATCTAGATTGGAGTTATTTGTGTAAAAGGAATATTGTTAATGGTTTTAAAGCTGTCAATCATAGGGGTCGTAGGGATGCATCTGGCAAAAAACCAGAGGACCGTGGGTATGATCCAAAAACGCTATACTTGCCTCAAGACTTTTTGAAGGGGCTTAGTGGTGGTCAGGTACGTATATGTAGAATAAATTTTTTGTCCCAGACTTGGTATTCTACATTCCTTTATTTGTGAGGTTTTTACAAGTTTCCCCAACAAAAAGTATTTTGATATCATCTGCAGCGACAATGGTGGGAGTTCAAGTCACAACATATGGACAAGGTTCTGTTCTTCAAGGTCAGAGATCCTTACCAAGATTGTCAATGGAAGGTCCATTCAGGAATTCATTAGTCTTTTCTAATGGGATTTTGATTGCTTTAACAGATGGGCAAATTTTATGAACTATTTGAGATGGATGCACATATTGGAGCTTTGGAGCTTGATTTACAATATATGAAGGTGTGTTTAAGATATAGTGCTTCAGATAAAAAAAAACTTATAATATGTATCTGCAAAGATATTGAAAAAGTCCTGATGCCAGTTTGTAGGATATTAGCTGACTTGCTGATAACCTTAAACAGATTACACTAAAAATCTTATAATTTTGGTCCTTTCCCTTTTCTAAATTTCCTATCTCTTCAATTATTGGTTGTAGAATTTTGTTTGCGAAATGTCAACAATTTAATTTATATATCTGGTATTCTAATGCTATATCCAAGTGTGTTAGAGCCTTTAGTAGTTGACCAGGGTTTAACTGTGTTTAAGATCTGGAATAAAATTTCTTCTGTAATATGCTTGCTTTATATGGTGAATATTTTTGAAGTATAATTTTGAAGCTCAGTATAGACTAGCCTTGATGAGTCAACTTGGGATTATTGTAACAAATCATATTTTGTAAAAGAAACCTGTTGAAGAATTTTGCAGCCAAGGCTTTTTGTTAAGTTTCCCTTTTGTGCATGGGGTGAGTTATCTTCACGTTTCTGTTGTCAAATTTTTTTTTCAACTGGTTATTATGGGATTGAAACGGCCTCCACCCCTATTACATCATCACCACATAGTGGTATTACAACAAAGCTGGGATATGATCCATGTATCGCTTGGCAAGATTTGAACCTTGGTCTCCTCCTCAATGTTGAGGAATCTAACCGGTTGAGCTAATGCCACTTGATAATTTCTGTTGTTAATTTTACTTGTAGTAATGATATTCTTTTTCTATCAAATCATATCTACTATGAAAATGGATTATTTTGCATTGAGCCTACAGGAATTCCTGGGTAAATTCTCTTACATGTCAAAATACTGCAGCTATAATGCCTTCTTAATTTTGAATTAGGAGCTTGATTTCAGTTGCGAAGTTCAGTTAGTGAAATATACTTTTATATTTCCTGTCTGTAGTGATTAACATCCTCGAAATGATTGGTAGTAAGCTAATGTAAAAACATCCTCGAAATGATTGGTAGTAAGATAATGTAAATGTTTTGCTAGTATTAGATCTTGAAAGGTATCTTAGTTACTGTGTCACCTCTGGTTAACATTTAGTTTACTGTGTCACATGACTGTGTGCAGTAAAATCACGAATTGTTTAGACTTGAGAAAGTACTTGTTCCTCTATGATTTTGTAGGCATAGATTATGTAATCAAGTTTGAGGATGATCAAAATTTTGGGAAGAGTTTGCCCCCAAAAATAATAGCTATAATGTTTGGCATTGAATTGCAAAAAATATATTTTGTAATTAAGTTCTGTTGTTTTAAATTCAGCGTTGAATTTATAGTTTTAAATTCCCCAATATATTGGGTAAAAGGTAATTTAACCACTTGCATTTTTTTCCTCCTAGGAAGCCAAGCAAATAGATTTGAGAATAAGTTAAAAGATTCCCTCGTTCTCATAAACTATAAAATTTAAAACCACTATAAAATTTAAATCTATAAATTATAAAATTTAATGATGAAAACTTATTTAAGGAAATAACTAAAAAAAAGAATTACGTCTGTCTCCTAAATACAAATAATATAGGACTGCAAACACATTGGAGAAAAAATAAGAATGACAGCGTATCCCCACGTTACACATTTGCCATGCATAGTGAATCTTTAGAACATTGTTTATTTTCATTCTCGATTTTACATTGGATTCGAACATTTTTTATTCACATTCTCAATTTTACACTGGATTTTTTATTTTTAAAACACCAACCCTTTTCTTTCTCAAAGACGCCTAACCCCTTCAAGCTTAACAGACAGTGTTGTTGCAGAGCTGCCAGGGCTCAAACTCAGCGATTAAACATTTTCTTAATATGAGCCCCCAAAAATGTCAGTTTTTCCATTGCTGTAAGCTTATTTCCCAAAGACAAAGGTGTGGGCTATAAAGAAATTATATTAGACAGCTATATGGGACTTTATGTGTGCATTTATCGTCCTTGGATTGCAAACAAACAACATGTGTGCTCCAGGCCCATTTGCCTTTGTTTCCAGGATGGTGCCTTTTCTATTGGCTCAACATCATGGAAGCCCTTCCAAGCGCTCTGCACACATGTAGCTGCTGCTGCAAGGGCAGTCATTACCTTCATCAACTATAGGCTGGCCCTGATGCATTGGCTGCGTGTCACTTTTACGACTGCTTAGATCTCCTTGCATGAACTGCAATAAATTAAATGATGGGCATATAAAATTCTAAGGGTTTCCAACTTTAAGGATTAAATGTGCCAAACATGGTTGCATAGGGTATAAATGTGGCTTGGGGATGCTAGATCGTAGGTGTTTACTTTCATAGTCTATTGTCACCTTTGTTTCAAATTTTCAAGATGCCTTCAAGAAAGGTGCCTTGTATAGGATGACATTAGCTCAAGGTGTATATTGTTATTTTGGTTACTTATTTGCTATGTACCATGGAGTATGCTTTTGGTGGGGATGGGGAAACATGGGGACGCAAAAATGGAAAGGCTGGAAAACACCCCCAAATTTTGGCAAAAAGGGGATGATGATATAAAAATGCTTTAAAATATAAAATATAAAAAAAATCTAAAATTATAAAACACAAAACAATTTAAAATGCACAAATTTAAGGCAGTCATTCATTTTCCTATTACTAACCAATAGTCATAGACAAAATGGTAATTTTAAGAAATTGCTGTGCCCCCTACAGGAAGGAGCGCCGCTTCAAGTGCCACAACAGAGAGGAATACCGGATCTACCATGATGCCATGAATAAACCGCATTGGGTGTGTGAGGATTTTCCATGTAACGATCTTGGCTGTGAGAATAAAGAAGAGGACAAAAGCAAAATTCCAAGGGGTTGTTCCATCGGGATTCAAATGCTTTACCTCCGAAAAGATTCAATAGTTTGCCCTTGGGAACGTAGGCGGGCAACAACTTACGCCCACGAAAATTAGCCAAAACACATGAATGAGATAGGACCCTCTAAAGTCAGTTGTCCGAAACAAAGACAATGAGGATTTTTTCAAATCGCAAAGAATAAAATTACAGATATTTTTTTTTTGATAAGTTAATTTTTCATTCAAAATGGGTTTTGACAGGAAACCCCAAAACCTGCTTACAACCACAACTTAAGGATGCTGAAAAAAACAGAAATAGAAGAAAAGAGGGGGATGCAGCCCCAAATAGGAAAGAGCAACAGTAACATAGCACCAGAGAAAAAGGCCCCACGCAGGGAAGCCCCAAAACCAACAACTAGCAAAGAAAGGAAGATGTTAGTCCTCCTCGCCTACTTTGACACCTCCATCCTTTGCGTCATCCTTTACCTCATCCTTGACCTCATCCTCGGTGTTGACCTCAGACACCTTTGTGTCCTCTAGAGTTGCCTCAGTGAACTTTTCATGAAAAAATAGGAGATGTAAGGCATTGCGAAGATCTATGAGAGTGTCTGCCAGATCTTTCAATTGGGAAATGCCATTTTTCAGTTGAGAAATACCATTGGAGGTAGTTTTGATGATGAAATGCTGTAGAAGTTGAGCTGTAACATCATGGTCATCCTCATCAGAATCAATTTCTAGAATTTTTTGCTTGTCCTGAATGAACTTGTTTCTCAGGCGAGGTGAAAACCTTACGGCGCCCTCAGGTTCCTCACACTTGATTTTCTTCTTCGCAAGCAACCCTCTGACTGCCTCCACAACCGCTCTCTTCTTGGTAGACATGGCCGGGGAATAGGTAGAGGATAAGGGTGGGCTTGATTTAACCTAGGTAGGGCTAGGTTTTCCTTTAGGAGCAACATTCTGGGTAGCGGGAAGGGTTATGCCATTAGGGCAATGGACCAGCCAGTGATTGTAGAAAACTTTAAATAGGCCTTGGTGGGAAGGGAGGTCATCTCCCTTCTTCTTCCTGCAAGCCTCTATGGAATAACTGATAGAATTCAACATGAACTGGGGGATGCTAATAGGGTTGACGTCCCTGAAATGGTTTACAAAGGCAAAATGGAAGCTACATAAAATTTTCTCAGGGTCATCTACGGTTATGTACTCCATGACGGGCTTCATTACCTTGTTCCATGGGGTGGGGAGATCAACACGGTGCATTCCCACCTTTGCCTACTTGTAGAACTTGCTTTGGTCCTTGAATTCCTTTAACTCGGCTTCCCAATTGTGCTTTTCACGATGGATTGACCGCCCTTTAGCAGGTTGCCCAGTGAGCTCAACCAACAGTTTAATGTCAATTATATAATCCTTGTCATGAATATTGACCTTACCCCCATCCCAAATTTCTAGAATCACCATAGTAATATCGAGCTCATCTCCTAAAAATTTCTTAAAAAAGGGGATAAAACCTCTCTCAGCAAGAATGGCCTCTACAATGGGTTCCAACTCCAAGGTGTTTGGCTCGACAAAACTCATTTTGGGCCGATAGAAGGGGTGCTTATTGAAGGAAATGGTGGAGGATCGGAGGAATTGTTTAGGAAGATTGATACTGCAATTACCAGATGGGTTCTTAAAATGAACAATTCACACATGCTTAGGGAAACTGGCTTCTTGGAGAAGGAGCCGAACCTTCTGGAGAATGCCTTGGAGATTGCATCTATCAACTTGGGGTTTCCCACCTTTCTTAAAGCTTGCCATGAGAACAAAAGCAATTTTGAATTCTGAGGTTCTCCAAACCACCAAGAAGGACCACGTGAACCGGTAGTTAGGTTGGCGGTGGGCAGTGGGAAGCGGAAGAGATAGGTTGGAGGATGTGGCTATGATGGGGGAGAAAATGATGATGACACGTACGATGGATGTGATTAATGGAGGGTGGGTTCACGTGGACACGACCAGTGTGGATGACTCTTCGGTTAGTGTCCCTGCCTTGAATAGGGTGAGATTGGAAGTGAAAACTAAAGATGGCATGGAAGACTCTATGATTGTGGCTGACAACAATGCTTTCTTGGTAAAAGGTATTGAAAATTCCGAATGTTCTGTGCTTGGGAAAAAACCTGTTGAGACCAAAAACCAAGGAAACAGGGGTGTTAAGGTGGATCATTGGTAAAACAAATATGACCATTTGATTAATCTTCATTGCTATTGACATTTTGTGTTCTTTCTTGGTCCACGATGTCACTAACCACTTGCGGGAGGCCATCTGTCCAAGTGATCAGGCTAGTTATGTTGACTCCATGATTTGCCAATTTATCAGCTACCCTATTGGCTTCTCTAAAAGTATGTTGAAATATGGTCTCCTGTTGATTGAGAATTAAAATCCTTGCTTCCTCAATGCAATCCCTGACCCTCCATGAAGGATTACTGTTGTTCCTTAGGTAACTGATTATGTTAAGAGAATCTCCTTCAACAATCAACCTGCCAGGATAATTTTTTGCAAGGGATAGTCCTCTCCACATAGCTTTAGCTTCAGCAACATGGTTAGTTTGGACCCCTAGGCATTTAGTGAAGGCAAAAATGACATTCCCATAGTGATCCCTGAGAATACCTCCTGCACCCGCCCTTCCCGGGTTTCCCTTGGCAGCGCCATCAAATTTCAACTTGAACCATCCATTCGGTGGAGGATTCCACTTAGAGTTAGCTCTGATATTGGATAGAGGTTGGTTTGGGATTTTTGCAAGAGGGAGGTTCAAGGAACAACCTAAGGAAGCCTCGAATCTGGAAGTGGGATGGGTGGAAGGAGGAATAAGGAGAGCATTTTCTTTGGCAAAGGATAGGATTTTTCTAGTAATCGAGTCAGGAACCATCTTGCTATTGGAGAAGATTCTATGATTCCTCTCAAGCCAGATTTGCCAAAGGAAATGGTGGAGGTAGGTTTTCTAGAGGAATTTGAGGTGGGGGTTATGAAAGGGAGTAGGCCATTGAAAGAAGAGCTCAACAATGGAACAAGGTTTGACCCATAGGATGTGGAAGGTTTGGAGGATTTTGTTGAGGATGGAAGAGGAAAAAGGGTAGGTGAGGAAGAGGTGAATAGGGGACTCCCAATCAGATAAACATAGATAACACCTATTAGGGAAGATAATACCTCTTTTGAGCAAATTATCAATTGTTAGGATTCTCTCTTGAATGACCAACTAGGAAAAAAAGGAAATCTTAGGGATGAGGATTTTGGGCCAAACGAGATGACAAGGAAATAAAGGTTCCTCAAGATTCAGGAGCAATTGGTAAGCGGATTTGATTGAAAATTCTCCACTCTCAGTGGGCTCCCAAAATAGTTGGTCCTTGGGATTTCTAGAAGGAATTATGGTGGAATTCAGCAAGGATTCCAGTGAAGTAGACTCCATCGGGTGAGTGTTGCTTCTGATAGGTTTCCAGTTGCTCCTATTGTTCTGCAAGCTCAAAAAATCAAAGACTTTTTGACCAAACATGACATCAGTGAATTATTTCAGAACATAAAGGTTAGGATCTTCAATAAGGGGTTCTCCTCTAATCCACTTGTCATTCCAAAAATCTATATTGCGTCCATCCCCTAACTTCCACCTTAGACCTTTCTTTAGTAGTTGTCTGGTGTTCACTATGGATTTCCAAAAGGTAGATCCTCTGGTGGGGGCCATTTCACTGAGGAAGTCTATTCCCTGCAAGTATTTTCTCTTGACTATAGTTATCCATTCATTACTAACGTTGGTGACCAGGTGCCAAGCTTGTTTAGCCATGAGGGCTAAATTTAATAGATGGACTCTCCTAAGACCAATTCCTCCCTTATCCTTGGGTCTGCACACCTTATCCTAGGCAACAAGATGTAAGTGCTATTTATTTTTTGTCCTAGACCAAAGAAACTTTTTTTGAATTTGTTCTATTCTATGGTAGACCATTGCAAGAGCCTTGAAGATAGATAAAAAGTACATAGGGATGCTTTGAAGAGAAGCCATAGTAAGAGTGGCTTTGGTAGCTTGAGATAAGAGGTTTCCTTTCCATCCCACCAATTTCTTCTGAATCCTTTCAATCACATTATTCCACATTGAGTCTAAAGGATTGCCAGTGAACAGAGGAAGTCCTAGGTAGGTTGCAGGAAAGGAAGACATAGAGCATTCTAAAATTCTCTATTTTGATTTACCTCTGAAAAGGGGTGTTAAAGAAATATATCTTGCTTTTATTGAAATTAACTTTTTGACCAACCGCTTCCTCATATAAAAGCAAAATGTATTTGATTACCTTGGCTTCAAAAATGGAGGCAAAGGTAGAGATGATGGTATCATCCACAAATTATTGGTGTGTGACTGGATTGATCTAGTATGATGCTCTAATTCTTGATATGAGTCCTGATATGCAAGCAACCTTGATGGTCCTTCCAAGTGCTTCAACTACAATAATGAATAGTAAGGGAGATATGGGATCTCCTTGTCTTAGTCCTCTACTACTCTGGAAATAACCTATTGTGGATCCATTGATGAGAACAGAAAACCATGGTTTGGAAATGCATCCTTTAATCAGATCAACCCAATCAGGGTGGAAGCCAAATTTGAGAAGAATAGCTATAAGGAATTCCCAATTGATTCTATCATAAGCCTTGTTCATGTCAAGCTTGAGGATGAAGGTAGGTTTCTTGGTCTAGGACACAAAATGCAAAGCTTCATGAATAGTTATGATGCCATATAAAATAGATCTACCTTGGATAGAACTTCCTTGACACGTATCAATGAGGTTGGGCAAAACTTCCTTCATCCTATTGGCAATGGCTTTAGTAAGGATCTTATAAACCACATTGCAGAGACTTACAGGCCTATAATCAATCATCAATTTGGAAGCAGGGCCTTTTGGAATCAGGGCAATGAAAGTGGAATTGTAGCTACGCGGGATGCACTTGGAGGATTGAAATTCCCTTACAGTGGAGCAAATATCTTGGCCAACAATATCCCAAAAGGTTTGAAAGAATCGAGGAGGAAAACCATCCGAACCAGGAGCTTTGTCAGGATTCATAGAAAAGAGAGTCTGTCTAACTTCATCATCAGAAAAAGGGGCTACTAGCTTGATATTGACTTCCTCCGGAATGGATTGGGGAATGTGGTAGAGCATAGAGTCTCTCACAGAATCAGAGCATGGATTACATTCTCCGAGGAGGGAGCTGAAGTACGAAACAACCTCAGCTCTTATTTCCATGATGTTTGAAGTGGAAGACCCGTCACTCTTCACAAGTTCCTTAATTCTGTTGTTGCTCCTGTTTCTCAAAGTCGACGCATGGAAGAATTTGGTGTTTGAATCCCCCTCCTTAAGCCATAAGGCTCTTGACTTCTATCTCCAAAAAGTTTCTTCATAGGCTAGGATATTGTGGTATTCGAAAAGGATGTTTCTTTCTTCTATCCTGATGTGCTCATCACTCTATCCATTCTGAATCTTGTTCTCTATGATTGCAAGCCTATATTTGATTGACTGCTTGTTTGCAAATAAGTTGCCAAACACTTATTTATTCCAAAATTTGAGATTTTCTTTGACATGTCTGAGTTTTTGTGCTAGTTTATACGAAGGACATCCTTGTCCTACCTATTGCCACCACTAGGAAATTCTATTTTTGAGATCGGGATGATGGATCCACATTGCTTCAAACCTGAATGGACTTTTGAAAGGATTGCCTTTCTCAATTTCCATCAGGAGAGGGCTGTGATCAGATCCTATCTTGGGCAAAGAGTGGAGGCTAGCATCTCCAAACATTTGAACAACTTCCTGAGAGAGGAAAAACCTATCCAATTTCACCTGGATAAGTTGGTTACCCAATCTTCTATTGCTCCAAGTAAATTTAGCATCCTTGAGTTTTACATCCATGAGATTATTTGAATTGACAAACTCGTTGAAGTCTTCAATGCTTTTAAGAGGGAAACCCGTTCCTCCTTTTTTATCCGAGGGGTAGAGGGGAGTATTGAAATCCCCTGCTACAATCCAAGGAATGTTGTGAAAAGAATATTTTATGTTGCTTAATGTGTCCCACAGTTGAGCCCTTCCTGGTAATGTGTTTGGAGCATAAATATTGGATAGGATCCATGAAGTGTTATTATCCCTATCATGAAATAGCACACTTGTTATTCTATCGCTTGACTGAATCAATCTACCTTCAAGTTTTCTCGGGTCCCATAAGCACATTAGGCCTCCTGAAGAGCCTCTTGCATGACTAAAAATCACTTCTCCTCTCTTCCATATTTTCTTTGCTGTGTTAATGGAGCTACTCGCATCAATTTTAGTTTCTTGCATTATGAATACCATGGGCTTTAACTCTCTTCTTAATGAACTAACCACTCTCTGCTTAGCTAGCCCATTAAGACCCCTCACATTCCATGAGAGGATCTTCATTTGGAAGGTTTAGTGGTCTTCCTGCCCCCTTTCCTTGAGGTTGGGGAGGTTTGGTACTTTTGCTATCATCTCTGGGTTGGCTGACAACTGGAGGAAATAGAGTTTTTTGAATTCCATTTGCTATGTCTTCCTGAATTCCTCTTTTCCACTGTTCATTAGCTGAAATTCTTCCTCTCTTCTTGTCACTTCCACAATCAATGGGTGACTTCATGGAACTTCTTGTTTGCTTGGGACTGAATTTGTATGGAATAATTTGTTCAATGACAGGGCTAGAACATCCAACATTGGTTTGGTTCTTAGTAGGGCTAGATATTTCCGATGTTAATTATTCTCTGATGGGATTTCGCCTCCCAAAACCATCTTGCTTAGGATTCTCAGAAGGACAATCTAGGGGAATGTGGGATGGCCCTGATCTTGAGGGGGAATCTAGACTGTTAGGGAGTTCAAGCTCAGGACCCATAGTTCCTTCTCTATCCTCCTCATGAGGTATTGAATCATTCAAAAGAATTTGAAATTTATTCGGGTTAGCAAATAGGGAACATACCTTGTCCTGTTTAGAAGGAGAGGTAGATATTTGCTTTCCTTTTTCCGGAGGAGGTTGGATTGCTTGCCCTGTCCCAACTTGTCGAGATCCATTTCCTTTGAGTGGGATGTGTTGTCCATTTCTGATTTGTTTGAAGAACCCTTTTGGTATTGGGTTTTTAGTGCCTTGATTCCAATTGGATGAACCACCTCTGAAATCAGCATTCCTCCTTCCAGCATTCAGAGGCTTTAGACTAGGGCATTGGCTTCTGAGATGACCTTGGGTGTGGCACTCCACGTAGAAGGTAGGTTTGTTTTCATACTCGAGAGGTTGGCATCGAGAATAAGAGCCATACTCGAGTTCAACAAAAGTAGGAAGTTCTGAGTCCAGGTTAGCATTTACGCAAATCCTAGCGTGTGTCATTCTTGAGCGAGCAAGAGTTGCATGATCAATAGCAACTAGGTCACCAATCATTCTTGCAATACCTTTAAGGATGTCCTCATGCCAGAACTGAAAAGGAATATTAGGCATTGGAACCCAGATCGACGCATAGTTTATGCTTTGGGTTTCTGGATTAAAATCCTCTTCCCACCTGCGGAAGAAGAGGCTCCTTCTCCAAAGGAACCATGGGCCACCAGTGAAGATACGACTGGTATCATCATGGTTTTTGAGACGAATAGCGAAAAAACCTTTGGACAGGGCCACTATCTCCATGCTTCCCAAAGTCTTCCATTTGGAAAAGGCCCATTTCCTAATGGTTTCCATGTCGGGTCTTCCGCCTATGAACTTTCCAACAAGAGAAAAGGCCTCCATGGAAAGATAATTAGTCATTATGCTTTCAAGAATAATTAGTTTTATACCTTCAGGGATAAGGGCAGATGAAGACACATTAGGCTTGGTCCCACCACCTTTGAGAGCATCAACAAAAGAAACCTTTTCCTATGCGGGTCCCTCAGAGCCTCCTTGGAGATGGGGCCCGTTGTCTGTCCCTTTATCGGGAGGTTCATCCCCCCAAAGCCCCTCGAACTACTCTGGAGCTTTGTCCTTTTTGTTTTGTCCATCTTCTACATCCTCTAAAGGTTTGCCTGTGCTCGAATCCTTTGTAGAATCCTTTCGTCCTCCAAAAATTCGAATTTCCTCCTTCCCGCCTCCAAAAATTCGAATTTCCTGCTTCCCGCCCGAGCTATTCCTGTTCTTCTTCATAAAATGTGGGTGGAAATGGAAAAAGGGTAAGTTTGCTTGCAAGTGGAAGTGGACAATTATGGTTGTTCAATAATTTTGAGACAATATGCAAATAGGCCTTTCAAACAAGCAAAACCCTTGATGTAATTTGTTACCATTTGAGATAAAGAGAGGACAACTAGGAGAAGATCTTGAAGGACACAACACTTAAAAGTGATGTTTATAAATTTTCATTCAGGGGCAGCTATGTTGGCGTTTGCTTTCATCCCTTTCACATACTTTGAGATCGGGGGAGGTGTTGTGAAAAAATAGAACTTGATGAGAGGGTTGTTAATGAAATTACATAGTGATTATATGCTTACAGCGGAAAACCAAAACTTGGAAGTAGAAGATCCGTCAAGAGGACTTCTTATGTATGTGACATGTGCCTTCCTCTCCATAATTTTGGTTTAAGGGCTCTTGATACCCAAAGGTGAGGGGCTCTAGCTACAACTCTAAGTAATGTGGGAGAGGGGTCTTCTTCTAGATAAGGCCAAGACATATGCAAATATGTACACACGTGATCTCTTGTCACAAAATGAGTCCTACAATACGATTCATAGGGGAAATAAGAGAGGAACCCAAAAGCCCTAATTGGAATGTCATGAATGACCAATTTGCATCAAACTTAGGGTAACCTAGGGATTAACTAAAGCAAACAAAGATATAATAAGAGCAAAATGACAATATATAAGCAAATGACATTCCAATTAAATAATGCTAATATTTAATGTACTATTGCAATATTCAAAAGATATATTAATGATAACAAAGCAGTTACTGCAACTGTATGAGAAAAGCATTTAAAAAAAAAGTCCCTATGGAAAATAAGGGCACCAAACTTTACAAAAGAAATAAAGGAACAAATTCACTTTGTTCCATCTTAGGCGAGTGAATTAACAAGAATGATATACATTAAGCTGTCAACTTGACAACTTGCAGGGGAATGGTAGGTTGCCTTGATCTCCACTTTTCGGATGGTGCTTGAACTTATTGCTAGTATTGATAAATGATGCAAAGTAATGGTTGTGGACTATGCAATTGGGAAATTTGGCAAATACTCAATTAATGGTAAACAATAGCAGTATTTTGACAGGATTCAGAAGTAAAAAGTAACAAAACTTTTGATTTTGGCTCATATATTTTTAGAAATTACAATGCGAGATATGGAACAAAATGAACAAGGTCCTTTAATGACTGAAAAGTTCTTAAACCATTCGATCAACAATGCCATGTTTGTCACCACAGGCCCATGGGTGTTAGGGCAAGCGGTGAGGAACAAGGAGCTTTACACCATAAAGTAAAGTTCAAATCCCATGGGTGAATGGTGAACCTTAACATTTTAGCCCATGGGATTTAGGGCTAGTGGTGAAGAGTGATGAGTTTGACACTATAAGCCAAGGTTCTAATGGGTGAACCTTAAATATTTAATCAAATGACATGTGCTCAATTGGTTAAATTCCTCAAATTTTAAGGAGAGCTAGGTTTGAATCTTGCCAAGCGATAACATACATAATTGCCAAAATGTTCGAATGCCACTATGTGGTCACAATGTTATATGGGTGGGAAATGTTTCAATCCCATATAACCGATTAAAAAAAAAACAATGCCATAATTGTTGCTAGTAGCACAAATCTTGAAATAAAAAATTCATGCAATGAATTAGAATTTATACGCTACACAAAGCCTGATGAATGTCATTTTAGATTATACGGCTTAAGTATTTCGTATTTGCCTCTAATAGAGAGGTGAGTAAATGCCAAACAATCAAAAGGGTATGAGTGACATGATATAATTAGCATGTTTTCCAAATATGGCAAGGTTAGGAGCATCAAGAGACCCTTTTTGTGGCAAGGAACTTGGGATAGACAAATAGTAAATAAGGTTGTGGCACATGAGGGAAAGAAAAAAAGCGTTATGATGATGGAAAAGGTTAAAATAGTTGCGTTAGAGCATCAACTAGCCCATAAGATTACCAAAGCGTGAGCCACCCTTGTTGCTTGTGGAGAAATCAAGGCATAATATTTTGGTTGCATGACAAAGGTTTATGACATTCTATGACATACTATGGTGAGGCGAATGATGCTATTTTACAACCATTCTTTGCGAATGGCATCCCATTCAATGTTACTTGTTCTCTTTTTATAAGGAGGTATTCAAGAAAGGTATTAATGCTGGTCCTTCGTATGTTTCCTCAAGATAGACAAAAACTACTCAAGGAGTAACTTGATGATGGAGAAGTTGAAAGAGACATGGGTGAGGGCAAGTTGTAGCATCATCATGGATGGGTGGATTGATATTGTGAGCAGGCCACTTATAAACATTATCGTTACATGCAAAGTAGGATGCTACTTTCTTAGAACCATTGATTGTTTTGGAAAATGTAGGGATGTAACTTTCCATTTTCAGATTTTGAAGGATACACTACAAAGGAGGTTGGGCCAATGAATGTAGTCCAAGCAGTAATAGATGTAGTCCCATGTGTACAGATATGCATGGATTATGATCCAACATATAGGTAACTCTTGGACTTGATGGTGTGTTCATGCATTGAAAGAGAAGGAAGTTGTTTTGGTGAACTAGATGATGGTTGATTCCGGAGATGTGCAAATGTTAATTTGCAACCATCATACCTCTTTGGCATTTTTTTAGGTCCTTTTCAAGAAAGGATTTCTTCAAATATCTAGAGACGAGGTATGTTAGTTACTTTATTCTATTGGAGAGGATGATTGAGGTGTAGGAATCCGCATAGTGTATGGCAGTCTGCAATGAGTGGACTAGAGGGACAGAGTCCAAAACAGACGAGGGGAGAAGAGTAAAGCAAATGATATTAGATGATGGTTTGTGGAACAATACCACCTACATGATATCCATTACCTTGCCTATTGTGGAGGTCATTAGATAGCCAAATATGGTCTCTATTAGTCTTGGAGAATTTAGCGAGACTTTTTACAACATACTTGGCCACATGAGGGGAGCCATTTAACAAGGGTATCACATTATAGCATCCTATGAACAACATTCAACCTATTATTTAGGATAGGTGGGATAATATGAACACTCCATTGCACATTGTAACATATGGTCTCAATCTTAAGTGGTGTGTTGTAAGGCTTGGGAGAGTGCCTTTGATAGAGCATACAAAAGTGAAGAAGGGTTTTATGAAGACATTTGAAAGATATAATATGATGTAATTACTATGAGATCAATGGTTTAGGTTTGTAGAGCTTAGAGGTGAAGGCTTCAATATATTGAAGGCTAGAGAGGATAAAATATCCATTGCATAGGAGAACCCCATTGGATGGTGGAAGCTACATGCAAATGGAGCTCCATTGCTAAATATGCTTGAAATGCACTTCTTGTTGTAGGTTGCTACCTCCTTTATAGTGGTCAAAATATAGCTTCGTCCACTTTATCAAGACTCAAGAGGAATGGGCTTACCTCTAGGTGATTGGTAAAGCTAGTTGTAGTGCATAGTGCCTTTCCTCTTTAGTATTGGGAGAGACCTGAGTATTGTGAGTGTCCTTCAACATGATGGGATGTTGGCCTTGAGAGGGTGAGACAATGATCTTGAGGAAAAAGTAGGATTGCTTGGGATCTTGCTAAATGGCCCCCCTTGTTTCCAAGAGTAGTGATGATAAGGACACCTTTGGCTTTGCAAATGAGCTTGATGACGACTGAAAACTTTGACATTTCAACATTTTTGTAATGAAACAACTTTGAGAAAACAACAATTTCCATAACATTCACCTAAATATTTGCAATAGAAACAAATTCATACAATTCAGAACAACAAATCTAACAAATTATCATAGATCCAGATCCAAGTCGCAGAAACAATCCAAGCCACTCATAGAGGGTAAGGTCTCTTAGCCACTTAGAGAGGGCGAAGTCTGTCACGCACACCAAGGCAATAATGAATTATGGTTCAACTACAATATATATTTTTCTATTTATAGACTATCAAAGCAATACACCCTAGCCTTAATGCTCAGGGTTCGATTCAACCTAACCTAAAGGGCTTGAGCCAAACAATCAAGGATAACCAGCGTGGTTACATTGAGGCTGTTACATGGTCTTTTCCATTAAAATGCTTTGTCCTCAAATCTGGAAATCTTTGGAGAATGGCGACTAGTTCCCATGTTGTGTCTTTGCCTAGAAGATCCTACCACTTGATGAGTAGCTTCTACACTTGGCGAGACTACAAATTACGTACTCATGATTGCAACATTGATTCCAACTTTAAATCAACACCACCTTCTTCATCCAACTCTAGAAGCCTTGTCTGAGATTGCACCTTTTAACCAAGTACCTACGTCAGACAAGAAACATGAAAAATAGGGTGGACTTTGGGTGTAAGTGGGACCTCTAATTGATATGCCACATCCTTGATTCTGTGAACCACCTTGTAAGGAACATAAAATTTGGGTGCAAGCTTTTCGCCGCTCTTAGTCTTTAGAAAGAGCTACTTATATGGCTAGAGCCTTAAAAAGACCATATCACCAACTTTAAAGTGCTGTTTTGAGAAATGAAATGAAATATAATTAATGTCCACGGTGGGCCAAAAAAGACCCAAGGGACTATAAGAAGTACAATAATGACTGCTCGTTAGTAGGCTAAAAACCCAGCAAAGAAAATAACTAAGATAAAAGCAAGACGAAACCTGACAATCGGGCTAAAGAGAAGGGGAAAAAAAAGAAAGGAGAGAAGGGGGGAAGGGCTACACTCCAGAAGAGTGAAGTGCACGCCAAGAAGAACAGGGAGAGGGAAGGAGGGAGGGGAGGGAGCAGCCCAAGAGGGGCGAACTCCAAGAACCCCCTTGAAACTAATCTCTCCTAGCAGTCGAGGCTGAAGTATCAAAGTTGAAGAAGTCCATGACATGTGTCCATTGCTAGAGTGGGACCCTAACAGACTGTGGGTGCGTTGTCTAGTAACCCTGCTCCCGTTCGAACTGGATTGTGTGATGCGTTTCCATCTAGTGTCACCTAGTCCGTTATAGCTGGTGAAGTATGTTGTGATGAGTCAATGTTGAGGGGGGTGAGATCCATTTGGAGGAGAACTTTTATGTCGACGAAACTGAGTTACCTCCTTAAGGAGTGTGAGACACCGCTAATTCGGATATCTGAAGAAGGTAGAAATAGATCGAGAGTTGTCCCTGAAAAGGCAATGGAATCTACCTTGGATCTCGTAATAAATGGGACAACAAAAAATGAAGTGATGCAGGGTTTCAGCTTCACCCAAGGAACAAAACAAGCAAATCCGCTCCTCTGTCGAAAGATGGTGATTTGACTCAATCCGGAGTTGGTGAGAACACACCCTGAGTTGCCCAATCGGGATTTGAAGACTATGCATTGTGTGCTGTTGAAGGTATTTTGGAGGAACTATTTTGCCCTCTTGAATCTGTAAGAAGTGCTCATAGTAGAAATACGGCTTGGGGGAAAGAGGGGAAACAGGAGAGATCCACGTGCATCTAGTGTATTGGAGGCTAACATCCTTTCGGATCTCATGGAGCAACTTCTTCTTACTAAGCCGAGAGGGGGGGGGAACACCCAAGGAATAAGGGGGGAGCATGTCTATCTGTATTTGAATACTGGCTAGGAGGGTAGAGACCTGAAAATACCAGCACCTTTGACCTCCCCGAGAACTCGGAGAGAGTTCCATCGAGGAGCGAAGAGCGAGGTAAGGGAACCGCCTGCAACCCGCAAGGGTATCCCCTAAAGTACGGATCTTGTGAAGATAACCGATAATCAAGAAGATAATCTCAAGCTGGAGAGGAGAGGTCCCAAAATCTGCCAGGATAATAGAGCGGGGGACTGTGCCCTTGTAACGAATGAATCGTCGAAGAAAGAGTTTTTGAACTCATTCAGCCCGTGACCACTCAGTTGGGCCAAGACTAGGACCCCAAACCATTGATCTATAAGTAATAGTTGGCTTGACCAAGACGTCAAAGATCCTCATCTTCACAGGTATATCCTAAAAATGTGCTTTGAAACAATTCCTCTCTAGCAAAGACAGAGCTGCATATCCCTTACACACTCGGGCTTGGGCGGTTGGTTTCATACCAAAAGTGAGACTAGCGAAGAGAACCCCTAAGTGCACATATGAGGTGGTGATCTCAACCTAAGTACACATATGAGAAGTGTAAGTCTTGTTGCCACTTCATATGATTTTGAGCTTGATAAAGATTGTCCTTAAGGAACTAGAGAACAAGCTGTTGCTGTTGGAAGAAGGTATCCTCTTGAGGAATACAAGAGGACCCTAGAAGATAAATTTTCAAAGAGGGGGGCTTTTCACCATACAAAGCCTCAAATGGGGACATCTTAGTGGAAATATGATAGGAAGTGTTGTACCACCACTTTGCTAAGGGAAGTCATTTAAGTCACTGTTATTGTTGGTGTTGGACAAAGCATCTTATATATGTGCCCAAACACTTATTCACAATTCTAGTTTGTCCATCAATCTAAGGATGGTAGGAAGAGCTAATGTTAAGTTGGGTACCACTAAGGGTGAACAAAAGAGGGTTATGATTGTACACAATAGACTTGGGTATACCTTGTAATTTGAAAACAGAGCTTGGCCACTTTGCTAGCGATAAATGGGTGCTTTAAGGCACATAAGTGGGCATACTTGGAGAGGCAATCCACAACCACAAAATCATTGGTTTACCTTTTGACTTTAGGAAGACCTTTAATGAAATCCATATAGATGCACTTTACTAGCGATTAGAATAGAGAGGGGTTGCATCGATCCTAGAATCGTGATTGTTTCACCCTTATTCTGCTAGCACACTTCTCATTTTTTAGTTCACATTTTGCAACAAACTTTTTGATATTGACTTTTATTCCCTTCAATTTAAAGGATTGCTTGACCCGCTAATAAGCTTTGAGAGAGGCATGCAATTCATGAAGGATTTTTTTTGACCTGGCAGGATTGAATTAGATAAATTAGGTCCTTTTGTAGAATCCCATTAGAATAAGAGAATCCTGGGTTGTGCGAGGTACCTGCCAAAAGATCATGAATCAGGTGAGAGGTTTCAAGAACAGATTGTGGTGATCCAAAGAGAAAGAGGGCTGGATATAACATGAACTGTTGAATTTTCATACTTGTGAAAAAGGCGATTTGCTACTACATTTTCTTTGCTTTCTTATACCCAGTCTCAAAATTATAACCCAATAACTTGGTCAACCATTTGTTTTGCTTTGGACAAGATATACATTGATCCAATACATACTTGAGGTTGCATTGATTGGTTTTGATAATAAAATGTCTACCCAACAAATAAGGCTTCCCTTTGTCAATATTGTGGAGGATGGCTAACATCTCTTTCTCATAAGTAGATTTACCAAGACTCTTTGCCAAAAAATATTTTCTTTTAGAAGCCATGGGATGACCTTGCATCAAGACTACACCTATACCGGTTCCAAAAGCATTACATTCTATGACAAGGTTTGCTAAAATCAGGAATAGCCAAAACTAGAGTGGGACACATAGCCTCTTATAAGGTGGTAAAGGATTTTGTAGCTTCTTCGATCCAAACAATAACATCCTTCTTGGTGTGAGCTGTCAAAGGAGTTGCCATTTTCCCATAAATTTTGACAAATATCTTGTAATAATCAGCGTGACCTAAAAACCCCCAAAGACTTTTGAGAGATTTAAGTATTGGCCAATCTTGCAGTACCTTAATCTTGTTAGTATCCACCTTGACAACTTCATGAGATATGATGTGGTTTAGGTATTCTACTTCATAAACCCTAAAAGAATACTTAGTCCTCTTGACATATATCTATTCTTGCTAAAAAGGTTTGAGCACTTGGTCCACATGGTGCAAATGGGATTCCCAAGTCTTGCAATAGAGGTTGCAATATGTATTTCATTGAACTTTGAAAGGTTAATGGGGCATTGGTAAGACCGAATAACATTACCAAAAACTCATAATGATCCTCATGAGTGTGAAAAGTAGTTTTAGGAATATCCTCTTCTCTAACGTGAATATGATAAAACCTATAACACAAGTCTAGCTTAGTAAAAGTTGAGCATCATGCATTTCATTTGAAAAATCATCAATAACAAGAATAGGAAACTTACCTTGAATAGCAATTTTATTGAGTGGTTGGAAATCTGGACACATCGACGAAGAGACATTCTTGTGTTTCACCTTGATTATTGGGGAGGAGTAGGGGTTGGCATTGGGTCAAATAGTTCCTTGTTGTAGCATATCTTGAACCACCTTCTCAATTTTTATTTTTTGAGGTTGAGGATATCGATAAGGGAAGACATTTGGTGGATGGCTTCTCAAAATTAGATGGATAGCATGATCATGTGTGTTTTTGGAAGGAAGACCTTTGGTTTCCTCATAGAATTTAGTGTATTTGTTGATGAGAAATTGCATCTGAGGGAAGAATATGAGATACATGATCAGTGGTCTAGATCTTCATGCGACAAATCTATACGAGTATACCCTTGCTGCCCTTCTTTAATATCTTTTCCATTTCATGAGAACTAACTTTCTTGGATGGTGGTGGGGGTTGTAGCCCTTGGAGGTGAATTAAATCCGTCCATTATACATATAACTGCTGTAGATTCAGAGTAACATCCCCCAATTGGGACAACCATTGAACCTCTAGGATAATATTTGCATTGCCCAAATCCATCACATAAAGGTTTTTCGTCCAAGAATAACTACCCATTATGAGTCTAATATTAGGAAATCGTACACACAACATTACCACCATTGCCAATCAAAACATTGGATTTGTTCGAAGAGTTGATAGACAACCCTAGGGTTTTGATCGTATTATGGTTGAGGAAATTGTGAGTGCTTCTAGAATCAATCAAAATAGTAAGTCGTTGGTTTTTAACAAAGCCTTGTACCTTGGTGTGTTGGGTTTGCACTCCCATTAGGGCAAAGACTGAGAGGTCCATAGGATCCTCACCTTGTTTGGCTTCCTTAGGTTCAATTGGCTCTTGGTGTGGACATGTTAGTGCCTCCTCTTTGGAATTGCCTTCCTCAGCTTCCATGTGGAAATTCCTCTTTTCTTCACATTCTTGATCATGTGTGCGCCATGATCTACATCGGAAACAAAAAAATCCTTGAGGACGATCATCGTTGCAGTTGTTGAAATAAGGCTTGTAGGATTGAAGGCCTACTACAGTTAGAACCTAGACACTCAAAGCTTATTTTTTGCTACACCGTTTTGCATTTTGGAGGGTGTTGGATCATGCATTTTAACTTCCTGTTAGATTTTTTCCTTGAGCCCATGTCTAAATGGTGAAACTACTATCGATGGATACAAGTGATATGTGTAGGTGAGGAGGCTAATGAATTCATTGTAGTACTCATCAATAATCCCTGTTTGCTTAGGCTCTAGTAACTCGGCCACATAAGAGAAAGAGGGTCTCATATCAAATTTGATCAAGAACGTCTTCTTAAATTCTGGCCAAGTGAGAGGATAGCTTTTGTGCCTCAATTCCCACAAGAACCATTGATAAGCATGGGTACCAAGTTGGGAAGTAGCGAGCATGAACTAGCTCTTCTCAGGCACTCTAATTAAATGTAGGAGGCATTTCATTTTAGAAATCCATCCTCTAGGGTCCTCTCCACAAAAATGCGTCACAGTAATCTTAGGAGCCATAACATCTTGAGGTCATTCCAAGAGACAAGTTACACCACCAGCTATAGTATCCAAATCTAAATAAAAATGCCAATCATTAGTAACACTTTTGGAGTGACTAACAAGGGATGTGTATGTACCTTAGCAAAGCTGGAGTTTCCTAGATCTTGCTAAAAATAACTAATTAAAAGTCCCTTTTGAGGACATGCACGGTTTTAGGAATTTTGGGCTTCTACTCAAAAACAACTCGGTGAAAGTCCCTTTTGAGTGCACACTTGGTTTTAGGAATATTGGGCTCCTTTTGTTCCGTCCTTGGAGCATATTAGAAATTCTCTTTAGTTCTCTTTTACTTCATTGACCCAATATTGAACTGATTCCACACTATGATTCACCTCTGTAATCCTGCCATCCAATCTAGATTCTATTCCTTCAATGCATTGATGAACATGCTCATCCATGTGTGGAGGGAGGTTATTCTTTGTAAGAGGGGTGGAGGAGGAACTCATGGTGGCAAGGGCTAAAGGAGTGAGAGGATTGAAACTATTGATGCCATTTGGGACATTAGGATTCCTTGGATGACGCTTCTTGTAGTTCACACGCTCATCATCGATCAAGGCTGCCCGTCTTAGGTTTTCGTTGATCTATTCCCATCCTTCGGAAGTAAGAGGATAAAAAATTTATGACTGACAGAAATGGTGTAACCACAAGCTGGCTCGAAACTGCTAAAAAAAGGGTTATCAGAAATATATCTTCTTTTGATCAGCTCGACGAGAAGATCAAAATGAGATAAGGTCATACACAAGGGTCCTAATATACCCGATGCACTTATTTTCAAGTTCAAGTGTCGTGAATGGTTCTGCCTAAATCACATAATTATGGAAGATATTTATGTAGGAAGATTGTTAGTAGAAAAAAACTTAGACAGAAATTACCTGATTCGTTGATGCAAATTTGGTTGCAGAGATTCTAATCCTTTCACGTTAGTGGTTTTGCTACCACAGGGAGCCAAAATCGTCGTTTTGATACCACTTGTGAAGAAATAACTTCAGAAAAACAACAATCTTAAACATTCACCAGAATTTTGGCAATGGAAACAGATTCATATAATTCAGAACAACAAATCCAACAAACTATCACAGATCTAGATCCAAGTCTTAGAAAACAATCCAAGCCACTCCGAGGGAGAAGTCTCTTAGCTACTTCTAGAGGGTGAAGTCACTTATTTGCACCAAGGCAATAGAAGTTAGAATAATGAATTGATGATTTAACCACAACATATCTCTTCTTATTTGTAGACTATCAAAGGAACAAATCCTAACCCTAATGCTCAAGGGTTGACTCAATATAACATAAAGGGCCCGATCCAAACAATTAAGGATAGCTGAAGTGGCTACGTCGGAGTCATTACAGCTTCTACCTTGGATTCAATTTTCTATTTCGTTTTGGGATTTTGCTTATATAGTTGGAACTTGAACTATAGTTGAAATTTCAACTTTTTAACATTTCATGGTTTGACCTTCAATGAATTTGTGTTTTCCTATGGTTTTTTTTGTTCTGTTGCAACATACATTGTTGTTTATGTTTGGCTTTGCTTTTACATTGTGTAATGTTGCATACTATTGGTAAAAAATCCAAATTGGAACTTAAATTTGTTACACACATAAAATATGTTTATATACGCCCTTCCCTAATCGTCCTGCTGCTGGTATTGGAATTTGGTCCAAACTCTGTGCTGAAGACACATCTCCGCTTATCATGCTGTCCTTGTCTCAAAAACTTTGTGGAACATGGTTTCATGTGTCTATTTTAAAATTATACCATCTTTCTGTTTCCTTTTGCAATAGTAGGCTTTGATTTATCAACTTTTTTAGAACAAATCATATATATTCTCCACAAAATGCAAAATTTCAAAGTTTATGGTAGTGCTCTAATAAACATTGTGTGTTTGAAGTGTTCATGTGCAATCTTTTATGGCAAATTTCTTCTGTTGGGGGGTGTAGTCCCTATTAAGCTTCACACTTTGTTACAAGACTTTGCTCAAGATGTTTTTCCTGTGTTAGCATATAATTTCCTTAATACTGACATTTTACTTCCCTGGTATGACCTGTTGCATGCCCTAGAAATTAGTTACTTTATAAACCGGCATTGTAAAACCTGTCAGCAAAAATACAAAAATCATGATTTTTTTTAAACCTAGAATCTTTAATTCAGAAAAAGGGAAAAAAAGGGAAAAAGTTGGAAAGTTGCAGAAGTCAGAGGAAAGTGGTGAGAATATATTTATTATTTCCAAAATTATATTTATTCTTACTATTTTAAAAAATTTCCCTATTTTTTGAGTTTTTTTCCTTTAATGAAATGCCAATCTGCTTTTTTCTGAGCAATACTGATAAATTGCTGATCACAAATTTTCAGTTTTTGTGTAAACATGCATGGGGTCTGGGACGGATTAGCATCATATGCTTTTCCTTGTGTCACGACAGTCAAAAGGGATATTTTTAAGGCTTGTTTTTCAAATGTTTTTGGAATTAGTGCAAATATGACTATTTTATATTGCTATGTATGAGTTTTTCTTGCTTTGTTTGTCCTTATGCTTGGTTGTGGTGTGACGTGTTTATACATATCTTATATGGTGACTTTGTATGGCACAAATGAGATTATTTCAATCTCTTGATCTTGCATGAGTTTCTATAGTTTCTGTTTAATATTTTGTACATGCTTAGTCTCTTTTTCTTTTTCTAAGCTTGGAAATGTAGTGGCATACATGTTTAAGTACCGTTTTGGTGTACATATACACATTTCGATCTTGTTCACTCAACTTGAATTCTGATTTTAATTTGGTTGACTTTGCGAGCTCTCAAAACTGCACGAGTTTCTATAGGAAGTGTAATGCAAGGTTGCTGCTATAAGATTTAGACATTGTCTTATATCCCTATCTGGTTTATATAAATACAGGGAGAGCAACCTCACTGTGGATTTCCTGAAAAGAACTTTACTGAAAATGTAGAGAAACTGGCTCGGAAGGTGTGTTGGTCTTTCATTTTATTTCGATATTTAAAGAGAAATTTTGAGTTTATAATTATTTTTGATCTTTTTAAAATCTTCTTTTTCCCATATTATAGTGTTTTTGAACCTGTGCAAGATTAATTTTACGTTACACAAACTTTTCAACAATAAGAATAATTATTTATGTTTGTTGTGTTACAGGGCTATCGTGTGCTTGTCGTGGAACAAACTGAAACACCAGACCAGCTTGAGCAACGAAGGAAAGAGACAGGCAGCAAAGATAAGGTCTTTATACCTTCTCACAAAAATTAGATGAGTATCATATTGAATGGTTGATGAATTAGTGAACAGCAACTTAGTTTAAAATTCAAAAATCTTATATCATGTCACATTAACTTTTTGGGTAGAAGAATGATAGGCTTATTTGGCCTGCTGTCTTTGTGTGGATTTTATTTTGTCTTCAACACCTATTTACATCTATATTCTGTTGATTAGGTTGGTTTGCATAGTGCTATTAAAGCCTAGGGTATATCTCATTCAGGCCTTTTATTTATAAGGGAAATGGCTTTTTTCCCTGGAACTTGTTTGTGATTTATTTTTAGCCATTTGTTTGATCCCTGGAGCTTTGACAGACTAAATTAAAATATCAAGCCAAATTTTTCATGATTGGGTACAGGTTGTGAGGCGAGAGATATGTGGTGTGATTACAAAAGGAACCATGATTGAGGGTGGCATGCTAGCTACATGTCCGGATGCTAATTACATGATGGCGATAACCGAAAGAAGTACTGTTTCTGGAATTAATAATGAAGCTGCTTGTTTAATAGGGGTCTGTGTTGCAGATGCTTCAACCAGCAGATTTATACTGGGTCAGGTAGGTGGCACGTAGGATGTTCTTATTGATTTCTTTCTAGGGAAGCAATATCCTTTGAGTTTGATGTAGTCTGAAGTTTGATCTTGTGGTGCACTCTTAGTATATTGCTTGTGCTTCATAATATAATGTTTGTTATTGTTTTATCAGTTTTCAGATGATTCGACAAGGACTAGGTTATGCTCAATTCTTTCTGAGATAAGACCAGTGGAACTTATCAAGCCTTCTGGTATTCTTTCTGATGAAACAGAAAGGGTTTTGAGGGACCATACAAGGAATCCTCTGGTCAATAATCTGGTTCCTGATACAGAGTTTTGGGATGCTGAAACATCTTTGTTAGAGATAAAGAAACTCTATAGATTGTTTCGTGATAGGTCAAAGCCAAGCAATTCTGAAGATGACAATAAAATAGAGACTCTACCAGATGTGATTTGCCAGGTTGTAAATGCAGGGGAAAGTGGACAGCTTGCCCTTTCTGCGTTTGGAGGCTGTCTGTCCTACTTGAGACAGGTTTTGCTAGATCAAAGTTTGCTAAGTTTTGGCAAACTTGAGATTCTTCCATGTTCAGACTTTGCCACTCTGAAGTCTGCATCTAATGAGTGCAGTCAAGCTCGTCTTTCCAGAGATACTTGTCTTGTTGAACCTTACATGGTACTTGATGCAGCTGCCTTAGAGAATCTGGAGATACTTGAAAACAACAAAGATGGTGGTACATCAGGGTAAGGGGATAAAATTTGTAGGCTTATGCTAATTTACTGTGTCTTTCCACATCTTGATGTGTGTGGTGTGGGGGAACAAATTCTTCCATCATGATTTTTTGTATGGAATATTTGAAATGTCAAGCTCTGAAGAGGATACTTCTATGTGTACATGGGAGGGCAGTGGGTGCATAACGTAGTCAGTATTATGAGATTAATGAGATCGAATACACCATTATGTGAGTTATAATAATTCTGTATGGTGGGTGAGCTTTGGAAATATTATATTGCATTATATTTATAATATTTGCCTTAAGGCTACTGGAGTCGTGATATTCCTCAACATGCTAGTTAGGTGTTAAAATCATATGTTTACATTTTCTTATTTTATGTCCTTAGCACTATAGTATTAAGTTCTTTCTAGCCTTTAGCTTTGGGTTTTTGACAACCTTTTATCAATGAAAATGTGAGATGCCTAGTCTTATCTGGTATCTTCTGTTTTGAATATATATTTTTTTCAGGACTCTTTTTGCACAAATAGATCGCTGTGTAACAGCATTTGGTAAAAGATTACTGAAGAAATGGCTTGTGAGACCTTTGAGACGTGTGGAGTCAATTTTGGAACGCCAAGAAGCTATAGCAGAAATAAAGGTGAGATGTCTTTTTAAGGTTCTAATAATTGAATCTTGGAAGCAAAGCATATTTTAGAACCAATGTGTACAAGATGTGTCTTGTCCAAATGCTTTTTTCTGCACATCAAATTTAAGTATTTTTATGATTTGAAAATTCACTCTCTGTTGATGACCAAAACTAACGAACCAATCAGGCATGACATTGACCAGCAGCTATTTTTATATTCATGGAATCAAATGCATGTTTTGAGTTTCTATTTCCAACCTAGCTTTAGGTTCTTTCAATTTGATACCCATCAATACACCATGTAAAGAACATGGCCTTGATTAAAGTGGAAGAGGAACAAATCGAACAGAAGGGTAATTCCATTGGGAATGTTTTACACAAACACCCTCTATATTAATATAATCCAAAAATAGACAGACATTCAGAAAGTGTGGGTCTCAATTGTTGGTTGCAAATGGACAATGAAGAGTGATTTTTCTGCCTCATTTAAGCTGAAGCCATATTTGACACTGGAGTAGACAATTGGTACCTCAAACTGGATAAGAACCCTTTGAATCCTGCCAATATTGGAGTTGATGGTGAAGCAAATCTAATTGGCTGATAAGAAAGGAGAATTGCGTGAGAGTATTTCCAGTAGTGTCTTGCAACTTCTTATGATTTCATTCCACCTATGTTTATTTTCTGCTTCACCTAACTTTATTGCCTTTTATCTTTATTGCTTTTGGATGAAAGTTCACCTGGAAACTATAATAATTATGGTGCATGAAAAGCATTTTCTTGCCCCAAAATTTCAAAGTACTTTTGCGTAAGGTCTATCTAGATGAGGATATCACATGACTCTAAATGGAGGAGTCAAGGTTCAAGAACACTACAAGTTTTGGCTGCCAAGAAAGGCAACAAATTCTGTAATTTGCAACTGCAAGGCAGTGAGTTGTAACTCCTCCATTCAGGATGGACATGTCCTTAGCTGTCCAAATCATGGCTTTTTTGGGCCCAGGACAACAGCGGTAGTCTCTCCATTGCTCACCAGAATTGCAATGAGTCAGTATGGTCATATATGGGCTGTTTTAATCTACTAAGATCATTAGTACATTAATTCTGTTGTCTTCTTACACTTAACTTCTTAAAGTTCACACAAGGCAAACAATGGACAAGAACAATAAAAATATCAGAGAAATGAAAATGGAAATAAGAAAAAAGAAAAAAGAAACAGATCCGGTGGTTATTCATTTCATATGCCCAACCAACAAGGCAAAGCATAAAAGCAAGACTGTACAAGAGGAAGAGGGGGAAGAATTTTTGGATTTGAAGCTTTTCAGCTGTAGAAGACAATAAGCATGTTTTTCTACGTCATACAAATCAATGCAAGAGTGTTCTCTTTCAGTTCCATGATCATGTAGGCTTTATATTCTTACTGTGTTTTCTATGTATGGGCCATTTTGAGCAATAAAAATACATTTTTTATTTGCTCGATGTGCAATGCACCTCTTCTGCTCGTGCCAATATTTCACCTCAAATCCTTAGCGCAGAGCTGAACTGAGATAAGAAATTCAATGCCAAGGATAATATAACAATGATTCACAGAATATTAATGAAATGAAATGAAATATTATTAATGTCCGCGGTGGGCCAAAATAAGACCCAAGGGACTATAAGAAGGACAATAATGACTGACAGCTAGCAGGCTAAAAATCCCAACAAAGAAAAGAACTAAGATAAATACAAGACAAAACCCGACAACTGGGCCAAAGAGAAAGGGAAAAGAAAAGGGAGAGCAGAGGGGGGGAGGGCTGTAGTCCAGAAGAGAGGATTGCACGCCAAGAACGGAGAGAGAGGAGGGGGGAGGGAGCAGGCCAGGAGGGGCAAGCTCCAAGGACCCCCCAAAAACTAAATTCTCCTAACAGTCGAGGCCGAAGTACTGGAGCTAAAGAAGTCCCTGATATGTCTCTTGACCTGCACTAGTTTGGAACCTTGACAAATTGTGGGTGCGCTGTCTAGTGACCCTGCTTCCGTCCAAACTGGATGATGTGGGGCGTTTCCATCCGGAGTCACCTGGTCCATCGGAGCTAGTGAAGTATGTTGTGACCAGCCGATGTTGAGGAGGGTGAGATCCATCTGGAGGAGAACTTTTATGTCGTCGAAGCTGAGTTATCTCCCTAAGAAAGAGTGCGAGACACCGTTGGTCCGGGTATCTGAAGAAGGTAGAAACAAATTGAGAGTTGTCCTTGAAAAGGCAGATATGAAGGGTTTCAACTTCACCCAAAGGGAGATAAAGTAAACATACACCTCAAAGTAAGCTCTTTAGAACCAAGGGCCTCTCCATTGAGGAGGTACAATCATTATAAAACTTTGATGTCTTCTAACTCTTAAGAACATGAAAGACCAAAAAAGGGCAAAAGGAAAATATGTTGAAAGACACAGGAAGTAAAATATAAATAAGGAAAAACCTAATGTGTTATTATATGTTAAATCATTGTGTTATATGTCTTTGCTGCCGTTATATGTGTAATTCTACCATGTATATATTGTTACTTTTTTGTAATATTTCTCCACTTTTTTATGCATGTTGAAGTGAGGGTCTACAATGTATGCAAGAGAGTAGGGGTGAAATAAGTTCATATTATTTTACTCAAAAAAAAAAAAAGTTCATATTATTCATACTATCTTCAAAATTGGGCAAAACCCTAGTTTTGGCAAATCACTTTTCCACATTAAATTTTTTCTTGAGATCATGTTTTTGTTGTTAGGACTAGTGAGAGCATTTTTTTTTTTTTAAGTAGGGTTTTGAAAGGGTTACCCTTTCCCTTTTACATCGATTTAGTCACATTGAGCTATTTGGTGTCGTCGAGATTTGAACCTTGGTGTGGGCTACATCAACTATTTGTCCCAATCGTTGAACCAAGGACCCGTTGGCAGGACTAGTCATTGGATATCATCTTTTAAATATGAGACACATCAATTGGTCGTGTTTTGGGCTTAGGAAGTGTGCCTTTCATCATTCATGATTGCTATGGATTGAAAGTATCAATGATGGCCTTAGCGGAACACTTAAGATACATTTGGTGGAGAACTCAAGTGGTCCTCTCCTTATTTGAGACATTTTAGTTGCAATATGCTACTTCACTTCAATGTCATCATCCTTTTTGATCCACATATATAGTGATCTGTTCCTTGATATCTTCTAGTATTCTGTGAGTGATGTTATCTTATTGGGCGATTTCAATGCCCATATTGGGACGCGACAAATACCTTTGCATGACCTAGTAGATAAGGAGCTCTCCCTTTTTGAGGTGAATGAGAAGGACCTTGTGTTTGAGAGAGGTTCAATTATTCAGGGGATTCCTTTTATTTATTATAAGTGAGATTACCTCTAGATGCACGAGTCACATGGCCTCTTGATCCTCAATGGGCTACCTTGATTTTGAAATTTGTGTAGATTCACTTGGTATTCACAATTTGGTGGACCATTTCCGTTGGAAGGCTATTTTTAACTCTTTTCCTCATGCAGTTCATTACTTGAGACCTATACGCACCCATGGTTTTTGCCCTATGCATCTTTGGTAAAATGAAGACTGAAGCCTTGCATAGAGGGCTTTGTTTTGTCTTGTGCCATGACGTTGTTATCATTCCATCCACCTTTAGAGATTACCCATTGTCTTCTTAGCTGCAAGAAATGTGAGTCCCTTCTCTCGAGGAGATGTGAGGTACTCAATGCCATGCATAATTCTCTTGAGGCCTTTTGACATACCTTCTTCCAAAGAAAATCCTATTTACCTGGCATTGACCAACATACTTAGGTTGTCCATGCCTTATCTGTCTATGACATCCGTCCCAAAGGATCATCTAGGTCACCTCTCCCATTCCTTGGTATCTGGAAGTAGTTATTACTATATTATAAGTAAGGTATTTAATTACTGGAATTGGAAGTTTGTTGTTACTGCATTTGAATAACATGTTTTCAAGATCACCTCTTGTTTTTGATACCTTGATTACACAGGGTGCTGCTGAAGATTCTGCAGTCAAGTTTCAGAAAGAATTGGCTAGGCTGCCTGATATGGAGCGATTGCTTGCGCGCCTGTATGCAACCAGGTCAGAGCAAAGAGAAATTCAAGTTGTCTTTACATTTCTTGTTTACTAGTTAGTATTTAGTTATTTACGTTTAAGTTACTGCTATGAAATTATGTTTCATGTTAAGTTGTATTTAAATTTTATTTTATATGGATTAGTTTTTGGGTTTAATTTAACTTATCTTGTGTCTTCAGGATATAGGAGACATCTTAGTTCTTTTTGGATTTGGAAAATTTTAAGAATAAAAGGGAACAAATCATTTTGATGGCCATTCTTTGTATTTAGTTTAAAAAAATATTAGTTCGACAAAGTATTAAATGTAAATATATAATAAAACTTGCAGATTCTTTAAAGTTTTGGAACGTCAAAATAACTTGATCTTATAATGAATTAAAGGTTAACCCCTAGCTATCATTTAAATATGTGTACCACCTTTAAAAAATTTGCAGTCATTTAACATTTCCAGAATCCAACTTTATTGAGTTGTAAGGGACCAAACAGTCTTTTATGTGGAATCTATAAAGGATTCAGTATAGTAATACAAGACATGGGGCTGTATGCTATCCAAAGGGTGAAATCTGAGAGTCATGACTTTACCTATGTACCCTTAATAACAAACTTTCAACGGGTTATTATTATATTTATGGTGTGTGTGTGTATAGAATAATACAAGTAGAATATAATCTAAAGGAATTATCCACTACATCTCCCCCATTTTTAAGAAGCTGTGTGATTGGAAATATTCAAATAGTCAATGGATATATTCTTTGTTGATCCATCTTCTTCTTTGGTCTTTTTTGAATCATATGACGATAAACGAAAATATGAATGTTAGAAATATTGAGAATATTGCCTCGTTAAGTTTGGGACTAATCCACCCAAATCAACCTAGAGAGGCAGCATATATTTGAATACGAAATTTCTAACCGGTTTGATCTTGAATCCATGCGTGTCTTCAAGAAGTTGAGATACATAATTGTTTTTGATATGAGCTAAAATTTTGTCGTCTTTTTAGTAAGATTTGGATGCAAATAAATTGATTGTTGACAATGAAAACTTTCATGATTAGGATGTCTATAAGGTCCACTTTTGGGATACTTCTTAGAAGTAGTTTTAGAACAATCATCCCACATTTCAGGTGTGTGATCAAAGGCTTCCAATATCAATTACAGGTGCACCTTTAGTCTCAATAATCTTATCTACATGCTTGATCTAGCTTATAGATTTTTTGTTTTTTTTCTGTCACCGGATTGCAATATGATGGTGACTTTTGTTAGCAAAGTATGATTATGATTCTTCAGAGAAGCAATTTTCTTTTTCCTTTTTATATATATTTTTTTCTCATAATCTTATAAAGACTACTTGTGAGTTTCATATTCATTCTGGAAACTTTTAGTTTGCATTGCCAAAGCTTTGTTCTGATCCTTCAATCTATGGATTCATCATTCTTTTCTTCCAATTTAGACTTTAATGACATGATTTCTTATTCTGGTCTCTTTTATTTGGTTCTTCTTATACCATTTGGCCAAAGTTAAATATTTTATTAACTCAGAAATATATTCATTCCACCATTCCTTTACTTTGTATACAAATTGAAGCCATACGAAAGAGCTCATAAACGTAGAATTTTCTCTGTAGATATTTCACTTAACTACATCTTTCTTTCTTGAATAGTTAATTACACAAGTCAAAGTTTTCAAATTTTGGGTGATCCCTTTTTAATCTTTGGTCATGCCATTTTTATTTACATGGAGTGTGTTTGTGAGCTAAGGTGACTTTAGTCAAGTTGTTTTCCTCGACTTGGTTGCTTTCATGAGACTTGGTGAAGACTCTCGAACTCAAGGGACTTCGAGCCAAGAGTCGACACTTTTTCTCTCAGTCTCATTGAAAAACTAAAACAATTATATGCCAAATAAGTGAAAGCACTCACCTTTTCTCTCATTTGCACTATTTTCTATATTCGGAGATTTCTATATATTGAATGTTGGGTGTTGTCATTCTTCTGGCTGATTGTAATGCTTGCATTGGGACTTGCGAGGCACCTTTTCATGATCTCATGGAAGAACTAGGTATTAGAGTGGAATGAAATTCCATCATAGGAATATGCCACTAGAAACAAAAGCTTGAAGAAGAAGGGCATTAAAATGAACCAGATAGATACACTTACCTTGACTCAACGTTAATAGGGGTAAGGAATCCCACATATGTGAGACTGAGGGCTTGCACCTCTAAGCCTGCTACTCCATTGGCAAAGAGTTTGGCAAGTGGTGGGGCTTATAATCCACTCAATTCCCACAACTAGGTCAATGTGGGATTAATACATGTACACACACTATACTACCAGGTATGAGAGTGGAACGAAATTTCAATCAAAGGAATATGCCATTTGAAACAACTTGTAGAAGAGATGAGTTCTGTTTCTTTGAAGTCAATCCCATGGATCTTGCATTCAATAGAACCTCTTCAAATGAGAGGCATCTTGTTATGGGAAACAATTATTACAGTTGCGCAGGTCACATGGCCTCCTTGTACTAAATTGGATTCAGCAGTTTTCAGACTCTTCCATGTTCAGTTTTTTCTGCAGGGCCCCAGGGGGAGGGGAGTGTGGCTGGCTATGTCCTTACTAATAGGATCTTGCTTTCTGATATTCATTATTTTCAGGTTTCTAGTTAGCTTCCCTTGGATGATCCTGCAATGGTGGCTTTCTCCTTGGATTCTCCCTCTTTTTCCTCTCCATCTCGTTTTCCTCTCTCACCCAATCCTTTGCAGCACCCTATGATCCATTTTTATTGCTGGTATGATGACAATTGTGCTGCTTGTCTCTCCCAGTTGATATCTGAATATGATTTTCTTAGTTCCCCACAAAAACCAATTATGAATCCTTTTCTCGCACTTTATGGGATGCAGCCTTGGATTACTTTCCTCCTACATTTCCTTGATCAAAATCAGCCTGTTACTTTTGGTTCTTGCCCAATGAATCATTGGTACAATGAAGATTGTAAGTATATGCATCGAAAGCTCCACTTTGCTTTTACCTATGAGCCTATTATTGTATCTTTCACTTGAGGGGCTTGTGAATGTCTTGTTTGTCATAGGAAACAATTGTTTTTTGCTGTTGGTTGTTGTGAGCTTTTAGATGCTCTTCTTCCTTGACAGCCCCTCTCATGTGCATTGACATCCAAGCTTGGGTCTCCCATGCCAATTTTTTATATCACACTTGAGGCAGTCGAACACCAAATTTCTTTTCTTTCTCACTTGGCCGAATCATGTCACAACTTTTCTTTAGAGGAAATAAAAAAGAGCAATACGAGAATTATGCACTAGCAAGGCTGCTGAGCTTGAGGGATTTCAATCTGAGTTCCTAAAATATAGGATTGAATCTATCAGCCATCTTAACTAAGGACTATTCAATGAACTTTGCTTATTCCGGCTTCCCTTGGTCATAACATATTGTCTAATGCATCCAGAATTTGAGGACTATCCAGATCCTAATATCTATAGAAATTTTCATGATTGGCACACATTTGCTACGCTGAATGCCACATTTTTGAACATGAAACTCTCAAGATAGTGTGAGCAAGGCAAGCTTAGAGCAAGAGGGCAAGTGGTCTTAGAGGTGATCATCAAACTATTGATCATATTTTCAATTTTTGGACTATTATTGAGGAGGCTAGTCAACGGACTTCTAAAACCTTTTGCTGCTTTGTAGAATTTAGGAAGGCCTTCGACACTGTTCCTTGATTTCTGTTTCAGAGGCTATAGGACATTGGTATTTTACAGCTCTTTATCATTCAGACCAGAAGGCTTTGAGGTAGTTGTTGGTCAGTTTCAGGCACCAATATTATGATATTATCCTTGAGCACCAAATTATCTGTAGATAAGAAGCAATCCATTGTATTGGAGTGTTATGATTCTTATCTAGGTTAAATGAGATCAACATTGAACCGTCACCCTTCTACTGTTTAGATTCCCTCCCATCCAAGACATGAATGTCGTCATTAGAGGTTAAGCGATCCTTGCTTTCAACACAACATTCAGGAGCAAACATTGTTTTGAATCTTTTGATCATAGTGGCTATTGATGCCCAACTTTCGAGTGTCATCTAGATAAGTGTGTTGTTGCCAGTGTGAAATAGGTTGTCTTTCAATTTCTTGTCCACAGTTAGCAAATGCCGTCAGTATCATCCTCCAAATGCTAGCAATAGGGAAAATTTAAACAAGACGTCAAAGATTTTTGTTTGGTGATGTTGTTTGTTGTGCGCAACAGATTGAGATATTGGAGATCATTTATTGTGCTACTCTGGAATTGTAGATCTCAGTTTTGCGAAAGATGCATGGAATAAGAAGATGCAGAAGGAGCATGACAAGTGTTTCAGTTAGTGAGATCAGTGGCTCTACCCCACAAGCTGTTTCTAGTTGGTTTGCCAATAGGAACATCGACAAGTGTAAATGAGGGGGTAGACATAGGCAGAGGAGTTGGGCATGAATGCATGAATCATGAATGTTTGCATGAGTACATGTTGTGTTATGTGTTGTTGATTTGATGTTATGCTTCGATGATATATCCTGATGTAATATATGATGTCATAGGTTATGGAGTACTTTTAATATTTTATATATAGGGGTAGTTAGGTGGTAGTTAAGCAGGTATTGCAGTTGCCAACCACATGTCATTTCAATTATACCTATGTGTGCCCATCTACCCTCATTGAGAAAGAGGGAGTCGTGGTCTGTAGGATCTAATAGTCAGTTGTCAGATGAGGATTGAGGCATGGTCATCATCTACGTGTTGTATGCTTGACCAGGCTGTGATGTATAGCAGAGGATTGGAATTGAAACAATATGTGCTGTGTACTATGTATTTACTCGTATATGTGAGTTTTTCCTGTTGCATGTATTTATTCACATATAATGGAAGTGTACTGTAGTGTGATGCATTCAACATATACTTGCATGACTGGAATACTCCCACACTCCACAAAATTGTACTTGTCTTGGAAACTTTTTGATCATAGGTGCTTAGTGGAAGCATGTGTTCAGATATATGGAGTATTGACTGCAATGGAACAGGAGTTTGACTCTTCTACGTGCTTGCTTTAAGGCTTTGTTAGTTTGTATATTTTGTTAGTTTGTATATTTGCCTTGTCTATATGGAATATATCAAGCATTATTTGTGGATGTTTGTAATTTTAGGTTCATAATTTGCAGATCTTGGATGAGTAAACAATGTATCTATAAAGTCTATTTGCTCTTTATTTCTATCAATAAACAAAGGAGTAGTAAAAGGATAATTATCATTTTTGAGTGCATGAGCTATGGTGAAATTTTAAGCCAAAGATCTGGCATACTTAGCTTAAGGTACAAAAACATCTTTGTCATTAATGTTAGTTGAGAAACAAGAATGATCTTGGTTGAGAATTAAATGTCATGTGATATCTTCATCACTGCAGAGCCAACTTACAGTTCTCTTGCTTATGCTACATCCTTTTTATTCATGATAAATGTTTCGTTATTATAGACTAAATTTCTAGTACTAAATTGTGAACCTTGCTGAAATCCCATGGTGGTGTTTTATGCTGCACTTTGGATCAGGATAGTCTTAAATTGTTTCATCATCTATATAAGGAAGTGTTTATGAAGCCAAGGGTAAACATAGCCAGCCTCCGTCTGCTGCAGCTCCCAAACAGTACCTTCGTTCTCAAAACTGCATTGTATAATAGTAAGAAAATCACTTGAATGGAGTACTTTGGGACACCAATGATGCGCTTCATGTAAATTTGCTTGCAATAAGAGATGCTGATATCCTTCATCTGTTAGTTGTATCATGCCTCATATGCATGCTGTCCAGCATTGCATGTTGACGAAAATCATACCCACATGCTTTATTCCCATTGCAGGAAATTTTTTGCAGATGGAAAATGTTTCATTTAAATGGCTCTGAAGGAGTCCTTTCCACGAGGGAAAGGATATAGTGATTGGGTGTCTGGGCATCCATGAATTGAACGTGTGAAAGTTTGTTCATTTACTTTGTATTTTGTTTCTGCCTTATTTTTAATTTTAATTTTAATTTTTAATATTTAAAAATATTGGGTTTGTAAGGATTCAAGTCTGGATGGAGATCTGTCTTCCCAAATTTTGATGAAGCATTTATTTCCAAACTGCTTTTCGCCTTCTTTGGTAGCTAAATAAGTATTTCATTATTTATTGACGAAAGTCGTGAAATATGTATGTAGCCATAGTTTCAGTAGAGTTTTGTTTCTGCAGAGCCTTGATGGGATTATCAAGGAATCATAGCTTCACTCACTGGAAAGCATGGTGTAATCGATGCCTTACACATATTGCAATAATGGACCAGCGGGATGCTGGACGGTTTTATTACCTTGATGTAATACTGATATATACAATGTACAATCAGTTATCCATTAAGAAATGGTATAACTGAACCAAGTGCCCATAACATTCCCCCTGTATTACATCAATGTTGGATGCAGGGGCAGGAACACTGGTAACTAGACTGGCACAAATACAACAGTCCAGATGTCTCAAATCACTTGATGAACTTGGACATACACATAGTTCGCCAAAGATACAAAAAGATCATGGACTATGGCATGCAATAGTCTATGATTTACATCAGTTGTGAATAGGGACATACTCATTTGCTCACTTCAGTGGGAATAGAGACAAACACGACTATCCATGATTTCACATCAAAAGTTGATAGGGACACATCTATCTTCACAGTTGCAAACAGGGACACACCTGTCCACAACACTCTGTGATCAGGGACACATTCAACCAATCACAAGCACACCACTCTCTTTAGAAATAAAATTTAACATAAACACAATTCCATTTCCACTTAAATAAACCTACAGATCTACCTTCTGCAGCAATTAGCAATGACAATACACATAGGAAACATACAATAACAATAGCAGATGATAAATGAATATGAGCAGATCTTGTATTAACAATAGCTTGTATGGTAAAATATGTACGGCATTCACCTTACATACACAGTACCCAATGTACCCAGTCAGCCTCTCCTTCCATGCCAACCACAACCACACCAAACATCGGCCAACCACACACTTTGGCCCTTACATTCCTGAAATGAATGAGGAAAGGGTGTTATTTATATAACTAAAAAGAAGTTGCATCCAACTACCCAACACCTCAACATTTTCCTAAATTACATTTGACATGCATTTGACTTACATTTACATTTCATTTTGTGAGTCACTTTATGACTTGTTTGGACATAAATTAACATTAACATTATCACATAATATTTTTTCAATGAGTTTACACAGGTTTTGAACCTTGGACCTCTCAAAGAGAGGCCAAAGCTCTTACCGCTACAGTAAGCTTGCAGCTTTTTATCACATATAATATTGCATCACAACTTTATAACATTATTAATTATACGTATGCATATTTTGTCAAACACTTTGCGTAAGAGCTAAAAATAACACAAAATGACAAAACTTATTTACTAATTACGCAGACATATCAATTTGCCTGCCTACAAACAGGGACACAACCATTCACAATATCATGTGCGAATAGGGACACACCTCAACTGGAACATAATAATCACGTTGTCTTTGGCTTGAAAGGAGCTTTATGATGACTGTATATATGCCTATGTTTACAAAAAATAATTTTGTAGAAAAATAATATATTCTTGAAGCCTCCCAATCGATTAACAAAAATTACAAAAATCTCCACATTATTCTGTCTATTAGATATTACATAAATCTTTAATTTTTCTCCAACATAAAGAATGTGGAATAATGTTTCTTTCCTTCCAAAAATGTCCCATGGAAATGCAATTGACCACATCCATATTTCTTCTCAAAAAAATAAATAAATCATGTTGTGCTTTGGAGATCATCACAACGGCACTTCAACGACATTAAAAATAACAACCAAACATAATTTTGTCTGGTCAATGTGGGATAATTGAACAGAATTCTAAACTTTCATCCATTCCCTTAAAAAAGCATCACATGTCAACATTCGACAAAATAACTCAAAGATGAAACTTATTGGCACGGCAATGTATCAAAGATGTATCCAGTGAACTCACATGGAAATAGCTGACGCATGCCTTTGTTATATCCTCCTTTCCTGGTTTGCTAACTTCAGGAAACAGGTAGTTAAACACAGGAATCTGGCCCTGCCTCTGCCTCTTTACTTGGCTGACATCCCTCCTCCAAAGTTTTGATGGTTTACACCCTGATGTCTTTCATCCATTTATCTGCATATACTAGATGATGTGTGGAAGGCTGCATGCAACAATATTCAATGTTTTAGACAAGAGATCAATGTTGGACATTGACTCTTCATATTCTCCTTTGCCATACAATAGCTTCCACTGAGAGCAGATCCCAGCATATCTTATGTCTTTCTTTGTGTCTCAGAAAGACTGAAGATCTCTCAATCACAGGAAGATGTGAGCAAGTGTGCTATTGATTCAGACAAGACTATCGTACCCTTTCCACAGATTGTGAATAACAGCTTCACATACAACACCATCACGTGCTTGGAGAATTAATCATATGTCTTCTCTCTAGATGCTGCTCACATGTTTGCAAGCAATGACTTCTTATAAAAACACATCCACTTCTCCACGAACTTATTAATTGAGACATTGAACTCAAATTTCCTGGATAAACGCACCGTTTTTTTCATGTCCAGCAGGAAGAGCTTCGTTCCTTTAACATGTACTCCATTGATTTCTTCACGTTCAGCACAAAACTAAAACAAACCTCAATGCAGGCTCAACACAATCTGGTATTTTGCACCCAGAATGGTCCTGCACAAACTAACAGCAATGAGCAAATGCTTGCATTCTTCCTGTTTGCAACATGTTTTCTCTACAGGGATGCTATTCTGCGACGCGTCCTTGAACCATAAAATGTGTCTCTGACCCAGCCAAATGATGAATGCATTAAATCAGAACTCTGGCATTCCCAGAATGGACTAGGAAGCCTTTCATGTTTGCAGATCGGGCTGTGGTCCATTCAGCGAACATCTTTCAACACATTCTTAGAATGACATTCCCTCTTGGCTAGGAAGAATGGCTTCTTGTCTTACCCGCACTTTCCATGCTCCAGAATGGAATGGCCAATAATAGATAAGCGCTCTGATACCACATGATGGACCAACGAGATGCTAGACGGTTTTATTAAATTGATGTAATGCTAATATATACCATAGTCGGAAAAATCTTAGTTTTCCCACAATTTCTTGTGAAACTCGTGGGAAATTGTGGGCTGCGATTTGTTTTTTTAAACAACTAGGTGCAGAGAAAATTGTCAACTCGCGGTGATCTTTGCGTTGTTCTCTTGTTGAGTTCTCGCCAAAAAAACTTGATAAAACTCTTGTTCTATGGCAGAAATGTGAAATCACGTTCTTAAAATGAGTTTTGATCCCACTTTGTCATTTTTTTTTCTCCCTTGCTTAGAAAGAAATCTTCCTAGAGGTCACCCTTGAACTTTAAACCATGTTTGGAGATTGAATTGGCGGATTTAACACTATTCGGAGGAGATTTCATTCATTCCCAAGAGATTTTAGAGGTAATTTTTTGGGGGGCAAAATCTAGGGTTTTCTTAGGGTTTTTTTCAATGTTTTATTTTTGTTTGTTGTTCCTAAAGCATGTAGGCTAGGCCCTAGGGCATTTGTTTAGTTACTTATTTCTTATTTTTTCCTCGTTTGGAAAAATAGGTGGATTCTTTGATGAGGGCCATGGAACCACCATTGACAACAATGAGTCAAATCCTTCAAGTTCATCCCCAAACATGGAAGCATAGGATTAAAGGGAACTTGTTGAATCAAATGTTTTATAAACACTATGACAAGGACATGCAAGGAGGCATCCATTGCCTCAAATATCATTTGATTGGGACACTAGGGCATGATGTGGACCCTTGCCCTAGAGCAGATGATATGATAAAAAATGAGGTGAATTCTTGGTGTGTAGTGAGGAGGCAAAGAAAAAAGAGCACAAAAGGACGGGAGTTGTAGTTGGACAGGGAGTAGAGCCATGGGCCTCTTTTATGGGGATGAGGCCAAATTGGAGGTTGTTAGTGACATTGCCGAATAGTCCATTCTTAGCCCTTGCATTTGACACGATATTGGGAGTGGGAGGAGTTCGAGAGTTGGCTAAGGCTTGAACATAAGACAAACAACTCTTTAGAACACCGCATGGGAGAAGGAGAAGGTGAAGGAAGTAAGAACAACAATGACTAATTTTTGGTATTATTGCAACATTTCCTACAAAATTGCAAACAACCCCTATTGAGGGCATTGAGCGAGGGTCACAAAAGGGTCAAGCTCCCTTAGGAAAAAGGTTTTAGTGGGCCATTGTTGGAGTGTTTCATGAACTTACATGCTCTTGTAGAAGAGCAAAAGGAAATGTGGAGGAAAAAGGGCTATAGCATTCTCTCTGATGGATGGATGGAGTGAAGGACCGTATGCTCCTCGACTTCATGGTGGCTTTGGGTGGATCAATGGTCTTCTTCAAGCCGGTTGATGCCTTGCAAGAGGTGAAAAATGCACAGATGCTATTCAATTTGTTGGAGGAGGTCATGTCGAAAGTACGAGTAGAGAATGTTTACCAAGTTGTGATGGACAATGTAGTGGGATGTGTGTCTACAGGTAGGATTTTGGAAGAGTACTCTATTTTCTGGAGCCCATGCGTTGTCCATTGCATTGACCTCATGCTTGAGGACATTGGCAAATTGACATGGTTGAAGATTGTGGTGGAAGAGGTTAAGAACATTACATGGTTTATATACAACCACACATAGGTGCTCAACTTGATGAGGGAGCATAATGAGGGGAGGGATATTCTTCGCCTTGGGATCCACCCAATTCACATTTCATAGCCTTGTAGAGCATCCTAGTGGCATCACTTGCTTTGAAGTGGATGTTAGTGAGCAAGGAATGGTATCCCTCGCCATTTCATTCAAAAGAGGAGGGGGAGCAAGTTTGGAGGGAAGTTTTTGATGATTCATTTGGGTGAGCATGCAGGAAATTCCCATATTTCTTTGTATTGACCTTGATCTTCAACAAACTATTGTTTGTTATATCAATATTTAACTATCAAATTATATCACATTGGGTTTGGAGCAAGCAATTTCATATCGTAAGTCAAAGTTTTAAACCTTTGGGTGAACTTTAACATTTTTGGTCCAAGGCATTGTGGATTGTTAATGGGATGCAATCGTATGAGCGTAACTTAAAATCCCCACATTGTCGTGGACACATGCAATAAGGCAGCCCATAATATATGGTTGGTTGTAATACCATAACAATGTCGTTTGTTAAAATCCACGTAGTAAGGGTGGGGTTGTTTAAACCCCATATAATCTACTCAAAAAACCATGTTGTGGATTTATGTCATGATATCAATGGAAACTTTCTAAACATTCTTTCGTATCTGTTGATAGTAGGCCTGAGAACAGCTCTTTAAGGTGGGCATACTTCTCTCTAGCAACACCTCCTGCTTTTCTATTTTGCCTTCTTCTCTCACTTTCTCAGTAATCTCCTTTCTATGTATTGATTTTGTTTCAATCCTGAATCTTTGGATTTTAGAAATTCTCCAGCAAATTGTATCTAAATTTAACCTCAAGGTTTACACTAGACAATTCAATGCTTTGCATGCCAAGGATCAAAGGTAGCCCCTTATAGAGTGCTTGCCAAATTAGGAAGGGAGAGCTGAGATGAAACTGTGACAAGAGAATGAAACACCAATAGAGCCTTAATTCGTTGTTTGTGCTGCGAAAGGGAAGCATGATAGTGCACTTGAATAAGTGAAAAGTTCCTCCCGCTATACTGCATTCATTATTGAGTTTATATTTTACATCAAGTACACATACTAGAGATTAAATGGGGTCGATTTCATGAATTGTGTTAAGTATGTATATTATGCTTAATTTTACTCCATCATTGTGAATACTCTACACATCCTGCATGCTGGTTGGATCATATGATTAAATTGGATGTTTGCGGGGACATCTTAACTTATAATTTTCTCTATATATTCAAAGTGATTGTTAAAAAAAAAAAAAAATAATTTAGACTTTTATTCAAGACAACAGGTTTTTAAAAAGTCAGCTGGCTTGCTACGGAAAATAAGAACAACTCTGAAGGGAATTTTGTTGGACTTGCTGGCCCTTGGGCTTCATCTCTTAAGCTGCTTAAATTTTGATTACGGAACTTTCTTTGTGCCTCACATGTCCTTGATAATCAAAGCTGAATCTCTGCTGCTTGAACTTGTTTAAAGTTGATATCCATGGCTATTTAAGGCCTGATAATATGGCTTTTCCTTCTGCAATGATATTAAAACAAGCACCAAACTCGTGAGAACAAATAATAATATGCCCATTAAGATGCCACTTACTTCAGCTAGTCAAGGATTGTCCTTGGCAGCTCCATGAAAGTGCAACTTTCCTAAACCTGCCATGATGGAGTTCAATGTGACTCTTATTTGGATGTCTTAAGGGTTTTAATCCCTCATATGGGAGCTGAATGTGTGTTTTGTTGTTTATAGCCGATTGAAAGATTGGGCTGGATAAGTTCTCAGTCCTTTTAGAAGTTCTTTCCAACTGAATCCTAAATAGTGCTTCTGAACCCATTCTAGAGAAGATAATGTAAATGTGAACATTCGTTACATTATACTTTCAGTCACAAATTAGGTTAAACTAGCTGAGATTCATTGTGAATCTCAACAAATTTGTGCAAGATTTTGCAAAAATCATGATTCCTTGCTTTTATTTTTAATATTTCTTAAAGTAAATATTCTGCCTTTTTGGATAATGGAATGTCACACAAGCATTCGTCATTTGCAAAAATGTTATCATTTTACAAAGATACATTATCAAGTTCAATTGCATAAAGCCTCCTAGCACTGGTTCTTTACATGCTGACTGTTTTAACCAAATGTTGGTGTTTTTAAATTCTTTGCAGTGGGGCTGCTGGGAGGAATGCTGGCAAAGTTGTTCTTTATGAAGATGCAGCAAAGAAGCAACTCCAAGAATTTATTGCTGCTCTACGTGGATGCCAATCTATGATGCAAGCTTGCATGTCTTTCAAGGAAAGTATTAATGAGATAAACTCCAGTTTGTTGCAGCATATGTTAACTCCAGGTTGGTTTGGCAAGAGAGGGTTTTCATAACTCTTCTTTAATCTGCTGTGTGTTTTAACAAAAAGCTTATAATATTGTTTTGAAGGATTCCTTCTATTCTTATGTCTTTTTGCAATTGTTTATTGTACACCTCATAAGTCACTTTCTGCATGGTGTCACTGAGCAGGCAGAGGTCTACCTGATGTGAATCAAATAATGAAGCATTTTGAAACTGCCTTTGATTGGTCTGAAGCAGAGAAGAGTGGGCGCATTCTACCTTGCGAGGGCGTGGATGAGGATTATGATTTGGCTAATGAAACAGTGATAGAAATCAAAACAAGTCTTGCAGAACATTTGGAAATGCAACGGAAATGTTTTGGAAGTGATGATGTAATTGCTTATTTTTAGTGTGCAGTTATCAGTTGTTTGCATTATTTTTAAATTAGCCAAGTTAATATAGTTTTGTGTTGGATTTGAAGGGTCTAAGCATCATACACAGATTGATGTGTTTTTAAGATAATTTAATATATAATTCTTTGAATATACGATAGCAGATTAAGTATGTGACTGTTGGGAAAGAACAATATCAAATAGAAATACCTGAAAGTATGCTGGCAAAGGTGCCTCAAGATTATGAAGCTCGATCATCAAGAAAGGTATGTAGCCACTAGTGTATAGTTTGCTCCCTTCTCATTGGCACATAAATTTGCATTACATCCTAAATACATAAACATCCCAATCATACCATTCCAAACCATTTCTTGCTGCTAATCGTTTATCTATGTGCATTTTGTAGTATAAATTGGAAACTGAATTGCTGTCTTCATAATTGTATGATAGGCTTTTGAAATATTATCTTCTTAATTTTTCTTGATAATAAATTGGTAGGACTAAATTCAATATTGAAGTAAAAAACTTCGTGTTTAACATAGTTACAATGATTCAAAGTTCAGTCCAACATAAGGTGAAAAAGTTGAGGTTTGGAATTTCAAAATAATGTTTGGTTCTGTTAGGTTTGGAATAATACTGTGTGTGCATGCAGGTGCACATATATATGGGACTCAACATTGAAATTCACATAGTTTAGTCACTTGAGCTTATCCCATTTCACATCAATAATAAAATCTAGTTAAATATAAAAATATATTAGAGAGAAATATAATTTACTAGATTCTGTTATATATATGTGTTATATTTCAGATTTTCAAAAAAAAAAAAAAATATATATATATATATATTTTAACAGAATATGAAATATTAAAAAACTTCTTGACCTGGAACAAATCAGACAGTTCATCTTGTTTGCAATTTTTGAACTAGACTGAGCCTAGCCCATGTTCAGCCAAATTTTGTAACTATAGTGTTTATAACTTTGTACATCATCCCACTACGTGGTTACCATATTCGGCCCTCCTGCCCAAATACCCGTATCCACGTATCAGATACAGATATGGATATGATACTTCTTGGATACTATATCCAAATGTATCCAAATATATGGATATCATATCCAAACATTGTTGGAGAATATTACATTATTTGGTACTATGCTAAAGTACCCCCATGGTACATTTGTACTATTGTAAATATTAGATTAGAGTGTGAGTTATTAGATTAGGGAGTGTGATTTATATTTCCCCTAAAGTATGTGTCAATGTGTAGGATGAGTCCAAGTGTCATGTAATAAAGTGTGCAAGTGTGTATAGTGTGAAAGTGTGCAAGTGTGTAGAGTGTGAGAGTGTGCAAGTGTCATGTAATAAAGTGTGCAAGTGTGTAGAAAGTCAAGATTCATATGTGTAGGTGTCAAGTATACAAGTGAAGATGTAAATTCAAGAGACATGAGAGGTTTGTCATATGTGAGGAATAGGAAATGATGCATCTCCCGGATATGTGAGGAGAGCAATAGTCAAGTATTGAAGAGTCATCTTCTAAGGTTATATTATGGAGACAAAGCTCCATGTATTGTATCAAAGAAAACAGTATCAAGCAAATCTCAAGTTGTATATTTGATTCATCAATAATATCGTAAGTTTGTTTATGCATATTTGTTATTTCGTGAATGTTATTGATATTATCCTGTGAATGAGCCTTCATATAAATTAAATGATTTATACTTGATCTTGGATATTGGGACCTGTGATTAATCTAGCTAAAAAGCCATCAGTGGCATTAGAACCACAAGCCCTCATTTTGTGTGAGAAGAATTTGAAGGCATAAATTTGTAGATTGAAGAAGCTAGCATCAGAGTTGCACTTTGGTGTGAATTTGAAGAAGTTTGAGAAGAAGAGGTATTAAAGTGGAACGAAATTCCAACATAGGAATATGCCATTGGAAATAAACAACTTGTATGAAGAAACCGATTGATAGTGCACTGAGTAGAAGATAGAAGAAAGAGTTGATTTCACCCTAAAGTTGAGAAAAATTGGGTTGATAATAGCACTTGAGAATTGAGCGAATAAATTATTATAGACTATTGAAGTCATCGTCATTGAGAAGAGAAATATATGTTTGTGAAGGTAAAGTCAAAATAAAGAAACCGGTGAAAGCGGGGAGAAGCCAGAAAAAGAAGAACCGGTTTGTGGACTGGGACTATTTGTTGCTTTGAGATTTGAAAAAGAAAATAGAGCGCATGTGGACCAACATAATAGAAGAGTAAAGCTGTGAGCGTCTGTGAACCAACAGAATAGAAGGTGAAAGCAGCAAGCGCCTGTGTGCAAGCCGATATAGAACCGATAGAATAGAAAAGCAAGGGTGATAGCAGTGAGTGCCTGCGTAAGCCGAAGTACCATTGAGAAGAAATACGTTCGTCGAAGTGCTAAGGATGAAGAGTACAAAGCGTTTGAGATTCTGAAGCCACCTGAGAGTAGAAGTGATAGCACTCCTAAAGAGGAGAAGTCTCCTCAGATTAGACTATGAAGGAGAAAATCTTCTTTGGAAAGCTTGCATATGAAACCTTCGTGAATGAATGTTATTCGCCTAAAGTAATCGAGCGCCCTGACATGTTTGGAGCGCCTTGACACGTCTAAAGCACCTTGACGACTTTGAAGAAGACCAAGTGCAAAGCTAAAAAGGAGGTAAGGTTTATATATTGATTTTGGGTGAAAATCATTGAAATTATTGAGTGATTTTTTTTAGGAGTTATAAGGGGCAAATTTAACTATATATTTGTTTTGATTTTAGGAGAAATACGGAGATCTTAAATATTGAATGAAAATTAATTTGGAGAGATAAGAATTGAATAAATTGAATTTGATAATTGAATAAAAATTGATTGATTTGTAGATTGGAAAAATTTGATTGAGTGTGAATTGATAAATTGGGAGACAAGGAATGAAAATTTGAAGAATTAATTATTTGAAGAAATTTGATTATTGATTGAAATTTGAAATTTACAAAATTTTGCAAAGAAAGAAATTAAGAAGATCATTAATTGTTGATTAAAATTTTGGAGAAATAAGGAATTCAACTTCAAAGGAATTAATTTGAAGAATTTGAAGAAATTTATATCATGGATAGAAGACAAAGAAGAATGAATGCATCAAGACAATCATATGAATTCAAAAGGCCAAATTTTATGAGAGAAAATTTTCAGAATCAAAGATATACTCAAAGACATGAAACAAGATCACTTGAATCTCATCAAAACATGAAAAATGGAAAAGATACATGGTATATGTATTTAGGTGCCAGTCATCATATGATTGGGAATTTGCATTGGTTCGAATCATTAGAAGTCAGACTAGACATTCCACTGAAAATAGCAAATAATAAGATTTATTATGTTCAAGGATCTGGAAAAGTTATACTTAGCATGCCATATTCAGATTTCATGCGACATGATGTATTGTATGTTCCAGAATTATCAAATAATCTTACCTCAGTAGCTCAAGTGGTTGAAAGAGGTAGGACAATGGAATTTAGATATATAAATGGAAATAGAAATTGTGTTATCAAGAATCAAAACAAAACTGAAGCTACAGGTTCCATCAAGGATGGAATATTTGCTTTAGACACAATGGGTTTTTTCACAAAAAATTTTAGACCACCTTTTGCCTCAAAAATAGATTAATGATGTATTGTTTGACTACTCCAAAATACAGGAAAGAGGATAGTGGATCAGGCACAATGCAAGATTGTCAAGCAGGATCAACAGGCAGAGTTCTTGGATGGACACAAGGCAAAATATGAAGACAAAGATTGAAGACTAAAGTCTTCAAACCAAATAATGTAATACGGGGGGATGTTGGAGAATATTACATTATTTGGTACTATGCTAAAGTACCCCCATGGTACATTTGTACTATTGTAAATATTAGATTAGAGTGTGAGTTATTAGATTAGGGAATGCAATTTATATTTTCCCTAAAGTATGTGTCAATGTGTAGGATGAGGTCAAGTGTCATGTCATAAAGTGTGCAAGTGTGTATAGTGTGAAAGTGTGCAAGTGTGTGGAAAGTCAAGAGTCATATGTGTAGGTCTTAAGTATGCAAGTGAAGATGTAAAGTCAAGAGACATGAGAGGTTTGTCCTATGTGAAGAATAGGAAAGGATGCATCTGCCGGATATGTGAGGAAAGCAATAGTCAAGTATTGAAGAGTCATCTTCTAAGTTTATATTATGGAGACAAAGCTCCATGTATTGTATCGAAGAACACAATATAAAACAAATCTCAAGTTGTATATTTGATTCATCAATAATATTGTAAGTTTGTTTATGCATATTATTGTTATTTCATGAATGTTATTGATATTATTTTGTGAATGAGCCTTCATATAAATTATATGATTTATACTTGATCCTAGATATTGGGACCTGCGATTAATCTGGCTAAAAAGCCATCAAACATATCTAAACATAAGCCCCTCTCTGTTCCATATCTAATGCATTCGTGTATGGCCTAGGCACATCTAGAGCTATATTAGTGACATGGGATTAAAAGAAAAATAGATAATTTTTAGAAAGTAAATTATAACTTGAAGAAACTAAAACCATCTTGAAAAAAAAAATTGGCGTTAGCTTTTAAGCCAAATTATAGCAGGTCCCAATATATTTGATTAAGAGTAGATTTAAATATAAGACCAATCAAAATATAAGCTGGCCAATATAAATAACTATAACATTTAAAATAATATCAAATATGAATGTAAAATGGCCAAAATCATTCATGCAATAACTGTTAGAAAATGGAATACTTGATATAATTGAATGAAAGGAGCCTTGCTTAAATAGCAAAGGCATACAATCTGATCCATTGGATCATAACTAACTGAGCTAATATCAGCCATACAAATTATCCTAGTAACAACTTAGGATATAATTTATTATTCTAACACCCCCCCTTAAGTGGTACTAGGATATACTAACACCCCCCCTTAAGTGATACTAGGAGGTAGTGAAAAATAACAAAACCAAAACAAGTGGCATATCCACAAGTATGAGTCTCGACAACAAGGCCTGATAAGGTACTCATGTATAATATGTGGTAAAAATCTCTCTTGAAAGATGATGAAAAACCACAAGTGTCTCAAAAAAGAGGAGTGTGAAGATAGGATGGAGAAAGAACCACAAAAATCGCAAGGGTAGCTCTACTTTTTTTTGAGAGATCTGATGGATCCTTTGCAGGCTTCTTGATGGAAGTTGTCCTAAGGGGGGTTGAAGAGGACATCTTCCTTCCTCTCCATCCTCCATGCACATCTTCATTCTTCTTCTTCTTCTTCTATTCTAGCAGGTGGTTTTCTCCCTTGGGATTTTTCATCATTCCCCTTGTTTTGCTGTTTGTCCACGAGTTTTGGACCTTGTTCCAGCCCATTGTGTTCATACAGGTGGAAACCCGCCCCGAAACAGTTTCCTCGAGCGGAGCGCTGTACGACCATTCCATTGCGTCGGCAACGGCCAATGTAAATTAAAGTCATTGTGACCTTCCCACAAAGGCTCACGGTGAAAAACGCCAAATAGGATGGACAAAAATTGGAGCTTTCTGGCCTTCAAACAGGTAGCATCTGAAAACGGTGGAATTACCACTGGGCAAATCTTTTGTTTTTGAAATAGCATATCAGAACAGAAATCGCTGCTTAGAAACAACCATATCTTAGGTAAAAAAAACATCAACACGTCCAGAGAAGATACAACAACCTCCAGCCATCAGCATTTCAGTTTTGACACAGGGCCAGGTATTCAGCAGGCACAACGAAGTTTATTTACTGTAGTTTCCAGTCACGAACAGCAAATCTGGCCAAAAATCATTGGAAAAAAAAACGGGCATGCAATGTTAAAAGAAACATATCAGGCAGAATATCCTTCCACATCACATCAGTGACACCTGCACATTCGACAATATTAAAAAAAATCTCTCGCTCTGCGGTGCCTGATAATATTCGATGTCGTCGGTAATCTCATCAATAGGAATAAATTTGCATTCAAAATTTAAAATTTGGATAGCCTCGCTCGATTTAACTTCCGCGGCGGCAACAATCTTCGGCAGGCGACAATATAGGGGCCTCCAAAATAGCTTTACTGCTCCCAGGCCACCGTATATAATATTAGAGAAACAAAATTTGCTTCCCCACGCAGCAATTGCCCATAAAATAATTCCGGGCTCATTTGACTGTTGGTCATGTGCATTCGCCAAGCCACCATGGATGATCTGCTAGAATCACATACGTGTCTCCTCATCAATTGGAGGACCCTTCAACGAATATTTGCTGCTGCGCATATATTGGCGTCAAATCTGAAGGAGAGTGCGGACGAAGTGTCGTGACTTTAGATGGTCATGTTACCATTGGAAAAACATATTTCTAGTTCTGTCGCAGCTCGACCACGACGAGGAAGACTAAGAGGGTAGCAAAACCAGACACGAGCAACGTGCGCCGAGCAAACTTAAGAAAAAAAACATACGCCTCTGAATGACCACTTTTGTTTGCCTCCGAATCTTTGTCATTAGCGTCTCAGACGCAGTCTCCCATAAACAACGCTATGTTTATTCAAAAAACAAACAAGTGCGACTTCACAAACGTTGAAACATTTCCCGGATTATCAAACAGCAGCATCTCGGCAGCGTCATAGAACATATTCAAACGCCGATGCGGGCACCAAAGTCGTATCACTCACCGGAAAATGTCAGAAGCTCCACTGTAACTACTTGTGCTTCGAAATGTACAACTGGATCGGTGATCTGCAAAAACCAATCTGTCTTGCGCATATCACTTCCAAACAGAGCACAACTTCGGCCATTTCGGACGGAGTGGAGATTTGAACTTTAGTCTGCCAGAAAAGGAAATCACATTCAGCCATCACGCAAAGCCATCACCAAGTCTTCGACATCTTCCACTACAATTAGACATCGCCACAATTAGTCTTCTATCATCCACGAAACTCCATATGCTATGAAATCGGCTGCAACTGGCTCTCCAGCGATTCGGGAATAAAATCAAGCGCCAAGCTCGGGAAACAATATGCGATAAGACTATACATAGGTCCATCTCGGACGTCGTTTCTGCTTGAACAAACGACAAGCTCCTCGGCGTGTTTGACAATTGTGATGAAGAGTGTAGCACCTGAAAATATTTCCCTACATCGCGGTTATACTTACCACGAGCAGGAACCCTTCAAACCATCATCCAAGAACAAACGTTGTGATCGCCATCAAACCCGCTCGTACTGCAGCATCTTTAAAAGGGGCCATGCAAGTCTTTATCTTATTTCCCGTTGCTAAAAAAAATGTGGATATGTTGTCTTCGCTGTCCGCGCGAGACACTGAATGTACAGACCTTCCGCCTCCACAGAGAATATGACCGCGTGGAAAAAAATTTGTCGTTCCCGCCCGAAATGCTGAATGAAACAGTCCTTCCGCCTCCACGAATCCAAGGGCATCACAAAGAGTGTTGTAAATGGTTACTTGACTCTGTCTTCCTTGGCGCTCCCCCTCCGCACGTCCATGCAATATGTCAGCTCCACGTTGGCCGTGAACACTGAATGTTTTGAACACTGTGGCTTTGAAATCTGGTCTTGCGCCCTCACGTCATCAAGAACACACGGGTTGAAAACTAATGAGATTCGCTTCTCCACTGCGAAGCTAACAAAATCTTCAACGCAAAAGGCATTCCAATCGTCAAGTTACACTTTGCGTCCCAACACCACAGTCGACAACAAAATGCCTGGAAAAACGTGAACTCAAAACCATGTCAAAGGACTATTGCATTGGAAAATCATCACAACGCGCTCGATCAAAACACATCAACAACAAATAGAAAGACAAAACTTCCTTCTCCTATGTCACGGACGATTCCTCCTTTCGAGGCCAACAATCTACCGATAAACAAATCCACAGCTTCACTAACGCGATCTATTTGATCTATTTCAAAAATGTTTACCACGCCATCAATAATAATGAGCCAGTGTTCTCGTTCTCTACGAGGCAGCCCGACTAACACCGCGCAGGCGGGGAAAAAAAACAGTCAATCTCCTCCTTTCGTTGGGAAAAAATGCGATGAACCGAGTCGTCGAAATTGGCGCGGGTACTGCGTTAAATGGCAGTTGCGCTCCATCGCTGCAGTTTTTGATTTGTGAGATAAGCAGTGCTCGACTTCAGGAAATATTCACGCCGTCCACGTCCAGTAGAGGACATCCAGGTGCAATAGGGAATTCGTCTTTTCATCGATCTTGAACATCACGTAGTAACCGCAACAAACAGTCAACAGAACGCCTTGACTTCACGCTGCTCACAACTGAGAAAAATGGAGGGCTTGGCGCATTCATCGTCTGGATGCTGTGCGGTGTGCTAAAAAATGATCTTCAACAGTCTGCACCAGTTAAATTTGCACATCATAACAAGAAAAAGCATGTTTTCCTATGGAAAAAAAACTTCAGATCCTCAAAAAACGGATCATGCATCTTTCTCCTAAAAAATTCGCATATGAAACAGTGCACCACGAGTATGATGGCATCGGGATCGTTACCGCCACCGAAGGGTTTCATCTGGTAAAAAAACATGTGGCGGAAGACTCAATTAGAACGTGCAGCCCCTAAGTTTATTGAGGATAAAAGAATAAAGGGCTTGAAATACATTGTAGATGCAGTCCAAATGGGACAGTTGATAAAACCAAAGCAAATACAATGATATAACTCATATTTCCTCCAAAAACTAAAAAAGGCCCACAAAAAAAACATAGATTTCTTATTGGTGAGCAGAATTGTGCTGCTACCAGCCATAAACAGAATGGCTTCCAGATTAAGAAAACTCCCAACAGAGACTAAAATCTAAAAAAATGACCTCCCTAAAAAACAGAGATATTTTTTTTCTTTTAACCATCTGGTTTCTGATCCATCAAAAGATGGAGAGCATACTCCCTCGGTTTTAGAAAAAAATAATGGGGAGGAAAAAAAAAAAAAAGGGTGGGGGGGGGGGGAATTTCCATGAGGGAAATCTCCCCATGAGGAAAAGCTCCTCAGGCTCACAGGGCAGGGAAAGCCTGCTCTGATACCATGTTAGAAAATGGAATACTTGATATTATTGAATGAAAGGAGCCTTTCTTAAATAGCAAAGGCATACAATCTGATCCATTGGATCATAACTAACTAAGCTAATCTCAGCCATACAAATTATCCTAGTAACAACTTAGGATATAATTTATTATTCTAACAATAACATGAAGAACACTTCCAAAATAATTGCTTAAATCATGCATACAAACTTCTATAATCATATTTCTTGATCTTCTTCGATGATACAATACATGGAGCTTTGTCTCCATAATATAGCCATACAAGATGACTCTTCAAGTACTTGACTATTGCTCTCCATATGACAACTCTCATGTCCTTTGGCTTCTCATCTTGCCACTTGTATACATGACTCTTGACTCTCTACTTACATGCACACTTAACTCTATGACACTTGCACTCTTTTACATGACACTTATACTTCTACATGCACACCTAATACATGAAACTTGTGCACATCCTCACATTACATATTTGCACACTTAATTACATGACACTTGTGCACATTCTCATTTTATACTTGCACTCTTACTTACATGACATTTGTGCATATCTTGCACATAGACACTTACATAAAGAGGAAATATAAATCACTCTCTTAAACAGACACAAACTCTATTCTAATATTTACATTGTACCATACGTACCATGGAGGTACATTAGCATGTAGCAAATAATGTAATATTCTCTAATATTACATTATTTGGTTATTGAAGACTTTAGTCGTAAATCTTTGTCTTCATCTTCTGTCTTGTGTTCATCCATTGCCTCTGTCTGTAATCTTTGCAAGGTAATCTTGGACTATGCCTAATCCATCTTCTTGTTTCCCGTTTCTTTGAAAAATCAAGCAATTCATCATTAATCTGATCTTGAGGTAAAATATGCTCTATTATTTCTTGAGAGAATCCCATTGTGTCTAAAGCAAATATTCCATTCTTGATGGAACTTGTAGCTTTAGTTTTGTTTTGATTCTTGATAATACATTTTCTATGTTCATTTGTATATTTGAATTCCATTGTTCTTCCTTTTTCAACTAATTGAGCAACAAAGATAAGATTATTTGATAATCCAAGAACATATAAAACATCTTCTAGCACAAAATCTGAAAATGACATGCTAGGTATTACTTTTCCAGCTCCTTGAACATGATAAATCTTATCATCTGCAATTTTTAGTGGAATATTATTTTTGATTTCCAAAGATTCAAACCAATGTAAATTTCCAGTCATATGATGACTAGCACCTGAATCTATATACCAAGCATCTTTTTCTCTTTTTATTTTTTGATGAGATTCAAGTGATGTTATTTCACATCTTTGATAAGAATTTTGAAAAAATCTTCTATGATGAGGCCCTTTGAATTCAAAAGATTGTTTTTGATAAAACTTTTGATTTTGAAATCTTCCTCTCATGGAGTATGGTTCTTTATATGTACTTTGAGAATTTCTCCTATGATGTAATGCTCCTATTCTTCTTTGCCATTTATCCATTTTCAAATGTTTTAATTCCTTTGAAGTTGAAATCCTTTTTACTCTAAAGTTCAATAATTGCAATTCAAAAATTCAAAATTCTTTTTTCAAAATCTTACAGAAATAAATTTGCAAATTCAAAATTTTGAGTTTTTTCAAATCCTTTGAAGTAGCAAACCTTTATCTCCCTAATAATTAAATTTGCAAATTCTAAATTCTTCAAATTTTAAATTTTCTAAATATTCAAAATTTTCAAATATTTCAATTTGGAGTAGAAATCCTTGTCTCCAATTTTTAATAAATATATAAATTTTTCAAAAATATATTGCAATAATTAATTGCAAATAATAAAATATCAAATAATTTTTAATATTTCAAAATAAGGTTGAAGTCCTTATAACTCCCACCTTAATATAAATTTCAATTTAGTTGAAAACCTTTTAACTCCCTCTCTAAAAATAATTAAAGTTCCTAAGTTATCCAATTCTCCAAAATATAAGCTTTAACTTAGGACTTTAATAAATATTAAATTTTCTAAATATGAAGGTAATGCTTCTTACCTTATCTTTGCTCTGCTAAATACGTTGACCAGGGCCCACGCAAGATAATCAATCTTCACTGTGTAAAGCTCATCATGCAAGGCTATGCTTTGACATATTCTGCTCATAGCAAATCAATGCAATATTATTCTATGTAACGTTAAAATTATCAAATGCTTTAATTACCTTGCTTTGCCTAATCTTTACTCTTCTTGTGAATATGCCGCTTTAGCTAGCTCTTATTCTGGTATCACCAGATTCAAATGTAAGCAATGGCTCTTCGGCTGGAGGCGCTTTGGCAATAGTGTTGCAATCTAGAGGCACTTCTGCTTTGATTCAGCAATATAGGGATGCCACAACTTTGGTGCTGCTTCGGCTATGATGTTGCAACAGGGAGCGCTTCGGTTGGATACTTTTGCTATGCTGCAATCTTGGCCCGAATGGTGCATTGTCTAATCTTGCTCGTTGTTTGGATATCTCTTTCGAATAGCTCTCTATATCTCTTAAATGGCGCTCTGTTTAGTCCTGCACACGGTTCGCATATTTCTTTCGAATAGCTCTCTATCTCTCCTAAATGGCGCTTTGTCTAGTCCTGCACACTATTCGGATATTTCTTTTAAATAGCTCTTTATCTCTCTTGAATGGGGCTTGGTTTTGATATGCTTTGAATATGTTGCCTGTTAGCCTTTAGAATATAGCACTTATGGTGCTTAAATCTGCCTTACTTAGCCTTTGATGCTTTGGCTCATATAGCACTCTTGGTGTTCTAATCTCTTGGTGTTTGCCTGATCGCGAACTTTATATATATATATATGTGTATATAAGGACTTTGTCCATTAGTGGTGGTTTTAAACCACTATAGTGATTCTCCTCTTGTCTAGAGAATCCTCACGTCCAACTTTCTTTAGAGTTGGCCCTTTTAATTTTTTCTAGCTGAGTCCTTGTCTTCACTGGTTTTTCTTTGAACCAAGTGGATAGACCCTAGCATCCAAATCAGGGTGACTTTTATTTGTCCCCTCAATATCTACTCTCCAAGCCTTTGAATGGAGTCCTAGTCTTCACTTCCTTTAAAGTGGAAAGACTCCGGTTGAGGACCTAAATCAATCTGCAAATTTGACAGTGGTAGCTCCGAATAGAGACTACTTGTGGTAGCTTCGAATAGAGACTACTTGTGGTAGATCTGAATATGATAGTGGCTTTGATACCACCATTGGCTTTTAAGCCAAATTATATCAGGTCCCAATATATTTGATTAAGAGTAGATTTAAATATAAGAGCAATCAAAATATAAGCTGGCCAATATAAATAACTATAACATTCAAAATAATATCAAATATGAATGTAAAATGGCCAAAATCATTCATGCAATAACATGAAGAACACTTACAAAATAATTGCTCAAATCATGCATACAAGCTTCTATAATCATATTTCTTGATCTTCTTTGATGATACAATACATGGAGCTTTGTCTCCATAATATAACCATACAAGACTCTTCAAGTACTTGACTATTGCTCTCCATATGATAACTCTCATGTCCTTTGGCTTCTCATCTTGCCACTTGTATACATGACTCTTGACTCTCTACTTACATGCACACTTAACTCTATGACACTTGCACTCTTTTACATGACACTTACACTTCTACATGCACACCTAATACATGACACTTGTGCACATCCTCACATTACATATTTGCACACTTAATTACATGACACTTGTGCACATTCTCTCATTACATACTTGCACTCTTACTTACATGACACTTGTGCATATCTTGCACATAGACACTTACATAAAGAGGAAATATAAATCACTCTCCTAAACTATAGACTCAAACTCTATTCTAATATTTACATTGTACCATAGGTGTCATGGAGGTACATTACCATATACCAAATAATGTAATATTCTCAAACAATTGGTTATATGGGATTGAGATAGGCACCACGCGTATTACACCATGTCCGCATTACCACAGTATTTCAACAACCACATAGTGGTATTATAATAACATTTTGACAATTATTCATGTATTATTTGGAAACATTCAAACCTAGGTCTCCCCCTTGAAAATTAACGTATTTAACTAGTCGAGCTCATGTCGTTTGATAAGACAATCCTTTTCTTAATCATTGAAAATATCTTATTTAAAACTTATAATTGTGTAAACACTTTTGTAATATATATACACACACACATGTTTTTTTATAATGATGTATTCAGCCAAATCCATATTAGTGGGTCTCGAAATTTGTCATGTCCATATCGAATACTGTATCTGTTTCCATGGCACATAGCCCCACTATGATCTTCTTTATGAGTTGTGATAAAAATATTACAAATGTCACACATCAACATCTGTAGTCATATTGCAAGATTCGTCGCTTCTTAAAGGAAGATAACATTAGGGCAAAGGTTTTGCAATATTGTATTTAATGACTTACATTCATCATTGTATGGAGAGGAATTTATATAATTCTGGATTTACTTGGGCACCTTACCTTGGAGCCTTTGGGGGTTCTTTTAGGCTGTTCAATATTTTTAGTGAACTTTTGTCCTTTGATCTCCTTTAACCTGTTTATCTATAATAAGCTGTGTCTTAAGTTATATGGTTGAATTCATTTGCAACTTTGTCAAGGACAAAAATGCAAAAAACTTGCCACCAAGAAAATTAGTTAAAAATTTGCCCTTCTGTTTGAAAAACAGAAACATTCTCTTTTCTTTTTTGGTAATTAATTTAATTTTTATTTTAAATGTCTAGATGGAAAATATATATACATGTATAGACACCTAAAAAATGGGCCATGGTTGTTAAGTTATAACAATGTGTCTCTAGTCGCTGTAGCAATACTTCAAAGAAATAGGCCCCTGCTTATTATAAAAATAATTATAAATATAAGCTCTGCCTATATTCACCAAACCGGTTGAATTACATCTAGGAGGCTGATGACTCATTGAATATAGAACTTCATGGATAATGTTCAGTGAACTTGGCAAGATGGATTGCAATATTCATGTGGCATTTTAAAGAGAGACCAGCCTGTCTCCCTGCAGAAGCTGGGATGATTTGTTACACTGGGTAGGGTCAAAATCAGCTCATGAATGCATGGAGATTTAGGATGCTTTTTTTGTGTCTTTTAGTTTTGCTTGATTTTTCTTAATCCCGCTAACTTGTGCCTAATTGTGCATTAGTGCATGTGAGACAGACAAATGAAACTCCATCAACACGATTGTAGTAGAATCCACAATCCCGGCTAGAATGTGCAAGGGGTGCTACCAAAGGATGGACACCCTATACCCCACAAATCAGTTTCCCCATAGAAGTGGAACAGAGATTATTGTTCCTCAAAGGAAAATCACTAGTTTGCAGATTCCTTGGCACCTATTCATGACCAAAGACTCTTAAAACAGGGGTTCTGAGAAATTAGCAAGCCAGTAGCAGCAATAGAGGTCCTTGTGATGCCAAAGGGATACTTGATGGGTACATTCAAAACAGAAAAATAATTTCAAGAAGGATTTAATCCCAGAAGTAATATGGCCTGTTGATGATGTTTTTGACCCTGGGATTTAATCCCTGAAGAGTTACCAAAGGTTAGTTCCAGCTTGGATAAGCATGCATCTATTTCTCAGCAATTTCTGAGAGGAAAACTCACTGTGATGGATAGGAAATGCCATACGAGAATACATTCAAGCCTCCTAATAGCAACTTGATGATGAAAATCTGCACTTACATGTAGAATATTGCTTGAGCTGGACGTTTAGCACGTGTTTGTCCGTTGGAAACCCAAGAGAACCAAGAGAAAGAAGACAGTTTAGCAGGCCCAACCCAAATACAAACTGAAGGAGACAAAGTGAAAGGAGAAAGGTGCAATATTGACACAAGAAATTTCCAAGCATACTCAAGAAGGGAAAGCAATAAAACCACCTCCAAAAATCAAGATGCAGTATCAACCCAAAATCCTTTTGAGGTCCTCTAACAAACCACAAATATGGAGGACGAAAGACAGCTACAACCCAAAATCCCTTTGAGGTCCTCCACCAGACCAGAACTATGGAGGACAAAAGACAGGAACAAAAAGGAAAGTCACGAATAAATTTAACCAGGAAGGAAGGAGAATAATTCAAAACTCAACTAATGGATCCATCAGCAGATCTTCCAATGGAAGATATTGGAAGTGTACAAGAAACTGCAGAAGATGGATGGCTGAAAGGGGAAGGCAAGAGCAAAGCAAGGACAGCAAGGAAAAGAAGCATACTCCAAATATCAGGAAAACCAGACGAAAAGAATAAATATTCAGTTATGGATCCTGCATTCTTTAACTGAATCGTAAAATATTCAGTTATTAGGAGAAACTATAGAGATCATGGAGGGAGACATCACAACTCAGCTGACATTGGCTGTATACAAACCTATACCAATGCAATGAAAATCACATCTTGGAATAATAAGGGGATTTAGTGTAGAAAATTAAGTTTGGCTCGTAAGAGTTCTTATATTCAGATATTCTACTACTACAAGAAACAAGGCTCTAAGGAGATGAACTAGAAGGGAGAATCAAAATATATGGGGAAAACTACTTACAATCTGGATCGAGAAGGAAGAGCAGAGGATTGGCAATAGGCTTGAACCAAACAAAATATAGCTAAGGAAGCATGACTTATGATTCTTGGGTAATGATAGGAGGTTTTTACAGCTATGAATTTGGAATATTTGTAAAGGTGGTTATTAGTGTTAATTAGGAGAACAAGAAAAAAATTCTTGGAGGAGCTCGAAGCATGGATGAAGAACATCTCTAACTTTTTGTAGTAGCCCACCACTACCATCACGCTTTGGACAGAGGTCCGTTGCACAAGGTGAGGCAAAAGACAGGCTAGAAATAGAACCAGATGAAGATGACTAAGGCACCAATGTGCCATGCTCCATTTGAGTGCGCCTTGCTCTGCTTAGAGTGTGCCTGGCCCTAAAATTTTATGGATGCACTCGTCTCTAAGGCAGGAATGTGCCTTGCTACTTGTTGGTCTATACTACTACCTGTTGATGTGCCCCACTACTTGTTGATGTGCTCCATTCACCAGAAATGCACCCTGCTACTTCCTAGTGCTCACCGTTCCGGATTGATGAGCCCTATTCCCCAGTTGTGCGCCTTGCTTTATCATGAAGGGATGATAGTTTGTTGTGTAGTACAAATCATTTTTGGTACTTAGGAGTAGAGTAGCCTAGCTTTCATTTATAAATAAGAGTTTTACACTTAGTGTAGTGCAAGCTAGAGCTATTCTTTGCAATCGGTTGTTACATGGTACATTGTACTCAAAACTTCAATGAAAAAGAAAAGAAACTTGGCATTCGTGGATCAACTATGTTGCATGACCTCTTTATTCATGGATGTTGATGTTAGTGGCTCCGTTTTTTCGTCCTCCAGTTAGTCTTTGATTCTCATTATTTGCAGGTATTTTTTGTATTCTGATTTGATTGAAGTTATTTGGCCTCTACTTGTAATGATCAGTGGACCACGCTAATCTTTCTATGGTTTCGACCATATTTAATTTACACATATGCTTACTTTCTCGCATCCCTTTTCCCACCAAGAGTAGATTGGATTTACTTTTCTTAACGTAGATTTGCATTGTTTTAGTTGGATTAGCGGGGAACCGGCCCAAATCCGGAGGTTGGGAAGAGTAACTTTTTTCCACCCATTTGTCGAATTACGATCATGGGCATAATTCTTTATTTGACGATTTGCACATTCAACAATTATTCGCATGCCTAGTGGCACACACAAGCATGATTTCTTAACGAAATTGATCTTAACCTGCTTGCATTTAAATTTTCAGATCTACACAAATATAATTTATATTTGCTTAGATCTATTAAAGGGTTTGTTTATCACATCAAAACACATGACCTAGAAATTATTTAATTGGATTTGTCCATTGAGCTCCAAATCTGATCATTTTGCATCTCTCTTGGCCTGAGGTGCAGGCACCCCTGGATCTAAGGAAGTGAAGCTGAAATATAATTTTGAAGATGCAAAGTAGCTTATAACATTACATTACAAAAATATGTTGTTTTGGAACATGATAAGTTCTTGGTGCTATTTACCTCTGCAATGGCCTTTTCTTTTCCAAAACATATGGATTTTGTGACATGAATTCCTTCTTTATGTTTCCAACTCATTCTTTGGCATTATGTGTGGATTTCAACTCTAATTTCTTGAAATTGTTTTTAGAGTTTAGTCTAACTTGTTACCAATTATAGTTCATTCATCTCCAATTGGTGTACTTAGTTGGATCTCTAATGCTAATCTAGATGCGGAATTCATTCACCTCCAATTGGTGTACTCTTTCTTTCAATTTGTGGCAGTTCAATCTGTCTTCCTCATACAACTTTAGTCTTATAGGGTAGGACTGTGTCTCATGACAATGCCTCTCAAGAGTTCAATATTAAATCTACTATTGTCAAAATATGCACTACTTTGTGTTTGTTATCTAGTACTGATGGTTCAAAAACTTAACATTATCTAAATTTATTTCCAGTGGCATATTCCCATGAGGAATTTCGTTCCACATTAATACCTCCTTTACTACATAAATACCCTTATAGCTTGGTAAAACAACTTGTCAATATGCTAACTGTGCCATCAATTTGGAATTTATGTGCTACTTCGTTCTAGTCAAGACAAACCTTTTTGTATGCTTGTGCCAAGAGGTCCCTCATGTAGTTGTGAATTTACTGGGCCCTCTTTGAAAACATTTCCACATAAGTCCCATTTGTCTTAGTTTGGCACTCATCTTTTTGGAATGCTAAATCCAATGGTTCTTGAGGTTGAAATCCCAGGATTATCTCAAAAGATCATCATTTGTGGAAGATAAATCTATTTCTAAAGCTTATAAACATGTCTCTACTGTTGGTGAAGTGTCTTAACAACCTTGAAATTTCTTGTTACATTGGATGCATGCTCTTTTCTCAACATCTCATGCTTGTCTAGCTGGTATACAACTAGCTGGTATACAAAACATTCCAGCTTTGAATGACAATCTATCTTGTTTCCTTTTGAATGACAATCTATCTTGTTTCCTTCAGTCAGCATGCACCTCTTGATTCAACTTGAAGTATTTGTACGGTCATACATGAAAGTAGATGGCACCAAATATGTTGTCCACAATGTACTTTTCTTTCAATTCCTTTAGGAAATGCTGTTAATTGCATTATCACCCTAATGGTAAAGTCTTATTTGGACATCATAACTTGTGTGCACTTTGTTATTAGCTCTTATTACTTTACCACCAAATGAATTTACCATAAAAGGCTCTCCAATTGAATTGTGGACCTTTTTAAAACATACTCTATGTTTGCAAAAGTTTGTAAGAGTTTAAAATTAGAGTGTAATAGTCTTCCCATTTAATAAATTTACCAATTTTTCATGACTTGGACAGTTGGTGTGCAAATTTTTATCCTGGATTGGGTTATTCAACATGTTCGACCACAATTCCTTTTGTATTAATCTGTCTGAGTTTGGGATTTATCAATATTTCAGATTAAACTTCATAATGCAATCACCATGATTGATTGATCTTTAATGTTGACCGATTTTAAAAACTCAAATGCAGTTTAATCCAAAAAAATCAAAGGACAATATTGAACGCTGCATAAATCAATGAAACGTGATAGTTCAACATTGTTTATGAAACTTTCTTTGAATAATAAAATTTTGCTGCATCAAAGTGTTTGTTTCAATTTAGAACGACATTTGTGGATTTCACAAACCTGAGAAAATGCCACCTCAAGAGCTTTAGTCTATTATAAGCTTATGCCTCCATTAGGAAAGGTCATTCGATGGTGTTGCAAATTATGAAGAAGCTCTAGATGTTTGTTAGGTTCATGGGCTTTGGTGAAGTCTTGATCATACATATCTTGTCAAGATCAATATGCAGTTCTTTCCCTTCTGTGACACTTGCTCACATATATTGACTGTTCTTGTGCAAATTTGAACATCAAATCTACTTGCAGTTAATTCTAGCATAGGTTTGTCAACACTAACACCAAATTTCATAGGGCTTTGTGAGATGCTATTGAGATGTAATATGAGAACATGATCAACATAAGTTCTTAGAATGTTATTTGTGAGTCTTTGGCATGTCTTACACACTAAATGACATCATTATTCATGTAATCCTTGCTTAATCTTGGAGAGTGCCTTCCAAGTATCATTGTAACAAAATTTGATTTGATGGTAGTTTAAGTTTATCTTGGTCCAAGTACTTAGCACTGCAAAATTGTACCACAAGTCATCTAGCCTTGTCAAATAATATTGTCTCTTGACGGAAATCTTGTTCAAGGCTTGGAAACCAATGCGCATGCACCATGCACTACTTTGTGTTTATTATCTTGAACCAAAGAAGCAACAAATATAAATACCCTTGGGTATGGAGCTCACACAATTATTGTTTAATCTTTTTTGATTATAGGGCCGAGTTTATGTGTAAGCCAATATTTTGCTATGGAACGCCTTGGTGTGGTTGGATTTTCGGATTAATTTATCACTATATTGAAACTTGATAGGAAACAACATCAATTCAGTAAGCAGAAATAACACGTAATGACCTACCATGCAACAAATCCACACAAGAATTGAACTCGAAACCTTGTTGTTGTAGGGACACACAAATCGGTACTCCTTAAGGAAGGAACGACTCCACAATATCTCCTCATATGAGATCCCCAACAACAAGACAATATATCTCACAACTCATTGATTAAATCACAATGATGTACTTGATTAGATATTAATTTACCTAACAATCCTAAGGGAGGGGAAATTCTTCATTGACTAACCTACTTGTAATTATTATCAAGACCATAGTAGAGAAACTTGGACTCAGCAAGGCTGACTTGGGACTCGGACTCGGGACTTGGCAAAAAAATTCGGCAAAAAAACCCCGAAGAAAATGTAAATTTTCATTGAATTTTTTTTTTCTCATGCATATCACAATTAATTAACATTATACAAATAAAAAACTAATACTGTAAGTGATACAAGTTTAAACTACACATGAAAGCGACAAAACACACTTCAATTAAAGAAATTTCAATGCCTCTAAAATTCAAATATTCTTGAATTGTTTATGATACAAAAAGGTACAAATTACAAAATGTGTCAAAATGCTTGAATAGGCCCACTATATGGTGTCTTGCAATTGCTTTGCCCTTTGCCCTAGTAGAAGCTCTAGTCCTCTCTCTTTGTGCCTATGCCTTTGCTGCTAACTCTGTTATATTTTCAAAATCATCCATTGAAAACAGAGGCTCTTGTTGCTGTTGCTTCTCTCGGCTCCCTCCTATTCCAAACATCTTCTGCAATTGGCATCACTTCAAACTTCTGCCCATAACACATTGTTATTCGATTGGTCACTCCACTTTCTACAATCAACCGTATCATCAACTTGACCAACATGACCTTCATGACCAACATGAAGGGCAACGCTCATTGTCACATGTGTCGGGGGTCAAGGGGGAGAGCCCCTTGTGGGGTCGAGGGGCAAAACCATTAATACCTTCACTATCTGAACAAAAATTTTCTCCTTGTTTGCATTTTGGTGCAGAAAGGAGTTTTTTTAAGGTAATCTTGATTCAGCCTTGTCGAGTTTACGCATTGACAACCGAAACCGAGTTTTTTAACCTTAGATGTAACTGTTGTGTGGTTGTTAGGTTCTTTAAAAGTAAAAAAAATGGATTTAGGATGCAATTTATTGTTGTTGTTGTTAGCTTGTCTCTGCTCTCTCTCCAACTAGAAATAGCAAAAATGAGGGACTTTGGAAAAAAAATTTTTAATGACGTTTTCCTATACCCATGCATAGACGACCAAGTTTTTTTTTTAAGACTCGGCGGCGAGTCCCAAGAACTCGGCGAGTTTTCAAAAAACTTGGCTGAGTTTAAAAATTTCGTCGAGTCGAGCCCAAGCGACTTGGCGAGGCCAACTTGGACCTGGACAAAAAACTCGCCAAGTTTCGCTATTATGGTCAAGACTATGAAACTTGGGTTATCTTTAGCCCATGCCAACTACTCCATAACCCAATATAAAATAGAATATCATATCCCTAGCTATCCATCATGCCAACACAGAAACATGTTTTGTCCTCAAAATACGGGAGGAAACCAAATAATATGATCTTCTAAGCATTTTAGACATTTGGTACCACTTGATCACGTATCCATCTATGTGAAATCTTCACAGTGATACTCTTCCATGCTGCTTACCTTCATTATGCCACTCTGATATTGATATTTGTTGCTCCTTTGGATCAATTTACCTTTATATTTGTTGCTTCTTTGGGTCCATGTAGGTCCATAGTAGATGCTGCTCTGGTTTCAAGTAGGTCTAGTAGCTTCCCTATTTGGTTCCAAGTAGGTCTAGTAGCTTCCCTATTTGGTTCCAAGTAGGTCCATAGCAGTTGTTGCTCTAATTCCCTTTATGGCTGTAGTTGTAGCTGTTTTGATGCTTTCTATGATGCCTTCATGATTGTTGCCTTCTCTGTGATGTAGATGTCAAAATGTCGCTACTCTAGCCACTTGTTCGTATTCCTTCCATCTTCAACCTTCTGTTCCTCTGATTTGTTTTCTTTTGGATGTTCCTTAAATTGTTTTCATGCCCTTCTTTAGGTTCTTATGCCTGGTGTCTGGTAGGGCATTAATTTTATAGGCCTCCTTATGGAAAATTTTGAAAAGAAGGCATTGGAAACATACCATTGTAAACCAAAAGAATAGCCAAGGTCCTTGATCGTTTTAATTTTAGCACCACTTTCAAGCCAATAAAAACACTTTGAGGCATTGCTGGACAAAGCAAAAAATATGATGGATCCTAAATGCCATAAGGTTGTCTACGTCATTAATCACTTGCGCGGTATCCTGTATATAGCAGAGACAGGAAGATCTATAGCTATAAAATTAACAAATATCCAATATAATAAGTTTACAAAGTTGGCGTTAACAGAACGTTCATACAAAATGGGACATCACATTTGTAGGGAGGAAGTGAGGATTCTAAAAAGAGAGGACCATGGAAGAAAAGAAAGGTAAAAAGAGCCATTGAGATAGAAAATAGGCCGGTAAATTTAAACAGAGAGGATGTGTGAAACTTTGTGCCTCTTGGAAACCATTTTTAAATTATATTAGACAGCAGCTTAATGGTCATTTGGGCTTATCCTTAGTTTGCCTCCAATTTACTCTTTTAGGTTTATATCCTTGAAAAGCGACAAAGGCTGACTTACCACTATCTTTGCATCAAAGGGAAGGATGCTTTTTAATGTGAGATGATCCAAATTCCTTTCCTCGAGCATATTAATTTGAAGTTCTCAATTACCTTATGATGGGACCTGTAGAAGGTTTCAAAACAGCCATTGAAAATCGTTCAAGTGTGGAGGATCTAGAAGTTGAACAAAAAACTTCGTCTTTGCAGTTATTGATATGAGAAATTGTTTTTTAACCTTACAAGCATTAACCATAAATGACTTGCTACTTGGATTAAACATAACTTTGTATTCAACACTACAGGGAATGACATCCTCACAAAAACAGACTACCCATCACAACTTCACGAAATGAGACACTTGATATCAAATTTGCACTTTGCTGAGATTTGCTAACTCTCAATCCAACATCTTTGCTTAGCCATCCCAATGTGTATGGGTCTGGATCTTTAATGCTTTCAATCCTAACTTCTCAAAATATTGCTTCAAATATTTCTGTCATCGGACTTCTTGAGTTGAGTATGATTAATAATTATTAATATCATAATTTGGATATATGAACTGTGTTTTCCTTCTCATTCTTTGTTCTTTGCTAGATTAGTTACCTTATTCTTCTAATGTGCTTCTTCTTCATCTCTATTAGTGTTCTGTTTTGCATTTGGCACATCTCTAAACATCAGGAATGTAGCTGGCATTGTTCTCATGAAACCCGGCTGGATACAACTCCCAATATTGATTCTTAGACCATTCTTCTGCCAATGCTGATACTTTGTGTCGGAATTCTCTGCAAACATTCAATGTTCTCCAGCTTTTCATTTTAATTTTCCAACAATTTGTTTTAGCGTAAAAGTCCACATTCAAAATTATTATGTATAATACTCATTGATTTAAGAGTGAATTAGTTGCTTACCTTATATATGAATTTAGATATGTTGTAGAGAACATTATTTATACTTTATATATTCAATATACTCGAGTATGATTGCATAGATATTTGAATATGATTCCATGGTGGCTGGAACCAATTGGGGTATCTCATCTTGTTCCTTTATTGGTCTAATTAGGGGTACCGGAGGTTTCTGACACCAAAAGTCAAAGAGCTATTGCAAGAACTTTCTGATGCACAAGCACAAAGAGAAGCATCTTTGAGGGGAATATTACAAGGTTTGGTTAGACAGTTTTGTGAGCATCATAGTGTTTGGCGAGACATTGTTAATGTCGTTGCAGGTTCGTCTCTGTTGTCCAAATTTTTGCTTTCAAAAGGCCAAATTGTTATAAGCTTATGGGAATGTCTTAAGATGTACTTTAAAGTTTATATAATTAGATAAAAGTTTAGACATTAACAGGAGGGTTAAACCTGTTCCCATTTATAATGTTTCATAGTGCATTTGGATGAAGAACTTCTGTTAAGGTGGTGTACCTGAATTCACTTGTAGATCTGCTTAAACTTTGTTCTTAAGTGCATGATTTTCTTTATTCCTATTGCACTTTGGACAGTTTTTTATGGATGCCAACATTATGGAAAGTTCAATCTTGAGGATTTTCCCTTTTTTTATTGTTCATTCTGTAGATTAGGATGCATTATATAAAATCTATAGATGAACATGTCAATGTTGATATTACATCACTTGTTAGAACTATTAGGATGCTTCATGCTATATGCATATGTCCTGTAATCTGTGTAACCAAATAAACACTGAATTTATTGACCATTCTATCCTTTTTCGGTTTTTGTAGTTTTATTCTAAATCTTTGATGTATTAGGCTAATCTTTTATTTAGTGTCTCTTCATGAGTATTGTATTGTTTGAAAAGCATTAAGGTGGGGTAAGGTGCCATTGCCCTTGGAGGTAAACAATTTAGGAAATTTCGTGTACATTTACTTGGAAGATGGATGTGTATAGCTTCACATGTTATGGACCATCCCACTAGTACATGCACCTAGTGGTGAAATGCAAGGCTAAAACACAGTTGGTTTAGTATGAGAGGAGATCGTTACCAAACCACGTCCTATATACATGTAATCCTTTGATGTTCATCACCAAATTTTGTCTCCATCATCCCATATAAATACCATTATATAGAATATAGTGAAAAATGTAATTCATAAGTTTCATTCTATTGTTCTTAGCCTTATTTCTTAAATAATTTTTCTCATCTTTCATCACTTACAGGACGATTAGCTATCTCATCATCGAACTATCACAAGCCTTCATGGTTCTTAATAGGTACATATTCATCCAACCATCTGATGGAAAAAGCCAAACTTAAAATGAGAGACAGATTTAGAGATAACGAATAATTGTCTTATTATACCTTTTTTTTCCTGAAATAAACCCAAACTGTTCCCTGTTCTGTAGTCTGCTAATAGTCAACAACAATCTTCAGAGCTACATTTAAATGGAAGAGATGCAACTATAGCACCATGAAGCATAGAAGACCATTAGGCATGAGATGCCATGAACAATGGGCATAACTACCCTGTTAAGCTCACCTGGGGCTGACACCCAGCTACAGAAATTTTATAACCCCATCTAACAAGGGCCCACTCAAATGGGGGAGACTAACCTTAGTGCGGCTTGAACCTTGGTCTTCTTGGTGATATCACCCTCAAAGCCAATGTGATATCATCCTCTTTCACTTTGTCTTTAAGCCAGGCACAAAGTTCATCTTTTGGATCATCGTATTTGGAGGATTCCCCCTCAAAGCAGTATTAGTGATCACATTTTCGCTGGTCAATGTTTTGGTTATGTTTTTTGGACCTTGCATGTTTAGTTCTATTGGATTTTTCTATTTTTTGAATCTGATATACAAATATTCTAAAAAGTGGCGTTAGAGCACCAACTACAACAAGTGAGAGGATTCTTCAAAACCAGAAACTTTTTGTGGCTTTTATCTGAAAGCTTTTCATATTTTAGCAAGTACTCCTTAAATAGAAGCATCAAATTAGTATGGTTCTTGTAGGTGCAATGAGAAGTGCTTAAATTGCTGATAGGCAGCTTTAAGTGAGATTCATGTAACAGATTGTTGAGATCCTAAAATCATCTCATGGTTTCACAATGATTTGAAGTTGGCTAAAACTATTGTATGCCATATGTAGTCAGCTAACCTATGCTCGGTGGGAACGCTAAGTTCATCCCAAATGCAGCAGATGCATCCAGCACATTGTTCGGGCATAACAGCTGATATTGGTGTGCCTTGCAGTAGAGCTGATCCTTGTCCTTTTCTCACATGGACATTTCCCATCAAACCACCTGGGGGAAAGCGGAATTAACTTAGTTATTCTCATGATACTCTCAATCCACCCAATATTTCTCTTTTATGACCCTTAGGAATGGGTTTGGTTAGCTCCCCATTTGTATGCTTCCTATGATAACTCTTTGTATGGATTCTTAGCACTCTTTCAAGAAAATGACAGCCCACATTTTTTTGTAAAACTCAACTGGGAGGTCATGAAGATCTGATGCTTTATGTTTTTTTGATGTTTTTCATCTCTGTGGCCAAATCATGTGATTCCATATTTTTTGAATGATTGATCTGCTCGTAGCTTTCAACTCTTTTTGCCTGCTTAAAAATCTGGAGAGCTGCAATGTGCAAGGGATTATCTCAAGTAGCCAGTACTTATTCAAATGAGTATCTCTTCTTTAAGTATTGGAGTAGAATTTGGATGGAATGCGTCTTTATTTGAGATCCAATGTGCTTGTCCGTGAATTATTTCCTCTCTTAACTTATAATCCTTGAATCACTTGAGATGAAATTCCAATTTGGAGACTGCTACTTGTTTGACCTCATTGAAAGGATCAAGTTCTAAATTTTGCAAGCTTGCTAGAGAATGACCTACATCTTTTGCTTCTTTGCTATTTATGCTTTGGGAGACATTTTTCTCTAACCCCTGAGGAATTTTGTGGTATGCTGAATGGTTGCTTCCCACCAGATAGTCCATCAATCATCCCTAGTTGGTGTTGACAATTGCTTGCACACTTGGTCAATGGCATTCAAGCACTCATCTGACTGCAGATGTGAGACATTCAAGTTGGAAGCAGGAGACTTGCCTTTCACATGTGGTTCAATATTCATCTAGTAGGAAATTGGACTGTAGTCTAAACCAGTCGCTGCAAATAATGCAATACTGACTGAATTTACCTATTATGATTTGAAAAAAATGATGCCATCAACTCTGCCTAAAACTTTTCAAGTCTCTTGTAAACATGGTTGGAAACAGCCTAGTGATTGGACCAAGTTTACCATCCAGTTGAATCTGAATTTTTTGATCTTGTCTCAGATTTGACACACCCGAAGTCCACTTTCAATCACTTGACAACTGTCTTTCATGTGGTTGCAGAGATGAATCATGCCTGCCAATCTGTCGCCATTCCACTCAACCATATTATTGTCATCCCTGAGGACCCACTTGGCAGCATGAAGATAACTGGAGATCTGTTGCCATAGTTAGAACCTTCCAGTGGGCTCATACGGGGCATAAACAGAGCAAGAACCCCATGCTTTCCTGCTTAGAAGGAGAGCTTCCCAACAACAATGTGCCATAGGATTCTCTCCTTTATCTGGATTATGAGGTGATAAGTATAACCATGAGGCTATGGAACAAATTACAATGCCTTTACCTTCCTCATGCAAGGTAGCAATATACTCATTATTCTGTGTATCCATTAATATGCACAATCTGGAGCCAGTAGCTTTATTTTCTTATAGGGAGGGTATATCTAGACAGAGGTAGGTAATAACCTATGTTCCATGAAATTCCTGGAACAGGGACGGTGAAAGACAATTGGACAGGTTTCTGGGGACATTGGGACGTGTCTCCGGGATGTCAAAACACATCTTCATGGTATTAGGACATGTCTCTGAGATGGCTTCCAAAGCCCGAGATGCATCCGCACAGAACATAGGTAATAACTGATTTCATAATTGTTTGCCTATCGCTTCCAGATGCTTCCTTGACACTCCTAGCACCAGCATAAGCTTCATGCACAAGGTTTATCAAATTCCTGTTCAAGAATGAATGCATTCTGCGCTAGAATGCAGGACTTACTAGGCACACTAGCAGGAGGTTTATGCTTTGTTATGTGTGAAGAACACGCTGATTTTTGGTTCATACATGACATTCTGCTTTTTTATTTCAACGGGGCTCCAACCTGCAGTTTGGGTTGTATGATGTTCAAACTCCTTTCTTTCCCTTGATCACACTTTTTAAGTATCATGTATATGTTTTCATAATTGGACTTTGATTTCATTATAGGTTGGGCATTCTTAATAGGCATCCATTTTTTTGGTTCTAGAGTTGCAGCATCAACACCCTTGTAGATTTTTAATGATATCTTTTTATAATTGAGATATGTTGATTGAAACATTTTGCTGGTGTTACACAAAACTTTCAGTGTTGAGAAAATGGAATGATCATCATTTGTCGAACAAAATTGACTTGAAAGTTGTATATGCAAGTTGTATTGAGAACTTTTATGGTAGAACTTTGTATGTTAGTATGGTATTTCTAACTTTTAACTAATTCCATATTTTATCCTTATTGCAGAGATGGATGTATTGATAAGTTTAGCCTTTGCGAGTAATTGTTTTGACGGACCCACATGCGGACCATCTATTAGAGACACTAAGAAACTCTCATGTGATGAGGCCCCTTTTATATATGCTAAAGGACTGAGGCATCCAATTTTAGCTAGTTTAGCTGGCAATGGATCCTTTGTCCCAAATGATGTCCATATTGGGGGCCTTAGCAATTCTCGTTTCATGCTTCTAACAGGACCAAATATGGGTGGAAAATCCACTCTTCTTCGGCAAGTTTGCTTGGCAATTATTTTGGCACAGGTTGGATAGTTCGAGCACATTAGTCATACCTAAATTTTTTGGTAAACTTTTATTGCTTTGGCTGACAATTTATTGTCTTGTGGTCTATAGATTGGAGCAGACGTTCCTGCTGAAGAATTTCAACTTTCACCAGTTGACCGTGTATTTGTTCGCATGGGAGCCAGGGATCACATCATGGCCGCTCAAAGTACTTTCCTTGTTGAACTCTCAGAGACTGCATGTATGCTGGTAAGTTGTCAATCTTTTATTATATAATTACTATATTATTCCTTTTTGTTCCCATTGTTTAATTCTAATTTTTGTGCCGAGGTAATTTATTTGCCAATTACTGAGTTCTGCCTTTTCGAAATGGGGCAGTCATCTGCAACACGAGATTCATTTGTGGCATTAGATGAACTTGGACGTGGAACTGCAACTTCTGATGGCCAGGCAATTGCGTAAGTAAATTCAACAAAATTTTATTATTGTGGAGGTGTTATTTGTGATTATATCAGCTTTTGTAGTGGTGAGTGTTCTACTTTCTAAAAGGTGTTTTTCATGTTTGGGTATTTACTTCTCACATGGCAACTATTGAGAACTTGAGTATGCTTGTATACAGGCATGCAGTGCTGGAGCATCTTTCCCATAAGATTGGATGCTGTGGAATGTTCTCGACTCACTATCATCACCTAGCTGCAGACTATCAAAATGATCCTACAGTAATTTGCCTGCACAGCTTGTACTATTTCAATTTGTAATTGTTACCATGTTATGTATTGCAAATAAAAGTTATTTGTCACAGGTTGGTCTGTACCACATGGCCTGCAAAGTAGGAACACGAGTTGGAGGTGCAGAAGAGGTGACATTTCTGTACAAATTGACTCCTGGCACATGCCCAAAGAGCTATGGTGTGAATGTTGCCCGACTTGCAGGTATCCCAAGTTTTATACTGGTTATTTTCCAATGGAAATATTTAAATTCTGACCTGCTTCTTTAACATGTATGAATGAGCCATGCTTATTCTCTGATCTATTATTGACAGAGAAAATCCTTTTCCATGCACTAATTCAGTGAGCTTTTCCTGGGATTTATTATGCTGTAGGGACAAAGGAAATATCTATTCTGCCTATTAAAACATATAAAGAAAATAAAAGAAAACATAACTGCAGAAATAGAACACATGCAAAAAAATATTGAAAGATATATCTCTGGTGAATCCTGCCCATCTCCTTTCATGCAGACATTTTATTTATATCAAAGTTTTACAACAGAATTGGGAAGGTAAACAATCATTGTGAATGTTTTATTTCCAGAACAGGTTCATATAACATCTTTTATTTTTTATTATCAACTCTATAACTGCCACAAGTGTAAGACCTTCCTGTGTTGGGAGTTTTTGGTCTTCCAAAACTCTCTATTTCCTCCTTTGGCTAGCTGTTTAAGCTCTTTTGTCTCTTGCTTTTCAAGCTCCTGTTTTAGGCTATGGCTCTTCAAGTTCTTGCTCTATGCTTTGGCTCTTCTTGGCCTCTTGTTTGAGGCTTTAGCTCTCCAAGATCTTGCTGTAGTCTCAAGCTCTTTAAGCGCCAACACCCTTGGCTCTGGCTCTGAGTTCTCACTAGCTGCCTTTTCTTTCTTTTTCCTGAATCTAATTCCAAACTGATCTATAATTGGCATAGAAAATATTTTTTCATTGCACTAATTCAGGGAGGATTTCCAGGATTTATTATGCCAAAGAGGCAAAGAAGATGTCTACCCTGTGTACTAAAACATATACAGAAAATTAAAGAAAACCTAACAACAGAAAGAAAAAGACATGCACAAAAATATAGAAAGAGAGATCTTGGGGCGACTCAGGCCCATTCTCTTTCATGTGGGCATTTTATTTATATTGAAAGTTTTACAACAGAATTTGCAAGGTGAACAATGATTGACCATTTCACTTCCAAAAGACGTTCATATAACAGTACTTTGCATTGAAATGGATATGGTATCTGATACTGATATAGTATTGGATACTGATATCACAAATTTTCAAGGCCCCCAAATATGGATACAACTGGATACAACATTATAAAAAGCATATATATTTCATTATAAAAATAAAAACATAGAACACAAATGTTTACAATAATTTAAGTTTTAAATAGGATATTTTCATTAGTTAAAAGAGAATTGTAATTGCTTTTTAAATTAATTTTTTTTTTTTTAAGAATTCTATATTCTTCTTTAATCTCATGTTGTGGATACAGCTCTAAATGTGCCTAGTCCATATCTAAATGTGTTAGATATGAACCAGAGAAGGGCTTGTATTTGGATACTACTGTAAGGTAGCCATGTATTCAAATGCGTTTGGATATAGTATTCAGAAGTATCGCATCTCTATCCGTGCTCGATACATGGATACAAATATCTGAGCAGGAGGAGTGTCAGATAACATAACTTTTACTCAATTCTAAAACTGCCATACAGATCAGACTTCCCTGTTTTTGAGTTTTTGGTCTTTCCCCCTTTGGCTAGCTGCATAAGCACTTTTGGCTTTTGCTTTTGGTTCTGGTTTTCTAAGGTCCTGCTTTAGACTATGGGTTTTCAAGTTCCTGTTCTAGGCTTCAGCTCTTCTTGGCTTCTCCTCTAGGCTTTAGTTCTCCAAGATTTAGCTCTAGGATCTAGCTTTTTAAGCTTCAACATCCTTGGCTCTGGCTCTTAGCTGTCACTAGCTGCCTTTCCTTTTGCCTTTTCTGGCTCTGATACCGATCTAATCCATAATTGGCACAGAAAATCCTTCTTCAGGTACTAATTCAGGGAGGTTTTCTTGGGATTTATTATGCTGTAGAGAAAGGAGATCTATTTTGCATATTAAAATATATACAAAAAAATAAAATAAAACCTGGGTGCAGAAAGAAAAGACCTGCACAAAAAGATAGAAAGACGTTTGGGTGAATCAATGTTCTAGGCATTTGACTTATCCACCTTGTTGGGGGCATAACTTTGTTTTCATGACTCCTTTTGGACCTGATCAAAATGCGTTGGAATGCTTAGGAGGACAAGAATTTTCAATTGAAAACCAATGTCTTAGGCTTGATTCGAGGCAACTGCATGGGAAAAAAAGGCTTCGAAGGCCTTTAAAAAATGCAAAATAAAATAATTGTTAAGAACAATAATTTTCTATTTTTTAGATATTCACAGTTAGCCATGTTGATACATCACTAGAGGACAAAACACAAAAGGACAAGTAATATGCATGTAATTTTAGTTTAATATGCACTTTGCAACTAATGGAAGGTGAACCACCACATTTCCATATGGGTGACCTTTCATATTCAATACGGTGGATTTTCAATCACCAAATATCGTATAAAGAGAGATATAGCCTCAACTATAAAAAGGAATAGGTAATGGATGCAATGCTATAGCCTCACATCTTTTCTCAGACATTGCATTGCTTGCTTTGTATTCTGTTTTTGAGCAATAAAATCATTCTGTCATTTTCTCTTATGTTTTTGTGTTCTGAACTGTTGTACTCTGTTATTGTTGAATTTTTTTTCCCCCTTAACTTGAAACTCTGAGTTTTGGATCAATTGAGCCCATCTCCTTTGTGCAGGCATTTTATTTATATTGAAATTTTTACAGCATAATTGGGAAGGTGAACACTGTTTGTGACTGTTTCCGTTCTGGAACAGGTTCATGTAACATTTTTTATTTCTTATTATCAATTCTGTAACTGCCACATGGATTATTTTTAGTATATTGCAACCTGAAAAAGAAAGTCCATATGGGCATCAAATAGTTAGTATTTATAGTTTCCATGTTTGTCTTAAATTTTTCTTTACCATCTATCATGAAACTCTATGGAACTCTTTTAAAATTGAGGCAGATGGTTGAATGCAGATGCCAACCTTCACTTAAACCTGTTCATGATTAGGATGCTGATTATCCAGGCTATTGGGATTTATGGCACAATCTTGATGAAAGTTAGGAATAACGGATGCTTTAAACATTAAGACTCAAGACTTGTAAATGATCAGTACAGGGTTTGATGAGCCATTTGTCAGGAAACCTGAGAATGATGCTAGCACAATTGTGTTTCTTTGTAAAGTTTGTAAATCATTTGAACCATATTTTGCGTATTCCATGGGTGATGTGCCTTTCTTCCCTCTGATTTAAGCAAGTGCTAGGCATTGCTTTCCAGCATGCATCTAATTTGGAATCACATCTCAAATGAGTCCAATGAGGAATTTGTATTTCTGACAACATCAAACATGTTCCTCTGGTCTTATAGATTCTATTACTGCTGTATTAAAATATTGTCATAGCTCAACCTATATTGGCAGTTTAGATGATTGCCAAATGAAACGTCATTTATGTCCTTCATGTTATCATCTTGTTATTGCTTGAGAGATCGGTATTTAACCTTTGTATTTACTTCTGGGACACTGTTGAAAGCACAATTTCTATATCAAAGTGTTTTTAAGTCAAAAAAAGGCTTATTATCTGTTACAATTTATAAGGAAGCTAAACGTTAACTTCTATACTGTCCATTGATGAACCATTTGTGTGCAATGAAGAAATTAAAGCAGAATGCTTTGTTTTCACAAAATAGTGTCTATATTTATCCTAATATTTATATTGCAATTAATTTATATTGTGGTAGATCTTTCTTGTGGGGAATCTGAATTTGGTCTCACGTCTAAGATATCCAGGCATAGAATATCACTATCATGGATTATAGTTGTTGACATTAATGTATGAGCAACCAATTAAGTTGGAGGAGCTCCAAGAACAGCAACAGTACTAACTGACAAGCAACTATTGTTGACCTTGAGACCTGAATGATGCATTGCTTACACCCATGTCAAAGACATCATAGAGATGATTCATTTGAACAATGGAATGAATAGATGGCCTTCTACTCAGACCAGATGACACATTAGGCCATTGCTCACAATTTAGAGTCTACTGTGATTTGACTTTTATTTTCATTGATTTTTATCATGGCTTCCAACAGAAGCTTTGATTCTCTGTTTATCCCAGGTTTTGAGTGGTTCTTTCTCTTGTTTCTAAAGACTGGATATGCAAACAAACACTGTTAGTTTTAGCAGTTAAATTGATAGCGCGTCATATAAAGAAAAGAAAAGACTTGTGTTAGCAATATTTGGATAAAAAATTAATTCCTTCCATCAAATAGAGTATGGGTAGGGCAAACCCTTAAGTTGGCTATACGACTGGTACTCAGCCTGTCTCCTAAACTCCCTGGACTCTGGCAACTCAACTGTGGTGGTGGGACCTTCCTTCAACTGTCCTGAATAAGGTTGAAGGGAACCGGATCTAGCGTGTGGGTTGAGGTGATCCTTCCTACGCTAGGCTTTGATGGAGGCTGCTATGTAGGTTTTTCACAGGGTTCTGATCCCTGGAGACCCACCTTGTAGAGATATGAGTTGGAGGTTGGTATGCCCCATAGTCCTTTATCTCAACACAGGGAAAGTTCTATATTTGGAGCTTCTTGTAGAAAGTGTGAGGATGGAATGATAATTGAGACTACAACAAGGTTCAAGTATCGACTTTCTGTGTTGATTTAAAGGACCAGCCATGCCAAACATGGGACCGGTAAGGTGATTTCTAATGGGTCAGGGAAGACCCTTTTTCCCCTGCAACTCGGTACCGGTTTCAGGAAATATGACTTACACATCCAGGAGTGGTTCAAAATTGGAATCAGTCATTTATATCTATATTATAGCTTGCTCTTGTCAAATACATGAACTATTTCCGACAATGATTATAATGGTTTATAACACAGCTTCCTCAGGGAAGGTTCTACTGGAAGGACGACACATGAGCTTATGTTGTTTTTTGAGTTGCAAATACTGAATGCTGAAAGCGTATGATGTCTGTTACAATATTTAGTATCATTGTTATGCGTAAGTCCTGGGAAAGTCCTGGGAAGCTGAAGAGCTATATGGATTAAATTCTCTATATTTGTGTCTTTACTACTTTTTTGTCTGGAGTTGTTTCAACATTGAAGTAATGATACATCATTGGAAATGCCGCAAAACAAACTAAGCAAAAGCTTAAATGTGCCCTTGTTATTTCAATTGCATTTAGTATTGAAGCAACTGTAATTTATTTTCCCTTTCCTTTTTTCCAGCACCGCATCAACACTTTAAAGAACTTTGACAGCATTGAGGGTGCTGAAAAATAAATTGGTAGCTATCTACTTTATAACTGTATGAACATAAATAGAAAATTCATCATATACATGCATGCAAATTACTAGGTGAAAGTCTGCCATAGCGCAGGATGAGAGTAGAAATGTCTCACTCCTATTGTCAGTGATATACATGGTGTTCACATTTACTTGGGTCTCAAATGGATCTCTTTAAGGCAAGCTATTATCCAATTCCAAGCAATTCTTCTCTTGAAGAGTATTTCACTGCTTGCTGCTTGTTACTTCTTTGATGTTATATTGGGAATATTTTTTATTTAAAGAATTATTTCTTATGTTATCTTAGGCACTGTTACCGTTGAGAATTTTTTGAGTACAAAGCTACAAGAAACCTCTTTACTCTATGCCGAGTATGAGCTAAAAATCTACAATTTTAGTTAATTGTTCTGCTTACAATTTTGAAGTCCTGTTACATTTAAAGTGGCATATAAATATTTGCAGTCGAATGGATGTCTTTAGGTTGAGCTCAGATAGTGATGATTTTGAAGTCCTTTTACCTTTAAGCTGCATACAATTGCCTGAAGCCTAATGGGGCATCTTTAACTTGAGCAGAGATTCTGTGAGTTTTAATGTTCACCTTGAGATTCATATGAATCCAGTCATTTTATGGCAAATAACTTTGTAGCATGAAATTTCTCCCACCTCCTTAATATTGTAAATGGCAAGATATGCAGTGGAGCTGCATATTGGTGTTGTTAAAACATAGGTGAGTTATTTTGACGCTATAAAAATGTTTCTAATTCTACTTGATTATTTTGCAGGGATGCCAGACACCATTCTTGAAAGAGCTGCAAAAAGATCAGTAGACTTTGAGAGTCAGTACGGGCTGAAGGACACTGATTGTGATGGTAGGTCTTTGGTGGCTATGAAGTTTGAGGCAGGAAACTTGTTAGAAGAGGTTTTAAATGTCATGAAAAAATTGCAAAGTTCTGATGCTGCAGCAGCTGTCAAGATGAATAGCCTCATTGGAGTGTGGCAAAAATTAGAGTCATTTGCTGCAAAAGATGATTCTCTTTCCAAGCAATCATCAGTGAATTCTCCGTTTGATGATCATTCTTTTTGTAGTGCAATCCCAATGGAGATGTAAATAATTGTTATTTGATTATTCATGTAGTCATGGATCAAAATATAATTGGCGGTTCATTGTGCATGCGGAAACGTCATGTGGCAGGCAGAATGATTATATGCTTTTGTCTATGTCCCAGAACATTCTGCTCCATGGAATTTGCTAGCGGAGATTGAATTACCAGAAAATGATCAGCATGATGGGTAATTTTTGGATGTTCCATTGCAGAATGGAATGAATTTTGATGGATTTTTTTGTTTCCATCTTTGGTATGCAGAAACCATACCACCCATTGTACAGGCTGTAATTTCTTATCTAATATATGCGCCGGAGCTCTTCATACTCGTTCCTTAGGCCTTAATAGATCTGATAAAATTAATCTTTGGGAAGCACTACAAGTCTCTCTCCTTTTGATTGAAAGGCATCTCAGTTTTCAATATCTTATATGCATTGAACTCTGGTCATAAAAAAAATCTATTTATTTATTTATTTTAAAATTAGTTATCTGGATTGAAATTGACTTCATTCATATTACATCATGACCATGTTATCATGGGATTTTAACAAACCACATAATGGTATTTGGTGTTCATACATATATTGCATAACAAGATTTGAATAGTTTTTCTCTTTGAAATTTCACGTTTAGCCATTTGATTTATTTAAATTTATTATATGGAATTGAATCGACCCACATTATGATATTAATATTGTTCTGTGGGTGTCACGGGGGACAGTGCAACAGGTCGAGCTTTGGCTCTTCTTTGGGAGGTTCAAGGTTCAAACTGCGGTGTGGATGTGGATGGTTGTGTGTTTGAGCCCTATTGATAAGCTCAGCTCTCACCTTTATTAGAGGTCATGGTTGGGATGCCCGGCCCTGAACGTCGGTTGTAGGGGTTTCTCACACTAACGTAAATTAAAAAAATAAATTGTTTAGTGGATTTTGTTTTGAAAGTCCATTGTGTGAGGGGGTGAGTGTGTGTATAGCTGTTTGTTTGGTCCCTATTGATAAGCTTAGCTCTCACCTTTATCAAAGGTCATGGTTGGGATGGGGATGCCCAACCTTGAGCGTCGCTCGTAGGGGTTTCTCACACTAACCTAAATAAAAAAAATATTGTTCTGCGGGTTTTGTTTTGAAAGTCCACGTTTTTTAACCATTTAATTATAATAAATTCCTCGTTCTTTTTCTTAATGAGTTATGTGGGATTGAAATGGACCTTGTCCATATTACATCATGGCCATCATACCATGAGGTTTCAACAAACCACATGGTGGTGTTTTGGGTTTATACATATATTGCATGGCAAGATATGAACCTGGTTTTACTATTTGAAAGTTCATGTTTTTAGCCATTTGATTTGTCTAAATTTATTATATGGATTGAAAAGGTCAATTAATATTTTGTTTTTTTCTTTTTCTTTTTAAAGTCCATGGTTTTAACCATTTAACTATAAAAAAATTACTTTTATTTTTTAAATTGGTTATATGATTTTGAAATGGGTTCCATCTATTGAATGATAACCGTGTTACCAGGTAATTTAACAAACCAGATAGTGACATTGATATATGAACCTAAGTCTCCCATTCACATTTTTAACCACTTCGAATTCATATCATTTAATAATAAAATTTATTTATTAATATTATTTTTATAAAACATCTTATGCCAATTCTAGTTAAATTGCATTATTCCTTGGTATTTTTTCCCTTGTGAAACAAATTTGGTTGGCAAATTGCATTATTCCTTGGCATTCACTTCCTTGTGAAGGGATATTCCTTGGCATTCTTTTCAGCTTGTACCATTATTAGTAAGATTAATCTTTTTATATATATATATATATATATATATATATAACCTTAGTGTTAAGTTTTGAGAATTAATAAGATGTTTTTATAATTCTTGTACTAAGATTAATGTGCTTTAGAGGCCCGTTTTTTCTAAATATATATCTCAAGAATGAGTTACTAAAGTTGTTTGATTAGTTCAATATCTTTTGTTTCCAATACAAAAAGCATTAGACTCTCCAATGAATACAAAGAAGGAAAAATAAAAATCCATTTTTTTATAAAAAAATTGTTCTTTAGAATCTTAAGAAAAGTTTTTATAGTATTAATGACTATGGATTAAGCATTTGGCAAATGATTGTTTTTTTTTTTGAATATATTGAAAGGCTGGGGGCATATCGAGGGCCATCCTCCTTGTGAATTGAACTTGGGTCTCTGCTAGGAGAGCCCAATGCCTTTTGCTATTGCATTTGGCACATGATTGTTGACAACAAATTTCGACGACAATCTTGGTGGTTTTATTAGCCTTGAAGAAGGGCAACAAATTAGAGTTTTGAGCCAAATGGCAGCAAATAACTCTACTAGGACCTTAGATATAATAGAGATAATTGACACTTGGAAATGGGTACGAAATTCCAATTATGGAAATGAATTTCTATGAAAGGTCTACGAATATAAAAATGGAATCAAAGTGGGACATAATCTTGCTATTTGCAAAAACAAACACTAGGTGAAGAGCCAACAATTTTTAGGAGAGAAGAGGGAATCGTATATAAACAAATATATGTAACAGTTGTAAAATTTGACTATATGCAATAATCTATAGAGGACTGCCTTTACTGGTAAGGGAAAAGAATTTACAAATAAGGTTAGAATTCCATTTATATTGGCAAAAAAGCTGCATGTTACTTAAAAACAAGATCCAAAGGTTATACTAGCTCCCAATTTTGTTAGTTAAAAGTATTGATATTAGGAGGCTTAAATTATCCCTCGGGAATGAGACCTGAGAATAGCAACTCAATAAAACATAGAATCATTATTAAAATGCTCTTCAAGCCTTTTAAATTATTGTGAAAACATAACATATCCAAAACCAAAATTTTAATGTAAAATAAATTAAAACTTGTACTGTGTGATCAAATGGCATGAGCTTAAAAGGCTAAATTTCTCAACTTTTGAGAGAACCCAATCAACTTTTAAGGAGACCCAGGTTCAAATTTACCAAACAATGCATGCATAATTGTCAAGCTGTTCTAATACCGCTATGTGGTCGTGATGTAATAGGGGTGGGGCTTGTCTCAATCTCATATAACTTATTAAGAAAAAAGTTGTACCATTTAGTTCAAATTTGAGTGTTTGTGATCAAATATAGGATAAAGGAAGGTTTGTTTTGCTCTATTTTAATTCATGATTCATGACATTGTTGCTGGGGTAGATGTTTTTCTGTGCGATCTTGTATTATATAATGATTTGTGGCAACTTGTGTTGAGGCCACTTTATGGGTAGTGTTGCTACCTTTTTCTATCGATGTTATTGTGTTGATAATTTCTTTAAGCTTATAAAAAGGGTTTTTGTAATATAGATATGAACTTGGAAAAATAGTAACCACAATCTGGAGTTAGTAAATGACCAAAATTAGGACACTTGATTTCAATAGAAAATTTCAAGTAACTAAAAAACTTCGATATTTTTTAGCATCTATTCCAAATACATCCAAATGCCTTGGAAGGTATGCCATCTCTTAATACAAGTGAGGAATCTCATATAAATTAACAAGGGCTTCCACATCTAACTATTATATTAAAAAAGGGATTGACAAGTGATGGGGTTTATAAACCATTCAAATATACATCAAATTGGAATTGTAACATGGAGACAATTGTTTCCTCTAGAATATGTAGAACATTGTAATGTGACTTTATTGGCCAAGACTAACATTGTATGATGTATCATGTGTAAGCCAATGGGCACTCATTATGTAATATAATAATTTATTATGTGTATATGTTATGAACCTCCTTTGCTCATCCACATAAATCATTAACAATTTGTAGAAATATTAAATAAACCACAATGAATAATTCACATAAATCAATACAAGGCAAATATGTAAATTACTCCAATTATTTCAATTTATATTTCAAACCCTTAAGGTAGGGCAACACCTTACAATGCTCTTTATTTAAAGGAAGCCACTTCTTAAAATTACAATATTTTTCTTTTTATATCCTCTTTATGATTTTTTTGTCTATATTTATTTTGCCCAACTACCTACCCCTCCCACTTATTCATACATGGATAATTACATCTTTGCTCATATTTATAATGCCTAACTACCCACCACTCCCACTCATCAATGCATGCGGGATAATTATATCTAATATAATATTATAATATTTATACAATATTATAATATTAAATATTTATCTTGGGTACCTAACATTCCACCCCCTTTAAAAAATGTTTCGTCTTCGAAACATAAGAAGAGACTAAACAATATGATCTTCTGAGCCTTGCTATGAACTGGTACCAATCTTGATCATCCATCCATCCTAGTGAAACTTTGATTGGTGGTGGTCTTTGTTGATGCTAATATGCCCTTCTGCCATTTGAATTTTTGGAAGTAATCCCTTGGTTCCATGTGTTGGAGGCATCTTTTTACTGGCAATAAATATCACTCTTTTTCATCCATACTTGTTTGCTTTTGCCACTTGAGTATCCAAGACTGCTTTGTTGGCTCCACACTTTTGTTGCTCTACTCTAGTAACTCAAATGATGGGTCCATTTATTCCTTGATGTTGTTGCACCACTCTAAAAACCAGAGTCACTATGCTTTCTTTTCCAAACACTATCATAATTGTTGTCCTTCTGATTCCATGTAGAACCAAAGCCATGCCTCCAAGATTGTTGCTGCTTTTGGTGGTGTGGGTGGCGATATGTTGCAACCTTAACCTAATGTTTTGTTAGCTTTAATTGTTCAATATTTTGTTCTTTTATTTTATGCTCCTCTATCATGCTCTCATATTTTGGTTTATCCTTGGACTCTGCTTTTGCTTCTTTGATTTCTGCTACTACCTCCTTTGCCTCTATTTCAAGTTCTTTTGCTTCTTCAATTTGTTTCAAAGTTTCCTTGATCTTTGACATAGTTTCCTAGAACTTTGTTGTTGTTTTTTCCAGGTTGTTTCTGTAGATTCAACTTTTGATTATTCTATTGGTTTTTCAACTTGTTCCCCTACTATAACTACTTGTTTTTTATTGGATTCTTGCTTCTTACATTGGGAAATATCTTGTATTGTTATTTTTTTAATACCAGAACTTCAAGAACTTCTTTTGTATTATATCCGCATGCTATGGTCTATAGGAAAGGACACCACTTGCATTATCGGTGATGTGACCCGGGTTCAACCCCCACAACGGATATGTATATGTATAAGAAGTATTTACTCAATAAAAAAAAAAGAACTTCTTTTGTATATTAATATTAACAATACCCAAATAATTTAACCAAGGATAACCAAGAATAATATCTACATCATCCATCTCAATAGCATAAAAATATGAATGTAAAATATATTTGTCCATGGTGATTTTCAAATCTTCAAAAATTTAAACATTTGTACCCTCTAGTTGTATATATTTGATTTTCTTTGTCTGAACCTACAACCTCTTAGCCAAAAACATATTAATGACATTGTATTTCTACTAGGGTTTATAGAAATAATAACATTTTCCTTCTGGATGCAATAATGAACCTGCAAAATAGAATTCTTAAAATTAAGCAAATCCCTTTGACCACTCTGGCTTACTTGATACCAATGATGTGGTTCTTTCAACTTGCACATTGTCATATGTACTTTTTCCTTCTCTCATGTCCTCTTATTCATTTTTTTGTTCCTCTAGAAGTTTGTTTACCTCTTTTGTCAACTTCATATTTTCAATTTTTTTTACACAACCTTTGGTGATTCCTTTAATTTGTACACTATCATCCTTCTTTTTTTCTTTTGCCAAGTTTTTGCAAATTATCTGCCTATTTATTTCTTCTACATAGTGTTTGGTTTGCTTGTTTATTTTGTTTATTTCTTCTATACATTTTGGCAAACACAAACCTTTTTGAACACTGTTCAACTTATTTGACATCCAAGTTGTGCTTCCTTCAATCTGCATACTGTTATCTTATTCTTTTGCTAACTTTTTGAATTTTTTAACTCTCTTTAGTTTCATTTGTTCAACTTGGGTTTTAACTACCGTTTTCCCAAACACCCATCTGATTAAGAATGCATCTTCAAATTCCTCTCATGTGAATTTATACTGATGGGTCCACTAAAATTTTATAAACCATGATGCAACTGCCCCATCAAAAGAATTATAAATCTTACCTTTCCATTCAGAATTATTTAGAGACTTAAAAATTCTCCACCACCCCTTAGCATCATCATTCCTTCCAGCAAACACTGACAAATCCATGACCTCAAATCCAAAAAAATTTAAAACTTGGATTTTTTTAAAACAAACTACCTTCAAATTGCAATTTTTTTCTTGGAGTGTGACCAAAATGTGGACTTCTCTCTCTTTTGGTTTTTTAAAAAACAAACTGTCACTTGCAGACTGCTTTAAAACTGTGGATTTTTTTCCCCTAAACTATTACCAAACTATATATATTTTTTAAATGAACTGCCACTTCTAAACCACTACCAAACTATATACCTTTTTTTTAAACTATTACTAAATTGTAGACTAGGTACTTTGGCACTGCTACAAAACTGTGGTTGCTTCTCCATGGATTGCTACTAAACTGTAAGTTGCTATTTTACAGATTTTTTCTGGTACTTAGCTTACAACTGTTAACAACTTGCAAACTATGTACTTTTGGAAATTGATAATGACCTCCTCAGTAGACTATTTTATTTATTTATTTTTCTGATAATGACTTGCTTTGTAAATTGGATATTTTTTGCACTTAGACTAGTATTTATAATGGATTGCTCTATAACCTCAATTTTTTAGTAAACGACTACCAACTACAAGTGTTTACCTATTTTTTTTGTTTGACAAACTGTTCTCAACTGCAAACTGGTTGTTTTTTGTACTGACAATTGTCTACTCTGTTGAAGCTATTGTTGATGATTGTATAACACTTATGTAGAAATTTTAGCAATGATCTAGGGCCCAAACTTTGGCTTCCTAGTGGCGTAAGACAAATCTCACTGACCACAAAGGTTGTCTAAGTGAGTATTGCTCTCTGATTATCAATAATATTTTTCTAAAGAATAATTGCTGAGAAACCAACTATGGTTTTACCTCTAAATGACAACTCTTTGTATACTCTCACGGGATAAAAATACTAATAAAGGGTGTGGGACCTTTTCGCCAATGACACACTCAAACCAGTTACTTTGGGTTCCTGAGCAAAATGAGTTTTAGGGAATGTCCTTTGGTATTGATGCTTCCACAACGAAACACGACCCTGGAAAGCACTCTGATACCACTTGTTATGAACCTCCTTTGCTCATCCATAGAAATAATTAAGAATTTGTAGAAATATTAAATAAACCACAATGAATAATTCACATAAATCAATACAAGGAAAATATGTAAATTACTCCAATTATTTCAATTTATATTTCAAACCCTTAAGGTAGGGCAACATCATACAATGCTCCTTATTGGAAGGAAACCACTCCTTAATATATCTCACTTGAGATAAATTACAATATTCTTCTCTTTATATCCTCTCTATGATTCTTTGCCTATATTTATAATGCCCAACTACCTACCACTCCCACTTATCCATACATGTGGGATAATTACATCTTTGCCCATATTTATAATGCCTAACTACCCACCACTCCCACTTATCAATGCATGTGGGATAATTACATCTAATATAATATTATAATATTTATACAATATTATAATATTAAATACTTATCTTGAGTACCTAAGAGTATAGCCTATGGTTAACCTTGTCATGATTAACCTTAAACTTGTAATTAACCTAGGTCTTTATGTTATGTTAGATTAGGTTAATAGGATTACACAATTATTATTGTTGGGGTTGAAGTATTGGTATAAACACTCCCCAATCACCTGATCCATTTTATAAAATTTTTGTGTTTTTTATCTACAAATATTATAGTGATGCTTCATGCTCAAGGGCACTCAATTGTGTCTATCACTTTTTTCTTTTCATTTTTCTTTTTGGCATAACATATGAATAAATGCATTGCTTTTATTTGTTTTTGAAAACTAGTGAGCAATCTGACATGGTACCAGAGTGGGTATAGAGCATTGTTACTTGGTCATGCAAAAGGTTTATTCAAAGTCTTCCAATCAATAGAGCAAAATACTTCATAGAGCTTCATATGTGTTTCTAGCATAAGAGGCAAAGGAAAGATTATACTTCATGTTTTATCTTCAATTATTTGAGTTTCTTGAAGGATTTTTGGCTACATTTTTTTCCTTTTCATTATCATTGACTTTATTTTCCTCATTATAATTGGGACATCTAATCCATTTTGCATATACTAAAATCATCTACAACTTTATTTTCCTTCTTATCATTGAGACATCTAATCCATTTTGCACAAAATCATCTACAATAGAGATAAAGTTTTTGCATTTTTTGGGAGAATGCTCAATCTTCTTCATAGAGAGCCAAGCCTTCTTCTCCCACATGAGATCTTTGATGTTTTGACAAAACATATGAGAGATTCATGAATCTTTCTTCCACTTAGTAGCCTTGGTGTTTTGACTAGAAGAAAGAAATAAAGACATCATTATTTGTTGCAATTCTAGTTTGAATCCCAAGCACCATGTCAACTTGAAATTATGACACCCTTTTTTTATTACCACCAGGTGTAATACCCTTCTTCAAGGAGAGGGTATGGCATAGAGTCTTCTATTATTTGATCATTGGTTTAAGTCCAAATTTATTTTGTTCTCACATGACAAAAAAATTGAGGGTAAGTGACATATCCTTGGCTTTTATTCTAACATGAATATACGATAAAATGGTTAGAGGAGCATTGGTTTACCTTTTGTGAAGGGAGGTTTCGAGTTCAATCCATGTGCCATTATTTTTGGTTGCCTCATACATACCTTAGTAGAATTGGTTGGTGTTATCTATAAAGTCATTGAAAACCTTCTCACCTGTTGTGACTTTGGCTTGGTTGGCTATGATGAGTGTGTAAAGGTTTTGGACAATAGGTCTCAAGTTATAATATTGCGTTCTCCATTGCTCAATTTTTTTGTTGTGCCTTGTTCGAGGTTCAAGGCATTTCCTTTGTTCATCTATGACGAGATCACTTAGACACCCCAATGGATGTATTGGCACTTTGACTAGCCTTAGAAGCCTTGCTTGCAAACATACGAGGTTCAAATGCCAACAAAATTTTCTTTGGCATATTTAGAATAATGAGATGAAGATTTTGTCAATGTGATAACTGGTGTGGCATCCTAGTGTGTCACACACTTCCTTGGAAAATCAAATAAAAACAAATATCCTATCCATATTTGTCTTCAACATCTAGTGGCAAAGAAGGGGTAAAATATTAGCTGCAATCATTAGCAAATTATGTGTGCCAAGTGGTAAATTGTGACTAGTTATAGTTGTTCTAAAGTTTGAGAAGGCAATATTTTACATTTTGAAAATTATTAGGGCAAAGCTTCTAGAGGGCATACATTTTGCATACAAAGGCATTTTGGCCCTTTTTAAGTTCTTATTTTAGAGTTTAGAATTGGTTCAAAGCTCAATATTGGTTCAAAGTTTGATTGTTTAGAAATTGCAAACGAAGTTTAGTATGGTTTCAGAGTTCGAAACCTATTACAATGCTATATGATTTTTTTGTTCAATATAGATCCTCAAGCTTATATTACTTGCATTAATGGGTAAAATTACAAAATATGTTCAACCCAAATGACTGGGCTAATATGGAGTAAGAAGCTTTGGTGCTTCTTCAAAGAAGAGACAACCACCAACCTTGATGAAGAAACTTGCTAGCATAAATAGGAGGAAGCTCTTGGTCTATTCCCTTGTTGATCAAACTAGATTCACTTTTTCGCATCAAAGACGAAAATAATCCTACCAAGGTATGGAGAAAATTGCATGACCTATTTGGAAATATAATTATTATGGAGGTTAGTCGCTTGGAACTAGAGCTTGCTTCTCTTAATATAATTGATTTTGATAACATTGAGAACTATATTACATAATTCAAGGCATTAAAAGTTGATATTGCATCTTTTAGAGGAAACAGTAAACATGATGCAAAATGCATCAAGATTATCCTTTCTTGAAAAATTATGATGTCTAATGTTTCACTCCTCATGTATGTTACTTAACATTGATAATTTCAATTTGTAAATAAATAAAATGCACACTTCTTGCTAAAGTGCTTTATTGCTAAGTTTAGTTGACCTGCTAAGTTTAGTCGACAAAAAAAAAGGTTTTGCAGCTGAAAGAAAAAGGATTTCTAATTTAATCTGGATTGATTTTTTAATCTAGATTAAAATTTTTTGTCGGGATCTAATTTTTATCTAGATTGTTTTTTTTGTATAATATTTTATCCAGATCTGATTTTTATCTGGATTGCAATGCATATCAAATAAAAACAATATTATATCCGTTTTTGCTTTTATAATTAATCCAGATCTAATTTTATCTTCACTAGTTTGAAAAAATTGGGTCTATACAAGGATGATCTTGTAACCATTTGAGAAGAATCTCTGGCTCCCCAGAGGATCTGCAAGCAAACTTTATTGTATTACAGCTACCTTTATTAATAAAATAATGGTAAAGCATGATTTTTTTCTAATTTTATTGGGTTAATTTGGTGATTTTAGCCCTTTTTAGCTGAATTTAATGTTGGATTTTATGCCATTATAACTGATGCATTTCTTCTATAGTTTATGTGAAATTTCTAGCTAGTATTAATGTGAAAAAATACCATCCATTATAATTTTTTTGGCAGTTTGTTGTAGTTCTTTGGATTTCTTCAATAGTATTTAAAATCTTCATTTTCAATATCTCTCATTCCTTTCAAATATATGGACTAATTTTTCACGTAGTTCCTATGTCTGTAGAAACAAAAAAATCTTTAACTCTTGATCAACTTTTCTCCCTTCTATTTTGCTTCCAAGTAACTATGAGGAATAGTGGTATTTTTTCTCAAATCAGACTCATTCAAAAGATTTCAAATCTATAGAGACAAAGAACCACCAACCCAAGGTCCAAACTAAGTCTTCAAGGAAGCTAAAGACAATTTATGGATACTATAAAAAGGAAGAACATTTGACCAAGAACTACTTGTTGAAATTACAGAGGATCAAAGAAAAATTTAATATGGGTGGTCACCTTCCAAAAGATGAGGCAAATTTATTTCAGTCTTCCTCACATACAAAGGCCCATTAGAGCATTCATTATTGATGGTGGAGGAGAGAAAGATATTATTACTAGTATCTTCTCTCCTTAACCCCTTAGTTCAAATTACAAGGGGGTATTGAAAGTTGTAATTTGACTTTATTGGCCAAGGTCGACATTGTAAGATGTAATCAGGTGTAAGCCTACAAGTAATCAATAAGAAATATAATTATGTATTATTTGTATCTAGCCTGCTAGCCCATGATTAACCTTAGCCCATGATTAACCTTGTCATGGTTAAACCTTGACCTGTAATTAACCTAAAGCCTTTATGTTATGTTAAATTAGGGTAATATGTTTATGTAATTATTATTGTTGGGGTTTAGGTATTCATGTAAATACCCACACCTAGTAAATCCATTGTATCAGTGTTGTGATTCTTATCTATATATGTTATAATGATCTATGGTGCATAGGGGAACCCATCCAATTGTGTCAATTGCTTTCTTTGTAAGATTTGAGTAATTACATTGCCTTTGTTCATTTATGGAAACTGGTGAAAATTTGACAAAATATATCAAACTAGGACAATTGGCTTGTAGTTGTTTTCTTTTTACATCACAAATAATAAGGGTTAGCTAGTAAATCAATAAAATACCTTATTTTTAAACTATAAAAAATAATTATCCTTTTTTATAGTGGAGATTTTTGGATAAAAGGGTAACTGTAGAGTATAAAGAAATAAGAAATGGATGGGCACCAAGGGATATGATATTATATTGTATCTTAATCTCAATAAGTAGTTGGTATACCAATGTTCATTATATCGGGATATTGTTGTTGAAGTATAATACATTATTTGGTACATGCTAATGTACCCCCATGGTACCTTCATGGTACAAATGTAAATATGTAATAAATTAGGGTTAAATATTTAGTTTAGGTAAGTGATTTATATTTCCCTTTTATGCAAGTGTTAATGTGTAAGAAACGCATAAGTGTCATGTAAGAGTGTAATGTGCAAGAAATGCACAAGTATCATGTAAGAGTGCAATGTGTAGGAAATACACAAATTTCATATCTTATATGTAATGTGAGTATGTGCACAAGTATCTTAGATTAGGAGTGCATGTAGAAGAGTGCAAGTGTCATAGAGTCAAGTGTGCATGTAAGAAGAAAGTGAAGAGTCTAGTATGCAAGTGGCAAGATGATAAGCCAAAGGTCATGGAACTTGTCATATAGAGAGCAATCATCAAGTACATGAAGAGTCATCTTCTATGTCTATATTATGAAGATAAAGCTCCATAAAAGATATCCGATTATCCGAATATCTGATTATTTTATTATAAGAGGAAGAAAAGTGAATAAAGCTTGTATAGGATTTTGAGCAATTAAAATTCTAAGTTTTCTTTGCATAGTTCATGAATGATTTAGGCCATTTACATTCATATTTGATTATATAAGTGAATGTTGTTTTCATTATTATATTGGCCTTGATATACATATTAAGTTGCTCATATATTATTCTATTCTTCATTATTGATATTTTGACCTTTAATATTGTGGCTTATTTATATTGGAACCTATGATATTTTATAGCAGTAAGGTTTAAAAGCCAATAGTGGTATCAAAGATACCATCTAACTCTATCTTTTTTGAGAGTTTATTTTACTAGTCACCATTATCAATATTTGACTTTGTCCATTCTTGATAAATTTAATTTAGAGTCTGTCCACTTTGAAGGCAGTGAAGACTTGGAATCTATTTTATAAAGGTCTGATTGAGTAGAAATTGAGGGGACAAGGATTAAGTCACCTTGATTTGGATGCTAGGGTATTTCCACTTGTTTGAAGAAAAACCAGTGAAGACTAGGACTTAGCTAATTTGATAGAGTCAACTTAGGAGAAATTTGGACATTGATAGATTGAGAACCAACTTAGAAGAAAGTTGGTCATTCGAGGATATTCATAGTCACCCTGACATTGATATTGGATTCTCTAGAAAAGAGGAGAATCATATTTTGGTTCTTAGGTGTGACCTAAGACATTGAAGAAATTTTTAGACATTGAATATAGAGAAGCATTAATGCTTCCAAGGATAGAGAAACATTCAAGCTTTCATGAAGCATTCAAGCTTTCATGGATAGAGAAGCATTCAATCTTCTTGAGTATAGAGATAAGTAGCAGTATACAGAGACTAGAGTTGTACTATAGAGAATAAGCCTACAGAGATAGAGGTATTGAGGAGTTCTGGTTATTCAAAAAATCAAAAATATCAGGCTAACTAAAGCAATATCAATCTTGGCCTTGATATATTTGAAGAATTTTTCTTATTCTATAGCAAGCAGAGAATAGTGCTAAGAAAGCATAAAATAACACTCTATAAGCATCTCATAGGAGATCACAGGCAAAGGATATTGAGGTACATTTAGTGTCCATATTGTGGAGTCATTATCCACATAGAGAGGAAGCAACCAACACTCAAGCATCCAAGAAGGAGTGGACTAAGTGGCCAATATAAGAATGCAAAGTCTAAAAAAGACAAGACCCTATCAGCCAACATAGAAGGTAGAGACCAGAAAGGTAAATATAGAAGGAAAGTCTATCAAAATAACAAGACCAACATAAGAAACAAAGCAAACCAATATAAGAAACACAACAACCAACATAACATAAGGAGTAAAGCAACCAGACTAGGAGGAGCAAAGATTGAAGTTCTATAAAAGTGTTAGACGAACCATCAATAGTTGAGAAGTGATTAACATGCTACCAGAGCACTATCACAGAAGCACCATACGGAGTTCTACCAACAAAGATAGATGTGAAGTCATCCAAGCACCATTCTACATCAATGTTGTAGTGGTAAAGGCACTTGGACCAGAGCATTATTGTCTAGGATGAAGGAACCGAAGTATTTCTACCTAAGGAACTGTAACATTGTTGCCTAAGGAACCAAAGCATTGCTACCTAGGACAAAGAAACCAAAGCATTACAACATGATTCAAAGAAATCAATGAGTTGTTGCTTGGAATCCAAGTTGTTGTCTAGAATGTCTTCTCTAGAGACAAAGGAATTGCTGTCCAAGACATCTCCATCAGAAGAAGCCTAAGTGTTGCACCTGTGAATGTAGAGAAATTATAGAAAAATAAGAATATTGAATATATGAGCAAGCAACAATGGATGAAGGCTAGAGGAGAACTCATAGAATAATGGATTTGAAATGATTGACCTGACACGTTAAGGCTTGCATATAAATTTTAGTGAGCAACAACAAAAATCGTGTGAACATTAGACAAGTAACATATTGAGTGTTACTCTTATACACCATTTATTTTTGGAGGGAAAAGAAGATTGAATAAATTTGAAAATATATTAAGGAGTTATAAGGTTGCATTATGTTTTTAATTTGAAATTTGAATATAAGGTTTGGAGATATAAGGAGTGCTACTAGGATTTAGAAGTCTAGAAGCTTAATAGAGATTTAATTATATATTTGAAATTCTTGAAGACTTAGATTTAAAGCATTAAAATGATTTTAATTTTTTGAAGAGTATGAAGATTTGAAAGCAGGGAGTTAAAAGGTTTTAATTTTTTTTTAAATTTTTGGAATTTGAAGTTTTCTTATTTTATTTTTATTTTAGAAAAATTTAAAATTCATGAAATTTGAAATTTTGCAAATTTAATATATTAGGGAGTTAAAAGGATTTCTACATCAAAGTTTAGAGAAATTAAAAATTTGAAATTTCATATTTTTTGAGTGCATATTTGAACTTGGGAGATATGAGATTTACTATTTCAGAAGTATTGAATTGCAAACTTTGATCATTATGGAAGGAAATATGAAGTCCATAATCAGAAAGGAAAGATTAGAAGTTATAAAATCTAGCATTGGAAAATTGATTGAAAAATCTAAGGGTAAGCTAGATATGGCAATACAATTCATCTATAGAGAAGCTATGGATGAAAGCTTTGAGACATTTTAATATTATTTAAATTCAAATTTTTTTGAAGCAATTGATAATTCTGAGAATGATATTGTGATACCTATTGACATAGGTATTATAATGTATATGACATTAATTTAACTTAAACTTCTTAAAGATGAAAATCTAAAACAAAAGGAGTTGATTGAAACTCTAAAGGAAAAGTAGAGATTGATACAAGAAAATCAAGTGAATCATATCTAAAAACAACGTTTCATTCTACATGCAATATTGACATTTCAAGTTCATCTAATTCAGGAAATTATTATGATGCTCTAAGTGAATGTTTAGAAGATACAAATTATAAGAAAACTAGATCAAATGAAGCACATGATCTAGAGGTCAAACACAAAGAAAAATACAAGCTATTTATGTGCATGAAATTGAAGTCAAAGAAGAAGCTTAAACAGTTCTTGATCTAGATCATGAAAATACAAAGACTAAGAACCTAAAGAATGAAGGAGAACTTGAACCAGAACTCAAAGAAGATGGAGATAAATAACGAATAGAGGTTCATCAACAATGAAAAGTCAATTGAAGATTAAAGACAAAGACGAAGACCAAGACCAAATAATGTAATATAAGGGGTTTTTGAGGTATGTTATATTATTTGGTACATGTTAATGTACCCCCATGGTACCTTCATGGTGCAAATGTATATATGTAATATATTAGGGTTAATTCTTTAGTTTAGGTGAGTGATTTATATTTCCTTTTTATGTAAGTGTCAATATGTAGAAAATGCACAAGTGTCATGTAAGAGTGAAATGTGTAGGAAATGCACAAGTGTCATGTAAGTTAGAGTGCAAGTGCATATTGAGAGAATATGCACAAGTGTCATGTCTTATGTGTAATGCGAGGATGTGCACAAGTGTCCTAGATTAGGGGTGCATGCAGAAGTGTGCAAGTGTCATAGAGTCAAGTGTACATGTAAGAAGAAAGTGAAGAGTCTAGTATGCAAGTGGCAAGATGATAAGCCAAAGGTCATGGGACTTGTCATATGGAGAGCAATAGTCAAGTACATGAAGAGTCATCTTCTATGTCTATATTATGGAGACAAAGATCCATGAAAAGATATATGATTATCCGAGTATATGATTATTTGATTGTAAGAGGAAGAAAAGTGAATAAAGCTTGTATACAAATTTTGAGCAGTTAATATTGTAAGTTTTCTTCATGCATAGTTCATGAATGGTTTAGGCCATTTACATTCATATTTGATTATATAAGTGAATGTTAATTTCATTATTATATTGGCCTTGATATACATATTAAATTGCTCATATATTATTCTACTCTTCATTATTGATATTTTGATCTTTAATATTATGGCTTCTTTATATTGGAACTTGTGATATTTTGTGGTAGTAACGCTTAAAAGCCAACAATTGTGTTGGTGAGTCATAAATATAAGATAATTATATCATAACCATGAGGTTTATTTATTGTTGATGTGAGAAATTTCTAGCAAATATTTTCTGAAAACAAATAGGATATATCATTTTACAAAACCTTATGTTAATAAGGTTCTTGTGCTATCTTTTCAAGAATTTAAACTATAAAATAAGTGACTATGTGAAAAAATTTAAGTAATGGTAAGACAATTATGATCTTGTGAAATTGTAATCTGATTCATAGGTAAGGCTGACATTTTATGATGTATTGGATAGGCCTAAGGGCATTGCATTGTACAATATGCTAATTAATTGTAATATTTTATTATGTAAGCCCTATGAGCCATGATTAACCTTGTTATGGTTAACCCTATTTATAACTTGTAATTAACCTAAAGTCCTTTTGTTATGTCAACTTAGGTTGAACTTTATTATGTATTTCGGATTTTGGTATTGGTATAAATACTTCCCTTGCGCTCCTCATTTGATTATCGAAGTGTTGTGTAATATTATCTATGAATATAGTGATTTTTATGGTGCCTATTGATGCCCACCAAATCTCTCTCTTCGTCATCCTTATTTTTGCTTTCTATATAAGATTTGAGTGGATGGAGTGCTTCTGTTTATATTTAAAAGATATTGTGAATTCCAACATGGTATCAAAGTGGGTATGGAGCAATACTCTTTGGTCACATAGAAGGTCTTATAACTGCCTTTGATTTTTCTTCTTTTGATATTTAAGGTGAATATTCTATCAAAACTTCATAATATTTGTTTGCATACGAGGTTTTTATTACACTTATTTCTATTTATAATTTCTCTATCTCTAAAGGATTTGTGGCTTCTATTTTTCTATTATTGCTATACTAAAAAGATATACTCAAGAACACATTGTAAATTAAAAATAAGTGCATGCGCACTATAGAAGGTCCTACGTATTTTTATGAATAAGATATTTAGAGAATGGTACGACCATTCTTGTCCATAAGAAAAGGTGGACTAGCGAGGTTAGTGTGTATAATGACATGGAAACATAGGAGTCTTGGGTTCATGTTAAGGGGTGCCTACCTTTTTATTAAAACTGACATTGATAATCAATGGTTCGATATTACTTCAGATAATCTAGCATGTTTGGTGGAGTGGCAAAGTGGCTTTTGATCGGTGCATAAGCAAGAGGAGGTGTAGGTTTCAAACCCTAGACATGTGTTATTTTGCATCCACCATGATAAGTGTAGGTAAATTGACAAAATTCATGAAGGTATTGGTGCTCAAGATCCAAAAGATCTTGTTGCATTGGATAGTGAAAACATACTAGGAGCAAGACATTGCATGTTCAAACATTATTGCTAAATTTTGGTTGTTCATCACCAAGTCTTGGGACTTTAGAAGGATGTGCTATGGGTCCATGTATAAAAAAGAAAGGTGGTATTATGATTATTATAGTGATGAATCACTACACTTTTTGAAAGTGAAAGTTTATGTCATGGACAAGCATAAAAGGGAACCCAATGAAAAAGATCGATGATCGAAGATTAGGTTACAAGAGCAAGGAATGTCCAAAAAGTTAGAAGTTGTAAGTCCCAATAAAAATACAATGAGAAATTTTTTTGACAAAGGTACCTGCGATAAAAAGTCCCAAAGATCTATTGTCAAGCAGCCCCGAGCTTAAGTGGTAAATAAAAATCTTGAAGAAGAAAACATCAATGTCTCAAAAATCAAACCAACAAGGTGTGCGTTATTCGAGAAAGATCATAATTTCCTATAAAAAATATCTCGTATCTCTGTGAAAGGACAATAATAACATGGGATCTGCGGTATAAGCAACTCAAATATCTAAAACATTAAATGAAGAAATATTTTGTACCCAAGTGATGGGAATTCCTAAAAATGGAAAGATGGTAATAAAGACGATTATTGCTCATCTAAGGATTTAGGACAATTTGAAATTCATGACTTTGAATCCAAAGAACCTCAAAAAGGATATAAAATCAAACCAGACATGACTCAATATCTGAAGTGATAGCCATATAGAAATATTTGTATGAGTTTTGGAGGAAAAACCCTCCCCTTGTAATCTATAAATAGTAGTAATAAATTTGTAATGGATCGACAAGTTTGCAATTGTATTCTTTTATAGGATTTCCCTTCATTTATTTTTATAAAAATAGTCGATTCCTGAGTGGCTTGTGGGTAATTTTAAAGCCCTGCTTCTGGCACAATATTTGTAGAATTTTTCTTGCATATATATACATGGGATCATGTGTCAATTTTTTGGTATAGCCATCTATGGCCTCCTACTGACCCATTTTTGTATGTATGTATTTGTTTGTAATATTTTGCTTGCTCTTTAAATTTTACTAAGTATATGTATGTGTGAGGGGCCTATGTCTATTTTTGAACTAGTCACTTGTTTGGCTTTCCTATGGGATCCACTTGCTCATGCTTGCATACAACTGGTAGATCTCATTTGTGCTTCAGTGTGTCAATGAGAGGAAGTGTTCACCGCTAGCACATAGAGTTCAAGCCTATTTTTACGAGAAGATCTTAGTGGATATCTTAGCACATCACCAAATTTTCCTTTTGTTGAGTTATTTTATTTTCATCTCTTGCATCCCTTTTTCCTTTGTTGAGACCAAGTGCACCTTGAAGATCACATCATGAAAAGAATACAACCTTGTAAAAACCTCTCAGAGGCCCTCGATTGAGCCAAACCCCATGATATTAGTTGCAACCTTGTTGTGTTGCTCCTCATGAGGCATGATTGCCTCACCAAGGACAATCAAAGACAAAAACAATTATCATGAAGGTCTTGCTCTTGGATGACATGATATTGAATCGATCAACAAAAAATAGAGAAAAGTGATATATTTTAGGTAATTGTGGTAGTCCTAGTTGACCAGGTGCCCAACATGGCACTATTGTTTGACACTAAACACTTTTTCACTATTTAAATGCTTTCCTCCAATAAAAAAAAGCCAAGTGTCATAGTCACCAATATTCAAGAGTGTTGATGTTGCAAAAAAAGTGGTTAACACTAGCAAATCGTGGATCACCAAGTGAAAATAGGTAGTTAGTTCTTTTTCTAAGGTTTGGAGCTTTAATTTTTAATTTTTTGGGTCCATTAGGGAAATTTTTTTAAAGGCCATAACTTTTGCATACATAAGCATCTTGAGCCCCTTTTTTTCAATTTACATAATTTTTTGAGCTCTATGCACTAGTGGAATTAGTTCATAGATACGCTATGGTGCTAGGGTTATATTATGTAATGTGGATCATAAATCCCTAGTTACTCATATTAATTGGAAAAATTAAAATATTTGGTCAACCCATATGATTGGCCTATTACAAAGTAATAACCTATGGTGCATCTTTCAAGAGGATAAGGTAGCTATTCTTGATAAAACTTACCATCAAAGAGAAGAAGAGGCTCTTGATTTATTTTCTTTGTTGATTGAACTAGGGTTACTTTTTCACATCAAAGAGGAGAGTGACCCTATCAAGGTATGGTCAAACTACATAATATTTTTGGGAATATTGAACTGAGTTACTTGGAATTGGAGCTTTACTCTCTTAAACTAGTTGAATTTGATAACATTGATGACTATATTGTGAGATTCAAGACTTTTACTGTAGATATTGCATATTTTGGAGGTAAAAGAAAATATTATGTAGAATGCATATCCCTGCTAATATGTCCCTCTCTTCTTAGATGTTGAATGTAATGCTTCATATTATTCCTATGTTCTTGGAATCTCAAAAGACTTACTCTTGATCAACATTTTTCTCTTATAGTAATTTTTAGGTGACAATACAAATTATGGTGGGACTCCACAAATATAGAATCATGTAAAGGAATTCAAATCTAAGGAGACTAAGACCTATGAGATCAAGGGTCAAACTAAGTATTCAAAAAAATTAAGACCACTTGTAGATACCATGAGAGGGAGAGATATCTAAATAAATGCTTGTTAAAACTACAAAGGATTGAAGCCAAGTTCTAGTTGAAGATCGATGGTTGTCTTCTAGATGATGAGGAAAATTCTAAAGGATATGTGTCAACTACATATGCCCACTAGATCATACATTATGGGAGGAAAATATTATTGTTACTCATGGTCTATGATATGCTTAGTGGTGAGAAGTGTACCCTAGACTACAAAGTCAAGATTGGATGATTAGGAATTTCTCCTTGCCAACCTTTAGATAAGGCCAGTTCCTTGTTGTAAAATAAAATAAAAAAGAAATGAGGAAATACTAAATATAGAAATGAAGGGTTAGGAAGATAAGGGAGAGAAATATGGATTAAAAAGCGGATGCCATTTGGCTAACAACACTACCACATCCTGTGCAAAACACACTACAACCAAACTACATAGAGAGCCTAACAAACTAATCACCAAGAAAAGCATCACTGAATATAAATTAAGCTTAGATCATGTCCTCCATCACTCCAATAGCCCTCAACACCCTAACAAGCTTTTATAGAAGAAAGTAGAACCACACAATTGAATGCTATGCATCCTAAATATTCTAAAAAACTAGAGTGATTATCTAAAAAACAACTCAGGCCTAACATAATAGACCACCCAAAAATATTTTATAGAGATTTATAGTAACTACAAAGCATTCACATACAAAATAACTCAACAATACATTGTTGGCAAAGGTCAATATCAACCTGATTCATTAAAATTGTAGAGCAAAATTGCATATAATACAACAGGTAAACACTCAAATTATTGACCCTCATACTAAGGTAAATTGTGCTATTTATAATTTGATTTGCTAGCCTAGCTAATGATTACAAATATGTCCTACCATAGGCCTAAAAATAATAAGCACAACCTAACTCTATCCAGGACTTGTGCTTGATCAACATGCTTGGAAAGAGTGAACGCCACTTTCTTACTTTGTTTGAGCTAATTTTTTTGATGCAACATCGTTCACCACATTTTGCAACTACGTGTCTTCAATAGGTTCAAGTTTCTTGAGTACATTTAGATTCTCCCACTATACCTTATTGTTGATCAAACTATCAAAATTGCAAGCACCTTTTCTTATGATTAACAATGATGATCGATCTATTGCAGTTTCCAAGAGACTAGTTATTACCTTTTGTCTAACTGCTTCATTTTGGATAGCTGAGAAGTGTCCAGGTGGCCCATGCCTTTGATACATATGATTTCTTCTAAAAGAGACCTATCTAGTAACCCTCCTATTTTATCATTATTTGCTATGAGATTTTGCTTGTTGTTGGGGTCTTAGGGACTTGGTTGACTTTTTGTAGGCTTTCGCTATCAGAATCAAAGGCTCTTGGCCATTCATCATTTTGGCTTATTCTTTTGATTATTCATGCCCTAGACCACTCATACTTAGATTTTGGTTGTTAGAGCATTTATATATTTAGGCTAACATAACCCCTTTGAAAAACCCCTGGCTAATCTTGCTGAAGTGGTTAGACTTAGTCAAATTTTGGACCCAATAAGTCGCTTCTTGATTTTTGGCTAATTACGTGCAATAATCATCAAGTCTGACAAAGCTTCCTTACAATCAATCAACAAAATTTTACAAAAATGATAGTCTAGATTTTTTTTTCTAGGATCTATCTATGTGGGAGCTCTCATGGGCCCACATTACTAGCACTTCCTAGGGATGTTTGCTTACAAAATTAGAATCCCAAAAAACCTTATTCATTAGGCATTAGAGTAAAAAATATATGAGAAAATATTTTTGATTTGCATAAGAAAAAAGGTAGAACAAAAGTTGAAGTAAAAGAGAATCCAACTTGATTAAGATTTTTTATCCCTAGAGATTTCACCTTGCTCGTACTACCTTTTTTTTGTTTGTGGAAAACACCCCAATTGGGATGCCACTTTTGGGTAATTCCCAAGGAGGTAGGGGTATCTATTCCACCAAAATTGCCAAGGGATTGCACTTGGCCTTCCCACTTTAGCACACTCAAAGAGAATTTATAAAACAACAAAAATTTAAACAAACAAACACAAAAACATAAGCAAAAAAAAAAAACACAACAAAATACAAAAAAAAAACAACAAAAAACAATAAAAAACAATAAAAAACAATAAAAAACAATAAAAAACAACAAAAAAACACAAAAACAACAAAAGACAACAAATAAAACACATAATAATCACAAAAGCAACAAAAAACATAAAAACAATAAACAACAAAAAAATACAAAACACACACAAAAAAATCACAAAAACAACAAAATAACACACAAAAACAAAAAAAAAAAACAAAAGAAAAAAAAGAAAAAAAAAGAAAAAACACAAAACACAAAAAATGCCAAAAAATAAAAGAAACCAAAAACAACACAAAAAAAACAAAAATAAAATAGAACAAAAATAATACAAAACAACACACACACCAAAAAACTAAAAAAAAGGAAAAAAACATGAGACAACTTTGGCCTTTCTAGGCCAATAGGCTTTTCAGGAAAGATTCAATAGAGGAAACATAATAATGATCAGTCTGAGCAAGGGAACGAAAATACCCTGACCGAACCAAAGAGAAGTAAAAACAAAGTAAAAAGGAACTAGGTACCTCTAGTACTAGAGCCATCCAAAGAAAGGATAGAAAGAAGAGCTTCCCTAATTTGTGAATCCCACCATCTAGGAGGGTGGTCGTAGTAAGTAAGATTACCTTTGTCCAATACCCAATTAGCTAAAGCATCAACACTTCTATTTTGTTCTCTTACCACATGATTTTATTCAACTTTCAAAAAGCCTATCTAGATTAATTGAATCTTCTCAAAAATTCTTTTTATTCTCCAATCAGTCTTATGATTCTTAGCAGTATTTAAAAAATTAGTCATGACTTGAGAGTTGGATTAAACCAACACCTTTTTCCATTTGACCTTAGTATCCTCTCGAAGGCCTCTAAGGATACATACCCCTCATCAAGGTTATTGGAAAGGATACCCAAAGTTTTAGCAAAAGTGAAAACCAGGGAACCATATGAAAGTCTATCAATTCCTCCTGCACTAGCTTTTCCAGGGTTCCCCTATAGGCTCCATCGGTATTGAATTTTCTAAAGTTCTTGAGAGGATGCTACCAATTCCTTGTTCTATCCATATTTTGATTACTCATATTTCTTTTAAGCTGATTTTCCTTGAACTAGTTAATATTCAATCTTTGCATCACTTGATCCCATATTTAGTGGGAGTTTTGGGGGTGATTAAGGAGCTGTTGGATTGAACTAAGTTGACAATGGTCTTTTGCAAAAAATAATGAGTTTCCTTCCTTTCTTTATTGAAAATTTGGTTGTTTATTTCCTTCCAAATATTCCAAGGTAGAATGGTAGAACCCATCCAAACTAGTTGCCTAATAAAATGATTAACATCCTCCTGATTCGACCAATCCCTCCAAAGCTATTCAAAAGTACAAAAATTGGACCACTGTAATAAAAGTAATATGGCCATTCTCCTCCATAGCTTAGAGGCTAAGGTACACTCAATAAAAATATGGATAAGATTTTCCATATTATCTTCACAAATTTTACATCTAAATAGGCCATGAAAACCATGTTTCATAAGTTATTCACCAGTAAGCACCTTGCGATGCAATAAAAGCCATGTAAATAATCTCACCTTAGGATAGATATTTTGAGCCCACAATTGAGTAAATATGTCATATGATTGGTTGGGATTATTATGGCATAAGGTCAAATAACCTTGAGCAACTGAATACTCACCCTTATTAGTGTTGTTCCATTCAAAATAATCTTTATCATGGGACCAAGAGAGAGATCTCATATGAAAGATGCTTTGGATGTATTTTCTTTATCTTTCTAGAATTTGAATAGGCCAGTCCCCAATAAGGATCCAATATCTACCAACCTATGAGTTACCAGTATGGTATATACAATAATTAGCTACCATTCTCTAGTTAGCTCGATGAAGCTACTCCATCCAAGACCTCTAATCAATAAAATGAGCTATCAAAGGTTGGTGACCATCCCAAGAATCTATAAAAAAAATTGCCTGTTGACCATTATGAATGATCCAAAATAAATTTTAATTAATCAAATCCTCACAAAATGGGAGAACCTTTGGTAGGCAATTGACAACGAATAAGGTCTTCAGGAATTTTGTTTTCTGCATATTTAGCACAAATATTCTTGGCCCAAAGAGCATTGGGGTTATGCAAAAATCCTCCAATACAATTTAGCAACTAAAGCCTTATTGTTATAAATTATAGACACAAAAACCTAGGCACTTACAAAACCTCATTTGCATCCCACCACATAAATCTGCATAATAAAATATATGCCTAAGTCTAAACTTAGGCATATAAATCCTGCACAATAAAAGTATTTTCTAGATTTTATAAATCTAGAAAATCTACCTAGGATACCTTTCCTAGTCACTAGACATGTGTCCTAGCCACCACTACCCCATCCCTTGCCACATCTCACACACTCATGTCCCCCTTGTCCCTTCACATGGGACATCCCTTACACCTCACTCCACTTGCACTCACCCATTAGCCACATCACCCTAGTTAAGTGAGACACCCTAGGTGACTCACTATAACTTCCCCTTCCATTTGGTAGCCTTGGATTGCCACTTGGTAATCCTAGCTTGCCACCTCCCTTTCCCTCCAAAACCCTAAAGGGCCTATAAAGGCACCTTCACCCCATCAACCAAAGGAGGCTGAGAACATACACCATTAGGCTATTGGAATCATACTAGGAGCTTGCATGCATCTTGAGGAAACCAAATATTCAAAGCCCCAGAGTCTCCTTTTGGAGCTTTCTGTCATTTAGCCTAAAATGTCTGTTCACAATTACACAGTCGCAACCACCCATACTGGGTTACACAGTCACAACCGCCATCTTGTGGTTGCCTAACCACCCATCCATGGTTGACCAGACCCAACCACACATCCATGGTTGCTCAGAACCTAGAAAAGCATGACAAGCATTATTAGTAATTTAATTTCAGCAAGGCATCTAGGTTTAATTTTTTATATTTTCTATAATATTAGTTTGAGGATTTTTAATTGCTTTTATACATGTGCTACTAACCCTTGTTTGATTCTCATGTGTGCAGGAGACAGGTACTTGGAGAGTTGTTGAAGCTGGAGTGGTCCCCTTGTTGGATATCAAAATCCCACTCATCCTTGAAGCTATAGCAGAGGAGCGAAGAACACACCATAGTTTGCTGAAGAGTTGGAAGACTCCCCTATCAAATCATTGTATTAAAAAAAGAGAGATCATTGTAACATTACCCCCAAGACATTGGGGTAAATAAAAAGCATTGTAAAATCGGGAGATTCAGGCTCCCTTGTATTAATACAAAAAAAATATCATTTTTCACATTGCAATCTTCTCTTTTCTATTTTGTATCTTACTATGTTCAATTATTTTGGCTACAAAAATGGTGATCATGGTGGAATATTCTAAGGATTCTATTTGTCATTGCCTTGCTTAAATATGTTATGTTTTTCTATGATTGCAAGTTTCTGGAGCTCGATCATACGAATATTGGAAATCAAAAGTTGATGGATCTAGAGCCCATGTCGATTTGGCCTTGTGTCTGAGAAACCATGCATGCATGGTTACAGATCGGAAAAACCACACACCAATGGTTGGACTTCTACAAAACCGTGCATCGATGGTTGGAGCACTATGAAATCATGGATCGATGGTTGAAAGCATTGGAGGGAGCAATGAAAGGATAATAGGTTTGTACATCTAGAACCCTCCTTCCATTTTATTTCACTTTAGAATTGCATTAGGTTAACTAGGATTCTCTGTCCTTGTTTGCCTTTGTTTGCATCTAGGTCCTAGGCTAGGCATATATAAAATTTAAAAAAGTAAATCAGAAGAATCTACATTTTAGTTTAGTCATTAGAGCATCTGCATAGCCTGATTAGGAATAGACCAAGCTCATTTAGGGTTTCAGACCTACTCTACCTTATTTTATAGCATACAATTGAAACTATGGGTCCACGATTGGGAACTCCCAAATGTGCATGCACGGTTGGTTAACCACGCATCGATGGTTGACCAATCCTAACCACCCACCGATGGTTGGCTCTATATTTTAGAACTCTGGTAGATCTTACCTGAAATTAGCCATTCGTCTCCTAATCTATTTTTTTGCTATTGTATGTTTCTACTTTTTGCATTTAGGCAATAAATAGAATTGCATGTTAGCTTGCATTACACAATAATAAACAAAGCCTTCACACACTTGCACGTGAACGTTGGCAAAGGTTGGACTTCACCACCAACCCCCAAAATATTACCCCATTATTTGGCCAAGGTCGATCCAAGAACCATCGTAGCCATGGAAAATAGCATGCATTCCTCTTCAGAGGGTGTATCGCTGCCCACGGTGAACTGGGTGAGGGTCGGTAGAACCTAGGCTCCCTCATCGGATTTGGATTTCATCACCAAGTCCTGGTGGGTTTCACAACTCGAACTTCATCACCAAGTTAGTGTGTGAGAGCATCTAGGTGAAATACGTAGATTCATTCTTAGGGTTAAACATTGCACATTGCTTACCAAAGACTTAAACAAAAAAACTAAAAATCAAAAAACAAAAAAATCAAACTTTGCGAAAACTTAGGAGCAAACTTGTTTGTTTGTTTGCTTTGCATGTTGTTTTCTTGTGCTTCCATTACACATTCACACACATACATTCATATTTTACACCTCATCCTACCCTTAGCATATGGTAACAACCCGTAGCCAAGCTAGAAAGTTAGCCCAACTTTAGAGTCAGTTACCTTCTTCCATGGAGCCTCCATCTTAGTCCTGTTAGGCCCCTAACACTTTGGTGGTAGGGTAAGTTAGTGTAGCCTCTACTATGTCCTTGAACCTGAATGCCGAGCCCTCTAGTGGTGCCCCTATCTTAGACATAGATATTATATAGAGGGCTACTCATGCCACCATCCCTGAGACTCCTAGGAGTGAGCCACCCACGCCATCGAATGGTTGTGTCACATATGTGGACATGGATAGATCGTTAGGCTATACTGAATGGGCAGAGGTCCCATTTCCTCTACTTACCATTCCACCCCACAACATGCTCTCATTCCATCAGGAAACCACATTTTCACACCTTAAGTAGTCCAACCAAATATTTATGAATGCACTCTTTGAACTGACTGCTAGCACCATAGCCCATAATCACCCATCATCATCTAACCAGCAACCCTTCACCTTGCCACATCAGAACATTATTTGTATCAACCACCTCTATAAAGCACCAATTAAAATTGCTTCGTAGGTCCCTACATCCATCCCATCCACCACACCTATGGATCCCATACCTCATAACATCCCCCATTCAGTGGCAATACCTTTTTCCACCTACCCTCCACCTACATCCACTAACATGGTTGCCACCCAATTGGCCCAATCATCTACCACCTACATGGCCATACCATCTTCATCTATGATTGCCATGCAACAAGCCTTCCTACAATTACAACAAATAATCATGAATAATGCTAATCGAAGCATTAATCCCGACCCACAACAGCAATCGCAAGGAGTGAATCAAAACCAACCATCCACATCTCAACCATACACCTTCTTCACTCAAGATCCATCTTGGGTGTTGCGCCCCCCAACCACAACCATAGCCACTAATCCACTTCATCAAATGTATGCTAACTCTTCAAGTCAACATGCCATCATACCTCCATCCCCTCATCACCCTCAAAATCATCATCAACAACCATACCATAATCCATTTCATGCTAACATCCCACATCAACCAAACCCCACTAATTATGCACATTATTTCCAGTAGCAGCAAACCAACTAGGGTTTTAACCCTCTAGAAGATCCAAAGTTCCAATTTTTGCAAATTTAGATTGATAGCCTAGCCATGCAAACATCGAGTATGCAATACCAAAAATCCAACCTAATGAAACTACTCAATCATCCAATTCATGCTTTGGTATCATCACCACCCTATCTGGTAGACTTTAAAATACCAAAGTTTGACAAATTCAAGGGGTATGAGGACCCCTGAGAGCATGTGACTGAATTCATTAATGCATGCTTCAGAACAAAAAACAACGATACACTCGTGTTCCATATGTTTCCTCAAAATTTTGGGGGAGATACCCTAGATTGGTACAACCATTTACCGCATCAAAGTATCTATACTTTTGAGCAACTAGCGGATCAATTCTTGGAGCGGTTCTCCCTGAACATTAGAAAGAAGACAACATTGACCGATTTGCTTAATTTATGATAATATGATGATGAATCGGTCTATGATTTTGGTAACCAATGGAGGGAGATCATGACCAAACTGCCATTCTCCCTCCCTATGGTGGAATTAACATGAATGTTCACAAGGAGTTGTGCCAAGCCTATCTCCTTGTTATTACAACTACAAAAATACAAAACATTCGAAGAAGCACTCACCCAAGCCTGAGTAATAGAAGAGATCAATATTTAGGAGGGTGAGATCAAACCAAAAAAGAAAGAATGGTAGAACAAGAATCAAAAGGGGAATAACCACGGTCAATCCAAGGTCGGCCAGGTTAATCAAGTAGTCTTGGACCAACCTTCACAACAAATCCAACAAGCCCAAGTCCAAGTACAACAACCCCAAAACAAAAACAAAAACAAAAACCACAACAACAAAATTATCAAGTGGTTCCACCCCCACAATAGCTGTAAAACCAAGCTCAACCTATAAAAAATCAACAACATCAATTCAGGCCTAAACGCATTTACACCCCATTACCTGAACCATATTCATCCATCTTCCAAAATTTATATGATGCACAAGATTTCACATTGCTAGAAATGAAGCCTGAAGATCCGAATAAGCCAAAACCTAGAAACTATAGAGAGCATCTATATTGCATCTTTCATCGATAGAAAGGTCATGACATCGAGACTTGCTTTGGGTTTAAGAATATTGTGCAAGATCTACTTGAAATGGGAAAGATCAATATTGATAACCCCTTAGCCCAACCAAATCAAAACCTTGGAATATATCAAACACCATTACCTCATCATGAGGTAAATCAACAAGCAATGAGAGCATCAACTTCTACAGCTCCTCCCAATCAAGTTAATCATGTGTCATAACTATACCAAGGTTTTGTGGGGGCTATTCATGTAGTCACCCAAGGGTAAAGAAAAACAAATCACACACAAGAAAATGAGCCAACCCAAGAAGTACCAACTCCTGTAGCGCAACCAAGTGTGCCCATACAACTAGGCCCAACCATTCCACCTCCACCCATTCATATTCCAAACCATCCATCTCGACCAATCATCACCTTGAGAAGCCGATTGACACAGAGCCTAAGGATGGCATCAACCAAATTGTCAATATATGAGCTCATACAACAATCTCCCCCACATCATGAGGCATTGATGGAAATCCTAAAGTCCATCAAACTACAAACAGAATATCCTAATGCCTTCAACACTTTTGTGGGGAGTGTCCAGAATTGCATGGAACCCTCAATAACATTCTATGACTTTGAGAAAAAGAGCATATCATCAGAGCTACCTGATCCTCCATTGCATATTGTAGCTCATATTGATAGAAAACCATTTAAAAGAGTGCTCATAGATACCAGATCCTCTATCAATATCATCACCACCCCAACCATCAAGCATCTCAACCTGCCATCATCCCATATCACCACATCCACCTTCACCCTGCGAGCCTTCAATGATGCTTTGTGTTCCACTGTGGGAAATGTAGTTCTACCTATAACAGTGGGGGTGAAGACCATCCATGTACTCTTCCACATCTTGGAAGGGGCCATGCAGTATAACATACTTCTTGGACATCCCTAGATTAGGGAAATGAAGTGTGTTCCCTCGACATTACACCAATGTTTGAAATATGTGCACGAGGAAAAGTCCATTGCATTCAAGCTGACACTGAGCCATTCAAGTACTGCAACTTGATATCCAATCCATATGAGCCATTGCTTCCATCCACCCATCTCTCCATTTAGCCCCTCATTGTTTGAACCACCCCAACTAACAACACCTCATCCAAAGCACCCATCCTAGAGGCTTTGCCAATAGTTGATCCTACTTTTGCATCCCAAAGCATCAACCCAAGTCAACCCTCATCCACTTCATATAATTTTTCCATCACATCTAATCATCCCGCTAACCAACCATCATCTTCATTAGCCACATCTCCCACTTTACAAATACCATTCACATTTTCATCCCAACCAAATCCACCAACCACTAACAATTCCATCAAACCAAATCCATCTCAAACCTCGCCATCCATTATCTCGTAGATAGGGTCACCTATCCAAGAAGAACCATTTTCGAGTGAACCATTACCTCCATTCGAGATGCAAACCACCATTGAAGCATCCACCTCAACACCTGAATCATCTACATCCCAACCGACCCAAGTTGTAGTCAATCTCACCAATCTAGGTATTGGTGAGTACATAGTTGAGAGTGTCATAATAACACCACCTATCCAATATATCAAAGATTACGGTCACTCGTGTGACCCATATCTAGCTATAGGTGTAGTGTATAGAATGGGTTTCAAGCCAAATAGAATCAAATTTATATATGGGGGAGTGGATTCTTTGTCCAATCCACCTCCTCCTAATGAGAAACCCATACAAGAAGTTTGTGCCAATCTAGAATATATGTCTAACCTAAATTTTCCTTTACGATATTTTTGTAGGGTTAACTGGTAGGGATTTGGTCTTGGATGACCCAATATTGAGAAGTGCATGATCGTTCTGGCTTAGGATACATACCATCAACCTCAAAATCCTCTTTTAAGCATACATTTCAGTGACTTACCTTAGAATCTAAAGAGGAGCATGAGAGAGTAAACCCAGTGATGGCAGTGATGATGAGTATTTGGGCCCTAACTTTGCACCTTATTTACATGAGGATTTTAAAAGATAACATTGCATACAACTATGATTGATTACTGATGATTACATTCCCAATGAATATTTTGAAGAATTTTAAGAAATGGGACCTAACCTGGATATGATCAATCACATTTTTGATGGTCCCCAAGAAGATGTGGTCCCTATAGAGCTCATCGAGAGATATGAGTACTAAAATACATTGTTTCCTATCGATCAACCCATATTTTGCTTCAATAAACGTGAGCACCTATCCAACTACAACATAAAATACTTTATACACGTAAAGGTGTTCTATACATAGTGCACTTTATACATATCTAAATATACATGGCAATTTTTTTTTTAACAAATTCATAGCATTTAATACACCCATCCATGCATTACATAGATGCATTTTAGGTATTTGTTCATATCATTCATCATATTAGGGATCATTTGGTCAATTTGGATGATCGCTAGTCTACTATGTCTTGTTGCCTTAATCAGGGGCACCTTACATCAAATATTACTCATCACTCCATCAATCACAATAATTTGTAGCTTTCCTTATGATATTTTGATGATTAAGGAGTTCACATAAACTAGGATAGATACTGTATAATCATTAGCAATAATGATTATGCGGCCACTAACTATTTTGTGTGCACTTTTTAACTTTCAAAATCTTGTAGTGAAGGTATCACAAAATCTTACATAGCACATTAGTCCATAAGAAAAATCCAAATGTTTTCAATCACTCAGCCACTCCTAGTGTTTTGAAAAACCTCAATTAAAAATCAAACAATATTTAGAAGCAATAAGTTATTCCTGGTCAATCAAGTTTCCTCTTGGACCATGCACATCAAAGCACATTAAAACATTGTGAAGCTTAGGAATGACGAAGTCATGAAGTTGCTATTGCCATAAAGTGAAAGGTTTCCCCTGTTCATCCAATTATGTGCATGGTCTAGAATGCTAAGAGTTGACAAAAGGACAAGCTCCACCTTCATCCCCCCAAAAAAATTCCCTTGCTCTTCCTCAAAGCGAGCAAGTATCCCAAAAAGCATTTCCAAAGCAATAAAATCCCCTTGCTCTTCCTCAAAATGAGCAAGTATCCAAAAAGCAATAAAAAAGCATGTTGCTCCATTACAAAAATGAGCAAACTCAAAAATAAAATCCCAAAATCCAATGCAATAAAAGAAGGGAAAGGAGCTTGAATCCCTAGAACTCTTAATGTCTCAAAAACTGTGGGGTGATCCTCATTACAACAATGGGTTGAATGAAACCCACCTGGCAATGGGGTATCCTTACACATGGTGCCATGTCTATCACATTAGTGACCTTCTTTTGTACAAACCTATGGATGCTCTCGGATGAGCTAGCTTATTGGCATAAGTTACAATTGATCAGTCTGACCTAACTCATAATGAGAAATGAAAAATCATTGCACACACAGTTGGTCCTTGAGAAATTTGAAACCACTTGGACAACCTTAGCATCATGAATATTTATGAGATACATAGATGATGTGTGTGTGATCTCACGGGGGTGTGAGAGTCTTGAAAAACCCCCCATCATTTGTCAACCCATGCTATTAAACATCCAATAATACATTTCATCTATAAATACCAAATGTTAGTGCCCCTAATTAAATAATGAGAATAAAGTTGATCAAGCAAAAATCTAAATAACATACCAAATGATCATTAGAGCATAGCATTCATCATTCATTCCATCAATCACTACAACATTTCATATGCATCCATACATACAATAAAGAAAAAGTGCAATACAAATGATCACAATAAAATCCATGTATATATATATATATATATATCTACATAGTACAAAAATGCTCGAAGGCTATATACATCAGAGCACTAAGGCTCATAAGAAAAAATGAAAAGTACAAAAAGAGGTAATAAAGTGCTACTAGCTAGCACCACCATGACTCCTATGAGGACCATGAGCTGATCCCTATGAGCCAGATAGAGCATAGAAGGTAGGAACCTGAGATCGTGAACTACTAGGCCTAGACTTGCTTCGCTTGCTAGAGCCTGACATTGATGATGGAGGTAGAGGTAGCAGAATCTGATATTGAACTAAAGTATCCTCGAGCATCACAATTTACGTAGCCTAACTTTGGGTAGCAGCTAAATCTATAGCCTAGCACATCGCTCATTAGGCTATCTCAGCATGAAGATCCATAACTGTAGTAGCATCTCCACCTCTGCTAGGTCCACTCCGCAACCCATCCACCTTGATCTATAGTCAAGCAATCTCATCATACAATCTTGTGATCTCTGCATCATGAGACTTTATAGTCTCCCCTAAACTATCTTGCTCAGCCTGGAGAATCCCCCACTCCTCAGTACGACATGGAGGAAGACCTTACCCTCCATCACCCCCACCTCCACTACCACTACCACTACCTCCATCTCCTCAATTTTTTCCAGCCCTAGATATAGTATCTATAGGCTACAAATCCACACCAACTTGCCCCCTACTCCCATTACCTCTATGGTGTTTCTACCACTGAGAAGCCTGCTCACTAGAATAATGCTCGTCGCCACTAGCTACATCATCCACAACTTGGATAGGTGCCCTTGGAGTCTATGAAAAAAATAAAATGTCATAGTCAACCATTGTCCTAGCATCATCTACATCTAGGACATCCACCACCTCATCATTTGTAGCATCATACACTATCCAAAAGTTAGGAGTGAATAGGAGACTAAGCTCATCATCCCATCGCCTATACATCACTGGAGCATTTGGAATACCCTATACCAAGCTAAATTATCTCATCACCCGTGAGAACTGGATAAAATCCATCTCTTTCCCATGCTAACCAACTACCCACCTACCTTACCTAACTCACTGAAGCCATCCTACATCACTATCCCAAGATAGGCCTCGCTAGGTCCTCAAGTAGATATCACTGCTAGAAAGAGAACCAAACATGTCTCGATACTCGTGTCCATTGCAAACAAGGTGACTCAATAAAGTCTCCTCACTGGTACACCAACAAAGAGCACAAGGTAATGAGTGATCCCACTCACATGGTAGGACCTCTGGATGAGCTATGATAACGTGCTCCTAGGCCCATAGATGAAGCAATAGACTACATCCAGGTCCCTTTCGCTCCTGAATCTTCACCTCATATATCTCCACATACATCTGGCATAGTAGAGTGGGAGCCCATGCATAAATATGAGGCTCAACAATCAAATCCAAGACAAGCCCCACCTGGTTCCAAGGGAACCAGGATCCCATGCTATTAGGCAACAACATGTTGCCTATGATGTACATAAAAAAAGTTTGAAGAACACACAAATTCCCATCCTTGAACAACTGAATATATGAGATCCCTCCCTTGCTGCAATCTACATCCCAATCCTCACCATAGATGGGTCTTAGTGTCTCCTCCTTGTCGTGGCCCACCCAAACTAGTGAGCCCTCGATAGGAACATGAAAGATGTGGTAAACATCTTCCAGGATAATTGTAAGCTCCCCTATAGAAAGTTGAAATGACCCCTTGTCAAGATACCATATCTCCACTAGGGCTGACAAGAACTCCTCGTATGACTACACAGTCTCAACCTGCCCACACCCAGCCAAACCCATAGTCTCCAAAATCTTCCAGTCATCATGTGTGAGGCCCTTACGCACCTAGGAAATGATGCGAGGCCATATGTGTTGAGCCTCAATAAATTTAACCTGCAAAAAAAAGCTCAAACAAAATCCATATCAGTGCAAAAAAAATATTTCATGCTTTATGTTCATCTGCCAAAAATAGAAAATAAAAATATTTCATTCATTATGTTCATGCATTCCAAAAAAAAACTAACAAATGCATTTCTCTTTAAAAAAAAACACAAAAAACAAAAAGAAAAACATTTCGTGCTTTATATTCATCTTCCAAAAATAGAAAAAAAAGCAAAAACATTTCATTCATTATGTTCATGCATTCAAAAAAAAATTGTTTATGCATTTCTCTTTCATAAACAAAAAAACATCTTAGTTACTTTCATTTAAACAAAACACAAAACAAAAAAAACAATTTCATGCATTTACTCAATTTTTTATTTTTATTTTACCACTCCCTCTTACTATCAAAAAATAAAATAAAAATGTTTTACCATCTCCACTTAGTGTCATAAAAAAAAAACAAAAAAAGCAAAAACAACAAAACAAATAAAAAATATAATAAAGCTAAACTAAGAGTTTAGACCACCTACCTTAGCATTGCGAACTCCGACTTCTGCCTAGCCGAGCCTCCAACTCCACTCGCATCACCACCACCCTCCATGGCTCACTCTCACTTCTCAATCGCTCAAAGAAACTCAACCGCACAAATGAAAAACCAAAACTGCCAGTGCCCTATTTGTAGCTACTTTTTATGGGTGAAATCGTGCACTCGTGCTTCACAAGCACATGAAATCGTGGTTTGTGATGCCAACTATGGATGCACGATTATCGGGAGAACCAATCACACTTGCACAATTGGCCAAAAAAAAAATAAAACAAAAATAAACACCCTCTCACAAACAACCAAATTCATCATATTCATCACATCACCACATGCATTATCACAAACATCATCATAAACATCATTAAGTGACCCTTGTATCTAGTGACTTATCCTACACACCTAGCGGTTGTAGCTACAAGTAATCCATGCAATCCGGTAGGATGGGTAACTCACCATAAGAACACTTACAATCATCCATCATCATCATGTGTGGCATTAAATCAGATGGGTACCTCAATTTTTTAGTATGGATCTTGTTAGAATTAAAGTGCACTATGCCATTGTTTTTGACACTTGTCAGTTTATATTGACACTTGTCAGTTTATCATATAGGCCTTCTGCCTATATATGTAACTCATTTGTATCAATAAAATAATCCCATTAGTTTCAGTCCCAACATTTGGTATCAGAGCAGGTTCCCTCTCCTGCCTGTGAAACCCTTGAGGGGGGATTTCCCTCATGGAAATCCTCCCTCCCCCTCATTGTTTTTCCCCCATTTTTTGGATACCGAGGGAGTATGCTCTCCATACCTTGCTGGATGGATCAGAAACCAGAAGTTGAAGAAAAATCCATGAAGTTTTTTTTTGTGTTCTGGGAAAATTTTTATTGTGTATCCGTCCATAGAAGTAGTTCCTCCACAAAGGAACGAAAAATGGGATACACTGTTTTGCAGTTATTTTTTTATTATTTGCAGGTCCCTCTAAGTGGAGCGTCTATGGATTATTTTTGGTGAAGGAGATACTACACTGTTTTATAGCGTGGGCACAGGTTCGGCCATGAAGAAGCCCAAGGCACAACAACAGGCAGTTCTGTACACGTTCGACAAAAATGGGGTTCAAAATTATGCAGACGAGGGAATGCTCGTCGATATCAAGAATGACGAATCTTCGGCCTCCGCCACGGCTAAGAATTTGTCTAGCAAAAAGGCCACCCCCCCACAACCTGTTAAAAAAAAAAAAACTGGTCAAGATAACCTGGGAAAAACTAAAAGCAGCTATAACTGCTATTCATTTGAAGAAACCAGTGTCCTGCAGCCTTGAGGAACTTTATCAGGCTGTAGAGGATCTTTGCCTTCACAAAATGGCAGGAAGCCTTTACAGTCGGCTTCAACAGGAATGTGAAGCACACATCGCTGGAACATTACAGTCTTTGGTTGGGCAAAGTCCCGATCCTGTGGTGTTTCTGTCACTTGTTGAAAAATGATGGCAGGTTTTTTGAAAATATTAAGGGGTTTGCTAGTGGGCCCACATCAAAACAAAGCATTAGAAGCTTCCCACAGACAAAATGGGAATAAATTATTCTGCACAGACAAGTGCCCACTATTGCCAAACTGCTCTTCAATTCTTCCATGGCGCTCCCGACTAGAGGACGACTCAACCGATATAGTGAGTACATTTTGAAGCTTGGAGATTTTGTTGTGGAGCTCGTGGACCAGCGATGGCTATTTTGCAGACAAGGAGCTAGACGACAGCAGCAGCGAAAGGGTGTGGCATCCAGATCACCGAAAGTAATCTATATTATCAGAGCGACCGAGCATGTGGTCGAGTTTCACTGGTGATCTTAGCTAGACCATGCCCAGCGACGCCAGTAGAAATTCACGAATAGGAAAATGGCTCCTGAAGTTTTTGGATCATAAATATGTGAGAGGTGGTGAGGTGAGCAGCGTCGCTGCTGCCGGGAGCAGCGGCGGCGCTGGCACAAGGAGATGTGGTCGTTAAAGCAAAAATATTTGGCATTGTGCCAATGGCCGCAATCACAGTTGGTAGATTGACATTTTTTTAAAGTGCAGTGCTTGTTTTATTTGTGCATAATTTTTTTGCCAGATCCACAAAATTTTTCCTCTTTCCCCACAATGTAATATCGGTGTTGGTTACCCTTTCCATTGGGTTACAAAAGTGAAAACAATTAATCACAATATGGTAACAATCACCGAAATCACTATGAGTGTTGAATTTCCAGTGTGCCTGGTTCCTAACAATAGGAATTGCTAACAGTCACATGGGCACCCAAACTCCCAATGTGGTTGGTGATTTTACCAAAATATTTTGCACATCATCAAAACCAAAGGTAAATTTGCAACAACCATCCCAAACTTGGGGCATCAAGTTGATCTTCAATTTCACACATTTGCATCCATCACATCCACCCCTTTTCATCATCCATATTTGGTCAATTGGCTCATGGGTTTCATTATTTACCCATTCACCAATTGAGGGGGTAAGTAAACAAATCAAAAATTTCAAAAATCATTCATTCTAGTGCATCACGAAGTTTGGAGTCCATTTATCCATCCAATAAGGATAGGTGTCTTTTGTTTTTGCACCGCATTGTATTTTACACAACTCGATACAAAAATGGGAATCTGTAGACACCAAAATCTAAGCACTTACAAAACCACATATTGCATCCCACCACACAAATATGCATAATAAAATATATGCCTAAGTACAAACTTAGGCATATAAATCCTGCACAATAAAAGTATTTTCTAGATTTTATAAATCTGGAAAATATACCTAGGATACCTTGCCTAATCACTAGAAATGTGTCCTAGCCACCACTACCCCATCCCTTGCCACATATCACACACTCATGTACCCCTTTTCCCTTCACATGGGACATCCCTTACACCTTACTCCACTTGCACTCACCCATTAGCCACATAACCCTAGTTAAGTGAGACACTCTAGATGACTCACTATAACTGCCCCTTCCATTTGGTAGCCTTGGATTGCAACTTCGCAATACTAGCTTGCCATATTCCTTTTCCTTCCAAAAGCCTAAGGGTACTATAAAGGCACCTTCACACCATCAACCAAAAGATGTTGAGAACATACACCATTAGGTTACCAGAATCATACTAGGAGCTCACATGCATCCCGAGGAAACCAAATATTCGAAGCCTTAGAGTCCCCTTTTGGAGTTTTCTATCATTCAACCTCAAATGCTCATATACAGTTAGATAGTCGTAATTGCCCTCCTACGGTTGCCTAACCACCCATCTGTGGTTGACCATTCCCAACTGTGCATCTGCGATTGCTCAAAATCCAAAAACCACGACAAGAATTATCAGTAATTTGATTTTAGCAAGGCATATTAGTTTGATTTTTTTTTGTATTTTATGCATTATTAGTTTGAGGGTTTTTATCTGCATTTATACAGGTGCTACCAACCTTTTTTTTATTCTCATGTGTGTAAAAGATAGGTACTTGAAGAGCTGTTGAATCTGGAGTGGTTCCCTTGCTGGATATCAAAAGCCCACTCATCCTTGAAGCTGTGGCAAAGGAACGAAGAACACAAAGTTTGTTGAAGAGTTGGAAGACTCCCCCCTATCAAATAATTATATTCAAAAAAGAGACAGATCATTACAACATTACTCCAAATACATTGGGGTAAATAAAAAAGTATTGTAAAATTGGGAGATTTAGGATCCCCTATATTAATACAAAAGAAATATCATTTTTCACATTGCAATTTCTCTTTTCTATTTTGTATCTTTTTGTGTTCAGTTCTTTTGGCTACATTAATAGCAGACCAAAATCCTAACCCCCCTTTATTCTTGGGAAGGCATAAAGTATCCCATTTCATCAAGGCTCATTTTATTTTCTCCTTAGTACCATTCCAGAGGAACAAATGATTTATTTGATCCAATTCTCGAAGAACTACCTTTGGGATATTAAATATATAAAAAACATAAATATGTATAGCTTGAAGGACTAATTTTACCAAGGTAATTCTTCCCTCAAATCAAATCCACCGATAGGTCCACTTTCAAATTTTCTTCTTAACTCTATCCAACAACCAATTTCAATTTTTTTTTTTGTCTTTGAATATTGATAGGAATGCCTAAATAAGTGATTATAAGGGAGGTCTTCTTATATCTTAATTTATCCAAGACCATGGATTCTTGTCTAGGAGAGTAGTGAAATAAAATGACTTTAGATTTATCTTCATTGATCAATTTCCCGATAGCATTAGAAAAATAACTAATGATTTGCTTAATTTTAGAAGCTTCCTTAACTATAGCTTTACCTAATAGAATAGAGTCATCAAAAAATTGAATATGAGAAATAGGCCTAGCTCCATGAGCAATGGTAAATCCCTCAAGGGTTTTGTTTTCTCTATTTTTGGTTATAGTCCTGCCTAAGCATTCAGTAAGAATGATGAATAAATAAGGGGAGAGGGGGCCACCTTGCCTAATACCTTTGGAAGTTGGGAACAGTTTAGAAGGCCTGCCATTGATAAGAATAGAGTAGGACACTAAAGAGATACATTCCATAATCTAGTCCATATAATATTGAGAGAAGACAAATTGCCTCAAAACTTTAACAAGTGCCAATCCACTCTGTCATAAGCTTTGGATAAGTCTAAATGAATAAACACAGATTGATATTTTTGCATTTCCATGGAATGAATGACTTCCTAAGCAAGAAAAATATCATCCACTATTTGATGCCCTTCCATAGAACCCCCTTTTTTAGGAAAAATAATCTTATGCAAAAGAGGCTTCAACCTTTCTGCCATGATCTTTGTAATGATTTTGAGAAATTTACATAAAGCTATAGGTCTAAAAGCTGAGATATGATCTACCTCTTGAGATTTTGAGACAAGAGCTATATAAGTCTTATTGATAACCTTCAAAATTTCTTTGGATTTCTTGGCTTCTTCCACCATATCTAATAAATCACATAAAGGATATCCAAAAAATCTTGATAGAATTCAATGGGAAAACCATCAGGATTTGGGGTTTTTCCTTTTTGCATTTAAAATGCCACTTGTTAAAGCTCATTGATAGTAACTAGAGTAGTAAAAATAGAGTTCTCCTTAGAAGTGATAAGAGTAGTTATAAATTGAAGAATATTCTATTGAGAAGCTAAGTCAAGAGGTGCAACAACAAATATATTGGAAAAGTAATTGACAACAATAGAGTTCATGCCATCCCAAGTGTAGATAATGTCTCCAAAATCAGATTTCGAGGAAGAAATAAAGTTGTGAGATCTTTTATCTAGAAGATATTTGTGGAAGAAATATGTGTTTTTATCTCCTTATTTGAGCCATTGGATCATATATTTTTGCTTCCATAAGAGTTATTTTTTTCCCATTCCTATAACTAAGCTGTGAGTTTAATTTCATCTATACTTCTATTCTTTATGAGGCCATCTAAATGGATTTTATTATTCAAATTTTTAAGCTGAGTAATCACTTCATGTTTTTTTATGGACATATCCAAACTTCTTCCAGTTCCAAATATTGATTTTGGATTTAATGTATTGCAACCTTTTGACAAAATAGAACATCTTAGTCCCATACCTTGGTTTACCTTCCTTCCACCATTGTTGCACTTGGGGTCTAAAGGAACTATCTCTAAGCCATATTAATTGAAATAAAAAAGGTGAGAAACTCACATTGGTTTTCCAAATTTCCACCATGACTGGCCAGTGATTCGAACCAACATTGTTAAGAGTCTTCACCTTAGGAGTGTGACCATGGATTATAAAATTGTCAAAGAATAATAACCAATCCAATCTCTCCATGATACAAGCTAAGCCTTGCCTTGTATTAGACCAAGCCATAAGACCATTATTTGTATGGATACCCACAATATGAATATTTGTAATATATTCACTCATTATGTCAGTGCTTCTGTACAAATTTCTATTTCCTCCCATTTTCTCATCCATAGATATGATGGTATTGAATCTCCTCTGATCAAGATCCAATCTTCAATAAAATAAGAGATAATATAAGTTATATCATTCAATTATCTTCTCTTTTCTTCCAAAGTAGTCGGACCATAAACAATTATGCAACGCATAATTTGGTTAGAATGTCTACTTTGAATAACTATAGCCAAAATACCCAAATGCCAACCATATAGTGAATAAATACCTCTTTTGGGTTCTAAAGGTAAGAAATGCCACCAAAAGTCCCTTGGGAACTGAGGAAAATAACTTTTCCAGTTGGCCAGATTTTACTAGCAATTGAATCCATTTAATCTATTGACATCTTTGTTTCCTGAAGGAAAATATGATGTGGATGGTTTGTTTGAATCATTCTTCTATTTTTTGTTTTTGTTTTTAAAGACTCCCTTTGAGTCCTCTAATATTCCAAGTGATGATCTTCATTAATACCAGGGCTAAATAAATTGGTAAGGGTATTAATCTTACCTTCCTCTACAAGATTTTTATCTTCTTTTACCATAATATGTTGATTGGTCTTGCTGTTAGTCTCACAATGACACTGAGAGGGGGGTGAATCAGTGTAGCTCTTTAAAACTTAAATCTTCAACACTCAAAGCCAAAACAATGAAAACATAAAACCAAATAAAGCAAGTATAACAAGAGAACATCACACAACACAAGATGTACCGAGGTTCACCGATTTGGCTACATCCCCAAAAATGACTGTTTGGACTCCCATCCAAATCTAGCCTTTGCAAAGCACCAACTTTACAATCAATTTACCAACACCCACTGGAAGGAGCACCAACCCCTGATTTATCTGCACCAATAGAAAGGAGCACCAACCCCTGATTTATCTGCACCAACAGAAAGGAGCACCAACCCCTCTACCAAGCACCCACTTGATTTTGATATTGATAATAAAATGACATATATGAATGTCTTCACTAAAACTAGAACCCTCTATGGTCTGTAAGCTCAAAATCTAAAACTTTCTATTTCACCCAGTATAACATCCCTCTCTCTGCATTACTCATAATTTGAATCTTCTCTTCTCACAAAAAAAACTGATTGTTCTCTTAGCTCGTTCTGCCAATTGCTAAACGCTTTCTGGGTATTGTGCAGCACTTTTTCTATGAACTCCTCTCAAAATTTCAGCCAAAATGGATATCATATGAGAAAGTTATGCCCAAAATACTGAAGTGACATTTTTCACCACTCTCCAAAAATCATGGATTTTCACTCTTTATTTTTCTCCACACACACTTCTCTCTTCACAAAATAAAGTCCCCTCTTTTCAATAAAATCCCTTGTCACTTAAAAAACACACACTTGCATTACTTTTTCCCTTTTCAATTTTAAAAATATTTTCTTTAATGAAGCTTCTTAAAACAATATAACTTCCTTTTTTTATTTTGAGAAGGCATTTCGTCAAACACGTCACATGCAAAGAATTGACACCTTACTCGTTCTCTTACTTCGGAGCCACGTGACACCTCAAACCAAAAATGAAAGATGCTCTATTTGATGCCTTGAAGGTGTAACAACACTGAAACCGAAACTCTGGTGACTCTGCAAGGTCGAAATGGCCAACTGAAGGATTTTGCACAAGTGGAACAAATTGACATAAAAGTGACCTGTACCGTTTTTGCAACAATCATAACTCTCACCTCGTAACTCTGTTTTCTCTGAAATTTGAAACGTAGAATATCTGCAATGCTGAATACATCCAGTTCGAATCTCGCTACATAAATCCTTATGGTTCGCCTGTACCACCTCCATGAAAACTACTACTGACACACTTTTTCCAAAAAGAGCATTTTTGTGACAGTCTTGCAACGCTTGTAACATTCGCCTCGTTTCTCCGTTTTGGTGGAAATTTGGAACACATGTTCTTGAAGATAACGACCACCTCTAGTTCAAATTTTTAGCTATCAAATTCTTCTCGGTTTGCTCGTAGTGCTTCTGACAAAACTGCCCTTTTTGGCCTGTACAACCACTTGCCAAATCATCCGCCAAGATACCGAAAATGTCACCGATCAATCCAAACACTATGCTGACACCTCCAACACTATTATGGACTATTTCATGACATGCTGGCATGTTCCAAACTGATCCATCCTATCCAACTGCGCCCGTGATGACTTTTGCAATTTTTTGACAACTTCTTGACGATTTTTTCAACTTTTGCAAATTTGCACGAACAACCTGTAACAACTTCACCCGAACATCAAAAACATCCTCATAAGCATTGAACATCACTGTACATACTCCAAACAACCTCTGAAAAACTATCCACTGCATCAACCTGTCCATCTGAGTGTGTTGACAACAATGACAATACTATCGCTGCACCTTGCTCAACAATCTCCCCCTTTGGAATTGTTGGCAACACACGCACAATTTCCTGTAACTCTTCTCCCCATTTGACAACAAGACCAAAGGGCTACTGCAAACTCCCCCTGAGTCCATGCACAACATTCTCAGGCAAAAATTATTACACTTAGCAAAAATCACAAACATGAGCAAAAAGATAAACAAATACACAAATGCTCCCCCCGAGAATGTGGCCCCAATAGCTAGTCAATTCTTGGGAAGTGTGACCACTCCCAATTTCTTGTGAAGGTACTCAAAGACTTCCTTGGGCAATGGTTTGGTGAAGATATCCGCTACTTGCTCTATTGTTGGAACAAAATCCAACTTAACCTCACCTTCCGCAACTTTCTCCTTCAAAAAATGATATCGGATAGCAATATGTTTTGTGCGAGAATGCATAACCGGATTCTTTGAGATGTTAATGGCACTGGTGTTATCGCACTTAACTAAAATTGGCTCACTAAAATTAATGCCAAGATCCTTCAGAGTTTATTTCATCCATAACACCTGCGTACAACACGTTGTCACTGCAATGTATTCTGCCTCTGCTATGGATAAGGAGACTGACTCCTGTTTCTTACTGTGCCACGTGACCAACCTGTCTCCAAGATAGAATGCACCTCCACTGGTACTCTTCCTGTCATCTACACATCCTACCCAATCTGCATCTGAATATGCAATAAGGGTGAAGTCCTTACCTTTCGGATACCATAACCCATACTCCATAGTACCCTTGAGGTACCGAAGAATCCTCTTCACTGCTGTCACATGAGTCTCCTTGGGACTAGCCTAAAATCGTGCTACCATGCATACCGCCTACAAAATATCTGGTCTGGTAGCTGTCAAGTACAGTAAGCTCCCAATCATAGATCTATACATAGTTTGATCAACATGTGGAGATTTGTCATCCTTGCTCAACTTGCAACCTGTCGTCATGGGAGTGCTAACTGGCTTACAATCCTCCATTGTGAACTTTTTCAGCATCTCTTTCACATATTTAATTTGAGAAATAAATATGCCCTTCTCCTTTTGATTAACTTGCAATCCGAGGAAATATGAAAGTTCACCAATCATTGACATTTCAAATTCTTTCTGCATCTTATTTGCTAAATCTTTACACAACTCATCTTTGTTGCTGCCAAATATGATATCATCTACGTATACAACAAGAACAATATGATGACCATTTTCTATTTTGACATACAAATTACTATCCACCATACCTTTCTTGAACCCTTGCTGAGTAAGATAATTGTCTAGCCTTGCATACCATGCTCGGGGTGCCTGTTTTAAGCCATATAACGCTTTCTTCAACTTGCAAACCAAGTTGGGATCATCACCAAGCTGGAAACCATCTCGGCTGCTCAATATAAACCTCTTCTTCAAGTTTCCCATTCAAAAATGCTGATTTCACATCCATTTGATAAACTTTGAAATTCTTGTAAACTGCTAAAGCCAGAAACATTCTAATTGCCTCTAGTCTGGCCACAGGTGCAAAGGTTTCCTCAAAGTCAATACCTTCAACTTGTGCATAGCCTTTGCATACCAATCTTGCTTTGTTCCTGACTACCTGTCCGTCTTCATTCAATTTGTTTCGAAAGACCCATTTAGTACCGATTACATTTTTATTTGCGGGTCTTGGTACTAACTCCCAAGTCTTGTTTTTCTCGATCTGATCTAATTCTTCATTTATTGCCTTTACCCAAATTTCATCTTTGCTTGCGTCAGCAACATTTTTGGGCTCAATGCTGGATAATAAAGAGTAGTTACTTACTAATATTCTTCTTGTCTGAACACCAACTGTGGGGTCTCCAATTATTTGCTCTCTAGGATGATCTTTCTGCCAGCTGCCTGTTTTGAATTTCTTGTTTTCTTCCACTTTTGAATCACTATTTGAATCCTCTGAGTCAATTTTTGGTTTCTTTTCCGTTTCCTTTTCCTCATCTCCTTCAATGACCTCTTCATAAATTGGGTAGTTCTCTTCATAGCTAATTACTCGTTCCCTTCCTTCATCAACTTTAACATCGACACTATCCACAATTTTCCTTAGCCTCTTGTTGTAGCATTTGTAAGCTTTGATTTTTGATGAATAGCCAAGAAAAATACCTTCATCCGCTCTATCTTCAAACTTACCAAGGTTTTCTTCAGTTCTTTTGATGTAACACTTGCTGCCAAAAACTTTAAAGTATCTTGTTGTTGCCTTTTTACCGAACCACAACTCATAAGGAGTTTTGCTTTCATGCATCCTCAACATGCACCTATTTTGGATGTATACCATAGTATGGACTGCCTCTTTCCAAAATTTGTCTGCTACTTTGCTCTCAGTCAACATAGTCCATGCCATTTCCTGCACTGTCTTGTTCTTTCTTTCTACCACACCATTCTGTTGAGGTGTCCTGGCTGCTAAAAACTATCTCCTAATGCCATATTTTTCACAATACTCTGTGAAATCCTCTGAAATGAACTCTCCTCCTCTGTCTGACCTTAAACATTTAATCCTTTTTCCTATTTGATTCTCAACTTGGTTTTTGAAAACCTTGAACATCTCAAAAGCTTCTGATTTATGCTTCAAAAATAGTACCCATGTCATCCTGGAATAGTCATCTATACACAACATGAAATATTTGTCACCATTTATGCTTTGCATTCTCATGGGTCCACATAAATCAGTATGTACTAGTTCCAAAGGTTTGCTTGTGTAGTACTCTTTTGTTTTAAATGAGACTCTAGTTTGCTTCCCCTTTTGACATGAAGCACAAATGCTATTTGATGGTTTGCCAATGGTGGGAATATCTCTCACTACTTTCTTTGAGCTGATTTTTACTAGATTGTCAAAACCGATATGACCGAGCCTCTTGTGCCACAACCAATTCTCTTCTTCTTGTCCAATCAAGCAAGCTCCTTCTGAAGTCTCTGAGAGAGTGTACAAGTTGCCATATGTCCTTGATCCAGTTGCTATCAACTTCCCATTGTTTACCTTTCTGACTTCACAACCTTACTTCTTAAAGATCACTTCATGACCTCTATCACAAATCTGACTTACGCTCAACAAGTTATGCTTCAGACCAACCACAAACAAGACTTCTTTTGACCTAATTTTTTCATCACTAATCTTAACTAAACCTCTACCAACTATCTTAGCTCCATCATTGTTTCCAAACTTTACTGAACCACCTTCATATTGCTGCAACTTCTCAAATTTTTGTTTGTCACCTGTCATATGACTGGAGCATCCACTATCAAGTATCCATGGTGCGGATTTATTCTGCGCTTTAAATGTCGTATGTACGATCAAGGATTCCTTTTCTTCCTTAGGTCACTCTTTTTCTTTCCACTCAGGTTTGATTACAATTTTGGGCTCTTGTTTTGGCTTTTCTTTTTCAGTAGCTTGTGCATGTTTTTTGAGAAATTTTCTATTTTGTCTTATTCCATTTGGCTGAAATTTTCTTCCCTGAAATTGATTTGATGCAAATGTACTTCGACAATTTCTTGCAATATGCCCAAAATTATGATAGTTATAACATTCTACTGCATAATCCATCAAAGGTGAAAAAGCATTTCTATTGGTAAAATTCCTTGGTCCTACATTATACTTGCAATCTGAGATCTTATGTCCATAACCATTGCATTTAAAACAGTAACCAAAAAAGAGATGATTGAACCTGGGTGGTGGTCTTTGCCATGTTGTCATAGGAGCCATAAATATTCTTCTTCTTTGATGTGTGACATTGGTGAAGCCATCATTGTCAATTCTCCTTTCGTGCCTTGCATTATTGCTTTCCTTTGCATGATTCATTTTTGCTTGATCAACCTGTTTCTTCTCTTCATTCTTTGTGGATTCTTCATTTATGGCCTTTGATCCATTTGACGATTCTCCTTCATCAAAACCCAAACCAAATTTGATGCCTGTAGTCTTTTGGTTATTTATGATCTTATCCAGCTTCATAGAACTTTCTTCACGTTTGTGATAACAACTAATTTTCTGATTCATCTCTTCTAGCTGCATTCTTAAACCAACAATCTCTTCTTCTAGCTTGCTGCAATAATCTATTTTCATGGTTATTTGCACTTCGAGATCTTCGAAGATTTTCTTGGATTCTTCTATCTGTACTTTCAAATTTTTTATGATTTCATTTGCATCCTCAAGATTTCTTGAAATTTTCTTATTCTTTTTCCTTTCTATCTTCAATTCATCTAGAGCTGCAATTAGTTCCTCTTCCAAATTCACTTCGGCGTCAATTTCTTCTTCATCACATTCCTTTTCTTTTTCTTGTTTTTTCTTCTTTGAGTGCCATGAAAAGAGCTTCACCTATTTCCTTTTCAGAATCCTCACCGGAGCTATCTTCTGATGAACTGACATTCTTGGAGATGAAACTTTTCTTCTTGAAGTTGCCTTTTCTGAAATTTGTTTTTTTCTTCCAGATCACTTCTTTCTTCGTGCGATCCTTCATCACTTTTGTTCTTCTCATTAAGTGGACATTTAGCTGCAAAATGCCCAATGCCTCCATAGTTGAAACATTTAAATGGTAACTTTCCTCTATATTTTCCTTTTCCCTTTTTAGTTTTCGAACAAAGTTTGCTTCCATTTCATCTGATGTCTCTTCTTCCTCGGATTCTTGTTTTGCTTTCATATTTTTATGGGCTTTAAAAGCAGCTTCTCTATCTGTGGGTTTAGATTTTCCTATTCTCATCTCATATGCAGTCAAAGAACCATGCATCTCATCCATACTAAAAGAATTTAGATCTTTAGCTTCTTCTATAGCTAAAACTTTAGAATCAAATCTTTGGGGAAGGGATCTTAATACCTTTTTCACGATGATAGAATCTTTGATTTCCTCATCGAGTCCTCTAATCGCATTAATGACTTCATTAACTCTCAGCATATATGCCTCTATATTCTCATCGTCATTCATCTTTAATACTTTGAACTGAGCTCGATGTGTTTGTAACTTGGCCTCCTTGATCTTAACGTCTCCTTCATGAATGCTCTTCAGTTTGTCCCATATTTCCTTTATCGTTTTACAACCCATAATCTTTACCAGTTTGCTGTCCACTAATCCACACATGATAGCATTCTTTGCTTTTGAGTCATTCTCAAACAGTTTCTTATCGACAACATCGATTGGAGAAGTGGTGGGTATTGTGTATCCACTATCTACTAAATCCCAAATGTCGTATCCCAAAGCACAAAGATATGTCTGCATCCTGAGTCTCCAAAATGCGTAATTAGTTTCGTCAAACAATGGTGCTTTGTTTGATGAGAAGCCTTCACCACCTGCCATTGTGTCACTTCCAAGATCACCCTAGCTGGTTAAGACTATTTAGGAACCTCTCTTTGATACCAATTGTTAGTCTCACAATGACACTGAGAGGGGGGGTGAATCAGTGTAGCTCTTTAAAACTTAAATCTTCAACACTCAAAGCCAAAACAATGAAAACATAAAACCAAATAAAACAAGTATAACAAGATAACATCACACAACACAAGATGTACCGAGGTTCACCGATTTGGCTACATCCCTAAAAATGACTATTTGGACTCCCATCCAAATCCAACCTTTGCAAAGCACCAACTTTACAATCAATTTACCAGCACCCACTGGAAGGAGCACCAACCCCTCTACCAAGCACCCACTTGATTTTGATATTGATAATAAAATGACATATATGAATGTCTTCACTAAAACCAGAACCCTCTATGGTCTGTAAGCTCAAAATCTAAAACTTTCTATTTCACCCAGTATAACATCTCTCTCTGCATTACTCAGAATTTGAATCTTCTCTTCTCACAAAAAAAACTGATTTTTCTCTTAGCTTGTTCTGCCAATTGCTAAATGCTTTCTGGGTATTGTGTAGAACTTTGTCTGAGAACTCCTCTCAAAATTTCAGCCAAAATGGATATCATATGAGAAAGTTATGCCCAAAATACTGAAGTGACATTTTTCACCACTCTCCAAAAATCACGGATTTTCACTCTTTATTTTTCTCCACACACACTTCTCTCTTCACAAAATAAAGTCCCCTCTTTTCAATAAAATCCCTTGTCACTTAAAAAGCACACACTTGCATTCTTTTTTCCCTTTTCAATTTTAAAAATATTTTCTTTAATGAAGCTTCTTAAAACAATATAACTTCCTTTTTTTATTTTGAGAAGGCATTTCGTCAAACACGTCACATGCAAAGAATTGACACCTTACTCGTTCTCTTACTTCGGAGCCACGTGACACCTCAAACAAAAAATGAAAGATGCTCTATTTGATGCCTTGAAGGTGTAACAACACTGAAACCGAAACTCTGGTGACTCTGCAAGGTCGAAACGGCCAACTAAAGGATTTTGCACAAGTGGAACAAATTGACATAAAAGTGACCTGTACCATTTTTGCAACAATCATAACTCTCACCTCGTAACTCTGTTTTCTCTAAAATTTGAAAGGTAGAATATCTGCAATTCTGACTACATCCAGTATGAATATCACTACATAAATCCTTACGGTTCACCTGTACCACCTCCATGAAAACTGCTGCTGACACACTTTTTCCAAAAAGAGTGTTTTTGTGACAGTCTTGCAACGCTTGTAACATTCGCCTCGTTTCTCTATTTTGGTGGAAATTTGGAACACATGTTCTTTAAGATAACAAACACCTCCAGTTCAAATTTCACTATCAAATTCTTCTCGGTTTGCTCGTAGTGCTTCTGACAAAACTACCCTTTTTTGGCCTGTACAACCACTTGCCAAATCATCCGCCAAGATACCGAAAACGTCACCGATCAATCCAAACACTATGTTGACACCTCCAATGCTATTATGGACTATTTCCTGACATGCTGGCATGTTCCAAACTGATCCATCCTATCCAACTATGCCCGTGATGACTTTTGCAATTTTTTGACAACTTGACGATTTTTTCAACTTTTGCAAATTTGCACGAACAACCTGTAACAACTTCACCCGAACATCAAAAACATCCTCATAAGCATTGAAAATCACTGTACATACTTTGAATAACCTTTGAAAAACTGTCCACTACATCAACCTGTCCATCTGAGTGTGTTGACAACAATGACAATACTGTCGCTGCACCTTGCTCAACACTTGCGACCTACCTTTTGGTTGAAATCCATATTTAGTTTTTTCCCTATTTTTTGACTTACCACAATTGAATATGGTATGGCTTCTAACCTTGAAGAAGGCATGTACAAAGCTAAAGTGTTACTAGAAGGTTCAAAATAGTCTATCTTGGGGCATGTATTATTTGAAGTCTCAACATTTAAAATATTGTTTTTCTTGTGTATATTTCCTCCATTTTTTTCTTGTTGAAAACCTTTAATTTGTTGTTTTTTCTATGATTCCTTACCTGCATAGTTAAATTGCGTCTCTAAGATTTTTATATCCATTATTTAATATTCCTCACCTGGGATATTATTTGTATAAATAATTTCAAACATATTAGCTGATAACTTCGATTGATCCTTCATAACTAGTTTTTTCTAAGTGTTCTTCTTCTTAGGTATTTGGAAACCTGCTAATTTTATATCCTCTTTATTTTGATCTAGAATTTTATTTGGGTAGAAACTAGCCAAATAACCATATTCATGGTAAATTTTACAACAAAAAGGAATGTTCTCATAGTCCACCACTTTCTCCCAAGTGTCCCCCCCAAATTGTAATGAGATATTTTCAGGTAGGGATTTGTAAAAATCCATTAAACACAAATTCAAGAATAAATAATATGTTCAAATTTTTGAGTACAATCAACATTCATCTTAAAATTTTCCAAATTTTTTCCAATTGAAGAAATTACAGCCAAATTCTAGAATTCAAATGGGAGGCCAAAGAGTCTAACCCACACAGGACTTGTAGAAGGTATCTCTTGTTCGATTTCAAATTTAGTATGCCAAGGCTTCATGAAAAGCCCCATACTTCCAAAGAACCAGAGATCCCCTTGAAATATTTTCACTCTATATTCATTAATAGAAAATAAAACAAGAAAATAACCATTTGGATAAATAGATATTTGTAACTCACCTTTTTTTTCTAGTTTTTTGCAATCCAAACTTTGAAAGTGGATAGGCTCGGACAAAAACCCAAGAAATGATAAATTAATCCTCTTTTTTCTAGATCTTCTATGCTAGTCTGAATGTTGCCCATATCTAGCTTAACAATTGGAGTTCCATCAATTGCTCTAAGAAATCCTAACTTAGTTTTCCTAGGATCAATATTAGGCATTCTTAGAGGTTTAAGGGAAGCCCTAAGATTAATGTTAGCATTAGGTTGAGGCTGTCCACCATGGAGGGAATCCCTAAAATTCATTTTTGGGGCCAAGTCTTTCAAATCCTTGCCCTTGAAAGGAGTTTCCATAGTGGATTTGTTTTGGGGGTGCTCCTTAGCACTACATGTTTTTGATATCTAAACCATTTTTTGATCAACTACTTGAAACTTGTTTTGAGATCTCTTTAATCCATGCCTTGGACATCGAGGAAAGGTATGATTTTCACTTTTATTTTGTGCAACAAATTGGAAGCCATTTTCAATCAAGTTCATAGTATAAATATCTATTGAAAGATATCTTTCTAACCCATATTGGATCCTTTGCAACATATTCTTCTAAAATATTGAGCAAAAACCAAAAAAATATTAGTTTCTAAGGCCCAAAGGTCCCAAAAAACAACCTCTAGAGCCAATTACACTCAACACAAATGAAACCATTGTATAGTCGCTCACTTTCAAAAAAACATCAACCAAAAATTTTCAAATTCACTTATCTAGAGTATCATTTGGCAAGTTTTCATCATCTTGCTCTTACTACCTTCACTCCTCTAAAATTGGTTGCCTTTATTGATCAACTTTGTGTACCTCTTGACCAGTTGGGACATCCTTCTTGGGCTACAATATTCGACAAGCTGCATCCCAAATCTATTATGGTGGGATCTTGAATTCTTTGAGCTTATTATAGATGCCTCTAATCTTATAGGCCTTTTTGTAAGAAGGGTTTGAATGTGTTCTTGTCAAATTTTGTAATTTTTTATGCATAGTAGCTAGCTTATCAAAGAACTATAAGAAAATTCCTTCTCCATCATGTTTTGACTAGGTTTTGAACTCCTCTTTATTATTTCTTATACGCTCAAATTTTAGCTTCAGTTGATCTATAGTAAAGATGTTTCATATTGGTCCAAGAGTCAAGAAAATCCAAAGCCAACAACTTCTTGCAATGAAGCATCTATTTTATCCCTTTTATCTCTAAGTGATTTATATATCTCCCAACCTTTTCAAATTAGTTGATACCATTCAATGGGTTCATTGGTTAGATCCATTGCTTCATCCATTTATTGAGCTATTAATGCTTTCAATCGAGTCTCAAAACCTTCCTTCAAAATTTTGACAATATTGTATGCTTGCTCTAATTTGATGCCCATCTAACTCCAAACAATTTTGAACCCAACTTGGACCTCCTTGATGGGTTGTAGGTTGAAAGTTAGGAATTTCAAGGTTGGTTAGAGTGACTTGGTGATTTTAAATATTTTGTTCTATATATCCCCCTTGATACACATCAAGGATTCTTTTGAGAAATAGGGAGCTTGTGCCTTCTTCTTTTTCTCAACAAGCTATTATTTTAGCCTTCCTAGCTCTTCTTCTAGGTCTTAAATTTTTTTATCTCTCTCTTGTAGTTGTGCCTCAGTGGAAGCACTATCAAGCTTATGTTGTAGCCTGTTGACCTATATCTATAGGGCCTTCTTTTTAGCCTACTCTTCATCCAAATATCTAGTCAAGAATTCTATCATCTACTTATTCCTACGATACTTTACCTCCATCTGGATTGCTTTCACATGCATTAGTTCAAGGGTTGAGTGAGTACTTTGTACCTCATCATCTAATGGAACTCTATCAATGTCAACCTTCTACACTTTTATTTCATATTATTCTTTTGTTAACTTAGGTGTAGGCTTGTCAATAGTAGGAGTAATTATGGTCACTATATACTTTCCTTTCATTGGGTTTACAGTATTTGTCATTCTTGGTGGTACATATTTTTCTCTTTTCTTTGTGTGTGTTCACTCATCCATATTTGCATGTTGGATTGAGCTTGCTAGTATTGATTTAGGACATTTGAGGCTAGATGGCTAGATAATGATGTGAGAGCAATGTAATATGGGAGAAGGGAAAATGAATAAGGAGATGGATTATGGGTTGTGGTAGTAGCATATTTATAGGTTGGAAGTAGTGAGATATTAGAAACTTGCTCATGATGTGGGTATGTGGCAAATGTGATGCTTTTGGTAGGTTATTAAGGATGAAACTCCTCTAAGGGGGGTGGAGGTTTCTTAGAGGGAGATGAAGGGGGTGGAGGTGGTATATAAGAAGAAATATTAGGGTAATGAGAAAACACACCTGTGCTTTCTACTCCATCTACTCTTGAGTTTTTGAGGTTGTATGCTAGAATTTGGTCCTTTTTACCTTCTTATTTGGCTTTTGTAATGGGGATCCTTTTATTTTTTCTTCATTATATATTTTTATCTACTCTTTAAAGATATCAAGCACAAATACTTGTTGCATGAGTGATGGAATTTCCCTATCCTCTTCTATGTTGCGTTGAGCATGCAAAGTGCTAGCCCCAATATATATATATATATATCTATATATATTTCCTCCTTTGAGTCAACTAAGCAGGTTTAGCGATTGCTAATGAAGTTTCCTCCATACATCCTTCTGTATAGCCCATCCTCTACGTGAGCTTTATTTTTATTATATTTTGTGATTTGAAGTTCATACCTCTGCTGGAGTCCTTGTGGTGAGGGATATCTTCTCCTTTAGTGCTTTACTAGGACATCCTATTGTAGTTGTTGTTCATCCAAACTTGCTTCCCTTAAAAATTTGTCCTTCTATTCTTCAATTTGTACATATTTGAAAGTCTAAAGTTATTCTATACCATTTTGTCTAAAGGTTTGAGAATCAACTTCCTATTTTGAGAAGTATTCTTCTAGATTTTTATTTCGGGGTTCATCTTTCCCATTTTTTCCATATTTCCATTTTTGGTAATTATTATCATAAAGAGATGAATTTTTTTGGTCCAATTTAATAGATACCTTCTTTAGAGACCATATTCACACTTGAAAATCCTCCACTCTTGAATTTTCTCTTTCAACCATTTATGTCTATTTTACAAAATTCCTTTTCTTTGTTTACTCAAGAACTAGTATTTGCTCTTTTTTGGGTCGTATGGCTTTCATAACAACATAATAATTTTTCCATGGAATTTTCTCTATTAGCATGTATCCATGTCAATATCTTCTACGTATGGCCTATTTTGAAATACTTCTACTTGTGGTCTTTGGACATGCTCAAATACAATAGGTTTGTTATTTACAAATTGTAACTTGGCCTTGAAAAAACCTTCTGGATCACACCTCAATTTGTTCTAAATTACTTTGAGACTAAGGCCCTTAAGCTTCGCATCCAAGAGTTCATGCTTCTTTTTGGCCCTTAGAATAATGGACCCATAGTTTAGGGGTAGGTCATATGTAAAACCTTTGTTTATCCTTGACCCAAACCTTGCATTAGCAAAGTCCTTTTGCCAAAAAAATTCAATTCCAAAGACCTAATATATTACATAATAGGGTAGAAAATAAGGTTACCCATAAAATCTATATACCCTTATTATTGTGCCATTCTTAAAAAAGTACTAGTCTCCAGTCTCTTTGCCACCAGTCCAAAGATGTGTTATTGCATCTTTTGTTAACTAGGACAATTATTTATAGATACATGCTAGCGTAGGACCTAAAAAATATTGTTAAACTCCATATAAAAACTTGAAATTTTGAGAGCTAGTGTCTAATATACCACTAGAAGAGCTTCCACTTATGGGGTTTTCTTGTTTATTTTTAGGTCCAAGAAGATATCTGGCTTATGGTACACAAACAACCAGACCAAGTATGAAGGAAACCTGAATTTCTCATATTCATTCTTTTTAAAATGTACTAGTTGTTTATGCATTGCATCACTAAGCTATTGAGCCTAGTCAAAATAAAAATGGATCTTGGGATACATCAAGGTGTATTCCATGGCTATTTGGAATTCATACACATTTTCATCGCTATTTAGACCAAAAGTGACTACTTTTATAGTAATTGTCCTTCAAGAATTTAAACTCAACAATTTTAATAGGGCATTCGAGGAAATCAGTAAGGTGATGACACAATTGATCATTGAGCGAAGAAAACTGCTTTCTTTTCTAATAACAATTTCTCTTTATTGAAGCCAAAAAAGAATTTTCCAAGAAGATTATAAGTCCCTAATGCAAATGAAGCTACGATATCATCAACTGAAAGAGTAAAAAGTACCTGACCTTTATTATTGTATATCACTCTTTTTTTTAGATCGTAATGGTCTTCTATAGCTTTCACTAGCTTTGGGCAAGGATGCATGCGCTTGGGCATATATAATGACAACAAAGAATTCCACATGGTTGTGGCTGGCTGTTCCCCTGGATGCTCAATGAATTTCTATTTTTCCTTCCTTCTGAAGTTTTTTTGTCTTTATAGTGACATCTGTCATAAATATAAACCATCCTATTGTGGAATTTTAATTTTTTTTTGGCCATGGTTGTTCAACTCAATTTTTAGGTAATGGTATTGAAACAATGCTACTCAATTTTAATCAGTGCTTTATCTTTTTGGATCCTTTAGTTCTTGAATGCCCAATTACTTAATTTACTAATGTGCAAATGATGTCGTAAGACTTATTTTTATATATATCAGGGCTAACTGCTATCATCTTTAATACTTTGTGTGCTCTGTCCTTGTTATCAAAATTGCCTTCCAAAGCTATTAGCATGTGTGAATGCCTTAAACCACATACTAATATTGATTACCACTATATTTCAAACCAATAGCTTATTTATAATTCAAAATTTATCATGTGTCACCTCCTACTATTCAAAATTTCTATGGGCTTATATAATTATATACATTCATAATGCAAACTGGCATGTTTCTTATTTTATGCAAAGCATTTCATGTAGTGACCGTTTTATTGTTTTGGAAACTTTTGGCCATTGATTATCATTAGCTCATATACATTGCACTCATGCCTTTAGGAATTTTCTAGGGCTTAAGCTCTATTGGATTATTTTTTTAGTGTCTCCTTGGCCTAGCCTTTTCTTCATCCCAATGCATTGGGTTACCTTGTTCGATAATATTACATCATTTGGTACATGCTAATGTACCCCCATGGTACCTTCATGGTACAAATGTAAATATGTAATATATTAGGGGTTGTTTCTATAGTTTAGATGAATGATTTATATTTCCTCTTTATGTAAGTGTCAATGTGTAGGATATACATAAGTGTCATGTAAGAGTGCAATGTGCAGGATATGCACAAGTGTCATGTAAGAGTGCAAGTGTGTATTAAGAGAATGTGCACAAGTATCATGTATGTAAGTGTGAAAATATGTAATGTAAGGATGTGTATAAGTATATTGTATTAGGAGTGCTTGTAGGAGAGTAAGAGTCATGTAGAAGTGTGCAAGTGTCATAGAGTCAAGTATGCATGTAAGAAGAGTGTGAAGAGTCTAGTACACAAGTGGCAAGATAATAAGCCAAAGGTCATGGGATCCGTCTATAGAGAACAATAGTCAAGTATGTGAAGAGTCACATTACTATGTCTATATTATGGAGATAAAGCTCCATAAATTATAAGGAAAAATTATCTGTAGCAATCACCACATAGCAAGCATTGATAATAAAGCTTGTATACAAATTTTGAGCAATTTATATTGTAAGTATTCTTCATGCATGTACATGAATGATTTTTTCCTTTTACATTCATATTTGATATTGTAAGTGAATGTTATTTTATTATTATATTGGTCTAGATAAATATATTTGATTTCTCACATATATAATTCTGCTCTTGATTATTGATATTTTGACCTATAATATTATGGCTTATTTATATTGGGACCTGTGATATTTTTATGTAGTAAGACTTAAAAGCCAACATACCCTTCAAAACTTCTTATGACCAATATTTCATTTTAGACCAACGTTCAACATATTCTTTCTACTGTCAAAGGTTATCGTAGGTTATCACTCTTTGCTCCTTCTAAATCAACAATTCGACCATCCTCATTGCTTGGAATTCTAGATCTAAAATGGTTGGGAAATTCTGACCATTTGAAATTGTGGCATCATAAAGTATTGGTCTAATTTATGATACAACAGTAAAGTGTTCCAAGTAAGACAGCCTCCATTTAGAAATATTTTATCACATATTGAAAATAGTCTAGATCATCCTCAAGCAAATTGACCTCCTCTTGCTCCATCTTCTCAATGTAGAAGAGTGATGGTTATTTCACATAGATCCTTACATTTTTACCTTGTAGGGGATGACCATGTGATAATAGTTCAAATAAATATATTCCCTCAACTTGGTAGTAAATTCTTGAGAAATACATAGACCAAATTATGCTAGAAGGTCAACCACAACCACATATTGAATGATTGTAACCTCCAACAACTTGTAGAGAGTTATTGATATATCCTTAATCACCCCAAATATTTGATCAAGAGTACCATCCAGTTGTAAAACTCTATGGATCAAGAGAGTGTATTCCATTCCTATTGCTTCACATGCTACCTTTGGCATGATAGTAGTGGCCACTTTGGAGTCGACCATACAATTATGAACTATCCACCCCTCCATTTGCAAAGAGAAGTAAAATTATGGTGGTCAATCCTTGCCCATTCTGGGGATTTGCTAGTATTGATTCAAGTTTAGGTCTAAAAAAATTGTTCCTTCAAAATTGATGCATTTTAATGCTGTTCTAAGTAGATCTATCTAACCAGGGATTAACAATGCATCATACATTCTTACCTTGGAAGGATTCTTCTTGATTTATTCAACAATATTGTACCCAATCACTCTCAATATATTTTGATACTTTTAGTTAGGTTTCTTGAACCTATTTTTATATTTCTCAATGGCTTCCAATATTTTTCATTTGGTCATAGAGGGGTACCTTAGCCTTTTAAGAACTTTCTCCTCAGGATCTTGTTGGGTGGTCTTTGATTTTGCTAGTTTTGACCTTGTTGGCTTTGGCATTAACTACTTTTTTGCTTGTTCCTTCTAAGGCTAAGCAAGAAATTTGAATAGCTCCAAATTTTGTGGCTCCACTTATAGATGCTTCTTCCTAAATATGGTTTGTATTTGAATGCACTCCTCTTTAGTAGGTTCTTTAATTAGCATGACTTGGTATGGGTCCATCACTATGTTCACCATTCCCTTTTAGTTTTTTATGCTCTTTCTTCTTTCTTTGTTGTTGCTAGTTGGTCTTGATGCTGATATACCATGCATGTATATACATTGTAGGGATCATTGTAGGCCAAGCACCAGTAGTTTTCTTGAGGAGCAAAAGTGGATAGTGCTTCCTCAGGCTCAATATATGTAGCATTTGTTCTTCCATCCACATTGCTGGTAGAGGATCCCTAGTATTTTATGATGTAGGAGAGCCTTAAAGGCTAATAGCCCTCATATATTTTCTTTGCATCTTGCCTCTCTAGCCCAATGAATTTATTTCTAATATTTTTTAATGTGGCTCTCATATCTAATAAAGGTAGAGAAAGTGCATCTAGCTAAGCAAAATCTCTAGGTGCTAGAACATGAGAAAGTTGGGGAATAAAAGTGGCCAAAGATTGTTGTGAAAGCTATGTCAATTATGGGAAGTATGGAATGGTAACCTTAGGAGGAATATTTCCAATTGATCTCAATGCAATTTTGTAGCAATTGCAACATGAAAAACTTATGAGAATATCATATCATTGGCTAGTTGGATCTAGAGGTCTAGATGTGGGAGAAAGACTCAGTTATAATATATTTATACTTGAGGCTGGGATGGCTTGATGTCTTGAGGGATATGCTTCTATATATTGTGAAATTTGATGTTAAAATCAGTGATATTTTATTATGAATACCTCTGAATGGAGGTGAATTGAGTGAGCAAGAAAAATGAATCTCCTACCTCCTTGAACTCCAATATGAAGGGTTTGGCTAGATAAGCCCATGAAGTAAGACTATTGTCCTCTAGGGATATATACCTTTGAAGGATATGGCTAGTAGTCTCACCATGACATCTTCATACTAGATATTATGAATAGTAGCCAGTATGACCACATATTAGCAATGCTTATAAGTGGTCTTCTTAGATCCATCATAGGTTGGTAAGGCTTTAAGATTAGATTGAGGGCTTTCATGGAGATCTAAAAGTAAAAAGGGTACATTGCTATTCCAACCCTAGTAAATTCTTCCAGCTATAGTTTTTGGTTGGGGACTATTAGGTGACTATGTGGGAAATGCTTGCAGAGGGACATGAATTTGAACAGAAGGAGCTTTGATTGGATAATGAGATTTACCTACTATTTTACAAGATATTATGGCTAGTAATTCAGTAAATTACATAGGTTATTTGAACTTTTTGGATTTCAATCTCATCAACACATGATTTTGGATCTTATTCTTGGAGCTTGTTGTTTTAATTGAGTTACCAATCTTAGGTTATTTCAATAGTGGAGTCACGAGGTGAATGTGTATTATATGATTATGAGGTCAAGGTATTCACCATAATATTAAGTCATATAGGTATATAAGATAAATATTGAGCTTTTTGTACCATGGGGTGTACCAAAAAATCTTAATTTATGATCTACTCAGTGGTGATAAGTTCACCCTAAACTATAAAGTCAAGATTAGATGGTTAGGGATTTCTCCCTACCATCCTCTAGAGAAGACCCGTTTCTTGTTGCAAAACAAAATAAAAGAAGAATAAAGACAAAAATGAAGGGTTAGGAAGATAAGAGGGATAAATATGGATTAAAATATGGATAACAATTGGCTAACAACACTGCTACATCCTATGTAAAATACATTTTAACTAAACTACATATAGGGCCTAACAAACTAGTCACCAAGTAAAGTATCATTGAATGTAAATCAAACTTAGATCATGCCCTCCACTACTCCAATAGACATCAACTTCATAAAATATTTTATAGAAGAAAATAGAACCACACAATCAAATGCTATGCATCCCTAATATTCCAATAGCCTAGAGCGATAATCCAAACAACTTAGGCCTAACGGAATAGACCACCCATAAATATTTTATAGATATATCTAGTTACTACAAAGCATTCACATACAAAATAATTCAATGATATATTACTGGAAAAGGTCAAGCAATAAATTGATTCATTAAAATTATGGAGCAAAATTACATATAATACAATAGGCAAACACTCAAATTGTTGACTCTTAAACTGAAGTAAATTGTGCTATTTATAATTTGATACACTAGCCTAGCTAATGATTACAAATATGGACTATCATAGGCTTGATAATAGTAGGCACATCATGGCCCTACTTGGAGCTCATGCTTGATTAGAATACTTGGAAAGAGTGGACATCACTTTCTTGCTCTGTTTGAGCTAACTGTTTTGATCCAATATCGTTCACCACCTTCTATAACCACATGTCCTTAGTAGGTTAGATTTCCTTGAAAATTCTCAACATATACCACTATACGTTATTGTTGAACTAGTTGTAAGCATTGCAAACACATTTTATTATGATTAATAGTGGTGATTGATGCTATTGCAGGTTCCAGGAGACTAGTTGTCACTTTTCATCTAACCACTTCATTTTGGATAGCTAAGAAGTGTCTAGGTGGTCCTTACCTTCGAAACATATATCTTATAAAATATACCTATCCAAGAACCCTCCTCTTTTATTATTATCTATTGTGGGATCTTTCTTATTTATAGGATCTCAAGGACCTAACCAAATTGTTGGAGGCTTTTGCTGTTAGAATCAAAGACTCATGACCACTCACAATTTTTTGCCACTTGTGCTTCTAGCGAATCATGACCCTAGCCAGTAATGCTTAGATTTTGGATGAATAGAGACTTTATAGATTTATTCTAACATAACCCCTTTGAAAACCCACCAACCACTCTTGTTGAAGTAGCCAGACTTCCTTGCCTAGTCAAAATTTAGGTCTAGTGAGTTGCTTCTTAATTTATAGACAATAATGTGTAGTAATAATAAAGTCTACCAAAGATTCCTTGCAATCAATCAACACAATTTTATAAAATTGATAGTCCAGTAAAAATTTGCCAGGATTTATCTGTGTGGGAACTCTCATGGGCCCACATTTACTAATGTCTTCTCTCCTTGGCCCCTCAATTCATATTATGGATGGTGTTAAAATTGTAATATGATTCATGATCAAGGATAAAATTATATGATGTATTGGATAGACTTAGAGTATTTCATTATACAATTTATTAATTAATTGTAATTTTTTATTATGTAAACCCTATTGGCCATGATTAATATTGTTATATTGAAACCCTCTTTATAACTTGTAATTAACCTAATGACCCTTGTTACATCAGATTGAGTTAAATTTTATTATGTATTTAGGTATTTTGGTATTGTTATGAAGAACCCATGCCATTACTCATTTGATTATTGGAGTATTATATAATATTATCTACATAAATAGTGATTATTTATGGTGCCTATGGGTGTCCACCAAATCTCTCTCTTCTTTGTCCTTTTCACTTTTTGTATAAGATTTGAGTGGATGAATTGCTTTTGTTTGTTTTTGAAAAATATTATGAATTCCAACTATAAAATAAGTGAAAATGTGAAGAAATTTAACTAATGATAAGGGAGTTATGACCCTATAAAATTAGTTGTATAAAATGTTATATTTTCAAATTGTGATTTTTCCACAAAAAAGGAAAACTTGCATCTTTCATTAATTCAAGTAAATTGAGTTCCATTTGTAGCATTTTGGAGGCCATATTCAAATATATTTGTTATTTTTTTTGCTTTAATATTTCTTATAAATAATTTTTTTTTTAGACCACTTGCTTTCTTAAAGCCCTAGTTCAAGAAGACCTAATTTCCATTAGTTTTTTTTTAGAAATCCTGTAGTTGCTAGGAATAAATTTTGGAATATGTTGATGCTATAAAATGGTGGCTTTTGTTTAAATCTAAGAATTTTCATTGCAATTTTTGGATGTTAGAACTTGGAAGTTTCCTTAAAGGGGAAGGTTTTCATTGATGGATTAATTTTGTTATAGAAAAAAGCATATTTATTGGAAAAATGTGGAACAAGTGTTTTTTTTTAGATTGAAATATTACCAATGATAAAATGATAGCTAGTATGAAGGATACCATTCAAGATCATGACAAAAAAAAACAATGTTAAAGAGGAAAATAAGAATACTAATTTTATTCAAGTTAAAGATTCCATTTGACATGTTCATGTTTGGATGAAAAATAAAAGGTCATTTTCCCCATAAATTATATCAACAAGTATATTTACATCAATGTTACCATATTAATAAAATACAAGTTTAAGTAAATAATATAAAAATACAAAGTCAAGGATGAGGATTTCAATATGTCAAGGGTTTGAAACTCATTATAGGTAACTATGTTTTCCATTTTTGTTTCTATCATGTATATATAATATATGTAGGGTAATGTAAAAAAGTTCAAGATATGATTTGGTAGACTTAACCCCCTGCCCTACCTTATATTAGGTATTTCTAGTCATAAAGATCAAGGATCAAAGAAGAAGCATAAATAAGGTTTTGCAAATAATTAGATGAAGAGTTCAAGAAAAGAAATAAATAGAAGCATACTAAAGAATGTGAAGAAAGGAATAAAAAGGACATGAGAAAGAATCAAAAGCATGAGCCACATTAATGAGTTGAGAATATGTTTTTTACATAATGTGTCATGTATTGTTATATTGCATTGTGTTAGAATAAGTGATATAATAAACACTATACATTACAAGGGGTATTTTTTATGGTTATATGGTTGAAAACTAGTTAGGTGGTTGAGGAGGTATGGCAATGCCAACAACCTACCATTTCCCACTTTATATTTATATATATCCATTTATTTTTGTCAAGATGTATGGTCTATCAGGGCACATCATTGTCTCTATGTATGACCAAACCATGATATATTATAGATTATTAGAAACTGGAGGGTACATTATATATTTTTAAACAAGTTATGTGTGGCTTCTATATCTATCTATATAGTGCTACTAACAATAATTTTAAAAATAATTCCATTATGATTTTGGTATTAGAAATAAATAAAAGAAAACCTATAAGATACTTCTAGTCATGACGATTAATGATAAAAAAAGCACAAAGAAGGGTTTGCAAAAGAATAGAATAAAAAACCAAGAGTAGAATCAGATGAAAAGTTCAAGCAAAGAACTAAATATAAACATAATGAATAATATGAAGAAATGGACAAAATGAACATGAGGAATATCCAAATAATGAGCTACATAAATGAGTCATGAATATGAGTTGTACATAATGTGTTTATATTTTGTTATACTACATTATATTAGAATAAGTGATGTAATAAATACTATATGTTGTAAGGGTTTTTCTAGAGTTTGATAGATGAAAACTAGTTATGTGCTTGAGTAGGTATGACAATGCCAACCACCTACCCTTTACCACTATATATATCCATTTTATTTTGTTGAGGTGTATGATCTATAGGTAATGATCAGGGCACATCATTGTCTCTCTACTTGACTAAAACCATGATATATTATAGATTATAGAATATGGAGGGTATATATTATATGTAAAAAATATTTCCATGATGATTTGATAGATTTAACCAAAAAGAAAAAAACCCTATAAGATATTTTTGATGGCTTTTTAAGCCTTAATATTAAGATAAAAATCACAAGATAAATTCCATAGGATCAAATATTAGATAGCCATAAAATAGTAATATCAAGATAATTATGTAAGTAGGATAATATAAGCAAATTAATATGTAAATGGAGATTTATAATATATCAACTAACATTAATTAATAAACGACGATATGAATGTAATAGCCTGAATCATACATGTATAAATCATGTAGCACATCTTACAATATTAATTTCTCAAAATGTATGTAATATTTATTACTCCTCTTTCTATTATAAATAAAGCACTTTACTCTCTACACTTGATAATTATATGACTTATTGAATGCATCTAATAATTATCTATGAAGGTCTATATAGGTATAGTAGAATAAATATTTGGATACTTTACTATTTATTTCCATATGCCAAGTCTCATGACTCTTGGCTTCTCTACTTGACACTTGCATACACATGACTTTGTCTTGTACGCATACCTAGACATGAATCTTCACTTGGCATACTCTAATATAAGGACACCTGTGCACACTTACATATAAGATACTTGTGCACATAAACTCACATTACACTTGCACACTTACTCACATGACACTTGTGCATTTCTTGCACATACACACTTACATAACACTTGTGCATTTCCTGCACATTACAACATTACATAAAATATTACTCACACTCTAAACTAAGACTCAACCCTAATCTAATATTTACAATACATACCATGAAGGTACCATGGGGGTACATTACCATGTACCAAATTGTTGGAATATATTACATTATTTGGTACATGCCAATGTACCACCTTGGGTACATATTTAGATTAGGAGTTTGTCTTAGATTAGGATTTGAGTGCAACGTGATAAATACACAAGTGTTAGAATGTGCAAAGTACTTGATGATGTAAATGTGCATGTAGTACACATGTCCATGAGTCATGGAATAGGAAGAGGAAGAATCATAGATAGGTGAAAGGTCAAGAGACATATCTCTTTTTATATAGGAATTTGATAGAGTGATAAGAGAGAGCCAACATATAGAATTATAGAGAATAGAGATCAAAATAGAAAGTAGATACAATGTAGAGCATGTATGAACAATGGAGTGTTTGAGACCTCCATTATACAACATTGTAATACTTTTGTGAGATTTCATTAATGGTAATTTTATGAGTTATTTTAGTTCCTCATTAGTTTTTCCTACATATTATATTACCATTATCATATACTTAATATCACTTTCTCATTTTAGTTCTTGTGGTTGTATTTCATTTAATATATAGCATAAAAAGCTAACAGTGGTATCATAGAGGTAGATTGATAGGAAATAGAGAAAGACATAAGAGATATTGAGAGGAGATAGAGAGAATTCATTTCTAAAAGTTTTAGAAATTTTGGAATTGCTATTTTTCTAGAGTCTTTCCATAGAGTTACAAAAAAACTTGTGAAGACTAGGACTCAACATAGATCTATTTCCACTAGATTGAAGGATAACTAGTGATTTTTATTGATTTATAGATATCTAAATATTTGATAGAGAAACTTCCTATCTATAAATATTTGATTTATAGATATCTTAAGTTTTTTTTGTTGCAAAAAATTAATTCTCAGAAGTTGAGAAACTTCCTATAATGGATAGAGAAGATTTTCATATTTGATTTCCTAAAAGTCTATGTGCTTTCCTCGTGCAGGGATTAGTTTTTTGTTGCAGAAAAAATAGATTGGAAAAAGAGGAGACCCAAGGAAAAGAGTCCCATAGAAGATTGGAGATTAAGGAGACCTAAGAAGGAGGTTCTCATAGAATATTGAAAACTGCAAATTGAATATTGAAGAAAATAGAAAGCAAATCTAAAAGGAGGAGATCCAAGAAAGAGGTCCCATTGAAGAACTTCTAGATTTGGAAGAGAGAATATAGAGAAGGAATAATAAAAGTCCTATTAAATATTTGAGAAGCTATAAAATTGGAAGACCTAAAAGAGGTCTCAAGTTTATTTGAAGGGAGAAATAAGAATAGGTGAGAGAAGTCATACTAAAAAGTTAAAGAAGTAGCCATTGGAGTAGATTTGAATAAATCTCAAGGGAGAATATTGCAAGAAGGAGTAGCTCCTAAAAAGAAGAATTTGGGACAATTGTTGCCATCCGACAACAAGCCCAAAAGTAAAAAGGATTTTTTAATAAGTTTACCAAATTATGGAAAGGATTCTAGAAGACCTCAATACATTCATATTATTGAGAAGAAGGCTAGGAAATAGGCCAAGTTTGAAGTTAGAATTCGACAAGGAGAAAGGATCTAGAAGAGTCCACCAGATTAGAGAGGTTTGATGACTGGCATTAAAATTTTGATTATTGATTTCATAGTAGAAATTGAAGAGCCACAAGACAACAAATTGAAGATGAAATAAAGTTACATTTTGGAGAATATTAGGGTATATTTTGTAGTGCCCTAGAACAAAAAATTGGAGGAATTGGATACATAAGAAGCTGAAAACTATAGAGTTTTAGGACAACAAGAGGATAACATACTGGGCAACATTGATAGCTGTAAATTTCAGAATTTGAGATAAAAAAGTTGGAGTAGAATTGGATCCACAAAAATTAGATTTTGAGATAGAAAATTAAAGTCTAAAAGACAAAAAATTGGAGCAACAAAGCACAAGGAATTGGAGCTGCAAAATTTACAAATCCGAGATAGAATATAGGTGAACCAAATTACCAAGAATTATTGCTACAAAGAAGGCAAAAATAAGGTTTGAAAATTGGTGTTATTAAAGTTTTCATCCAAGAATTCTTTAAGTTTCTTGAAAACACCATATTAAAGTTATTAAAGGTTGCATAAAGGATTTTAAGTTAAAGGTCTTCAAGTCAAGAAAGGAGGTAGCATTAACATCTTGAAACCTAAAAAATACATCAACACAAAAATAGAGTTAAAAGTTACTTGAAAGGAGTAATAAGAAGAAGTAGATAGTTCTTAATACATGTTATCTCTGAGAGCTACCAAAGTGCAATATTATTAAGCAAGGTAAGGAAGAATAGTGTACAAGAACAAGTCTAAGTTGGAGTATCCAAAGACACCATTAAGTATAGGTGAAAGCAACAACAAGTATTGGTGAAGAGGAGCTATGAGAGGAGTAGTAAATCCACCAAGATAAAGAGGAGGTGTCACCATATTAGAACAAAAAGGGCCTTTCAATAAAGACAAGAATGCAAACTACAAAAGGAGACTCAAAAGGTCTCAAAAATATTAGTTTAAAATAGATTCATTTTTTGTTTATAAAAGAACCATATTTATATTTTCTAATGTAGAAAAAAAATACAAGAGTTGAAGTGTCTAAAGATACCAAAGAGGCACAAAAATTTGCAGCCTTTAGTGGTAGGATACAAAGTGAAAAAGGAGAAGCCACAAAGTGAAGAAGAAAGAGTGAATAAGGGCTCAAAGATAACATATTCAAGGTGTCTAAAGACACCGAATATGGTGCTAAAAATCCAAGAATGTAGTGCCCATGTTGGATCAAAAACTAAAAAAATAGAAAGAATACAAATATAAAATAAGGATAGAGCTAAAGCAAGGAAAAAAAGGTACAAGTAGTAAGAAAGTAATAAGGTTTTACCCAAGCAAATGATGCTTGAAAATTTGCTAGAATAACAATGAAACAATCACCAAGGAAAGAAGAGTTGAAGCGCCACTAGACGAGGAGTCATAATCACTGAAGAGGAGAATCCATTGAAGGAGAAGAGGCACCATCACATTTTGGAAATCAATAAGCACTCAATAGTTGCAAAAGGAAGACCAAACAACTTGCAAAGAGTTGGCAAAGAATGTTAAGAAAAATAAAGGAATGTTGAGCACCAAATAAATGTTACATGCAAGATAAGAGTGGAGCCACTACTTGTCACGATGGTTAAAAAATACCATATGCCACTTGGCACAAAAGAGATGAGTGTCAAAAATATTTAATAACACCTCAAACGAGTGCTCATCAAGAAAGGAGGGAATACATTATCAAATAACATCTACACTATCCAAGATTGGAATAACACCTACATGCTATAAAGTAACACCCGCACCACCTAATATGTTAGAAAATAGAATACTTTATTGATTATTCCATGAGATAAACTATGCATAAATAGCAAAGATGATCTTCAGTGAGCCGTTGGATTACAACAACCTAATAGATATGATCTAATTATAACTAGGAGTTTATCAATCTCAACAAGAGTGATAACTCAAACATAATATACTAGTAGAACTTAAAAGATACTCTAACATAATAGAGAATAGCAACAAGAAGTAATGTACAAAGTTTACATTGAATACCATGTGGTATGCAAGGCAAAGGATATAATCAAGTATTAAAAGCCCAAATCATAAGATAGCATGCATACTAAGCATTCAAGTTAGAGAACATTGAAGAAGCATAAGAAGGATAGTCAAAAGTGGAAGAGACCACCACAAAAGGAGGAACAATAAATACAATGGAAGAATATTTCTAAACCTTAAATATTGAGAAGAGAACAATGCCCAAATTAGCATGCAAATTGAAGTCAAAGGAGAAGCCAATCAATACATAGTGCCTCACCTCTAAGAAGGTATATTAACATCCAATTATTATTTGCATTCCATTAAGTTTAAGGCGGCATAAGGTTTATTAGTTCTAAGGTTAAGTTTAGTTATTTGAATGCATGGAGATATAAGCAAATAAATTGGTAAATTGTAACCTTAGATGATTTATTGATTGATTAGAAAATCTATTGAAGTAAGAAGAATTTAACTTGAGATCCTTTTTAAGAATTACATTAGTTAAAGTTTAAGTATTGAAATATTTGCAAATAATTCAACTAGGAGGAATAAGGTTTTCTACATTGAATTTGAAACATTAAATTTACAAATATTATTTATTTTCTATATTATTAATTAGGGAGATATAACGAGTTCAACACCAAATTATATATCTTGAAATTTAGAAACCATATCATTGAGAATTAAAGGATATAGAAAGCAAAACATAAAGTATTTAAAAGTTGGAAAACTAAATTGGAATTATTCTCTTGCTCAAATTTATGAGACAAAAATAATCCAACTCTAAAGTTTTAAAGATAGAAAATTTCATCAATTGAAAGTGCATTAAAATTATATTTAGCTTTCTATTCACAAATAGGGAGATATAAAGTAAAAAATAGTAATTGAACATTAGAGATATAAAAGGGATTCAACTCAAAGGAAATCTAAAGAAAGCCAAGCACTTTATCAAGACCATAGTACATTCAAAACACTTGGGAGATACAAAGTATTCTATAAAATTTAAGAATTGGAAAGATCTTATCATATACTCAAAACTAGGGAGTCATAAGGTAGTCAACCTCAAAGGTTTAAAGTTTTTAATTGTTCTTTTTAAATCAAAGAGTTACAAGAAATATTACTTTAAAAGAAACTATAGAAAAACTTATTAAGTATATATTATTCAAGGAATCAAAATGGTTCAAAGACATACTTGATTCTAGAAATGATAATAGGAAAGATGCAATTAGAAGAGAAGAACCAATATGGCATAGAAATTTTTTTGAGAACTCACAAGCTAATAGGTTGGCAAAAGTAGATTCTATAGAAACATATTCCAATGACATGACAAAAGGAATTGATGACAACTATATTAATGGAGATATTGGAAATAAAATAAAAAACCATACTCAAAAGGTAGAAAAGAATATTTATTAGAAAGACATCCTACAAATCTATGGAAGAAGTAAAGAGATGGTAGCTTCAGTTGTACACAAATTTTTTTATAATTTTATTAAGAAAATGGATGAACTTGAATTCCAAAAGACAAGTACCAAAGGAGTAGGTATATCTTCACAATGTACTTATCACAACAAGATAGGTCATGAGAAAGCAAACTGTTGGAATTTCTATCCATGTAAATATTGTGGAGGAAAGTGTCACTCATATTTCTTCTATTACTATAAATATAAGTACTATAGAATATTTGAAGAAATATTGATATTCATATTAGATTATCTTTTTCAAGTTCTAATTTTTGAAGCATCTACTAATATTGAGTTCAAGTTTAAAGTTTTTGAAGAACAAGAAGAAAGGTCATTCAATTAGCAAAAGAAAAGAAAATAGAACAATTTTGATTTACTTAGAACTTGCAAGATAATGATATCCCTTGTTCATAAAAGACACTTGAATAAATTCAAGAACAAGGATATCATCAACCACTTTGAAATACATACAAGTAGTGGAATGAAGAAGACAAGAAAATACAATATGAGCTCTAAAAAATAAAATGAAGACTAAACCAAAAGAAGAAGAACCTGATCAAGCTGAAGAACATTTGAAAGATGAAGATCCATATTGAAGACTAAAGTCTTTAATAACCAAATAATGTAATACAGGGGGTGTTGGAATATATTACATTATTTGGTACATGCCAATGTACCACCTTGGGTACATCTTTAGATTAGGATTTGAGTATTTACTTTATGCAATGTAATAAATGCATAAGTGTTAGAATGTGCAAAGTACTTGATGATGTAAATGTGCATGTAGTCCACATGTACATGAGTCATATAATAGGAAGATGAAAATTCATAGGTAGGTGAAAGGCCAAGAGACATATCTCTTTATATATAGGCCTTTGATAGAGTGATAAGAGAGAGTGAGCATATAGAATTGTAGAGAATAGAGATCAAAAGAGAGTAGATACATTGTAGAGCATGTATGAACAATGAAGTGTTTAAGACTTCCATTATACAACATTGTACTATTTTTGTGATATCTCATTAATAGTAGTTTTATGAGTTATTATAGAAGTTCCTCATTAGTTTTTCCAGCATATTATATTGCTATTATCATATAGTTAATATTGCTTGCTCATTTTAGTTCTTGTGGTTGCATTTTATTTAATATATAGCATCAAAAGATAACACAAATAATGTAACATACTTCAAAACCCCCCTGTATTACATTATTTGGATATTGAAGACTTTAGTATTCAATCATAGTCTTTGTCTTCAAGTGATTTTGGAATGTTCACCAATTTTTACTTGATTTTTCTTCTAAATATTTTTTGAAGAAATTCATACCTTTCTTGTGCTCATCTCTAAATTTTGAGAAATATTTATGAGGAAATCCATTAAGGTATTTTCTTGTCATTGTGTATATCCATTCAAAAATATGATTTTATTTGTACCAACAATGTTTTTGAGAATGATTGGTACCTCCACAAATTTTACAACAATGAAGATTCCAACATCTTTCTATCTTGTGTCCATGCCTGCCACAATGTTCACATTTGTTTTCTGAATGTTTGAAGTCTATATTACAATGTTCTTTGTTACATACACTATCTTCACACACTTTGTCTTCATGAATTATGTTAGAATCATATGCAACATCTACTCTTGAATCAAGTTCTTCTATCTTCATTATGAATTCCAAGTCAGAAGTATCATAACTTACATATTACTTTTATTGAAGATCATTAGTATCACAACATGCATTTGTTGTCATAGTTCTTAAGTCATTTGTATCATAACAAACATATTTCATCATGGGATTTAATATATTTGTTGTCATAATTTTAAGATTATTTACTTCATTTGTAATATCACTAAGCTTATTTTTCAAATCTTTGATCATTTCTTCTTGTCTTCTATTCTTATCCTTGAGGATGTCATTATAGAGTAATGCCATATATGTTAGATTTTGAATATATATGTAGTGGGAGAGATCTAACATAGGTCCTAATAAGATGCAAAAAATATGAAAGAAAGTAATTCTGCAATATGATTGAAATATACTATAAATAGAAATGATGAAAATACAATGCAATATGGAGGTAATGGTCACTCCATCAATACAAGCTAAAGAGCTACATTGTACTCCATATAGGAGTTCTACTACTATCTACTACTCTCTACTACAATGCACTTGATATGTGATATGTCTCTATGAGGCTCTTTATATAGGAAGATAGATTCCTTGGCCAACACTCTACCTAGCTATACAAGGGGACACCTTGCACATTGCCACTTGTACATTTATTACATTGCTTGAAGTAACTAGCTAACTTCTCTCTAAAGTAATATACTACTCTAACTATGTACCAAAGGTGGTACATTTACATGACCCAAATGATACAATATACTCTAACTCTAACACCCCCCTGTTATTTGGGTATTGAATATTTCAATATTCAATATGGATCTTCTTCTTGAGAATGGTATTCAGCTTGATCAGATACACTGTGTGCCTTCTTAAATTGGTTCTTCTTCTTCTTTATTGGAGTCAAAACTAGAACTTGTATTCTCGTCCATGCTTACTGTAATCTGATAAAAAAAGTAGTTAGTGTCTTCATATGATGCAAAGAGATCTATAGCTGAGGGTTCTTTAGTATTTATGATTTCTTTGCTATTCATGTCTTCTTTGCTAAGATCTCTTTTAACATATATTTTCTTCCTTTTTATCCTTCTTCTCCTACGATTTTGCATTGATACTAGTGGAATTTTTGCTTCATGAAGAGTTATTCTATCATCACAATATTATTTATTTGTATTGCTAGCTTGATTCATGTGTTGAGTGAGTACAGACACAATTAATGATAGGTAAATAATAAAACACTCCTCGGATGTGAATATAACTATATTTTGTGAATTTTACCATGCCCTGAAGAGGTTTTCATGAAGATAACCAATTAATGCTTCAAAGCTACCCTCTTTTGCTTCTTTAAGAAATAAGGAGAATCTCTCCCTATTGATAGTTGATAGATTCTCATATCCTTCAAGGGTATATATCAAGTTTTGAGAATATAATTCCATTTCAATGAAATAATTCTTTATTAATAAAGTCATTTCTTATTATTTCATTCATATTCCTTCTTGATAGATTTTGAGATAGAGTTTTTTGTTAATCCTTAGAATTGTAAACATAAATTTGATAGTAGTCCTTTGAATACTCTGAATTGAATCTTTTAAGTAGTCTACCTTATGACTCCCTAGTTTAGAGTATATGAACTTGTTCTAATAAGACCTTTTGTAGCTTAGGTTTTGTAGGCTTCCTTATATCTCCCTAGTTAAGAGATAAAATTCTTATAGAATTTAAGTTTTGTAGAGACCTTATGACTCCCAAATGGATTGGGTACTTGATAAATTTTGAATGAATGCTATTATTATCAAGTTTTGTAGAATGCTTTATGTCTCCCTAGTGATTTTGAATATGTTCTATGAGTGATAAAGTGCTTTTTGTGAATAGTAGTTCAATTTTAGGTTGATTTTTTAAAGTTTTATGAATACCAAAATCAAATTTTGTTATTCCTTATTTATCCTATTGAACTAAGAACTTTCTAATTTGATGAGGTTCTAATGGTTGGATTGCTTTTACCCCTTTAATGTAGTTTTGAGACAAGAATATCAATTAATTTTCAACTCTTGATAATTCTTAATTAACCTCTTTTTATAGATTTTAATATTTGATATTTAATGTTTCTAAATTCCAATATCCTACTTTGGTGTAGTATTCCTTATAACTCCCTAATTTAGAATATAAAAAAACAATAATATTTGCAATAATGGAATTTTTATTTTCGAGGTAGAAATCATTATTTCTTCTAAGTTTAATTTGCAAATATTAAGCTATAAATTTCCTTTAGTTTTGCTTTCAAATATGGTTTATTTCCCTATAGTTTTCAAAATTATATTATACCCATATAAATCCTATTAATAAAAATAAATTAGAATAAGGTAAATTATTACCTTTGTAATGTTGCAAACCCAAAATATTCAACATTGAGTTCGGTCGTAGATGATAAGCTTTATGTACTTTCTTTGGGTGCTATTGCCAATGGAATGCTTTGATTATTCCTTGGATTTAATGCTTGGATGCTGGCACCTCAATTTTGGAGTCTTTGACCTCCCTTGACTAGAGACTTTAATGCTCTTCACATTTCTTCCATGCTGCAACTCTGGCTGCTACAAATGTGCTATGAATGCTGTTATGAATTTGACTATGAATGCTATTATGAATTCAGCTATGAATGCTATTATGAATTCATCTATAAATTATGAATTAATTGGTCTTTGACACCTTTAAATAGAAGAGAAATCTTGAAATATGTGACAAGTGTTATGACGATTATCTTTGAGCGCTTGAGGGATGAAAAGATGCTTATTACCACTTGTAATTTTTTTTAGGGTAAAGGATGAGCATTACAGTCTTGGATGAGTGCTCATTCTTTTTGATGACATGTGTCTTATTCCTTCTAACACACCAACCTTCTTCCTTGTAATGTTTTCTTGGTCAAAATTACAACGAATGTGCACTCGTGTGGGAAATGTTAGGATTATCTTCTAGGTGATAAGTGTTATCTTCCCTTTGTGCATGAGCTTTCTACGTAACACCTATTCAATGTATCTTTGTAATACTATTATTAAACAACACAACAAACTCTTTCTTTATTCGATGGTTCTTGGTACGAGGTGGTTCCAGCTAGAGTGGAGAGCAATGCATTTGGAGACTCGAAGCTACGATTTGAGAAATGATCTTGAAGGCTTTAAGCAATGCTATGGTGGAGTTTGAAATACTCCAATGATGCTCCTTGGATGTACATCTAGTGTAATATTTTGTGCTTTGTTTCCATTTTGTTTTTCAACCTATTATGAAATCCCTTTTGTAGATAGTATTTCCCTTGAATATAATACTTCTCTTTTCTTTGTATTGTGCTTTGTTTGCTTGTAGGTTTGGCTGTCCAAATCATAGAAGATATGAGGATTTTGAGAAACTCTTCTACCTTTCTTGGATAATGCTCTTTACACGACCACTTTGAGCTGTTTCACCCTGAGAAGAATGTGCCTTTGAGGCACTTTTAATTTTATCCTTTTTCCTATGTAGGACAAATTAGTTTGGTGCAAGATAATCTAAATAAACTTGTAAATAGAATACCTTATTTTTGTACCTCCTTTTGCACTCTATTAGGCTCGTTTTAATGGTGAATTTCTTATAGGCAAGGGATAATTTTATGTTGTCTCTTTTGCTAGACAACTCTCTCCTTTGCTTGGTTACTTTGGTAATAAACCCAAGCTAATAACCATGTTTTTATGTAGAAGTAATTTTTGCACTATAATTTCTCTGGGAATAGCCTTTAGTGCACTTTGAATCTAAGACTCACCAAGTCTCAATTAAAGCTTCTTTTGCTAATTTGATAGTGGATTTCTTCTTCACTTCCTTGGAGGAATCTGATCTGATTTTTGATGGTTTCTTTGAGCCACAAAATACTATAGGTTCTATGCACCAAATAGTGTCTCTAGACACTTTGATAATCTATTGGTTTTTGTGTCCTTGATCTTTAACAATCAACAAACACAAACTAATCCTTTTGAGAGTAACTAGTTAAATATTAACTAGAGTAGTGCTAATGGATTAATAATGCACTTTAATGGTAATAATAATCTCTCATTATTACTCCAATAAACTCTCAAAATATTTTTTAAATGCACTTAATAATATTTTGAAACTTTTAATGAATATTCTGCAATTTTTCACTACAATCAATATTGTAGGATGTAGTCTTCTTGCTTTATAAAAATATAATACGTAGATGATAATTTTATTTATTTCAAAAATATATAACTCCTATTAAATGTGCAAATATATCCTAAAATGAATTCTTATTTTTGCACTTTATTGAAGACTATAATATGGGTTCTTCTTATTGCAAATTTTAATCCAAATATAGTGCTTAATAGAATTTGATAATGAACCCTAATTTGAAGCTCAACTAATTGCATCCTAGTTGCTTACATTTAATGGCTTCTAAAGTATATGTATATTTTAGTGTTTGATTCACCAAGTTGTTGCCTTTTGGTGGATGAATTCATAGCTTCTTGTTGACTATCTTGAACAACTTCTTGCTTCACCAAACTGTGGTCTTGAGCTTTCTATCTCGAGCCTAGGGTTTTGTGGCTTGATCCTTCTAGTGATCTTCTATTTTCTACTGTAGATTTAGAGAACTCTTTTATTTGAACTGTACCTTCTTACTATGAGAGGCAATATTCAAATCTCTCATATTTGGTAGGCTTCTTCTGTCTAAATCCTCCTTCAATATTCTTGTTGAATTCTAACTTCAAACAAGATATTCTTCTTCTCAAGATTTTGAATATCTTGAGGTCTTCACTGGATTCTTCTTCTAGGATTTGACACTCCTTACCAAATTCTTCTTCTAGGATTTGGCACTCCTTACCAAATTATTCTTCTCTTGGTCTTTTTTTTGGATGGCGATAATTGTCCCAAGTTCTTCACTATCAAGAGCTTTATCCTTGGTAGTGGATTTCTCCAACGAGTTCTACTAGGAACTCTTTTTATGATGCTTCCATGAGCTCTGCAACAGAGCTCTCCAAGCCTTCTTATTTTTCCTCCTTGAGACCTCTCTAAGGTATTTTATGTTGCAGCTTCTCTGGTCTTCCAACTGAGACATTTTATTCAATCTTCTACTTTTGGAAGTTTTGGTGATGATATCTTCTAGGATATCTAAAATTTGCTACTTTTTTGATCAAGAATAGGGCTTTATTAGTCCCTTTCTATCTCTTCCAAGATTGGAAGGTTTTCCAATGAGATCTACTTCAAATATCTTCAGCTTCTTTTGAAATAAGTCTTTAATTAGTAAAGGATATCACCAATCTCCTATTTCATGGAATATTCTATGGAGTCTTCTTTAGTAACTCTTCTTTGGATTCTTCTTCTAAATAAGGAATTCTTATTCTAAATCAGGAATGTTTCTCTAAATTCTTCTTCAAGAACTCTTCTTTGGAGTCTTTCTTTTGAATCAGGAATGATTCTCTAAAGTTTTCTTCAAAATTAAGGCTTCTGCGACCTTCTCTACTTCTATGCTCTATAGGTATTGATATTGAATGGAGATCACAAATATCCTATCTCATTATTTGTTGGACATTTTGAGGAGTTTTGTTGTCATTGATGTCAAAAGCATTTTTGTGCTATGTTCGTCATCTTTGAGGACATTAAGTGTTTCTTCCAAAAGCAAGAAGGTCTTGAAAAGCAATAGGTTATAATATTTATTTTTAAATATTATATACCCAGGAGGGCTCAAAGGATGAAGACCCAAGGAAGGAGAAGCAAGTTCAAATTAAATAATAATATTTTATTATTATTATTTTGGGCCAAAAATCAAGCTGAAGAAGATCAAGGACCAAGTTGAAAAAGACCCACAAGCAGATTTAATTTAAATTAAAATATTTTAATCTTTGATTAAAATTTTAATTTAAATAATGATGGGTGCTAAGGTTTAATTTAAATATTTATTTAATATTTAAAATTAATTTTAATATTTGAATTCGAATGCTCATCGACGTTGGAATATGCTATGGTTTGCATATAAATAATGCCAAGGTTTGGCATTTGAAAATTATCCCATGCGAATGATTTTTTGGCTCGTGCAAAGGAGAGAAAAGCTTGTGCATTTTTGCATGTGTGTTGAGCGCAGAAGAGGACAATAGTTCGTGGCCTCCGAAATTCACTCGAAGCCCCTCGTAGCTGAGTTGGTAGCCAAAGGCTGCGTTAGAAGCATTTGGGAACGCCAGGTGTGGGTTCAAACCTCGTGCACTCCATTTTTGTCGAAGGGAAGATCGTGTTGTGTTTGCACCATTCAAGGAGGAGGAAATCAAAGGTGCATTCATACCTTTTGGTTCTTGTGGAACCACGTAGCCTAGTTGGTGGGCACGAGCACTGTGAAAGTGCTTGGGGGAGAGCCATCGATGGCTCAAATCCCGCCAAGGCCTTTTGGACAACATTAACAAAGGTATGCGCATTATTTGGGTTGACTTGGCTTGCAAAAAATAAAAGAGGGAAAAATATTTTTGTTTTCCAAAGGTTTATTTTAATTAAGGTTTTTGCATAATTAATTTGGATTATAAGTTGTTGAAGGGAGTTAAAAGGGGTTTGCAAAACTTTAATTTTTGTGCTAAGTTTTTGAGTGATTAAGGAGTGATAAGGTAGTAAGGAAAGTTATTATTTTTGTGTTGTGAATTATTTGAAGGAGATTTTGTCATCTAAACCCTTGAGATTGGCAAAGAGTTTGATCTTGTTAAAACAAGTTTTTAAGGGCACTTCTTCATCAAACAAAAAGGTATGGGCACATCTTTCTTGTGAGTGATTGTTGGATGTTGTGAATGCTAAGTTGGAGTGAAAAGGATTGTTTGGTAAGCATTGTTGAGTTTGGTTTTGTATTAATGCTTCAAGGTTTTTTCTGGAATAAAGGTTGAAGATAGAAACCTTGTTTGATAAGCATTGTTGGAAATATTGGTTGAACCTTTATATGCATGATTAGGGTTTGTGCAAGAACATGAGTATCATTGTTATGTGAAGTTGTGAACTATCTTGAACTAGGGTTTGTGAAAGAACATGAGTATCATTGTTATGTGAAGTTGTGAACTATCTTGAATTAGGGTTTGCAAGATCATGAGTATCATTGTTATGTGAGATTGGTTAATAAGCATTGTTGGAAATATTTGAGTGAGTGTTCATATGCTTGGACTAGGGTTTGTAAGCAAGGAGTATTTCATTGAGTGATTGATTGAGTGGAGTTGATTGAGCCTAGTCAAGTGGAAGTGTTGAAGTGATAGTTCTAGTTCTGTGAAACAAATTGTTCTATATTCTAATTTGATTTGAGAAAGAGATTGAAAGTGATTGAGCATTGTGATGAGTGTGAAGCATATTGAGTCTCTAACAATTCTCTATATGTTTTTGTGAGATTGGACAAGTTCTAGTGAGGACTTGTTGAGCAGATTTGAGGTAAGTCTTGTTGAAGACTTGTTGAGAAGATTGGACAAGTTCTAGTGAGGACTTGTGGAGCAGAGTTGAGGTAAGTCTTGGTGAAGACTTGTGGATAGATTAGTGTGAGATTTTGTGGAAGCTTACAATGCAGATTTGAGATAAGTCTTTGAGAAGACTTGTGAGCAGAGTTGATTGATTGATTTGTTCAAACCTTGAGTTAAGATTTGGGGCAGATCTAGCAGAGTTGATTTGTGATTAAGTCAAGCTTTGTGTTAAGGCTTGAGGATAGAGATTGAGAGATTTGTGGAAATTAAGAGAAAGTAAAGTAGCAAGATAGAGATTTGAGGAAAATGAAATTATGCTAGACCAAAGGACTATGTTTAGGTGCATATTTGAGGAAACAAATTGAGATATTTGTGCTAGATCGAAGGACTATGTTTAGTCTAGATTTGAGGATAGGAGATTGAACAAAGTAGATTTGAGGATAGAGATTGAGCAGATTTGTGCTAGATCAAGGACTATGTTTAGTGTAGATTTGAGATAGAGCTGAGAGCAATCTTTGGAGGTGATAGAGTATAGAGGATGATAGTCTCTAGTGGATAGAGGTCCATTAGCCAGGGTAGTGAGGATAGGTCTTCTGAGTGAGGACAAGAGTCTTCAGTGGATAGAGATCCATAAGCCAGTGTAGTGGAGGCAGTAGTTCTTCTAGAAGATCACTAGCTAGAGCTAAGGAGAAAGAGTTCTCCTATGGATAGAGATCCATAAACTTGATTAGGGGATTGGTGTCTCCTTTGGACAGAGGTCCATAAACATTGTAATAGGGAAAGGATTCCCAAGAGATTTGTTGAGAAAATTTTAGTGAAATATTTTCTCCGTGGAGTAGCCCACATTGGGTGAACCATGTTAAATTGGTGTCTCTATTGTGTGTGGTGATTTGTGCATTGCTTTGATTACTATTGTTGATATTGCTATTGATACATTGCATAATATTGATTGGGAAAGAAAAGTAAAAAGTGGTCTTATATTGTTCACCCCCCTCTCAGTATAAGCTTGTGTTCTTCAATTGGTATCAGAGTGGGTTCCTTCGAAAGAGTTTAACAACTTGAAGGAAAAGCCTACAAGAACACAGATGGATTCTTAGAGTGGATCCTCAAGAAATTCAACACCATTGTTCGATGGGAACAATTATACACTATGGAGCACAAGGATGAAGTTTCATTTAATGGCACTTGGAAATGAAGTATGGGAAGTAGTTGAAAATGGATACACACCACCAAAAACTCCACCTACAGATAAATATGGTAAGCTTCTACATCATTATAATTCAAGAGCAATGAATGCAATTCAAAAGGGCTTACGTGAAATAGAGTTTATAAATATTATGCATTGCAAATCAGCAAAGGATATTTGGGATAAGTTGCAAGGCATATATGAAGGAGATAAAAAGGTCAAAAGGGTAAAGTTGCAAAATTTCAAGAGAGCATTTGAAGACCTAAAAATGAAGGATGAAGAAAATATTATGGGATATCTACTTCATGTGGATGAGGTTGTTAGCTCCATGCAAGGACTTGGGCTTGAAGTTTTAGAACCTGATGTGTGTGATAAGATTCTAAGGTCACTCCCAAAAAGGTTTAGTGAAAATATTTCAGCTATAGAAGAGTCAAAAGATATTGATCATTTGACAAGAGATGAATTACATGGCATTCTCACAGCATTTGAGATAAGAATAAAAGAGGAACCTATTCCCCAGAAAGAAGCAACATTTAAAGCCACTAAGAAGACTAAGGGTAAGAAGTCAGATTCAAGCAATGAGTTATCCAGTGATGAAGAAGCCAATTATGGTAGAAGGAACAAGGACTCAAGAAAATATAAAGGTACAAAATTAGTTAGATGTTTTAAATGTGGAAAATATGGTCACTATGCATCTGATTGTCCAAAAGCTAGAAATAGCAGTGGTGATGAGAAACAAGATCATAAGAACAGGGATGCAGAAAGGCACAAGTACCAAAAGAAAAATAAGGATGGACAAGGTACACAAGGGAAGAAGTTTTTCCAAAGGCACAAGAAGAGTTTCTATGCAGATAAGGCAAGTAAGTACTCAACTGATAGTGATGATGGTTCCTCAGATAATGATAGAGATGAAGTTCTATTTCTGGCAAAATAAAAAGAAGTGGTTAGGAAAAGAACACCAATAATCCTCAAATGTTTTAGATGTGGTAACTTTGGTCATCTTGAGGATAGTTGTACAAAGAGTGGTTTCAGTTTCAGTGATGATGAATATGAAGATACACTTGAAGGACCAGAAGAGAATCTTCTTATGGCACTAGAAGAAGAAGGAGGTGATCCTAAAGAAGACAAGTCAGAAAAGAATGAAGATGTTTTCAAAGGTAAACAAATAGAGGAAGAATCAGAGAAGGGAGAAGTTGATCTTGAGGGAGAGCTTATTCATGCTCTTGATGCATTAAAGAAGGTAAGAAAGCAAAACTCCCAACTTAAGCTTCAGTTTCAAGAATGTGATGAAGAGAAAGGAAAGCTTATAGAGGATCTAAATAAGTCAATGGCTAAGACAAGGAAGTTCAAAGATAGGTTAGAAGCAAAGGTCTTAGAATGTGAAAGGTTGGAGCATGAAGTAGCTTCACTAAGGAAGGAAGTAAAAGAGTCTAAGGATAGGTTACACAGGTTTGGGAGAAGCTCAAAGAATTTGGATAAGATTATCAAGACACAAAAACCTACATCAAGCAAAATAGGTCTTGGTTTTGAACAGGTACAAAAGAAACAAAAAGAGGAGTCAATCTCAAGTTCTGAAGAAGAAGAAACTTCAGAAGAAGAGAGTGTAAGAGAAAGTGAGACTTCTGAGGATGAGTTGGACAATAAAAATTTCAACAAGGAAAGGAACAATGCACAAAAGAGGAACAGATGGAACAAGAACCAACATAGGGTAAAAGAGACTAAAAGACCCATGGGGTCAAGGCAAGGTAATTTCAATGGATGATGCTTCTCATGTCACAGGTTTGGGCACAAAGCTTCTCAATGCAGGACACATGAAAGATAGGAATATGGGAACTTCAAAAATAGGTAGCTATTTCAAGGGTATTGCTACTCTTGTAATCAGTTTGGTCACAAGGCAATGAATTGCAGGGTTCATGATAGGAATAGATATGGCTTCACCAGAAGAAATCCCAAGATATTTGCACCTCCAAGGAATAATAACATTAAGTGTTATAAGTGCAATAATGATGGACATACAACAAGATGGTGTAGAGCAGAGATTCCAGAGACAAGCAGGAACATGAATAGTCAGAGGAATCAGAAGGATCAGATGAGGAGGAAAGTGGACAAAGGAAAAGAGCAGTGCATGCTGGGAGTAGAAATACTCCCACCCCAAAATTAACCACCTCAAGAGGAGGTGGGGGAGGGGCTAAGCTAAGAGTTTCATTCTTAGCCTCGAGCCCCAAAGGTGACCCTTTGCCATTGATGTCAAAGGGGGAGAGATTTGAGTTAGGAGGAAAGCATTCAGTCAGGGGGAGCAGTTTCTCAGGGGAGCAGAACATAAAAAGGTTAAGGAAATGGTAAAAAGTAATTGGGTTGCCATCAATGACAAAGGGGGAGATTGTTGGACATTTTGAGGAGTTTTGTTGTCATTGATGTCAAAAGCATTTTTGTGCTATGTTCGTCATCTTTGAGGACATTAAGTGTTTCTTCCAAAAGCAAGAAGGTCTTGAAAAGCAATAGGTTATAATATTTATTTTTAAATATTATATACCCAGGAGGGCTCAAAGGATGAAGACCCAAGGAAGGAGAAGCAAGTTCAAATTAAATAATAATATTTTATTATTATTATTTTGGGCCAAAAATCAAGCTGAAGAAGATCAAGGACCAAGTTGAAAAAGACCCACAAGAAGATTTAATTTAAATTAAAATATTTTAATCTTTGATTAAAATTTTAATTTAAATAATGATGGGTGCTAAGGTTTAATTTAAATATTTATTTAATATTTAAAATTAATTTTAATATTCGAATTTGAATTCGAATGCTCGTCGACATTGGAATATGCTATGGTTTGCATATAAATAATGCCAAGGTTTGGCATTTGAAAATTATCCCATGCGAATGATTTTTTGGCTCATGCAAAGGAGAGAAAAGCTTGTGCATTTTTGCATGTGTGTTGAGCATAGAAGAGGACAACAGTTCGTGGCCTCCAAAATTCACTCGAAGCCCCTCGTAGCTGAGTTGGCAGCCAAAGGCTGCGTTAGAAGCATTCGGGAATGCTAGGTGTGGGTTCAAACCTTGTGCACTCCATTTTTGTCGAAGGGAAGATCGTGTTGTGTTTGCATCATTCGAGGAGGAGGAAATCAAAGGTGCATTCGTACCTTTTGGTTCTTGTGGAACCACGTAGCCCAGTTGGTGGGTGCGAGCACTACGAAAGCACTTGGGGGAGAGCCATCGATGGCTCGAATCCCACCAAGGCCTTTTGGACAACATTAACAAAGGTATGCGCATTATTTGGGTTGACTTGGCTTGTAAAAAATAAAAGAGGGAAAAATATTTTTGTTTTCCAAAGGTTTATTTTAATTAAGGTTTTTGCATAATTAATTTGGATTATAAGTTGTTGAAGGGAGTTAAAAGGGGTTTGCAAAACTTTAATTTTTGTGCTAAGTTTTTGAGTGATTAAGGAGTGATAAGGTAGTAAGGAAAGTTATTATTTTTGTGTTGTGAATTATTTGAAGGAGATTTTGTCATCTAAACCCTTGAGATTGGCAAAGAGTTTGATCTTGTTAAAACAGGTTTTTAAGGGCACTTCTTCATCAAACAAAAAGGTATGGGCACATATTTCTTGTGAGTGATTGTTGGATGTTGTGAATGCTAAGTTGGAGTGAAAAGGATTGTTTGGTAAGCATTGTTGAGTTTGGTTTTGTATTAATGCTTCAAGGTTTTTCTAGAATAAAGGTTGAAGATAGAAACCTTGTTTGATAAGCATTGTTGGAAACATTGGTTGAACCTTTATATGCATGATTAGGGTTTGTGAAAGAACATGAGTATCATTGTTATGTGAAGTTGTGAACTATATTGAACTAGGGTTTGTGAAAGAACATGAGTATCATTGTTATGTGAAGTTGTGAACTATCTTGAATTAGGGTTTGCAAGATCATGAGTATCATTGTTATGTGAGATTGGTTAATAAGCATTGTTGGAAATATTTGAGTGAGTGTTCATATGCTTGGACTAGGGTTTGTAAGCAAGGAGTATTTCATTGAGTGATTGATTGAGTGGAGTTGATTGAGCCTAGTCAAGTGGAAGTGTTGAAGTGATAGTTCTAGTTTTGTGAAACAAATTGTTCTATATTCTAATTTGATTTGAGAAAGAGATTGAAAGTGATTGAGCATTGTGATGAGTGTGAAGCATATTGAGTCTCTAACAATTCTCTATATGTTTATGTGAGATTGGACAAGTTCTAGTGAGGACTTGTTGAGCAGATTTGAGGTAAGTCTTGTTGACTTGTTGAGCAGATTGGACAAGTTCTAGTGAGGACTTGTGGAGCAGAGTTGAGGTAAGTCTTGGTAAAGACTTGTGGATAGATTAGTGTGAGCTTTTTGTGGAAGCTTACAATGCAGATTTGAGATAAGTCTTTGAGAAGACTTGTGAGCAGAGTTGATTGATTGATTTGTTCAAACCTTGAGTTAAGGTTTGGGGTAGATCTAGCAGATTTGATTTGTGATTAAGTCAAGCTTTGTGTTAAGGCTTGAGGATAGAGATTGAGCAGATTTGTGCTAGACCGAAGGACTATGTTTAGTGCAGATTTGAGGACAGATATTGAGTAGATTTGTGCTAGACCGAAGGACTATGTTTAGTGCATATTTGAGGATAGAGATTGAGCAGATTTGTGCTAGATCGAAGGACTATGTTTAGTGCATATTTGAGGATAGATATTGAGAAGATTTGTGCTAGATCGAAGGATTATGTTTAGTGCAGATTTGAGGACAGATATTGAGCAGATTTGTGCTAGACCGAAGGACTGTGTTTAGTGCAGATTTGAGAAAGGGCTGAGAGTAAGCTTTGGAGGTGATAGAGTATAGAGGATGATAGTCTCTAGTGGATAGAGGTCCATTAGCTAGGGTAGTGAGGATAGGTCTTCTGAGTGAGGACAAGAGTCTTCAGTGGATAGAGATCCATAAGCCAGTGCAGTGGAGGTAGCAATTCTTCTAGAAGATCACCAACTAGAGCTAAGGAGAAAGAGTTCTCCTATGGATAGAGATCCATGAACTTGATTAGGGGATTGGTGTCTCCTTTGGACAGAGGTCCATAAACATTGTAATAGGGAAAGGATTCCCAAGAGATTTGTTGAGAAAATTTTAGTGAAATATTTTCTCCGTGGAGTAGCCCACATTGGGTGAACCACGTTAAATTGGTGTCTCTATTATGTGTGGTGATTTGTGCATTGCTTTGATTACTATTGTTGATATTGCTATTGATACATTGCATAATATTGATTGGGAAAGAAAAGTAAAAAGTGGTCTTATACTGTTCACCCCCCCTCTCAGTATAAGCTTGTGTTCTTCATTCTTAACTCAAATTCTTGAGTCTATTTTTCATTGAGTCTACTATAAGGCTACTGTGGCATTTTCTTCACTTCTGCAATCTACAGGATTTGCAACTCTTGTAATGGGACCCTTTTTTTCAAGGTCTTTGAAAAATTCAGTCTTCTCCTTGTTACTGCAAGTGCTGGAATGATTCTAAGAAGATATTCTTCCTAAGTATCTTGTAGGAAGCTTCCCAACCTTTTTATTGAATCTTCTTTTCCCACAACAAGTTATTAGAAATTGGAACAAAAGAATTTATAATTCTAAACCAAGGTTTCTATGGAATTTTTCTAGATCAAGGCTTCTATGGCCTTTCTTATGGATCAATATCAACTCTGTGGAAATACTCTAGCCAAATGTAATCTTAGAATTTTTGTAATTGAGATTTATTTTAGTACTCACTTGTGAATCTCCCTATTCCTATCTTGATTCACCTTGACTTTGATACCACTGTTAGCTTTTGAGGATATATGCAATGGGAGAGATCTAACACAAGTCCTAATAAGATGCAAAAAATATATAAGAAAGTAATTTTGCAATATGACTGAAATATACTATAAATAGAAATGACAAAAATACAATGCAGTATGGAGGTAATGGTCACTCCATCAATACAAGCTAAAGAGCTACATTGTACTCCATATAGCTACTACTATATATTGCTCTCTACTGTAATGCTCTTGATATGTGATATGTCTCTATGAGGCCCTTTATATAAGAAGATGGATTCCTTGGCCAACACTCTATCTAGCTGTACAAGGGGACATCTTGGACATTGTCACTTGTGTGTTTATTACATTTCTTGAAGTAACTAGCTAACTTCCTCCTAAAGTACTCTCCTACTCTAACTATGTACCAAATATGGTACATTTACATGACCCAAAAGATGTTATATAATTTAACTCTAACAATATACATTATCTTACCTATATCATTAGGTAATATGAAAACATCTTTAGATTTTTCAACTACTTCATCAAGTTTTGAACTTAGATAATTGCTAAGTGTTGAATAATTTTCATTTTTGGCTTATATTATAACTAATTGTAATACTCTCTTTACATTTACTAAAATATATTTTTTGACTTTCAATTTTATCTATCATATATTGGGTACAACATTTTCTTAGTTTTTTTCTAATGGGACATCTTGAATACACATTTGTTCTTCCTAAAAACACAAGTTTTATTCTTCATTTATCTTTAAAAACTCATATTTCCAGTTTTTAACTATTTAAATTTATTTTTACTTGTTTTTTATTTGCCATGATCCTTTTGAAGTAGACAACCTTATATCTCCCTAGATTTGAATAATTTAAAGTTTCTAAATTAAATCCTATTGAGTAGAAATCCTTATGTCTCCCTAATTTTTAGAAACTAAGAAATAATAAATTTTGCAAATTTAATTTTCCTATGTTTGAAGTAGAACTCCTTTTGACTCCCAAATAACTAAATTTGCAATATATTTTACTTAAAAAAACATTTGAATAAATTTCAAAAAATGATTAATAAACCTTCTAACTCCAACTTTTAAAATAAACCAAATTTTAATATTAACTTCAACTTATCAAAGAACTAAAATAATTTAAATAAATCTTATCACTCCAATAAAATAAACTAATTTATCACTCCAAAATAAGATTTAACAATATATTCAAACCTTAATTAAATATCACCTTATCACTTCTATGGCATAAATTAAATAAACCTTATTTACTTGAGTTTACCTTTGAATAACATGCACACACCCTATCTTATTTCAATGCTACAAAGATGAGTTGTAAACAAGCTCGTGCAACTTGAATTTAATCTCTCTGCCCATACATTACCAATATTAAACTTTTGACCTACCTTGCTAATAATTCATTTCTAGATAGTGTCATGACCCACCCTTGGCAGAATTTTCATTTTGAATGTTTCATGTTTTTTTATGCTGCTTATAGATGAAATGATTGACTATTTCAAGATTTGTTATGCAAAACACTTATTTATTATGGAAAATATGATATGTGAATTTCATTGGGATGTAGGATAATTCCATGCATGATTTCATGAGATATGTATTTTATGTGAGAATAAGATGCTGCTAATGGAAATGCACTTTTTTGTAGGAACAAGTTTCTTTATGGTGGCAGAAATAACTAACCATCGAAAGGATACCTTGGGGAAATGATGTGATGGATTATTTATTGAATTATTGAGGAGGAAACATAAATGAATACCCCTTTCATGGAGATGCATATCATAATTTGCATGTGAAAAGATATATTAAGTTTTAGTGAATTTCTTCCTACATCATAGTTTATGGTATTATTGCAATGAAATGAAATGCTAATTTCTTTGAATATATTTCTTTTCAAAATAGAAAATAAAAAAATTATTCTTGTTGATAAATTGAAACAAATGAAAAAAGAAAGAGATTTTGATTTATTAAAAGAAAAGAATCCGATGCACCAAAGTGTGAGTTGCACTATAGAACAATAACATAGATTTTAAAGTTGAAAGAGAACTATAATGGTAATTATGCTTGGGAGTGGATTGGTGTTGTTGTTGATGGCCGAATATTGTCATTAATAATAACCAAGTGGAGAATAAAGAAGGTGGTTAAAAAAATTATGGAGGTCGAAGAACTCACGGAGGAGAATGAAAAAAAGGTAAGGAAACAGAACCGACAAGCGTTGGAGGAAAGAGACGAATCCGAGCAGCATTGGACGAAGAAGCTTAGAACCAGGTTATTTTGGAAAAATTCTTGTTTGACTTCATTGTTTTTTTTAAAATGTGGTTTGATAGATGAGTTTATTTCAAATGATCGTAGACCAGAATGACTGTGTGTTTTCCTGTAAATACTGCTTAGTCTAGGGAATGAACATTCTAATCAAGAATAAAGTATTTGAATTGATGATATCTTAGGATAAAGTGAAGCCTTAGAAGACAAACCGTAAGTCAGATTTGAATGATCGTCATCCTGTATTGACGTAATAGTAAAATGTAGATAACTTGGATGCACATTGTTTTATATCGCACTCATGGAGAATGTTGTTGATGAAATATTTCTCTAAGTTGTAGGAAAGAAAATGAATGGAAAGCTTGCTAGTAGTGCATTATAATGTTTATACATTATGTGTTAGAGATATGCGTTCAATATGAGTGGGTATATAGTTATAAGAAATAATCGTGGGACCATGTGAATCAAGGATAATTGTTTGAATGCATATCTGTGGTGCTCATATATCTGAAATAGCAAGTTTGCTTGAGTTGGATTATTTCTCTAATTTAGAAAAAACTCAAAATGTGAATCCATTGAATTGCTGATATATGATTATTTCTCTAATGTAGACGAAACTTGGATTATGAATTCATTGAATTGCTATTATATATTTATTTATGTTAACTATGGTTGAAAGATAAAGGATGCCACATTTTTATGGAAGGATATATGTATGAATTTTTTGTATTTCAAGAATTATTAGATTTATCTAAAATTGAAGCAGTTCTCTGTTGCCATGATTGACTATGGACTATAGATAGAAAAACTTTTATTTTCTAGAGTAAAAATTTTTAGTAGCTTGTTGTTTTGTGAATGAAATAATAAAATGGCATACTACATTCATATAGTAAGACTTTATATAAAAGAAAAGGGAAGGCCTCCCACTCTAGGCAGGAGGACCCTGTCCTAAATTCCTTGCTTTCCCCCTCCCTTCCTGTGGATTCCCAACCATGATTATTTCCTGCTGTGCTTCCTGATACACTACGGGATCATCTTAGGGTCTTCCAAGTATTGTTTCCTATACTAATGAATTTAATGGAGCTTGGCTAGATCGTACCTATATTTTTCCACAATGGCCTTCGATGGTGGTTGGTTTTAGGTGGCTCGAATCAAAATCTGGGGTTTCGAAGACTATCCCAGTGGTCCTTTTGGCTTTGGGTGGAGCCTGTGCTTTCTTGCTTATTGTCGGTTTGTTTCCTATGCTCTGTTATTGGATTTGACATCTAAAGGGGTTCCCACTTTGTTTGGTCCTACTATCATAGCTTGGGGTTTGATCTATGCTTCTTTTTGGCCTTGAGGGGCCATAGTTTTATTTTTTGTAGTTGAGTGGATCTCGGTTGTGGCTGGTGTGGGCCCTCTAAAGTTGGGTTTGGTGTATATCTTGGGTTTTCTATGGTTATCTCTCTACTGTATATTTTTGGCCTTTGGGGAAGGGTCCTATATTTTCATGCTACTATGGGTGTTGCGGTCCATGGATCTCCTCTAGATGGACAGTTGGTGGGGCTGGTGGATTTCCTTTCCCTAAGGCTCTATATTGGATTTCATATTTGTAGTTTTTTGGCCTGGGGGGGCCTTGTGTGTGCATGCCTACTGCTATTGATGATATCTTGTTGATAGTATCGGTGGCTTGTTACCTTCCAGCCATGGAGTGCCACAATGGATCGATGTTTAGGGTTTTATTACCTACTGCGGTGATCTTCATCTCCTTTGTAGTGAGACCTTGATACCTGAAGAGATCTCTTTGGCTGCTTGCTCCTTTTCAAGCTAGTCCCATGCCTTCTTGGATGAGATTTTATTCCTAGTTGTCCCACTCCTTCTTGGATGGGTTTCTTTTTCTCTAGGTTAATCCTGGGTCTTCTTGACTAGGTTTTTCATTATTTGTTCATTCCCGTGCCTTCTTGGATGGGTCCATTTTTTTTAGGTGTTCCTCGTGCCTTCCTGGATGGGTTTTTCATTTGTTGGGTGTTCCCATGCCTTCCTGGATGGGTTTTTCATTTGTTGGGTGTTCCCATGCCTTCCTGGATGGGTCTTTTCTTTTTCTGTAGAATTTGGTTTACCCTAGGTTGGTTTCTAGGATCCGATTTCATCCTGGGTGGTTTTCCTTTAGGTAGGATGCCCTTTTCAAACTATGCTAGCTGGTTCTCTTTTCTTGGGCTATTTTGGGTGGGTGTTATTTTTAAATTTCAATTTTATACCCATTGACTGATTTTCCCATCCCTAACGGGAATCTCCTCTTATTATTATCTTGGGCTACCATAAGCCAGGTTTTTTAAGTTTGTTCCATTTATCCTAGGCTCCCTTGAACAGGGTTTTAGTCTTGGTATTTTTCTTTATCCCGAGATTCCATAAGCCGGTATTCATTGTTTGTGTTGTGTGGGATGGTCCCGCTGTTCAATTTGTGATATTGTCCCGTCAGGATTGTCTCCTATTTCTTTTGTGGAGACCCTCTCCCTGAACCAATTGTAAAAGGTTTTGGGGACCTTTAAAAATCCAATTATCAATGATAATAAAATATATAGTAAGACTTTATTAGGAAATGTATATTTTGTATGAGTTAGTTGAGATTATACTACCATCAATTTTATTGCTTAAACAAGTGAAGTGGAGCCATATATGATCCCTATGAAAGGTAAACCTTCCTCGGTGGCTAGTTATGCTTCACTGGAAAGGAAAAGATATCTATTGGTTGGCATGGCTAATGGAGAGTTTACCAGAAGAAGCTCTGTGCATGTAATCATTATAAATTGGGAGCTCACCTTATGAATTTGAGTTGAAGACTCATGGAGCACAACCTTGTTTTAGATGTGAGATATTCCTCTATTGAGAAGAAAATCATAATTATGTCCATTGTTGAAAATGGCTAGTATGCAAGCTTGTATTGAGCATATCTTGTAGTGATGTATCGACCAATTAGATACATCATGTTGTAAGGCATATTATTTTATGAATCGATATGATATGTAAATGAACTAGAACAATCACTATTTTACCCAGAGTGTATTTAAATTAGAATAAATTTAATCACGTGTTTAATGCCTTAAATCATGTGATATGGAAGATTAATGAATGGATCTTTCAGTGGTAAATCAAGTGGAGTTTTCTAGTTTTCTTATGGAACTCTTACTACATCTATTTGCAAAGGGTTATTTTAGTTGTTGGTATTGTGGTAAAATTTTGGTTTATGTATGCTTGATGGGACCAAAAATAAGAATATTGGAATTTATTTACGTTAGCTATGCGTGGTTATTTACTTATAGTTAAGCATTAAGAATGCCTATGTTTTAACTGAATGATGGTCCACCTTAGTAAATTCACCATCATATCATTGTGCCATTCTTTCTTAAATATTTTATGAAAATAATAGATCCTATGAATAGGAATAAATAAGGAAATATAGATTCATTAGAAGAATAAATAGAAGTTATTCGTAAAATAGACTTTCACCGAGTTAAAATAAACTCTTAAATGAGTTAAAAATGATCTTAAAGAAAGAAAGTAAAATTAACACTCTAATACATGAGAGAGTTAAATAAAAACCCTTTGCTCTAAGTACACTCATGCAGGAGGACTTGCGTGAGGGGTAGAGATTAGCACATTTATTTCGATTGACCGAAAGAGAATTAAGCTAACTCATGTGGCTGATGAGATCATTAGCTTAATTGGGTGAGACACCTAGTACTCTTGCATTAAAGGAATTATGTAAGTAGTAGATATTTGTGTTATTAATATTTAATTTAAAGGTTATTATTCTTTAGTGTAAAAAAAATTACAAGGGTTTTAGAATAAATTTTTTTTGGGATCTGAAATTTTGGTATCAGATCATGGTTCGAAGTGGAGTAGGTTTACTACACAAATTAGTTTTGTTATGCAATAGAAAATATAATTATGAAATATTTAAACCTTGCCAATAGAATACCTATTAGGAGTGATTATGTTTGAATTATTTGAATAGATTGGGTAAAAATAAAATATAGTTATAGATGGAGCAATTCAAATATATGATTGCTAACACTTTTCCCGTATCTTCTATGTGTGGCTAGGGATAATGCCACAAAAGAGAAGAAGATGAAGTGCAGATACAAAAACAAGGTAGACATGATGCACCAGTGTAGAGGACATAAACCCGTATGTGAAGAACACAAGCTTATACTGAGAGGGGGGGTGAACAATATAAGACCACTTTTTACTTTTTCCTTCGATATTTCAAATTAATATTATGCAGTGAATAGATAACAGTATCAAAAACAGAAATCAAAGCAATGCACAGAATATCATCCACAATAGAGACACAACAATTTACGTGGTTCACCCAATGCGGGCTACTCCACGGATAAAATTTTCACTAAATTTTATCACCTCTAATTCTGGGAAACCTTTCCCGATTACAAAGTTTATGGGCACCAACCCAAAGGAGATACCTTCCCCTAGCTCTGCTCTAACTGGTGATCCTCTAGAAGACCTCTGCCTCTGCTGCCCTTAGCAAGTGGAACTCTATCCATAGAAGACACCTGTCTTCCCTGCTCTGGCTGGAGACCTCTATCCTCAACTCTTTCACCTCCAAAGCTGGTCCTCTTATCTGCACCAAACATAGTCCTTCGGTCTGGCACTAATGTCCTCGAAACTTGCACCTCTGCGCAATCACAACACTCAATCAAACATCCACTTATGCACCTCTATGCAAACACAGCAGCAATGTCTTCGCACACTCTGCTCTTCGACGATCGAACTTCTCCTCGCACTCTGCTTCTACGAAAGTCGCACTTCGAACGCACACTTCGATCGATGATCAAACTCTCCAAGCAGCCCTCCTTTTATACTAACAATCTCAAGATTAGATTCTTGATCTTAGTCGGTTGCATATCCCTAAAACAACGTCGGCTGCACAACCCTACACTTCGTCGGCTCAAGGTTAACTCTGTCGGCTTCAACCGCCTCTGTTGTTCTATAGCTTTTCTCGTGAAACTACAACATGTCATGATATCATGACACTTTTATAGCCGTACACCTTCTTTTTCCCTATTGTCATGAAATCGTGACACTTTTGCTTCTTTTGGCTTCCTATTAGTTTTTGTCATGATATCGCGACACTTTTTGCTTCTGCTGATGTCATCTACACTCCTGTCGCGAAATCGTGACCCTTCTGTCTTCATGGCCTTCTTCTCTACTTCTGTCATGAAATCATGACACTTTTGTCTTCATGGCCTTCTTCTTCTCCCACTTTTGTCTTCATGGCCTTCTTCTCAGCTTTGTCATGAAATCGTGACACTTTTGCCTCTGCTGACGTCATCTTCACTTCTGTCGTGAAATCACGACATTTCTTGCTTCTTCAACTTTTTCTCGGCTTGCCCTAGCAAAAATGGAACATGTCGCAAAATCGTGACACTTTCGCTGCCTTAAGCTTTTCTCTGCCTTACGCCCACGAAACTGGAACAAGTCACGAAATCGTGACGCTTTCGCCTTCGAGCTCTTCCTTCCTGAATTCATCGTGAAATCATGACGCTTCTTCTGTTGAAGACTTGCTAACTATTTTTGTCATGAAATCATGACACTTTCTCCAACTGAATGCTGCCATCTCAACCTGTCATGAAATCATGACATTTTTTGCATCCATAAGCTGTTCCTCCATCCTGTCATGAAATCGTGATGCTTTTAGCTTTCGTACACTTTCTCTACTGCCTATCGTGAAATCGTGACGCTTCTCATATCAAACTCTTTCCTTCGCTGCATGTCACGAAATCGTGACAGTTCTCACTTCGAGCTTTTTAGCATGCCGCAAAATCGTGACAGTCCTCAACTCGACCTCTATAGCATGTCACGAAATCGTGACATTTTACATGTAACTTTCTCTCTCTTCGAACTTGTCACGAAATCATGACAGTTCTCTTTGCGGACTCTCTCTTCAGCATCATGTCGCGAAATCGTGACACTTTTTCGTCCGTACAACTTTCTTTGCAGAATGTCGCGAAATCGTGACACTTTTCCTTCTCTGCCTTCCTGCACTTTTTGAGTCGCGAAAATGCGACATGTCGCGAAATCGTGACACTTTCCATCTTGCTCTCCTTCTCTGCCAACATGTCGCGAAATCGTGACAGTTTTGCCAGAACTTTCTCTCTCTTCCAGCATGTCACGAAATCGTGACAGTTTTGCTAGAACTTTCTCTCTCCTCAAACATGTCGCGAAATCGCGATAGTTTTGCCCAAACTTTCTCTCTCCTAAAACATGTCGCGAAATCGTGACAGTTTTTCCTAAACTTTCTCTCTCCTGAAACATGTCACGAAATCGCGATAGTTTTTCCAGTCGCCTGCATACTTTTTCTTACTTGTCTTTTTCTTGATCTTTTGCAACTGGGCTACTCTGATCTTCTTGGAAACTCACTGTCCAAACTGAAATCTTCATCAAAACACATTCTTTGACATCAAACCAAATTGCTTCAAGACCTTCTTGACATCAATGACAACATCTACACTTAGAGCAAAGGCAATGTACCCAAGGTACCCAAAATTGCCAACAATCTCCCCCTTTGTCATTGATGGCAAACCTTTACTGAAACACATCTTAGGAGCCAAAACTGAAACCAACTGAACCAACAACATGAGAATCTGCCTTTGAAGTTTTGCTCCCCCTGACTTGAAGCTTTCCTCTTCACATTGAAACTCTCCCCCTTACTCATATCTCTCCCCCTTACTCAAATCTCTCCCCCTTTGTCATCAATGGCAAAGGGTCACCTTTGGGGCTTGGGACTAAGAATGAGCCTCTTAGCTTAGTCCCTCCCCCACCTCCTGATGAGGTGATTTAAAACAGGGGTGGGAGTGAAACTCCCATTAGACACTGATCATCATCAGCGTCTAAAACTTCCTTGTCGGGCCTTCTCTTGAATTTTTTGTCAATATTTTTGTTCTTGTCACTGTTCTTGTTCTTGTTCTCATCCCTGTTCTTGTCCACGCCTTGATCCTTGGATCTGTTTATACCACTATTCTTGTTCCTATTCCTGTACTTTGAAAGATCAGCTCTGCACTGTCTGGCTGTGTGACCTGCATTGTTGCACTTATAACAAGTAACACTGTTATTTCTGTTCGGCATACCTATTTTTTGAATCCGCCTGTTATGACTAACCATGTTCCTGTAATTAGTCATGCAAAAAATTGCCTTATGCCCGAACTGTTTACAAGAGTAGCAATACCCTTGAAAGAAATTACGGCCCCTGAAACTGTCATTTACCTTCCTTATTCGAGTCATGCAATGCGAAGCCATGTGGCCAAACCTGTGACACGCAAAACATCTGCCATTAAACTTTCTTGTAAATGACCTTCTAGGTCCGGTAAACTTCTTCTTTGCATTCAAAATTCTATTTTCTATTTCTGCGCATCTATCACTCATGGACTCTTGATCTGAAGTACTTTCTACATCAGAACTCTCTTCCTTTTGAAATCTCTTGCTAGATTCCCCAACCTGTTTCTTGTGCGGCTCAACAAAACCGAGACCTGTTTTATCTGTTGGTTTCCTTTGACTTTTGATGAGAGACTTAACCTTTTTGGAGCTATCTTGAAACCTGTACAGCTTATCCTTGTACTCTTTAGTTTCTACTTCCAGAGAAGCCATTTTCTGTTCCAACTCATTATACTCAAGAATCTTAGACTCTAACTCATCCTTGAGTTCCTGTGTTTTAGCTATAGAGAAGTCAAGACTTTCTATGAGATCGTCTCTCTCCATACAACATTCATCTAACTTATTCTTGAGTCTATCATTCTTCTTTCTTTCCTTTTTCAAAACACTAAGAGCATTATTAAGTTCACTTTCAAGATTTTTTATTTGTTTGCTTTCTGAATCCTCAAGGCCTTTTCCAGATTTCTTATCACTAGAGGTGCTACCTTTTTCAAAAACCATACAAGCATCTTCTTGACAGTTTTCTGAAACATCCTTGTATAAACTGGAAATCAAATCATTATTTGTACAATCATCCTCAAGGTGACCAAAATTTCCACATCTAAGACATTTCATAATAATGAATCTATGTTTCGGTTCTTCCTCCTTTTTTGATATGAACAACATCTCATTTTCCTCATCACTTGAAGAGATTTCACTATCACTGCTAGAACACTTACTTGCTTTGTCTAGATAGAAAATTTTCTTGTTCTTGTGAGAATACCTCTTTCCTTGATTGTTGTGCTCATCTTTGTTCTTTCTGTAATACTTGTGCTTTTCAGAATCCTTGCTCTTAACATCCTGTATATCTTCATCACTTTCATTCTTGGAAACAATACATTCAAGTAGCATAATGACCAAACTTTCCATAGTTGAAACATCTTATATTTTTCTTGCTTTTGTGCTTTCTAGAGAACTTGCCTTTCTTGTTGTAATATGCCTCTTCATCACTAGAAGACTCATCACTCTCTTGAATCTGTTTGCCCTTTGATTTCTTGGTAGCTTTGAAAGTCGCCTCTTTCTTGACATCAACTTTCACTTGAGTTCTTAGCTCAAATGCTGCAAGAATACTATGGAGCTCATCTTTTTTCAACTTATCTAAATCTTTAGCTTCCTCAATAGCAGAAATATTTTCACTAAATCTATTAGGAAGAGATCTTAAAATCTTATCACACACATCATTTTCAGCAAGCTCAAGACCTAAGTCTTTCATGGAGTTAACAACCTCATCCATACGAAGCATGTAGTCACTAATTTTTTCATCATCATTCATCTTGAGTTGTTCAAACATACCTTTGAAATGTCTCAACTTTGCCTTTCTGACATTTGCATCACCTGTGTGAACCACTTGCAGCTGTTTCCACATTTCACTAGTTGTCTTGCAATGAATCACCTTGGTAAGATCTGCTTTCTGTAAGCCTTTCAGGATTGCATTCATAGCTTTTGAATTGTTGTGATGTAGGAGCCTATCTTCTTTAGTGTATGGACCATTTACAGGGATAGTGTACCCATCTTCAATTACTTCCCATACCTCATTACCAAGTGCCATTAGATAAACCTTCATTCTAGCACTCCACAGACCAAAATCTGATCCATCAAGGATAGGTGCTGCATTGCCACTTGAATAATCCATTGTGTTCTTAATCAGTTCTTCCTTCAAGCTGTTAAACCTTTTCGAAGGAACCTGCTCTGATACCAATTGAAGAACACAAGCTTATACTGAGAGGGGGGGTGAACAAGTATAAGACCACTTTTTACTTTTTCCTTCGATTCAACTTTCAAATTAATATTATGCAGCGAATAGATAACAAGATCAAAAATAGAAATCAAAGCAATGCACAGAATATCATCCACAATAGAGACACAACAATTTACGTGGTTCACCCAACGCGGGCTACTCCACGGATAAAATTTTTACTAAATTTTATCACCTCTAATTCTGGGAAACCTTTCCCGATTACAAAGTTTATGGGCACCAACCCAAAGGAGATACCTTCCCCTAGCTCTGCTCTAACTGGTGATCCTCTAGAAGACCTCTATCTCTGCTGCCCTTAGCAAGTGGAACTCTATCCACAGAAGACACCTGTCTTCCCTGCTCTGGCTGGAGACCTCTGTCCTCAACTCTTTCACCTCCAAAGTTGGTCCTCTTGTCTGCACCAAACACAGTCCTTCGGTCTGGCACTAATGTCCTCGAAACTTGCACCTCTACGCAATCACAGCACTCAATCAAACATCCACTTATGCACCTCTGCACAAACATAGCAGCAATGTCTTCGCACACTCTGCTCTTCGACGATCGAACTTCTCCCCGCACTCTACTTCTGTGAAAGTCGCACTTCGAACGCACACTTCGATCGATGATCAAACTCTCCAAGCAGCCCTCCTTTTATACTAACAATCTCAAGATTAGATTCTTGATCTTAGTCGACTGCATATCCCTAAAACAACGTCGACTGCACAACCCTACACTTCGTCGGCTCAAGGTTAACTCTGTCGGCTTCAACCGCCTCTGCTGTTCTGTAGCTTTTCTCGTGAAACTACAACATGTCGTGATATCATGACACTTTTACAGCCATACACCTTCTTTTGCCTGCTATCACGAAATCGTGACACTTTTGCTTCTTTTGGCTTCCTATTAGTTTTTGTCGTGATATCGCGACACTTTCTGCTTCTACTGACGTCATCTACACTCCTGTCGTGAAATCGTGACCCTTCTGTCTTCATGGCCTTCTTCTACTTCTATCACGAAATCGTGACACTTTTGTCTTCATGGCCTTCTTCTCAGCTTCTATCGTGAAATCGTGACACTTTTGTCTTCATGGCCTTCTTCTCAGCTTTTGTCATGAAATCGTGACACTTTTGCCTCTACTGATGTCATCTTCACTTTTGTCATGAAATCGTGACATTTCTTGCTTCTTCAACTTTTTCTCGGCTTGCCCCAATGAAAATGGAACATGTCACAAAATCATGACACTTTCGTTGCCTTAAGCTTTTCTCTGCCTTACGCCCGTGAAACTGGAACAAGTCACGAAATCGTGATGCTTTCGCCTTCGAGCTCTTCCTTCCTGAATTCATCGCGAAATCGTGACGCTTCTTCTGTTGAAGACTTGCTAACTATTTCTATCATGAAATCGTGACACTTTCTCCAACTGAATGCTGCCATCTCAACCTGTCATGAAATCGTGACATTTTCTGCATCCATAAGTTGTTCCTCCATCCTGTCGTGAAATCGCGATGCTTTCAGCTTCCATACACTTTCTCTACTGCCTGTCATGAAATCATGACGCTTCTCATATCAAACTCTTTCCTTCGCTGCATGTCACGAAATCGTGACAGTTCTCACTTCGAGCTTTTCAGCATGCCACGAAATCGTGACAGTCCTCAACTCGACCTCTGCAGCATGTCGCGAAATCATGACATTTTACATGTAACTTTCTCTCTCTTCAAACTTGTCACGAAATCGTGACAGTTCTCTTTGCGGACTCTCTCTTCAGCATCATGTCGTGAAATCGCGACACTTTTTCGTCCGTACAACTTTCTTTGTAGAATGTCACGAAATCGTGACACTTTTCCTTCTCTGCCTTCCTGCACTTTTCGAGTCGCGAAAATGCGACATGTCGCGAAATCGTGACACTTTCCATCTTGCTCTCCTTCTCTGCCAACATGTCACGAAATCGTGACAGTTTTGCCAAAACTTTCTCTCTCTTCCAGCATGTCGCGAAATCGCGACAGTTTTGCTAGAACTTTCTCTCTCCTCAAACATGTCACGAAATCGTGACAGTTTTGCCCGAAATTTCTCTCTCCTGAAACATGTCACAAAATCGTGACAGTTTTTCCCAAAATTTCTCTCTCCTAAAACATGTCGCGAAATCGCGACAGTTTTTCCAGCCGCCTGCATACTTTTTCTTACTTGTCTTTTTCTTGATCTTTTGCAACTGGGCTACTCCGATCTTCTTGGAAACTCACCTGTCCAAACTGAAATCTTCATCAAAACACATTCTTTGACATCAAACCAAATTGCTTCAAGACCTTCTTGACATCAATGACAACATCTACACTTAGAGCAAAGGCAATGTACCCAAGGTACCCAAAATTGCCAACAAGATGTAGGTTTCGAGAATCCTAGTAATGAGGGAGAGGATCTTGTTGCAATAGTGGCCCAACTTCATGAGTAGATAGAAACTAAAAAACAATTGCTAGACATTGTGCTGAATCAAAAAAGGTTGGTAATTATAGAATAGGTCAAGTAAATGAACCCCTTACTGAGGCACAACTAGTTGGGTAAAGAAATGAAACATTTAAAATCTTCCAAGTTCAATGGAGAGGAAGATGGTGATAAAGTCGAGGCTTGGCTGAAAGAAATATAAACCTATTGTAATATGAAGAACTTCTCCTCTAGAAATTGAAAATCTTATTCCTATTATAATTAGAGTATATTACATCATTTGGGTCATGTAAATGTACCACCTTAGGTATATAGTTATAGTAGGAGATTACTTTAAGGGTATGATAGCTAGTTTCTTCAAGCATTGTAATAAACACACAAGTGGTAATGTGCAAGGTGTCCCATTGTATATCTAGGTAGAGTGTTAGCCAAGGAATACATCTTCCTATATAAAGGATATCATAGTAGTAGATCAATATCAAGTTGAGTTATTATCTAGTGCAGTGTAGTAGATAGTGGTGCTCCTGTATGGAGCACAATGCAACTCTTTAGCTCATATTAATGGAGTGACCATTTCCTCCATACTGCATTGTAATTTCATCATTTTTATTTATAGTATATTTAGTAATATTGCAAAATCGCTTTCATATTTATTACATCTAATTAGGAATTGTGTTAGATCTCTTCCATTGCATATATCCTCAAAATTTAATAGTGGTATCAGAGCCACGATGAATCGAGATAGGAGGACCTACATCCATCATAAGAGAAGTCTAGTAGGTTAATAGGAATAGGGATATTTACCATTACTACTATTGACATGCATATTTGCAATCAAGATTTACTGTTGTGCATCACTGCATGCAAAAGCTACCATTAGAATTAATTGATAGAAAATTCCACAATAGTCAATAGGGTTAGAAAATTGAGTACTGAAATAAATATCAGTTGGAGAGATTTTAAGATTATATGTGGCTAGAGTCTTTCTACAGATTTGCAAAAAAAAAACTTGTGAAAACTAGGATTCAACATTCATACCACTAGATTGATAAATCAACTAGTGAAGATTATTATCTCTAGAATTACAAATTATTTAATTTCAATTTTTAACAACTTGTTGCAGGAAAAGGAGATTTAGTAAAAGGTTGGGAAGCTTCCTACAAAAGATTTAGGAATAATATCTTCTTAGAATCATTTCAGCACTTGCAATAACAAGGAAGAATATTGAAGATTTTAAAGACCTCAAGAAAGATCTCATTATAAGAGTTGCAATCCTGTAAATTGCAAAAGTAAAGAAAAGGCCATAGTAGCCTTATAACAAACTCAAGGAAGAAGAGACTTTGGAATTTAAGTCATAGAAGGATGTAGGATATTGATGATATCCATTCAAGATCAATACCTATGGATTGTAGAAGTAGAAAAGGCCATAAAATCCTTGATCAATAAAAATGTTGTAGAAGCCTTATTTTTGAAGAGAAATTTAGAAAAGAATTCCTGAATTAGAAGAATACTTCAAAGAAGAGTTCCTAAAGATAACTTCAGAAAATAATTATTGAATGAGAATATAGATTACTGAATTATAAAAATAATCTAAAGAAGAGTTCCTGAAGAAAACTTTAGAAAATAATTCCTAATTCAGAAGATAAATTCTTGATTTAGAAGCAAAATCTAGAAAGGAATTCCTGAAGAAGACTCCTAAAAAGAGTCCAAGAAATAGGATATTGGTGATCTCCTTTACTGATAAAATATTTACTTCAATAAGGAGTTGAAGATATCAAGAGAAGATCTCATTGAAGAACTTCCATTCTTGGAAGAAAGAGAAGGACTAGGAGAGTCCTGTACAAATCTAAAAGTAGTATAATTAGAGATCCAAGAAGAATATCTCATTGCCAACACTTCTAAAAGTAGAAGGTTTAAGAAAATGTATTAGTTTGAAGACCAGAGAAGTTGAAAGATATAAGACCTTGGAGAGGTCTCAAGGATAAAAATAAGAAGTCTTGGAGAGCCTTATTGCAGAGCTTGATGAAGCATCATCAAAAGAGTTCTTAGGAGAACTCATTGGATAAATACACTACCAAGGAGAAGTTTTTGATAGTGAAGAACTTGGGAAAATTATAACCATATAACAAAAAGCCCAAGAGAAGAAGAATTTGAAAAGGAGTGCTAAATCCTAGAAGAAAAATACAGTGAAGACCTCAAGACATTCAAAATCTTGAGAAGAAGATCCTGTTTGAAGTTAAAATTTGACAAGAAGCTTGAAGGAAGATTTAGACAAAATAAGTCTATCAAATCCAAGATATTTGGAGATTACCTCTCACAATAAGAAGGCACATTTTAGAGAAAGGAGTTCTCTGAATCTACAACAAAAATTTAAATATCACTGGAAGGATCAAGCCACCAAATCCAAGGCTCAAGATAAAAAGTTCAAGGCTACAATTTGGTGAAGTAGGAAGCTATTATGGATAGCCAACAAGAAGCTACAAATTCAACCATTACAAGGTAGCAACTTGGTGAATAAAAAACACCAAGATATACATATACTTTAGAAGCCATCAAAGAGGTAAGCAACCTGGATGCAATTAGATTAATTTATTAAACCTCAAGTTGGATTTTTATCAAACTTCGTTAAGGCACCATATTTAGATTAAAATTTGCAGAGATTATTACATGCATTTAAAATTATTTTGAGAGTTCATTTACTGGAGCAATAAGGTGATATTATTGTCACCATTAAAAGTGCATTGACAATATAATAGTTGATCTCTAACTAGTTACTCTTAAAAGGGTTAGTTTGTGTTTGTTGTTAAAGATCAAGGAAATAAAAACTAGCAGATTATCAAAGTATTTAGATACACTATTTGTGTTGGAAATTTGAGTTAGTTTATGTTGTCATTGGTGTCACATGGATCATTGATGTCATATGGATCACATTGGGTATATTTTGGAGAGCATTGATATGTACAAGGTTTTTGTGAAAACCAAGGAAAGAAAAATAAAAGGTTTTATTTAAAACCATGGATGGAAGATTCAAAATGGGTTTTTCTTAAAACCCAAGTTGGCTTTTCGTTTCATCGAAAAATGTGCCCCGGTGATGGAGATATTTAATTTTAAATATCTAGTACAGGGATTTTGTGAAAACCAAGACAGGCAAAATAAAAGGTTTTATTTAAAACCATGGATGGCAAATTTGAAATGGGTTTTTCTTAAAACCCAGGTTGGGCTTTCGTTTCATCGAAAAAGGTGCCCCGATGATGGAGATATATATTTTTTATTATCCGTGGAAAACATACCAAAAGGGATGCCACTTTCGTGTAAGACCCAAGGAGGCAGGGGTATCCATTCTACCAAAAATACCCAGGAATCGGACCTGGCCTACCACCTTTGACATACTCAAGGAGCAAAAAAACACACAAAACCAATTTAAAAATAAGTAAATAACAACAAAAATAATAAAATAAAATAAAAATATGCTCCTTGAGTGTGTCAAAAACAAAAGCACAACCAAACACGCACAATAAGATAAAAGAAACCACAACACAAACCACATAGAAAAACACAAGAACCACATAATAAAACACAAACAAGACAAAAACAACAGAACACTACAAAGACATAACCCAAAAAAAACATGAAAAATAAACACAACCAAAACCTAAAATTTTTTAAAAATAAAATAAAAAACAACCAACAACAGACAATAAACAAAAACAAAAAACATAGAAAACACTCACACATAAAAACATGAAATAACACAAAAAAAGAGAAACCCAAGAACAAGAACGAAAAAACACAAGAACAATAACAAAAAACATAAAAAAAAAAAAAACAACAAAAACACAAGAACAACAAAAAACAACACAAAGAACACAAAAATAAAACAAAACAAAAGAACCCACCCACCTTAAAAAAACTAAACAAAAAAAAGAAAAAAGAAAAAAGAAAAAAATTGAACTAGACCAGAAGACTATTAAGGCAAAAATCAACAGAGGAAACAAAATAAAGGATAGAATGAGCTAGGGAACTAAAAAAAAATTGAATGAACCAAAGAGAAGCAAAAAAAAATAAAAACAAGAAGAAACTAGGTACCTTCAGAACTGGAGCCATCCAAAGAAATGATAGAAAGAAGAGCTTCCCTAATTTGAGAAGCCTACCATATAGGAGGGTGGCCATAACAAGTAATATCACCTTTGTCCAAAGCCCAATTAGCTAAAGCATCAACACTCTTGTTTTGATATCTGACCACATGATTGTAATCAACTTTAAAAAATCCCATCTGGATTAACTGAATCTTCTCAATAATTCTTTTTACTCTCCAATCCATGTTATGATTCTTAGGAGTCTTCAAGAGATTAATCATAAGTTGAGAGTCAGACTCAACTAACACCTTTTTCCATCCAACCTTAGTAGCCTCCTGAAGGCCTCTGAGGATACCATACCCCTCAACAAGGTTATTGGAAAGAATACCCAAATTCTCAGCAAAAGTAAAACCCAGGGAGCCATATGAAAGTCTACCAATTCCTCCCACACTAGCTTTTCTAGGGTTACCTCTAGAGGCTCCATCAGTATTGAATTTTCCAAAATACTTAGGAGGAGGTTGCCAATTTCTAGTCCTATCCATCTTACTAATACTCACATTCCCTTTAAGTTGGTTGTCCTTAGAAGATTTAATATTTAATCTTTGCATCACTTGATCCCATATTTGGTGGGAGTTTTGGGGGTGATTAAGGAGTTGATGGACTGATTCAACTAAGTTGGCTATGGTATTTTGCCAAATATAGTGAATATCCTTCCTATCTTGATTAAAAATTTGGCTATTCCTTTCATTCCAAATATTCCAAAGAAGAATGGTAGAACCCATCCAAACTAATTGCCTAATAAAATGATCAACACCCTCTTGATTAGGCCAATCCCTCTAGAGTTATTCAAAAGTAAAAAAATTGGACCACTATAAGCCAAATAAAGTGGCCATTCTCCTCCATAGCTCAGAGGCTAAAGTACACTCAATAAAAAGATGGTTGATATTTTCTACATTCTCTTCACACATTTCACATCTAAAAGGGCCATGAAAACCAAGCTTCATAAGTTGCTCACCAGTAAGCATCCTACGATGCAATAAAAGCCAATTAAAGAACCTCACCTTAGGCAAGAGCTTTTGAGCCCACAATCGAGAAAAGATGTCAGAAGAATGGTTGGGATTATTATGGTATAAGGTCAAATAACCTTGAGCAATTGAATACTCACCCTTAGTAGTGTTGTTCCATCCAAAAAAATATTTTTCATGGGACCAAGAGAGGGATATCATATGAAGTATGCCTTGGATATCTTGTATTTGCCTTTCTGGGATTTGAATAGGCTTGTCCTCAATAGGGATCCAATATCTACCAACATTTTAATTACCAGTATGATACCGACAGTAATTAGCCACCTTTATCCAATTAGCTCGATGAAGCTCCTCCATCCAAGGCCTCCAATCGGGAAACTGAGTTATCAAAGGCTTGTGATGGAGATATTTAATTTTTAAATATTTAAGTTTAAAGTTTAATTATTTAAAATTTAACTTTAAAATTAGAATTAAAATTAAATCATAAGCACCGACGTCAAAGTAAAAGGAGAGGATATATATATATATATATATATATATATATATATATATATATATATATATATGCCCATAAAGTTTCAAATGTTTTCCCTAAGTCCTCGATCGAAAATAATGGCCTGCGAATGAGACAGAGTTTGCATCATGGTCGAAGAGTGTGAAAAGGGTTTTTCTTAAGGCCCACGATCTTGGTGTATAATAAAGTGAGCGTGTGGAGCAAGGAAAACGTGTAGGCCACCTTGGCCTAGTGGTTAGTGCGCTTGGTGAGTTGCAAGAATTCCTACGTTCGAATCCCATCGGAGGTGTTTTTTTTTGAAACACATGGAATGTGTTTTGCTTTGCAAGGTGTAGAAATTCGAGGTATACATTTTATTGGGTGCTCCTTTTGAGCACGTGTGGGCGTGTGGCCCAACGACAGGCTTGTGCTGGTTAAGGCGCTGAGCAAGAGGTCATGGGATCGAATCCCATCAGGGATAGAGGTAAGTTAAAATATTTTTTTATATATTTTATTTTTGTAAAGTGCCCTAGGAGGAATAAGGATTATGATGCATGTTTAGAAAAATGAAATTTCTGGTGATTTATTTTTCTGAAGTATATCATATTATATATCGTTGGAAATATTATTTCGAGGGCTATTTGATTAACTTTATTAGAAGGAGAAATAAGGTGTATGTAAAGAGTTATTTCTATTTTTATAAAGAGGTTTAAGAGTGAAGGTTGCTTTGTTCTTTTTCAAAGGGGACTAATTCTTCCATGAGGTGACAATGTATGCAATATTGTGATTTATTTTATTTTAAGGTATAAGTGGTTTTGGGAGTGATAAGGTTATGCAATTTTTTGATTTATCTTATTTTATGGTACAAGTGGTTTTAAGAGAGATAAGGAAGTTGTGAAATTAAAAGCCTTGGTGATTATTATTGAGAAGTGGAGTAGTGTTGATTGTTTTGTTATCTACTAACCCTTGTGAAGATTGGCAAAAGAATTTTGTGATTGTGGCAGATTTACAAAGAGGTTTTTTCATAATCATAAAAGGTATGGGCACATTCTCCTATTGATTGTTTATGGTGGTTGATTTATGAAATATCATTGGAGAGAAAAGGATTGATTGTGGTTTCCTTTTCGAAAGTAGTTGATTGAATGCTTCAAGGTTTTCTAGGTTGAGAGTTGTTATTAAACCTTGTTTTATAAGCATTGTGGTTGAAGCCATTAGTTGTGTGAAAAACCTAAGTTAGGGTTTGATAAGAACATGAGTATCATTGTTATGTGAAGAATGTTATTAGCATTGTTGTTGAAGTCCATTGGTTATGCAAAGAAATTGAACTTGAAAAGAACATGAGTATCATTGTTATGTGAGATTTATAGTTGAGCATTGTTGGAAACATTTGAGTTGGTTGATATATTCTTGGACTAGGGTTTGTAAGAAAGAGGTGTTCCTTGTGGTAGTTTATTGAGAAGAGTTGATTGATCCTAGTCAAGTGATTGTGTGAAGTGTTTGTTCAAGTTACATGAAACAAACTATTCTATATTATTGATTTGAGTTGAGATTGATATTTAAGGATATAACATATTGAGTCTCTAACAATTCTCTTTATGCTTCTATAATATTTATTTGAGTTGATATTGAGAATTGAGGATAGAACATATTGAGTCTCTAACAATTCTCCTTATGCTTCTATAAGATTTATTTGAGTTGAGATTGGGATTTGAGTATAGAACATATTGAGTCTCTAAAAATTCTCTCTATGCTTCTATGAGATCAATTTGAGTTGAGATTGGGATTTGAGTATAGAACATATTGAGTCTCTAACAATTCTCTTTATGCTTCTATGAGATTGATTTGACATATTGATTGAACATTTGAGTATAGAACATATTGAGTCTCTAACAATTCTCTTTATGATTCTATGAGATTTGGGCAAGTTCTTGGTGAGCTTGCTAGAGAAGATTTGGGCAAGTTCTTGGTGAGCTTGCTAGAGCATATTTTGGGCAAGTTCTTGGTGAGCTTGCTAGAGTAGATTTGGGCAAGTTCTATGTGAGCTTGTTAAGAATATTTGGACAAGTTCTATGTGAGATTGTTAAGCAGATTTGTACAAGTTATGTGTGAGATTGTTAAGCAGGTTCTATGTGAGACTATTGAGTAGGTTCTTAGTGAGCCTATTGAAAGAGCTTTGGAGGTGACATAGTACAAAGGACAGGGTCTCAGAGGATAGAGATCCAACAGCTAGGACAGTTGAAGACATATCTGAGTGAGGAGTCTTCAAGTGGATAGAGGTCCACCAGTCAATGCAGCAGAGAGACAAAGTCTTCTAGAATATCACATAGTCAGAGCAAAAGGGGAAAGAGTTATCCTATGGAAGAGATCCACGAACTTGAGATTAGGGGATCAACATCTCCTTTGGACAGAGATCCATAAACATTGTAATTGGGAGTGATTCCCAAAGAGATTGATTGAGAAAGCTTTAGTAAAATATTTTCTCTGTGGAGTAGCCCACATTGTATGAACCACGTAAAATATGGTGTCTCTATTATGTATGGTGTTTTGTGCATTGCTTGATTACTACTATTGATACTATTGTCTATACACTGCATAATATTGAATTAGAAAGAAAAGTAAAAAGTGGTCTTATACTATTCATACCCCCCTCTCAATATAAGCTTGTGTTCTTCAATTTTGTGCATAGAAACTACAATATTTCATGGCCCAAAGAAGCTAAAAAAATTAGATCAGATTCCTCCAAGGAGTGGAGAAGAAAACCACCATCAAAATCAACAATAGAAGCTTCAAATTGAGACTTGGTGAGTCTCATATTCAAAGTGCACTAAAGGCTATTTACAAAAAAAATAGTGTAGAAATTACTTCTAAAAAAGAGCTTCTATCTACATGGTTACAAGCTTGGGTTCATTAACAAGAAAATGAGAGAGTTGTCTAATCAAGAGGACAACTCCAAAATCTACCATTGCCTACTTCAAAAGCTGCCATAAAACCAAATATTGTAAAAGGTAAAAAAAAAAGGTATTATATTCTCAAAAGTATTTACATTATATTGCACTACTCTAATATGCCTTGTGGAGGAGAAAAATAGTCCAAGGTATCCATGTAAAGGCATTTTACAAGCAATGTAAAAGGGTCTTATAGAAGACTCATATCGTATACAATCTAGACAACTAAACCTGCAAGAAAAAAAAATACAATACAAGGAAGGAGAATCATTATATTCAAAGGCAAAAGAGTACATAACAAAAAATAAGAAAAGCATAAATAAGTGGACATACATCCAAGGAGTGCCATTGGAGTAGCTCAAAATCCACAATAGCATTTCTATAAGTCTATAAAAACACTTCGCTAAGTTTCCAAGGCATTGCTCACTATTCCAGTTGGAAACAACTCATTCCAAATACCATAAAATGCATACAACAAAGGAGGAGTTGACCGTGTTGTATTGATAATAAATATATTGCAAAGATACGTTGAAGAGATGTTATTTAGAAATATCATGCACAAAGATAAAGTGACACTTGTCACCTAAAAGGAAACCCTAATGTTTCCATGTGAGCACCCACCCATTGCAAACTTGACCAAAGAGTTACATGGAATAAGGTTGGTGTGTTAGAAGAAAAGCAACACTTTTCACCAAGAAGCATGATCACCCATTCAAGACTATAATTCTCATTCCCAAGAATTAAAATAAATGGACATGACACTTGTCACTCACCTCAAGATTCAACTCTTATTTGAGGTTCCAAAGACCAACGAACAATAACATTGAAGGCCAAATTCATAGCAACATTAGAAGCTGAGTTTGTGGTAGAATTATGAAGTAGTATCTACATCATGCAACAAAAGAAAGAGAGTATTTAATACTCCTAGTCAAAGTGGTCAGATGTGAAGCATCCATTTTCCAAGAAGTGCCATCAAAGGTAACAAGAAACCAGTCATCATCCAAGTTAAAGAGAAGCTAAAGCCTACGCCCATACGTTGGAGATAATGGTCAAAAGAGCACTATAGAGTCCTATCATTTACATCTAAAATATAGCATCAGATACGTAGAGGTTTGGAGCATCATAAAGGTAAGACTTTACCTTATCTGATTTGCTTTCATTAATAGGGAGATATAAGGTGGGATATAAGGTTAAAACATTAAGGGAAATCAACCGTATTTTAAAGAAATATTAAATGAAAATATATATTAAATAGCCTAATATATTTGCAATATAAAGCATAGGAGAAATAAGGATTTCTACTTGGATATATTAATTATATAATATTGCAAATATCATTCTTTTCTAAAATTCCATATGAGGGAGTTATAAGGAATACTACACCAAAATAGGTAGTTGGAATTTAGAAACATTAAATATCAAATTATCAAAGGCTATAAAAGAAGGTTCTATAAGGAAAATCAAGAGTTGGAAATTAATTACTATACTTGTCTCAAAACTACATTAAAGGGATAAAATAAATCCAACAAATAGAACCTCATAAAAATAGAAAGTGCTTAAGTTCAATAGGAGAAATAAGGTGTAAAAGAAGTTGATTTTTGTTATTCACAAAACTTTACAAAATCAACTCTAAATTGAACTACTATTCTCAAAAGCACTTTATCAATCATTCAACATATCCAAAATTACTAGGGAGACATAAGGTATTCTACAAAACCTAGAATTTCACCAAGGCATCATCAAATCAATACTAGGGAAATTAAAATAAGACCACAAGGATCATCATGGCATCAAAAAAATTCTTTCTTGCAAAATCCCAATTACTTAAGGGACCAGACTATTTCTCCTGGAATAATAAGGTTAAGGTAATCTTAGTATATAAAAATCTTTGGGAGATAACTCAAGGAACAAAAAAAAAACCAAACATAGGTGATACTAAAATTTAGAAGTTTGATGATAATGATGCAAAATCCCTAATGATAATAACCTTTGCTATCATTGATGAAATACAACCTTATATCAGTTCAACAAAGACATCTACAAAAGCATGGAAAAGCTTAGAAAAGATATTTGAAGGAAAAAATAAAGCCACTATCCTTCATATTCATTCTCTAAAAATGAACAGTGGCAAGAGCATAGAACTATTCCTAAGGAAAGTAGCAAATATTAAAGGGAAATTATTAACCTTAGGAGAAAAAAATAAATATGAAATTATTACTCAAGTAACCATGAGAGAACTTATAGATAGCTACAAACATTTGGTAACATCTTTACAAGTCCTAAGTAAAGATACTTCTTTTGATGACCTAATCAATATTCTTCAAGAATATGAGGTAGAGAATACAATTAAAGATAAAATGACTAACACTACATTGGCATCAAAAGACAATCCACAGGGAAATATTGTTTCATCATCAAAAGGATGAAGACCATGGTATAATAGGTATTTTTAGATATGTAAGAGAAAAGGTCATAGTACTAACTATTGCAGATTCAATCCCATAAATGAATAATGGGAGCAAATTTCAACCATGATAATATTAAAATCATAAGCAAGCTCATCATCCAACCAATTATCCCCAATTGGAGTATCAAAAAGTGAATCGAAATGGACACCTAGCTCAAAGGATAGAGGAAATTGAAGATCTGGAAGAATCTACATATGATTATGAAGTCAAATATATTTTAGAAATAACAATAGGTTATGAATATACTAACTACTTGATTGAATAGGTTACAGAAAATAAAGAAGAATAATACAAGCTCCAAGAAGAAGATCCATATTGAAGATTGAAATATTCAATACCCAAATAATGTAATATAGGGGGTTTTAGATTTAGAGTGTATTACATCATTTGGATCATGTAAATGTACCACCTTAGGTACATAGTTAGATTGGGATATTACTTTAGGGGGAAGTTAGCTAGTTACTTCAAGCAATGTAATAAATGTACAAGTGGCAATGTGCAAGTTGTAATTTGCAAGGTGGTCCCTTGTACAACTAGGTAGAGTTTTGGCCAAGGAATCTATCTTCCTATATAAAGGGCCTCATAGTAGTAGATCAATATCAAGTCAAGTTCTTATCTAGTGTAGTGTAGTAGATAGTGGTGCTCATGTATGGAGCACAATGTAGCTCTTTAGCTCATATTAATGGAGTGACCATTTCCTCCATACTACATTATAATTTCATAATTTCTATTTATAGTATATTTCAGTCATATAGTAAACTCACTTTCTTTCATATTTATTACATCTTATTAGGACCTGTGTTAGATATCTTCCACTGCATATATCCTCAAAAGCTAGCAATTCCACCCTACATTTGTAAGGAGATGGTTTGGATTAGTGGGAAACTCTTAGTGAGGATTAAAAACTAGCAACAGTATTCAACCTAAAGTGGCAAGAATTTATAGTAGCTTTTAAGGAAATATTTATCATAGAGCACTTCTATTCCTAGAAGTTTGAGGAGTTCACTAAAATTTAGCAAGGAACTAGGATAGTGGAAAAATATTATCAAATATTTATCAAGTTGCTAAAGTATGTACCTGCTTATAATGAGAAAATGAAGATTCATAAGTTTATACTAGGAGCAGATCCTAGAATAGGGCTAGAGATAGATATGTGAGAACCGAATACTCTATAGAAGGCCTATGATTATGAAGGTTTAGATGAGCTAAGCAGAGAAGCATTAAGGAAAATAAATAGCATAGGTTTTTTCAAATGAGAAAATGAACAGGCAAAAAAAAGTTCCTCTAAGCATGATAGAAGAAATGACCATAAGTAGGGAAAGTTTTGAAATAGGTTATGAGGAAAGAACCGTAATCCCAATAATCGAAACAATGGTAATAAAACATCATAGGGACATGCTAATTCTCCACAAGTAGAAAAGCAGAAGAGAGACAGAAGTGGAAAGAACATCCAAGATTAAAATAAGGGTGTTTTATTTGTAGGGGAGCACATTATGCCAATAATTGTCCACAAAGAGTAGGAATGAGTTTAAAGGGAACCAATGTACAAAGAAACTACATCTAAGGAACCCACACACAAAATTTATGTTGTAATAGGGAATCATGATATGAATGGTCAAGCCACACCATTGTTGATAAAGGGTAAGATTTTTGGTAAGGATGTTAAAATCTTGATTGATAGTGGTGCTACAGATAGCTTTATTTCCACTAGTTTAGTTAAAAATATTTTAAAAAATCTAGGAACCTTGGCATATGGGTGGAAAGTCGAGTATGGTTCAGGATAAACCTACTCTATAAATAAATGTTACCCTATGGCAAAAATTTCCTTACCTAGTGGAATGAAAATATGATGCTTGTATGTGGCATCTTTGCATGCCTTTGACATAATATTAGAAATGGAATGGTTGCAAGCACATAAAGCAGTAATCAATTTCCAAGACAGATGGATTGAGTACATAGAATATGTAGAGATGTACAGAGGGTGTACAACCTACAAGAGGTATTCCAACCCCAAATCCTCTCGGTAATGCAACTCAATAAAGCCATAAAAAATAAAAGAACAATATATGTAGTCAAGATAAATTAAATAGAGAAATAAAAGAAGGAAGATGTGTTTGAAAAATAACCAGTTCTCCAGGAATTTAGGGATATATTTCTTGAAAATTTACCTAGATTACCCCCTAAAAGAGAATTTTATTTTACAATTGAGCTTAAACCTAGAGTAGAACCTATTCATAGAGCTTCTTGTATGATGAATCCTATAGAAATACAAGAGTTGAAGGTACAACTACAAGAATTGTTGGAAAAAGGATTAATGAGACCAAGTGTGTCACCATGGGGTGCACCTGTGATTTTTATAAATAAGAAGGATCAAAGTTCTTTTTGATCAGTTTAGAAATGTTACAATCTTTTCAAATATTTACTTGAAATTAGGATATCACCATTTGAGAATCCGTGAGGAGGATACTCATAAGACAATCTTTAAAACTAGTTATGAACACTATGAGTTTATTGTATTACCTTTTGGTCTAAAGAATGATCCAGAAGTATTTATGAACTTGATCAGTAGTATCTTCAGGAAGTACTTGGATAGTTTTATTTTGATATTTTTGGATGACATTGATATATTCCCAAGACAAATAAGAGCATGATAGACATCTTAGGATGGTGCTAGAACTGCTAAGGAAAAATTAGCTATATGGGAACCTATCCAAGTGTGAATTTTATGTGCCAGAGGTACAGTACCTAGTACATATTATATTAGAAAGAGGGATCACAATAGATCCTAATAAAATAGAGGCTATTTGAACTAGCTATCACCAAAAAATATGATAGAATTTTGAAGTTTCATGGGTTTGACTGGTTACTATAGATAGTATGCCAAGGATTACACCAAGAAAATCTCTCCAATAACTAACCTTCAAAGGAAAGGAAAATAATTTAGGTGGACAAATAAGTGTGAGACAACCTTTGTTCTGCTTAAGCAAAAGCTCACTACGTTGTATATACTAAAAATACCCGATCCTAAGGGGATTTTTTTTGTTTGTACAAATATTTCATTAGAAGTCTTGGAGGAGTGCTCTCACAGGAAGGAGCAGTAATAGCCTATGGATCAAGGAAGCTAAAACAACATGAGGTTAACTATGCAACCCATGACCTGGAATTGGCAAAAGTTGTTTTTGCTCTCAATAATTGGTGACATTATCTGGTAGGGAGACACTTTGATCTAAGAATAGATCATTAGAGTCTACAATATATATTTACTCAACCTTTGCTCAATGCTAGGTAGATAAGGTGGATGGGATTTCTAGTTGAATATGATTTTAAAATTATATAAAAGGAAAGGAGAATAAATTCATGGATGTACTAAGTAGGAGGAGACACATAGTTGTTATGCATCGTGTCCACTGTGATTTGATAGAATAAGTCAAGAAAATGTAGCATCAAGACCCATATTATAATAAAATTTGGGAAATAATAAAAAATAAACCAGATGAAAATAAGGAATTTAACATTAAGTATGGTTTCATATGCTTTAAGGATAGGATAGTGATTCCTAAAACTAGATATTTGAGAAAGATGATCATGAATGAAGCTCATAGATATTCGTATTCTGCTCATCTAGGTGGAGCAAAAATGAGGGAAAATATGAAGAAAAATTTCTATTGGCTAGGAATGAAGAAAGATATAACTAAATTTGTCACTCAATATTGGAATATCATAAAGTAAAAGTAGAAAATATACATCCTACTAGATTTTTGCATCCTCATGATGTACTCATGCAAAAATGGTAGGTGATATCGATGGATTTTATTGTAGGGCTGCGTAAAAATAGGTTTCAACATGATGTAATATTAGTAGTGGTAGATAGATTGACCAAGGTTGTGTATTTTATACTTGGGAACACCAAATATTATGTTGTGATTGTAGCTAATAGATTTGCCAAAGAAATATATCTACTTCATGGTTTTTTGAAAGTAATTATATCAGACAGAGACTCGAGATTTATATCCAAGTTTTGGCAAGCCTTGCATCATACCATTGGTACTAAGCTAAATATAAATTTTTATTATCACCCAAAAATTGATGGACAAAATGAAAGAATGAATTAGTATTGGAAGACATGCTTCACATGTGTTGTATGGAATAGAAGACTCAATGGGAGGATTACCTACATTTAGTAGAATTTGCCTACAATAGTGGTCACTATTCGATCTTGGGTATGACTCCATTTAAATTCTTGTATGGTAAAAGGTGTAGAACAACCTTATATTAGGATAATCTAGAGGACCAAATTGTACTTGGATGATATATGGTCAAAGAAATGGAAAAATGACTAAGAACAATCAGGAAAAGGCTTAAAGAAGTTGCAGATCATTAGAAAAGTTATGTTGATCTTAAGAGGACACCAAAAGAATTTTTTATAGGTGACAAAGTGTTTTTAAGGGTGAGACCTAACAAGAGTGCTATCAAGTCCACAAAACTTGATCCAAGTTTCATGGGACCCTTTGAAATTACATAAAATATTAGTCCCGTAGCATACCAACTTGCCATACCACCCAACTTGTCCAAGATTCATGACACTTTTCACATTTCTTTGCTTAGAAAGTATATTGCTAATCCTGAGCATGTGTGGAACTTTTCTAAGTTGCAGATGGCAAATCCAAAGTCTATAGAGGTTCGACCAGTAAGGATCCTTGATTTTTGATCCAAATCAATGAGGAAAGGAACTTTGGAGTAATGCAAATTTCAGTGGGATCATTATTCCGAAAGAAATGCTACTTGGGAGAAAGTAACAGATATGCAAAAATATTTTTTTTAAAATAATCTGTAATTATTGTATGTTCAGTTTGATGATACATTAAGGACTGTGTTAAGCCTAAGGGGGAGAGGATTTCATGACCCACACTTGGCAGTATTTTTTTAAAGTTTCATGTTTTGTTATGCTGCTTATGGATGAAATGATTTACTATTTCAATATTTGTTATGCAAAATACTTATTTCTTATGGAAAATATGATATGTGAATTTCATTGAGATGTAGGATAATTCCATGTATGATTCCATGAGATATGTATTTTATGTGAGAATAAGATGTTGCTAATGGAAATGCACTTTTTTCTAGGAACATGTTTTTTTATGGTGGTATAAAGAACTAACCACCGAAGAAAGGTACCTTGGGGAAATGATGTGATGGATTATTTGTCAGATTATTGAGAAGGCAACATAAATGAGGAAATGAACTTTGGAGTAATGCAAAGTTCAGTGGGATCATTATTTCGAAATAAATGCTACTTGGGAGAAAGTAACAAATATGCAAAAATATTTTTTTAAAAATAATTTGTAATTATTGTTCATGTTCAGTTTGATGATACACTGATGACTGTGTTAAGCCTAAGGGGGAAGGATTTCATGACCCACCCTTGGCAGACTTTTTTTAAAGTTTCATGTTTTTTTATGCTGCTTGTGGATGAAATGATTGACTATTTCAATATTTGTTATGCAAAATACTTATTTCTTATGGAAAATATGATATGTAAATTTCATTGGGATGTAGGATAATTCCATGAGATATGTATTTTATGTGATAATAAGATGTTGCTAATGGAAATGCACTTTTTTGTAGGAACATGTTTTTTTATGGTGGTAGAAAGAACTAACCACCAAAGAAAGGATACCTTGGGGAAATTATGTGATGGATTATTTGTCAGATTATTGAGAAGGCAACATAAATGAATACCCCTTTCATGGAGATGCATATCATAATTTGTATGTGAAAAGATATATTAAGTTTTAGTGAATTTCTTCCTGCATCATAGTTTATGGTATTATTGCAATGAAATGAAATGCTAATTTATTTGAATATATTTCTTTCTGAAATAGAAAATAAGAAATTTATTATTTTTGATAAATTGAAAGGAATGACAAAGGAAAGATATTTTGATTTATTAAAAGAAAAGAATCTGACGCATCAGAGTGTGAGTTGCACAATAGAACAATAGCATAGACTTTAAATATAAAAGAGAACTACAATTTTAATGGTAATTATGCTTGGGAGTGGATTGGTGCTATGATCATTGGTCGGATATTGTCATTAATAATAACCAAGTAGAGAATAAAGGAGGTGGTTAAAAAAATTATGGAGGTCTAAGAAATCATGGAGGAGAACAAAAAAAAATTAGGAAACAGAGAGCCAAGCAGCGTTGGAGGAAAGAGATGAATCTAAGAAGCATTGGAGGAAGAAGCTTGGAACCATGTTATTTTGGGAAACTTCTTGTTTAAAATCATTATTTTCTTGAAAATATGGTTTGATAGATGAGTTTATTTCAAATTATCACATACTAGAATGATTGTGTTTTCCTATAACTACTGCTTAGTCTAGGGAATGAACGTTCTAATCAAGAATAAAGTAGTTGAATTGATGATATCTTAAGATAAAGTGAAGCCTTAGAAGATAAACCATAAACCAAAGTTGAATGATTGTCATCCTATTTTGACATAATGGTAAAACATAGATAACTTAGATGCACATTTTTTATGCCACACTCATGGGGAATGTTGTTGGTGAAATATTTCTCTAAGTTGTAGGAAATAAAATGAATGGAAAGCTTTCTAGTAGTGCATTATAATGTTTATACATTATGTGTTAGAGAGATACATTCAATATGAGTGGGTATATAGTTATAATAAATAACAATGGGACCATGTGAATCAAGGACAATTAGAAAAATGATAGTAGAAAGTGGTTAATGTTATCCATTTGTTCGAATGCGTATCCATGGTGCTCATATGTTTGAAATAGCAAGTTTGCTTGGGTTGGATTGTTTCTCTAATGTAGACGAAACCAAGAATGTGAATCCACTAAATTGAGGATATATGATTATTTCTCTAACGTAGTGAAACATGGATTATGAATTCATTGAATTGTTGTTATATATTTATTTATGTTGACTGTGGTTGAAATATAAAGGATGCCATATTTTTATGGAAGGATATTTGTATGAATTTTTTGTATTTCAAGCATTGTTAGATTTATATGAAATTGAGGTAGTTCTTTGTTGCCACAATTGACTATGGAGTATAGATAGAAAAACTTTTATTTTCTAGAGAAAACAATTTTAGTAGCTTGTTGTTTGTTGAATGAAATTATGAAATGATATACTACATTCATATAGTAAGACTTTATCAGGGAATGAATATTTCTTATGAGGTAGTTGATATTATACTACCAACAATTTGATTGCTTAAACAAGTGAAGTGGATCCATCTCTGATCCCCATGAAAGGTAAACCTTCCTCGATGGTTAGTGATGCTTCACTAGAAAGGAGAAGATGTCTACTGGCTGGTATGACTAATGGAGAGTTTACCAGAAGAAGATCTATGTGTGCAGTTATTATAAATTGGGAGCTCACCTTATGACTCTGAGTTGAAGACTCATAGAGCACTACCTTGTTTCAGATGTGAGATATCCTCTATTGAGAAGAAAATCAAAATTATGTCCATTGTTGAAAATAGCTAGTATGTAGGCTTGTAATGAGCATCTCTTGTAGTGACGTATCGACCAATTAGATATGTCATGTTGTAAGGCATGAATCGATGTGATATGTATATGAACTAGAACAATCACTATTTTACCCAGAGTGTATTTAAATTAGAAGAAATTTAATCACGAGTTTAATGCCTTAAATTGTGTGATGTGGAAGATTTATGAATGGATATTTCAATGGTAAATAAAGTGGATTTGTCTAGTTTTCTTATGGAACTCTTACTGCATTTATTTGTAGAGAGTTATTTTAGTTGTTGCTCTTGTGGTAAAATTCTAGTTTATGTATGTTTGGTGGTGCTAGCAATAAGAACATTGGAATTTATTTACATTATCTATGCATGGTGCTTTACTTATATTTAAGCATTGAGAATTATTAATGTTGAGAATGCCTATATTTTAGCCAAACAATGGTCCACCTTAGTAAAGCGTGTAGACAAGAAAATTGATGTCTATAATTGGTGAACCATTTTTGGTATTATGTGTTATTTTGTAATTGTACGCAAGTGTTTGATGAAATGTGCATACATATATTTAATAATTTTATAAAGTACAATTTAATATTTTATGTAATAATAAAGTCATGTTAATTCATGTCAGTCAACAAAGTTAGAAGTCATAAGGTATTTTGTCCTATAGTGGAAAATGTCATGTAAATTCAAAGACCAAATGCACATGAAATGTAATTTGGGGAAGTTATGAGGTAGTTGGAGGGTAACTACTTTTTGGGTGTATAAATAAGCCCTCCCATACTTCATTCAAGTTTTTCATGCATTTAAGTGGTTGTTCAGTCATACCTATTGGAGAGCAGTCCAATCTTGTATGCAGCCATGAATCTGCATAGGGTTTGCAAACTATAAAATGTAATGCTGAAATTGTAATACTGTACTGTAAATGTCATTGTTAATATAAAACTACTTATATTTACTATTATATACCATTGATGTTGCTATTATTGCTATTGCAAGTTCTATGCATTATTTTACTACAATGATTGCAAATCTGTAGAATTTTTTAAATAGAATGGAATTGTGTGTAAGCATATTAAATTTCATTTCTACATTTTGGCACCATTGCCTGAACGAAGTTGGGTCCAATTTGGTGACATGGATTTATAAGAAGTAAAAACCTTGGGGAGATGAACAAAAAAAACAATGGAGTGCAACCACAGATATAGGTGAAGATGCCCTAGATTTATTTGTTGATGTAGATGAAGGGTTGTCTAAAGGAACGTGCACACCAACGGGATGCAAAAATGCAAGTGAATATTTTGCAGATCGAGGATTCACAGATGCTTGTAGCACCAGTCTAGTTTTCTGTAGAAGCAATCTAGAAATTTGTAGTCTAGACATATGCAATCTAGACAATTACAAAAGTAGTCTAGACGTCTATAGTCTAGACATCTACATAAGCATTCTAGACATCTGCAATATAGACGTATGCAGAAGTAGTCTGGATATCAACAAGATTGATGACAAAAATGCAATTTGATATCAGGATGATGATAGAATCCTAGTTAACCATCAAAATGATAATATAATAGGTAGAACATACAACTATTTAGGATCCAAGAGCAGCGCAAGAAATATGGGAAAAATTATTAATAGGAACATGTACAAAGACCACCAAGAATTAAGGAAAACATTGACGTAAGAGAAGATGTTGATGCTAAAACTATGTGAGGATATGGTGAGTGGATGGTAACACCTAAAAAAGTAGTAGGAAGGTTTTAGAGGAGTGCAAATTATGGGAGTTAGGCACCAAAGCAACAACGTGCAAGGTCTTAGGAAGAAATACTAGGGCCATAACCAACATCTTAGTGAAGGAGGTCATAGAGTGAGGATGCATAGGAAGTCAAGAGATGATTTTTTGGTGAGAAAAAGGAACCTAGGATAGAAACATCTAATGATGAGCAACATAGCATATCACCCATAGGATGTAGGAATTAGTCAAGGATTCCAAGGGACTTTTCATCAAAGTAACAAAAAATAAGAAACATCACTAATGGCTAACGTAGCTACCAAAGTCAAGAAACTAAGGTGTCCACTTTTCATAGAAGGGAAGGAAGACCTGATTAGGAATTTGAGAATTTTCCACATGGTGTGGAAAGCAACTGGGCAAAACAATGAGGTATACTAGAGTTAGTTATTTCTTGTAATATTTTGTGCATCTGCAATAGGCTATTATATAGCCTTATCGCAAGATAAATTCCAGACATGGGAAGCATTGTGTGATGCATTCATGGAAATTTTTTGATGATACAATGCTAAAAAAAATTATAGAATCCAAGGAGAGAATCAGTTTTTTCATTCTAACAATCAACGGTTGAGTGGGTTGTTTGACCATGTGGAGAAAGACCACTCAGAGGAATCAAAGAGTATGTAGTTCATAGATGGATTTATCCCTATGTATTAAAGGAAGATGAAGATATTTCCTATAAGATCATACCAAGAGGCTCTAGATTATGCATTTAATTAGGATATTTATGCAAAAACCTCATCTATGAATGGGTGTCATGTTAATACATATGAGAATAACTATAGGTAGCAAATCCACCTCCCAGAAGAAGAAAAAGTGATCCATGGATTTGCACAGTTTTGTTGAATTTTGCTCAATTTTGATTAAAGTGTACGAGTGTCAAATCATACAAGCAAAGAGAAAAATGTACAAGGTTGCACATGTACGATGTGAAATGAAATGAAATGAAGTTGGAATGTGCATTTGGGGTTAATTTGATAAAAATTGAATTAGACCTTAATAAACCTTGTAAAAATAATTGTTTTGGAAATCCGTTGGGAATGGCAGTTGTAAATGATGTGATGCTTCAGAAACCACTTTGGAATGGTCTGGGCATGCATTATATAGCCCCCTTATTCATTTTTTGGTTGTTCATTCATGGTTCACTATTCATTGATGTTCATTAATTGTTTACTGTTGCAATATCAATATAGAATTCATGGAGTATGGATTGTGGAGTAGAATTGTTGTGTATTGTGGAGATTGTAATGAATGATGAGATACTATTGATAATATGAATATGACAGCCATTTTCCTCAGTTCCTTGTCCTTGTGAATTCCTCCATATGTTCTGGTTGTTGCAGGTTGTGTAGTTAATGTTTAGCACATAACTTGGCATGTATATGGATGGAATTGCATTGTGAATGATCCTGGTTACTCTACAGACTTGGTGTGAAGCATGGAGTGGATTATAAGATGAGTTACAACCATATTTTGATATTTTCCAATAGTTGTACAATTTTTGGAATCATCCATGGTGAATATAATTCATTGCTAATGAATTAGGGTTTGCATGTTATGGAGAATTGGAGCAATTGATGCTTAGAACCTTCCCAAAATCTATCTTGGAAGAATTGGTTGTATCAAGTGATAGATCTGGAAGATAGTTGCAGCAAGAGTTCGTACAAACCATACAAGGGTTTCTACCAAATCGTACAAACTATTATTTTACCCGATTTGGTAATTAAGGCTGCAACCCAATTCTGCCAAATAAGGAAATAATGCTAGTTTGAGGAAATCGATTACAAAACTGATCGATTTGACTTACAAAACTTGTTCCAATTAGTTGGTTGTGTACCAAATCATACCAGGTGTAGGTTTGTATGATTTGGATCATACAAATATATGATTTGGTGATCGTACAAGCTATTTTTGCAAGTTGAACTAGTGTACGATGAAGACCATACAAGTTGTACGATTTGTACAAGTTGGGGTTTGAGATCTTGTGAATCATTTCCATAGCTTCTAAACTACCTCCCCATTAGGAATACTACACTACTCTATACATAGATTATTGCTTTATTATTTGGCATTTTTGTTAAAGAAGAGTAAAGGGGGAGAAAAGTGTAAAGTAAAGGAAATGAATGAGAGAGAGAAGATAGATAAGGAGAGGAAATCCTAGTTAGAAGGAGCATGAGAATTTCTCAAAGGAGGAATGGGAACAACGTTGAACACAATACATATGAACCAATGATAGAGCAAGTATGGACATCTGACGAAGCAGAGATTGAGAGGTTGGATACATTATTGATTGATATGAAAGATGAGGAACAAGAAGCACCCAGATTCGAGATGAGTATTGATGTAAGAGAAGGCATTAATGAGGGAACTATGTGAGAGTGAAGGGAGTGGATGGTAACACCTGAGAAAGTGGTAGATTGGTTGCAAAGGAGTGCGATGGATGGGAGTCAGGCACCAGAGCAACAACACATGAGGTCTCAGGAGGAAGGACCAAGGCCATGACCTACACACCAGTGAAGGAGGTCATAGAGTGAAGATGCATGGGAGATCGATAGATGACTATTTGATGAATATAATATTCCTTGAGTAGATGATTTCGATGAAGACCAGCAGAGTGAGTCACCTATAAGGTGGAATCAATCAAGGATTCTAGGTGATACTTCATCAAGTGAAGAAGAAGAAACACCACCAATGGCCCATGTAGGCAATCACATAGGGAAACAAATATGCCCACCCTTTATGGGTGAAGGCAAGGAAGACCCGACAAGACACATCAAGACATGTATAACCATCTAGAGAGAAAATGGTGTAGATCAACCAGATGAATGGTTATGACTATTTCCTACAACATTATGAGGACTGGCCATAGATTGGTACCTAAAAAGGTAAAACACACCAAACTTCCAAGCATGGAATACAATGAAATATGAATTCATTGAGGAGTTTCACCCCTTGAAGGATGATGGAGATATCATCACTAAACTTTGTGCTACTAAGCAAAAAGTTGATGAGGATGTGAAGTCATACAACCATAGATTGAAGTAGTTGGTGGACAAGATGCAAATACCTTTGGTAGATGTGCTAGTAAAATGATGGTTTGTAGATGGGTTGCTACCTAGATACAAGAAGAATATGAAGGTAGTACCATCAACTACATATGAGGAAGCCTTAAAATATGCAAATAATTTTGAGAGTGAGGCCAAACAAATAATCATAGGGATGATAACACATGTAAGATATGATGATTCAAAGAGTGAGGAAGATGATACAATCCAATAGATAGTACAATCATTTCAAAAGGAATTTGAAAAATTAATTAAAGAGGTGAAAGGGAAAGTCAAGCAAGATTGAAAGGACATCTGGTGTACAGATTGCAAGACTGAAGGTCACACGAATGTGACTTATCCTTGCAATGATTATTGCCACATTTACAATGTGCTTGGACATGAAGTGATACAATATCCATTTAACACAAAGGTGCATCCATAGGTTCTCTCTATCCAAGATCAGGAGGAGAAACCAAAACCTCAAGTGAGTGGCCAGCAAGCCACTAGTGGTGGTTATAGGAATAATCATAGAGGGGGAAGATAATATCAAGGCAACCGACAAGGAGGACAGAGTCACTTGTAGTATGATTCAGAGGGGAGACCAATCATACAATGTCACAATTTCTAAGAATGGGGGCACTTTATGAAGAACTATCCTTTACCCCAAAAATAGGAGATACAACAAACAAACACTACACACATGTGTAGATGGTGTGGTCCAAGGAACCACAAGGAAGTGAATTGTCCAAAGCAGGTGAGTTCTAGTAACCCATAGAATATGAATTTTTTGGACATAGAGGTACCTCTAGTTAGTGAGGAGACCAAAGAAGTGCTAGCCATAACAAGGAATCAAGCTAGGAAAGACAAGTACCCAAAACCTACCAAAGAAAAGAAGTGATGGCAAGTGGCAAAGAAGGTACTTGATGAAGAAGCAAAGAAGGCAAAAGAATTGAGAATAGTAAAAGAAAAAGAGTTAAATAAACCATTAGAAGACACAGTGGTTGTGCAAAATCTGGTAGCACAAGTTTTAAATATGATTATTGAAATTAATATGGCAAGCTTTCTAGAGGCCATCCCATCATTGCATAAAGCGATGGCAGAAGATTTGAAACCTCATAAGGTGATGGAGGTAGAAATCCAACCAATCAAAGAAGAGGAACAAAATAATTATTTTATGGACCCCACCATATTGATGATTGATGTTGGGAAGAAACCCGCATTGGTCCATATGGAAATCTTAGAGCACAGATTGATGCAAGTCATAGTAGATGGAGGATCTAGCATTAATGTGCTACCTGAGAAGACTTGGCAAGAACTTGGTGCTCCATCCTTATGGGCACCTAGATTTTGATTATATGGTGTTGACCAGTATGGAATAGAGACAAAGGGTGTCTTAACTACACAACAAGTCAAAATAGTTGACCAAGAGTTTATCTTGGATTTCATTGTGATTACAATGCAAAAGCCAGCATACGATGCTTTGTTGGGGAGAGGATGGCTAAGAATAGCCAAAGTTAATCACAACTAGGGAAAATATCATATCACTTTTAAGAAAGGATAGCATAAATATATGATCAATTTGAATAACTAGAGGATTAGTGAGGATATGGCCATGACTGATGAGTCGAGTAGTTCTTCTGGTGATGAAGGTTATGAACCTAATGAAGAAGGTATGTTGTACCTAGAAGACTATAGCGAAGATGAAGCTCGATCTGATAGTGGACTACTCCATTGGAAAATGGAGGAGTACAAGGTTTTTCAGCCCACATACCTCTATATTAACATAGAGGAGACCACAGAAAAACAAGATGAGATGAAGGTCAGCTCAGAACCTCAGAAAGAGGAAGAGGAGAAATGGTCATTTCCTAAGAGCTTTGTAGAATACATAGTAGGAGATGCTAAAATTGATGTGAGACCAGTGCATCCTATGAATGTGGAAAAGGTAGTGATGGAGCCTACAAATATTAAGTATGAAGGACCTCGGATGGTGGATGTAAACCTAGGAATAGAAGGAGAGCCTAGGATGATCCACTATGGTGATGATTGGGACCCAGTATTGAAAGCAATAACCTTTAAGATATTCTTGGAGTACAAGGATGTCTTTGCATGGATGTATAAGGACCTGAAGGGGGTACCACCTGAGCTATGTGTCCATAATATTATGCTAATTCCTAGGGCACAACCAGTCATAAGAAGACCATATAGGATGAATCCTAAGTATGCAACATTGGTAAACATAGAAATTGAAAAGATGTTGGAGGTAGGCATCATTTTTAGAGTCATTACCAGTGAATGGGTTTCACCTATTATGGTTACCCTAAAGAAGGAAGTGGATAAAATCTGAATATGCATAGACTTTAGGAGTCTGAATGTAGTGACAATTAAATATCCCTTCCCTATTCCCTTCATAGACTCCATTCTGGAAGAGGTTGCAGGACATGAAATCTATTCATTCTTGGATGGGTTTTTTGGGTATAACCAAATAAGCATCATCGAGGAGGATAAATTAAAGACCACATTCATCATAGAGAATGGCATCTATGCATATAATCGAATGCCATTTGGGTTGTGTAATGCCCCTGCTACATTTCAGCGTATTATTCTGTACATCTTTGATCAACTAGCCATAGGAAATTTCAAGGTATTCCTGGATGATTGGTCCATCTATGGAAAGATCAAAGATCATTTACCTGGTCTCAGTGAGTGCATGAGTAGGTGTAGGAATGCACAAATCTCCCTAAATCTAGCAAAGTGTTTTTTGATGGTACCGTACGGGAAACTATTGGGACATATAGTGTGCAGCGAAGGGTTGAAGACCGATCCTGACAAAATCTATGTCATACTATACATGGAGGAGCCATATGATGTGAGCTCTTTGAAAACCTTCCTAGGATCTACAGGATACTATCGAAGGTTTATCAAGAATTATGTGCATGTGTCCTACCCACTAGATTCTTTAACCAAGAAGAATATTCCCTTTAGATGGATGGAGGAGCACCAAGGAGCCTTTGAGGAGTTAAAGGCTAAGCTAGTCAGTAGTCCCATTTTGGTGTTCCCAAATTGGGATAAAGAATTCCATGTCCATATTGATACCTCAAACTTTGTAGTCGGATGTGCATTGGCATAGGAAGGACAGTTTAGGCTGGATCAACCTATATTCTTTGCAAGCTACCTATTGTCAAGGGTAGAGAGAAATTATAGTACAATGGAATGAGAAGCTCTAGGGATGGTATATGCAGTACAAAATTTTAGGTATTACCTATTGGTAAACCCTTTTGCCTTCTACATGGACCACCAAGACTTTTTGTACTTGATAAATAAGCTAGTTATACAAGGATGAGTCAGCAGGTGGCTCATCACCTTACAAGAGTTCATATTTTAAGTAGTGGTGTGACCTAGAAAGAAGCATGTAATTGTAGACCAACTATCTCGAATACGATCAGGAGAACCTATAGGAGCGAGAATTCTAGATGAATTCCTTAATGCCCAATTATTTACAATTAACATTGTGCCATCATGGTACAAGTTGATTGGACAATACCTATCCATAAGGGAGTTGCCACAAGAGTTGATGACAATAGAGAAAAATAAGGTGATCATAAAGTCAGCACCATTCCAATTGATAGTGGGATTGTTATACAAATTAGGAATTGATGGTATCTTGAGAAGATGTGTAATGGATGAAGAAATTAAAGTCACACTGAAATAATCTCATGAAGGATTAGTAGGTGGACACATGGGGCCTGATGCCACTACTCAAAAAGTACTCTTAGTAGGACTATGGTGGCCCACAATATATAATGATGCAAAGGAATACATGAAAGCATGTGATACTTTCCAGAGAGCGGGAAAGCCAATGCAAAGAGATTTTATGCCATTACACCCATCACAACCCTAAGAACTATTTGAGAGGTGGGGGTTGGACTTTGTTGGACCACTAAGAACAACTCATAGGAGGAAGTGTTAATATATCATGGTAGCCACTGAATACCTAACAAAATGGGTTGAAGCATGGGCACTACCAGATAACTCAAAAAAAGTACAACATGATTCTTGTATGAGCAAGTAATTACAAGATTCGGCATCCCACTACAAATAATGAGTGATCATGGAGGTCACTTTGTGAATGAGATCATCAAAATACTGATGACTAAATTTTGAATTTGGCACTCCTTGTCTAGTCCATATTACCCAAGAGCTAATGGGTAGGTGGAAGTGACTAACAAGGTATTAGTGTCAACATTATACAAAACCTGTGGAATAGAGGGAGCATATTGGGAGGAAAGGTTACCATATATTCTTTGGGTATATCAAACTACCTTTAAGCCAATGATAGACCATACACCATTTTAGCTAATGTATGGTCAGGAGGTAGTAGTGCTAGTCAAATTCTTGGTACCAAGCCTATGGATAGTGGTGGAGCATCACTTAGGGGACCAAGAGAGTATGGAAGAATGACTAACGACACTGATTAAGCTAGATGAGAGAAGATTCATGGCACAATGGGTGATCGAAGTGGCCTAGAAGAGAAGAAAGTTGTGGCATGACAAACATCTTCAAAAATTAGAACTCAAGCAGGGTGACTTAGTTCTAAAGTTTAATGGAAAATGAGAAATCAAGCTAGGTAAGTTAAAAACCTTGTGGCTTGGTCCCTTCCAAGTTATGGAAGTAAGGGACAATGGAGTAGTTAAATTGTAGAACTTGAATGGTGTGCCAGATACTATAAATGGTTCAAAGTTAAAACCATACAAAGTATAGTGTCTATTTATCATCATAGAAGAAGTTGAATGAAGATAACAAGCCCAATCCAATGACCAACAAAGTAGAATTCAAGGCCCACCATGGGAGGACCTTGACATGGGACTCACATGCCTATTCACAGAAGGGGAGGAGATAGGACCAATTATTGAACAAGAAGAATTGGTACCTCAACCCGATGAGAGAAGGAGAACACGAGTCCATGTAAGGTTTGCAGATGGGACTAGAAGGCTTGAGGAAGAAGATATGAAAGAGGGATTTCTCCAAGGGAAAGAAGGAATCTAGAGAATCAAGGGATGGTGTATCCATAGTTGGAGTATAGGGAATTACCCCAACCATCAGAAGATCAAAGAAGAATGAGACTAATGGTTTGATATGTGGATAGGATGGATAACTTTGATATGGAAGCTCCAGAAGAGATAGGAGGTGACACCATGGAAGAAGAACTCATCAAATTCTCTCCATTGGCTCAGATAGGATGATTGCAATAGAGGATGTGACACCAGATCTAGTAGTTGCAAGAGGAGTATGAAATATTGCAAGGTCACACTACAAGACTTCGAGAATAAACTATCCAAGACTTGGATGATACGATGCAAATGATGGAGGAGCAAAGAGTAGTGAGGTCACAGGAAGTAGAAGGCAAGGGGAAAGAACATGAGATGATACCACAAGTGAGTAGTTCATGACATGATGGTGCAAGTACGAGTAAAGGAGAAAACTCACAGAGAGCACCTCATGGGATGCCCAATGACCCATCAATAGCAGAAGAAGATGAGGATATAGCTTGGTGAGACATTGAAGAAGACATTCCACCACCTAGACCACAAGGTAATATCCATGGGGATTCAAGTGAATCTAGTGATGGGGGGTTGCCTTGGCTAGTAAGAGAAGAAAGTTTTGATAGTGGTGATGATGACTTCTTAGAACTACCGATACCTCATGTGTGGCCTGATCCTGAGACCTACGCAATCGCCTATCAATAGTTGAGGCAACAAAGGAGAGAAGTACAAAGACTCCAAATATTAATGTCCTTACCAGTAAATTGGTCAGAATAGAGAGATGATGATCATAATGATTCTAGTTTTGAGTCTGATTTCTTCGAACCATATAGGGAGACTCTAGAAAATGTGTCTCCACAATGATGTTGGGAGAAAAGGTGATGGACACACTGACTATTACATGTGGATCAAAGAGTGAGAGCACTACAATAGTTATCACCTATAACACAAGGAAATGAAGGTCACTTGGCCAATATAGAATTGGTGGATATAACCCTAGTAAGAAACCAGCAAGAACCCCCAAGACAATAGCAAGGTCATGGAGGGGGAGTACATCCATTAAATACTAGGAGGGGTAGAGGAGATTTTCCACCTAGAGGAGGTAGAGGATGAGGAAGGATTCGACCCCCTACTCCTAGATGGTCGAGGGATACACCATTAGCCTATTTGAATTGGACCAGGAACCTGCAAGGCATCCCCTAGTTGAGAGGGATTGTACCCAACCTGAGAGGAAGACAACCATGGGGATGACCTCCACTAAACCAACCCAGACCAAGAAGAGTGGAAACTAGAAGAGGATGGGGCCAAGAAAGGGAAGTCCCATGGAATGTTCATAGAGGTCCTGTATCAAGAGGATGTGGTCGGGGAAGACCTATGCAAGGAAGAGGCCTTATCGATAGAGGAAGAGTATACTTTGTCGATGAAAGGAGTCAAGGACTACAAAGAACTCATTCACCGAGCTTAGAAGCTAGAATTGATATGAGGAGATAGGTAGAGAAGTCACTCCAATGATAGTGAATCAGTGAGTGCAACCCTACCTCATAGTCAATCAATAAAATGATGAGAAGAAGTATTGCCAAGAGGGAGTCCTACACATTGTAATTGCATGATTCCAAACTATACACATGACAATCAAAGAGAAGGAGATCGAATAGAAGGTCAGTTGGCACCTAATGATATGATCACCCATAATGTAGAAGTGGGCAACCCAACTGATGAGTCAACAGATGGCATCATACAAGTGAATGTCACTATACGATTCCCATGATGATAAGCATCAAAATAGTTATTGAAAATATATATAGAAAAATATCTTAATTGTGAAAATCCTTTAGGATACAATTAAGATGAAAGGGGTTGAAAACCAAAAATGATGACCCCTTATGGAAAAAAAAGAGAAATTATCTTAATTGTGAAAATCCTTCGAGATACAATTAAGATGGAGGGTGGTTGAAAACCAATAACGACAACCCCTCTAGGAAAAAAAAAAAAAGAAAAAGAAAAGAAAAAAAATAAAAGAGGCAAGAAAAGGACAAAATAAGGAAAAAGATAAAATCGCATGCACCAAGGTGATGAGTTGTCAATCATCAACATGCAGAGGAGCTAAGGTGGTGAAAATTTAGGAATTAAGATGTTAGGGTTTGAAAAATTATATAAAGCAAGCACCATGCAGAAATTCCCTTTCCCGCTCATAGATCGTACAAGGCAACATTGGAATTTTAGAGAATTGAAGGCAAAAAGGGTGCAACTAAAGAAATTTTCTATATGGGTAGTGGAAATTCACCAACTTACTCAATTATTTTATGACCCATTTTAATTATGCACCACAACAATTTTTATTTTCAAAAAAGCAACCCATTGGGAGGAAAAAGCTATTGCAATTAGGGTTTTACTTCGAAGAAGATAAGTTTTTTCTAGAAAATAAGTTGCAAGTAACAACTATCAGTGGTGCGAGTAATATTTTGAGGAAATGTAGTGCCCAGTAAACCCTTAATATAGAACATTAGAGCTAGGGTTTGATTTTCCAGGAATAGAGAAGGAAAAGTTGCATGGAGAGAAAAATAAGCAAACCCTAGAGCAGGAATTCACCATAAAAAGCATGGAAATGATTTTTTAAATCTGCATGTGTGAATAATTTTGAAGGGATAGTTGTACAATGCTACCATACTATGGGAAAAATCTATTTTGGAAGAATATTGCACCAAAGGAAGGAGAAATTGCATGATTTGCCCTAAAATTGCATTAAACAAGGAGATTGAAGGATTCCGGCAAATGGGTTTCACAGATTTCACACTTGGGGAAGAAAAATGAGGGTTTTTGACCAAGTGATGATTTTTAAGGTTGTATGTATGATTTGGAGTAGTCATGGTATGATTCTGAGATATATTGTATGGATTCCAAGCTCTTGGAGACCCATTTTGTGCAATTTTGAAGGATTTTGTATGAAATTTTTGTAGTGGTACAGACCCTAGTGAGGTTGTACAGAAGGGAGGTGCCCCTATATGATTTGAAATTAGTTGGTATGATTTTAGATCATGCTTGTATGATTTGAAGTGCCAGTTGTGTGATTTACTACAAGTGTACGAAATTGGGTGCGATTGAACAGATCCGATTAGAGTTGTATGATCTGGGTAGGATTGTACGATTTGAAAGCATACATGTATGACTTGGTTGAGGCCTTGTATGATCTTAATAATTTTTGTACATTTTGGAGGTAGTCATATGAACTTTTATAATGATTTTGTGTAGTATTATCCTGAATTACTAAATCAAGGAAAAGGTGTGCAAATGAGGGTTTCACTCAATGATGGTAGAAGTATGAGCTCACAATGAGAATATCAAGCTCATTTTGATCACATTATGGCATATAGGGCTGATATATCACTAGGACCATTGCACCAGAGAGAATCATGACCCAGGTGATCTCCCCTAGTTTACCCCATTCAAGACCAAGGACGATGATTTCAATCACCCAGAAGGTATGGTAACTATCCTTGGAGAGGGAGAGGAGGAAGGTCATGGAGGGGTTAGAGGCACTAGCATGGTGGTAGGGAAATATCACCACTACAATATAGGAGGGAAGAAATGGAACCACCTAGGGCACCCAGAAGAGAACTTCATAGTGAAGTTCACCGAGAAAAGACCTCAAAAGAACAGGAGGATCTACCTAGTGAAGTAGAGGAGGAGCAAGTGGACATCAAGGATGTCACTTTTGGGCAGCCAATGGGAGAATTTTGTAGAAAGTGGTGGGAAAATACTGATAATAAACATCCATTGAAGGAGGCGCTAAAGAAGGCTGGAGTGAGTATTTTAGCGTAGATCCCACCACAAGACAAGGTATTCTTCAATGAATACTTGTTGTAGATTCTCCAGTCATACAAACCTATTAAGAACCGCATGATCGTACGAGTGGGTAACAGGTATGTTAAGGTGGAGTTCATGGTAGAGGTATTTCAATGGATATTCAGATTGCCCATGAAAGGAGATCTAATTGTGAAAAGAATAGTTGATCCCATTGAGATGCACAGGTTGATCATGACACTCACATCGATGAAGTCACCTATGGTAGCCAAGATTTTGGGTACTAGCACCCATGGGATTAAACAAATTTAGTTAAAGATGGATGAGTTGGCTTGCACGATGAATGTTGTTATGGCCTGATTATCTAGAGAATCATGAACTTTGAAGATGCCAATATAGATGGCACAATATGTGGAAGGTGTTTACAAGGGCATGAAGTATGATTGGGGAGCATTCTTGCAGGAATGGATGCAATAATCATTGATAGTGAGGAGGAAGATGTTCACCATGACCTTTCATGCCATTGCACTATTATTGGATGTAGTATCAAGATTGGGAATTCACTTTCCTAGGTAGGACCCAACCGAGGGAAATAGCACCTAGTCAACCTACCATACTGCAATGGGTAAATATTGTACCTTTACCGAAAGCCACTCCAGATAAAAAGAAGGCTAAGAAGAGTACAAAGCAACCAACACCATCGATGCAGGATGAGTCTGAGACTACATATGATGAAGATATCCATCCAAAGAGAAAGAGAAGGTGATAGTTGGAACTGACCTTAGAACAATAGGCCCAAGTCCACAAGCTATAAGAGTAACCTAGCTCTTTTGTAGAGGAGGAGAAAGTAGAGCAACAATCTAGCCCTATACAGATTCAGACATGATGACAAAGGGAGAAACAAGTAAAGTTCATATAGAAAGTACAACCTGAGTCAGCACCAGAGGAAGGGTACTATAATTCGAAGGGGTTAGATCTACTAAATTTGAATATACCAGGTCTAGAAGGAATGGGAAAAATAATGGGATCCCCAAAATTACTCTAGACCTCTGATTTTGAACTTCTGGATTCATCCAGATACTTGACCAGAATGGTGATAGTACCACCAGTTGCAAAAGTAAAAGTCATGTTGGAGGTGCCATTGGAAGCACCTAAGGAGACAAAGAAAATAAAAATTATGATGAGAGGTGGTCATAGCCAATGGGAGTAGACAAATGTACAGGTACCATAGGAAGAGCTTACTCTTGACTAGATGGTTGCAACTCAAAGGGGAGTGCACCCGAACCTGCAAGATGAAGGGTTGACAACCCAACAACAAGAGGACTTGCCTAAGTTGTAGGAGGAAGTCCAAGTACTGATGGAAGAGTAGTAGTTTTAAAAATAAGTTATTAATGTTGAGGAGATGCAATCACCAACAAAAGAAGAGATGAGTAAGGTGGTAGTACATAGTCCACCACCAGAGGGAAAAATAACTAGCATGATGAAAGAAGTCAGAGGAAGTTCTCATCCACAAGGAGAAGAAGAAGGATAGACCCCACCATAGGATAACATTGAGGAGCTTCGTACAAGCTTCCTAGTGGAAGTACCTCACTTTGATCAGGTGGAGGATGTGGGTGAAAATATCGATGAGTAGGTGGAACACTTCTTTTGATAGGCTAGTGAGATATTTGCACCAGCATCAGATTGTAGTTTTGTATTGGTGGTATTGGGCAATTGAAATAGTGGAGGGAGAAAACCTTCACTGAATTAGAAAATATTATGGAATGGGTGTGCAATGAGGATCATACGAGGTAGATAGCACACATCCATTCACAACATCCATGGTTATTACTAGGAGGAGATGTAACCATGATGCTTGGTAGAAAGGATTTACCAGAAGGAGTGAAGACCAATTACCGTACAACTCCATGAGTGTATTTGGATAGGACAACTTATCAGACATATCCATTGAATACAATAGGTACAAAATTTTGAAGAGTACCTTGGGAGTTGGCCTTCACCATGAGGAAATTAAATTTCCTAACATACTAGATCGAGTGGCTCAACTTGGGTCTTGAACAAGTTTACCAAGCTAAAGAAACACAATGAGAGGAGGTAGAAGCTACTCAAAAGGAGATGGTTGTGATGGAGGAAGAATTAACATGCAACAAAACCATGGCTGAGGAAAGAATAAAGAAAGTGGAAATAGAGTTAGCAAGCATGAAGTAGACTTATGAAGATCAGCTCCATTCATAGGAAGTAGAAAAATAGCTTGTGATCCAATAGGTAGAAGAGTGTACGAAGTAGTTGGAAGCTCAATTGGTAGCACAGAATGAATAGTTGGCCAACTAGGCTAATCAGTTGAAGATGATAGAGGAACAACTATAGGAAAAGAATCACAAAATTAAAGATATGGAAAAGGATACCACACGCTATAATAAAATTATTATGGATCATAAGACTATGTTGAAGGCTAAGGATGAGACTATGGTAGCATATGAAGTTGACCTTCATCAACATATGAAGGTTATTACTAAGAAGAATGAGGAGTTAGCCATAGCAGCCCGAATGGAAGCCATGTTGATGGAAAAGCTATGCAAGGGAGCATCCAAGCATGAGAAGGAGTTGGGAGCACTATTGACTATTGCAGAAGAGAAGGCTAATGAGTATGGGTTGAAAGCCCTGGAAGTTAGTCAGTACGCAACTCGCTTGAAGGATGAGTGTACCACCTTGCAAATTTTGCTTGTTGATTACCACAAACAGGCATCAGATAAGACAAAGTAGACTGAGATGGTGAGGACACCACCTGATTTAAAGGGGAGGGCAGATGTAGGCAGCAAATCCACCTCCCAGAAGAAGAAAAAGTGATCCATGGATTTGCATAGTTTTGTTGAATTTTGCTCAATTTTGATTAAAGTGTACGAGTGTCAAATCGTACAAGCAAAGAGAAAAATGTACAAGGTTGCACATGTACGATGTGAAATGAAATGAAATGAAGTTGGAATGTGCATTTGGGGTTAATTTGATAAAAATCGAATTAGACCTTAATAAACCTTGTAAAAAGAATTGTTTTGGAAATCCGTTGGGAATGGCAGTTGTAAATGATGTGATGCTTTAGAAACCACTTTGGAATGGTCTGGGCATGCATTATATAGCCCCCTTATTCATTTTTTGGTTGTTCATTCATGGTTCATTCATGTTCATTAATTGTTTACTGTTGCAATATCAATATAGAATTCATGGAGTATGGATTGTGGAGTAGAATTGTTGTTCATTGTTGAGATTGTAATGAATGATGAAATACTACTGATAATCTGAATATGATAGCCATTTTCCTCAGTTCCTTGTCCTTGTGAATTCCCCCATATATTCTGGTTGTTGCAGGTTGTGTAGTTAATGTTTAGCACATAACTTGGCATGTATATGGATGGAATTGCATTGTGAATGATCTTGGTTAACCTACAGACTTGGTGTGAAGCATGGAGTGGATTATAAGATGAGTTACAGCCATATTTTGATGTTTTCCAATAGTTGTACGATTTTTGGAATCATCCATGGTAAATATAATTCATTGCTAGTGAATTAGGGTTTGCATGTTATGGAGAATTGGAGCAATTGATGCTTAGAAACTTCCCAAAATCTATCTTGGAAGAATTGGTTGTATCAAGTGATAGATCTGGAATATAGTTGCAGCAAGAGTTCGTACAAACCATACAAGGGTTTCTACCAAATCGTACAAACTATCATTTTACCTGATTTGGTAATTAAGGTTGCAACCCAATTCTGCCAAATAAGGAAATAATGCTAGTTTGAGGAAATCGATTACAAAACTGATCGATTTGACTTACAAAACTTGTTCCAGTTAGTTGGTTGTGTACCAAATCATACCAGGTATAGGTTTGTATGATTTGGATCATACAACTGTATGATTTGGTGATCATACAAGCTATTTTGGCAAGTTGAACTAGTGTACGATGGAGACCATACAGGTTGTACGATTTGTGCAAGTTGGGGTTTGAGATCTTGGGGATCATTTCCATAGCTTCTAAACTACCTCCCCATTAGGAATACTACACCACTAGCATCTACAATAACAACACAAATAAAAGTAATAAAATGACTTGTCAAAGTACTACAAAGCATGATGAACCATTGATTCATCGAGAATTAAAAAATTTGGAGAGTTATAGCCCTTGCTAGGAAGTAGAGGTTGTGAAACCAACTGTATAGGAGGAAGTGAACCTAGTTGATATGGTTAAAATTGAGCAAGTGAATTTGATTTCCATTGATGATGGATATTTTTTGCAAGAATACCAGATGATAGAGTGCAGTCAGGAAGGAAGCTAGATGATAAGGCTTTGTCAGGATATTGGTCAGATGGATGAGGCTAGAACAGCTAGAGAATGCAGTAATGGTGGAGGAGTCATATAAGGTGAAGATGTCTAAGTAGGAGCTATATAAGGAGAATCATTCTGAGGTATACTCATCTAGAGCCTACCCGTTTGGAGGGTACACTACCCATCTAGAGGCTACACATATGAGGCATACCCATATGAAACCTACCTATCAAGCAGTTACACATCTAGAAGTTACATATTTGAGGAAGTTATATTTATAGTAAGCTACCCATGTACAACATACCTATTTAAAACCTACGCATTTGAGGAAGTCAAAAATTTGGTAAGTTACCCATATGCAGAATTTACCCATTTTGCAGGTGACCCATTTGAGAAACCCACATATCTAGAAAAATATCCATTTGAGAAACCTACACATCTGGTAGGTTAACCACTCAAGGAATATACACATTTGATAGGTTACCCATATGAGGAATCTACACATCTTACAAGTTATCCATCTGAGAAATTCTACCTATCTAAGATGTCTAGTCATTTGTAGCAACCCATCTAAGATGTCTACCTATGTGTAACTTATTCAAGATGTCTACCCGTCTGAGATGTCTATGTGTGTAATCCATAGAAGATGTCTACCCATCTAAGACATATACCCTATAACCCTAGATGTCTAGTGTCCAAATGTCTAACCTATTGCCTTCGAAATCTACTGTCTAGACATCTATCTTGTTATCCTAGATGTCTAGTATCCAGATGTTTGACCTATTGTCGTAGACGTCTAACTTGTTGTCCTAAATGTCTACTATCTAGACATATGCCTTATTGCTCTAGATGTCTACTATCTAGAAATATTCCCTATTGTCCTAGATGTCTACTATCCATATGTCTACCATATTTTCCTATATGTCTACCCTGTTGTCCTAGACATCTACTATCTAGACATCTACCTATTTATCAGAGACTAAGACGTCAAGAATTGTTGTCATAGATATTATCATCAAATATGTCATCTAAGGTAGTGCAGTTAGAGAAATTATCATCAAAATTACAATTCGACAAGGGAGATGTCTATCATAGGTTGATAAGAGTCAATGGAATCATGAGATCTATGAATTGGAGCTAAAGGAAAGTAGTTTCAATAGGTTGAGTGAAAGCTTCCAAATGGTTGATGAGGAGAAAACATTGACTTTGACAATGATATTTTTCATAGTTTCACCGTTGAGGTTTTGAGGCTCTGTCCCAAACCCCACGGGGGCTCCGCCCCTCAACCCCGCCCTGATCGCATGAGGGGCATTGCCCCTCAAGCCTGCAAGGGATGATGTCCCTTGACCCTGCAAGGGGAATTTCACCCCCTTGACCCCTAACGTAGGTGGCAATAGGCATTGTTCATCATGTTCATGATGTTGATGGTATTTCTCATGCTGGTTATATGGCTTATTGTACAAAGTGAAGTGCAGGTTGTTGCAATATATGTATGGAAGAGGAGGAAATGGAAGGAGCATGATAATAATTTTTGTTATATTGGTCAGTACTTCTATTGCCAGTGTTTAGATTGTATCATCAAGAATGTTGACTATTTTAGAGGAGGGGATAGATGTAGACAGGCAAATCGATATATCTGTAATTGGTGAACTAGTTTTGGTACTATGTGTTATTTTGTAATTGTATGCAAATGTTTGATAAAATATGCGTACATATATTTAATAATATTATAAAGTACAATTTTGGGTGTATAAATAAGCCCTGCACTCATTCATTCAAGTTGTTCATGCATTGAAGTGGTTGTTCAAACATACTGGTTGGAAAGCATTGTATGTGAGAGAATATTGGTGCATATGCACATAGCGCATAATGCAGTCCAATATTATATGTAGCCATGAATTTGCATAGGGTTTGTAGATTGCATTGTAATGCTAAAACTGTAATGCTATACTATAAATGCTTTTTAAATATAAAATTACCCGTATTTTCTATTATCTACCATTGCTGCTGCTATTGCCATTGCTGCTTCTATTGCTGTTATTGTTGCTATTATTATTGCTATTACAGGGTTTGTGCATTATCACTACTATACTACAATGACTGCAAATCTGTAAATTATTTAAGTAGAAATGGAATTGTGTGTAAGCAAGTTAAATTTCATTTCTACAAAGTGGTTGTCATGTCATTGTTGCATTCTATATCAAATATTTTATAAAAATAAGATATCCTCTGAATAAAAATAAATAAGGAAATATGGATTCATTATAAGAATAAATAGAAGTTATTCATAAAATAGACTTTCACTATGAATTAAAAATGAGCTCATAAATAAGTTAAAAATTATCCCAAATAAAGAAAAGAAAATTAACACTCTAATAGATGAGAGAGTTAAATAAAACATCCTTTGCTCTAAGTACACTCATGCAGGAGGACTTGTGTGAGGGATAGAGATTAGCACGCTTCTTTCTATTGACCAAAAGAGAATTAAGTTAACTCATGTGGCCGATGAGATAATTAGCTTAATTGGGTGAGACACCTAGTACTCTTGCATAAAAGGAATTATGTAAGTAGTAGAGATTGGTGTTATTAATATCGAATTCCAAGGTTAAAATTTTTACAGGGGTTTTGAATTTAAAAAATTTTGGGGGTTGACAGATAGATTGCATACATATGGCACGTATTGGATTCTTATTTAGGTGAGACTATGCTAGGTAAGCAATGAGCATTTTTATTCTCCTTCAAATGGAACATAGATATTTTACACCAAGTAAGCATTAAGGAAACACTTTTGCTACATCGTTTACATTATGATGAATGATTGTTACTTCCTTTCCAACATTCAATCTAAAAACCTTGCATTACTTTCCTTATACAACTTCTAACATTTAATATACCAATGGTTACCTCCTTATTGAATTTTTGGTATACCTTCTGATCAAACCAGAGATGCCTTGTTCCTTGGATGATTTCAGGTGCTGGGTTGCACTGTTCCTTGCATTTTCTTCTCAATGTATTGCTCCTTGGGTGAAATTTGGATGATACACTACTCCTTAGGTGGTTTGTATGCTAAGTTGCTCTTTGTACTCTATTCCTTAGATGAATTCTAGCTTGCTCATGATTTTATTAAGCTCTTAGACGTGCTTGGGATATTTTCATGTTCCCTTAGATGAACTTGGAATATTCTCAAGCTCCTTAAGCTTGGTTGAGATATTTTCTTGATATATTTACTTGGGCATTAGGATGACTCTTGTGGCTACATTCTAATGCAATAGTTACTACATCATGATGTTATTTTAGATATATAGCAGCTTAGCTTCTCTACTCCAATGATTGTATAGACATCTCTTTGTTTGATGTTTGATCTATCCTTCTTATCCTTGTTGTGATAGCACTTATCCTCTATTTTTTGCAATAGTCTATCATATATTCAAATGTATCCTCTCTATTTTAACATGGTTTACTATGAAACCTTAATATTTTATTAATTCTCTCCAATGGATACTTTCTTTCAAGTTATTTTGATAAGATCTATAACGTATATTATTCTAAAACTTTTCATATATCTAGGCCTCTCTTCAAGACCTATTCTTCTTGTGAATATTGAGCCTTCTATTTTTGGAATATAAAAGTCTCTTGATTCTTATGTCTTCTTTGTTGTTCCTTTTCTTTATTCTTCTTCTTGCCAATGTCAGGGTATGAGCTGAAACTTTTTTTTTTAATCTTGACTATGTCAAGGTCTATATTTAAGAATTGAAACTCATTCCTCGTATGTCAAGGTCTATCTTCAAGACCTGAATATTTTACCTCTTATGTCAAGATTTATCTTCAAGACCTAAATATTTTGAGTCTTATGTCAAGGTCTATCTTCAAGACTTGAATATTTTACCTCTTATGTCAAGGTCTATATTCAAGATCTGAATCTTCTACTTCTTCTATCAAGGCCTATCTTCAAGACCAAAATATTTTTTCTCTTATGTCAAGGTCTATCTTCAAGACCTGAATCTTCAATGTCATGCAAATTTAATTAATATTTTCTTGATGAAAACTTACATTCAAATAGATATATCAGTACTTGATATATTCTTCTCCTTTTCTACTTACTCTTGCATTTGAAGATGAAATTCTTCTCTATCCATTATAGGAATATTCTCACTCTTCTAGAGATCAATATTTTTTGTAGCTGTATATTCAACAATGTCTTAAGTCACACCTAATAACTCAAATGATGTCAAGGTGATGTTAAATTTCCCTAATGCTACAATTAAAAATCAAGAGGACTCAATTGTATCAAATCCTTCAACTTCATTATGAGTTGATAGAAATTAGTGTCAAGGAATATTTGTCCCTAAAATCCTTCTAATATCAAGGTTTGGCTATGTCCCTAAATGATCAACTATCTTAAAGTTTATTTTCCCTCCAATTGATGAATCCTTTTCTTCATTGATATAACCATGGAAAGACTCTATAGATGAGTCCTAGTCTTCACTAGTTGTTCTACAACCATGGAAAGTGTAGCAACCTTGGGATGCACGCATCGCTATTTTACTCTACTTGCAATGTTATTAAAAATCCAAGATGAAATGGAAGACAATGAAAAAGCATATAACATGGAAATAACAAATATGGATCTCTTTATTTGTATTGAAACTCGGTTACATGTCGGTCCCTCTTAGGGATACCCATTTTGATACAATAAGATTACAAATAGGCAAAGAGTGCCCCTTTCATGAAGAGGTGGTGCACTTATAAAGGCTTCTCGGTTCCACACACAAAAATGTATGAGGGATTACAGATGACTCCTTCTCTAGATTTTTTTCCTAGAGGGATCCCTTTTGCTCTTGTATGTTGTATAGTTCGTCCAATGAACTTGTGGCCCTATAAGCATTGAAACAACAACACATGCTTAGATGTCTGAGAATGCCTCCTCGTATGAGGTTTTTAGTACTAAATAAAAAATGAAAGCAAATTCAAATTAGGCTAATGCTATGAATGTGAACAAATGAAATAATACTATGCTAATGATATACTAAACAAAATAATGAATCTAATGTCTAAAACCCTAAGTTAATCCTACGGGCCACTGTCCAAGGCTGCGACCACTAAGGTAAACCTCGTCCTCTTTGCTCCAAAGCTATGGACCAAAGCTTGTATATTATGTTGAAATAATGGTTGCTATGCTCTTCAATCCATCAGGGATTCGCTATACTCGTGATATCCAAGGGAACTCTTTGAATCTCGAAAGCTCTCCTCAATGACCAAGATTGATGGATAAAATATTGATCCTTTGATAAAATATGTCTCTTTTTGATGTCTCTGCTTGTAAAAAATATCTCTTTTGGTGCTCTTAGGCTTACACCTTTTATAGTGTGAAACCCTAGGTCTATGTCCAAGCCCTAGGAATGAATTCCTCATGCACAGTGTAAGTTAGCATGAGAAGCTTCTTGTATTTTCTATGTTTGGAAGCTAGTTATCTGAAATATAACTACCAACTTGAGTCTCCTATGTGAACTAGTTGTTAGCATGAGAAGCTTTTGTCCTTTTTTTATGCTTGGAGGTTAGTTAACTCAAGTCTCTTATGTGAACTAGTCATGAAAAGGAATGCAAAGTTACTCTTGTTCACCTTTATTGCATGCAGACTGCCACTTACGCCCGTGATTAGGCCTATTTGTTGGTAAAACTGCTTCTAGGGTTTAGTCACTGTCATCTACAATGACTAAGATCTAGCTACTATCATCTACAATGGCTAAGTTTTGGCCACTCTAGGCTTGAGCGTCTAGGATCTGGCCACTTTTGGCTTGAGCGACTACGCTTGAATGGCTTGAAAAGTCCCCAAATGAGTGGTGAGAACCATTGTTGCTGCTTGGAAAGTCTAAGATTATGTCATTTGATATTATGAATGTGTCTATGTGAGTAGCTCCCCTAAGCATGACATGATTTAGGTGTCTATAGATACCCCTTTTTGTGACGCGCTGTGTGGAAAACACAACGCTGAGCAAAAACGTAGACTAATCTATTTGTAGGGTGTATGATGATCAATGGTCTGATCAATGCCGGATGGCCCAATCATGCAATATGGCATGCATCCCTTGAATCATTGCCTCAATGTTTGGAGGACTTAGCTTAGTGGCTTGGGCATGTTAAATTGCACTCATTCCTCAAACTCAATCGGGTAGCTTCAACTACTACAACAATTTTGACCGATAGGAGAGCTACAATTGAAGATGTCATGTATGCTTACGTTCCCAAAAAACAAGGAAAATTTGTGATTATTGTATGTAATAATTCATAGGATGAACAAGATTTTGCTATGATCGAGTGATATTTTGTTGATTTTTATTATGATTATATTGAAGTTTTTAACTACTTCCTCACACAATGAATTGGTGAAGAAATGACAATGAATGAAGCAACAAGTCACTTGACCAATATGACTAATATGGTTCCTTTATAGCATTTGTTGATTCATAATGGGCAATCCCAAATCCAAGTGTGATTCCAATTATTTATAATAATCATCCATCCTTATCCCGAGGAGCGGTTCAACTATCAATAACTTTATTAGGGAGTTAGGATGAGTGATTCTATCTATGTTTAGATTGTATCACTTTGGCTTAATGTTTTTGATGTCATAGGGGAATTAGAATGATCCTTTTGCACCCGTGGAGCAGTCAGACCATCTTGGTATTCTTTGGGGTTGAAGGGTGGCACATCGTAATTCTAAAATGAATTTTTTTTTTCCCCTAAGTGGCCTTATGGTTATCTACTCATCTCACCGAAATACATGGAGTGCAAATCACTACAATCGCTAAGTGGATAGAGTAAGTAACTGGGTATGAGGCCTGCCTGAGATTGTGCTCTTATGTGATTTTTTTTGTTATTTTAAACATTCTGATGATATTAAACCATCAAAGTGTGTATATTTGCTATTTTTGTGGGATCCCTCAAGGAGGAAGTCCCTTATTTTGATCTATGGATCTGGCCACTGTTAGGTCCAACGGCCTCTAAGTTCCTGCTTGTGGTCGTTGTGGCCTTGAGAAGCCAAAAATTTTGGGCCGCTGATGTCAGCAACATCCAAGGCGTAATTAAAGAAATATAAAATTTACATTTTCTAGGGTTTGACCTTTCATTTGTATTATTTTGAAGATTCACTTTGGGAGCCCTGGTGTGATAGCGATGGTTGTGACTTTGGAGTTTTCTGGCATTGAGGAAATGGTTGTGCAGGGTGAGACATCAAATGCTGGAGGAGCCAGAGCTTCTTAGGTATTTCTCCTTTCTAAACCCTAACCCTATTTTCTCTTTTCTGAGTAAAACTAAACCTCACTAAGTAATGGGTAAAATGAACCTCACTAAACCTGTTGGTAATGAATAAACTCCGTAGTTAGGCTTAGCTTACATTTTTCTATGTTGGGTTAGTCCCCCTTTTGTTCTCATTGCTTTGCCTTGGTAGTTTCTAGCCTAGGGTTCCCAAGTTTTTTGATGTTCACCTATTGCTACCATGTTAACCATTTTTGAACTTAGCTTAGTTTTGATGCCTGCGTGGGGATTTATCTTTAATTTTTTTGTTTTTATTTTTCCCTCCATTTTGTATTTTTTTATGTCATTTTGTAATTTTTGAATTTTTTTGTTATTTTCTAGCCAAGGGTTCATGGGTTTGCCGTGTCGCCCCTCTGTCGTTGTCGCTCAGAGTAGTTGGTGATGAGTCATTGTCACTCAGAGCAGCCAGGTTTGAACTCCAACGGTTAAAAATTTGACTGTTGGGTCTTGGCCGCTGCTGTCTCCAGCAGCTAGGTTTTGATCGCAGTAGGCAATAGTGGATAAACCCTTAGCCATATTTTTTGCATTTTTATGATTTTCTTAAGATATTTTGATTTTTTTTTTCTTTTTGAAAGTTTTGAACCACTCCTAAGCTTTGTGCTGCCTGACTATATACATTTATCCTTTGTTTGTTCATATTTAGGAGTGTTGATGTTGTTATGCTTTATTTGATTTATGCCTTAGATGCACTGTAGTTATGTTTCATATTTCTTTTGATTTGATTAGATCCTTACTACTCGGGCTCAGGACCCGAAGCTCTTATTTGACCTACTTCCTAGCTTTGATGATATAGACTGTACATGGTTCAAAGCCCGTGGGTTATAGTATGTCATTAGGCTACCTTACATCATGGCAGATCAGGCTTACCTTATGGCTCTGGCCCATTGATAGGACCCACAGACTAATAATTTCCACCTCCTGACCAACGAGATGACCATTATGTCGGAGGATGTATATAGGATATTTCAAATTCCATTTGATGGGGTGGCCATTGTATCTTCAGCCACTAATGATTAGGTGGATGTCTTCACTCAAGTGTTTGGGAGGCATTCTGAGGATGCTCTCAAGGACAACAAGTTTGGAGGAGTGTCTATTAGCCAATGGCATGGGGAGGGTGTCTTTATGATAAGGCATGTCGTATTGCTGATGGTTATCAACAATGTTCTTATCCTGGACTGCTTGGGTTTGAGGTTCCCATGGAACCTTTTGGCGATGGTGAAGGATCTATTGGATAGCGAGGAGCCTATCATCTATGCATGGGGTATATTGATATTGGCTCAATACTATGATGAGTTGTACCACATCCGTTGGTGAGGACGTGTCAGCATTGCCTACAACATGCTCCTACAGGTTTGGATATGGGAGAATATTAGGGTAGATTGCCCTAAGGGGCTCTCGACCAAGATTATAGTGATCGATGCTTGGACATAGTGCTATGCTACTAGATGGGCTCAAGAGTACGAGGAGCGTAAGAGCCTCACTTTTGAAAGGGAGCTATCCTATTATACTAATGCTTTTACTAGAATTTTGGTCAGAGATGTCGTATGGTGCCCTTACCATGAGTGTCCTGATTGGGATGATCCATCTAGCTTTACTGCTAGGACATGATGTGAGCGATGGCTAGTTGGTCGTAAGATTACCATTCAAGAGTACTTATACTCTCAGGTTCTTCGTTAGTATGAGTAGTATCAGGATGTGCCCTTGGTACATTTCTTGTACAGACACCTCATAGCAAAGAAGGACCTACCTCCATGACATATTATAGAGCTTTCAAACGAGGATGTCCCAGCTGTTGACCCTAGAGTGGCTGGGGGAGTTATAAAGACATACACTCAGTGGTGGGGTGATCATATGTGGCATGGTGTTGGTAGCCTAGGGCACAAGGATGATGGCAGGGGTGATGGTGCAGATCCGATAGGACACAGAGTCTAAGCCAGGATTGAGGTATGGGGCAAGTCAGCAGAGTAAGTGGTAGTGGAGGATCCTAATGTTCCTGAGGAGGAGTTAGAGCCCAAGGAGAGAGACTCTCCTTTGAGAGCACTGTTGCATGAGGTCAAGGCTAAGCTTCAAGCAGCTAATATCTAGGTACAATGGTGAGATGCTACCATTGATCAGCTCACAACATAGATACAAGCTCTACAAGCTACTATTTGGGGTGGCAACGCTAGGATGCCGTTTGTTGTTCCTCCTTCTACACCATAGGAGGTTCCAGTGGCAGGTTCAAGAGTGGATGTGGGACAACTTCTATCTTTGTTGGATGAGTATGAGGAGCAGATACAGGGACATGTGGATCACATCACCATTTTTTAGATGCAACTTAGGAGGCATGGGATTATCCCTAAGGAGCCACTCGATGTGGGTGGTTCGTAGGTCATTGGATGCTCCACCTTGTGGTAGCCTTTCGCCTGTCCTAGCCAGAGGACCTGGACTCAAACAAAGAGACCGACAGGTTCACATCATTCGACTCATGACACCGCCACAGGTGGAGGTGGCACTAGAGGAGGTGATGCAGGGAGCTCATACTAGGTATTTGATTGATGCTTTACTTGGTCCATGATTCCTTTTTGAGGTCAACTAACCTATATGACTGTAGCCCATGGGAATTTTTGTACATCCATGGACTTGACACACATACTTTTATGATAGCTTTGCATTATGACTTATTATGTGTATCATTTATTGCTCATGTTTTTGTTGTTATTTTGTTTTATGATATGATGTGATGATGGTATTATTATGACTTGATGAATATGTTAGATGATAGATGACATTGAAGATGCTTAGATGGATGTGTAGATGCTTATATGATTTGATGATATGATGCGATGTATTTTAATTTTGATAAATGGTGAATTCATGATTGTATGCAAATGGATATTTCCTATATGTTTTATGATGTGCTTTATGATGTGATGATGAACTATTAATGAATTGTGTTTGTGGATGCGATGTTATTGCTAAATGCATGTTTTAACTTTGCTTTAATTGTATGCATCTAACTTATGTGATGGGATGGTATAAACGAACCTGTATGCTCTAATCACTTAAAACATACAAAATGCATATGACATTGACAATATTAATGGGTGATACCACAAAAAGTAAAAAAATAATCATGAATTTAAATAATCACTCTTATCATAAGAATTGATTAAGTATTCATATATGAGGTGTAATGGTGTGTAATGTGTTTTCTTAATAAGTTTTTGTAAATTAAAATATATAAAGTAGTCAGTGGCCGTATATATACTATTTCTAATATATATGCGGTATCTATCCTACTATGTTGATACCCCCTAATTTATAGAATCTTATAAAGAAAGTGATGGTGTGAATGATGTTATGATTTGTTGCTATGTAAGAAATTTTGGGGCTTTTCGGAGATTAAAAAAATCTAGTTACCCTATCAAAAGATGTCTACTTACCACTTAGACTTTTGAAAAGTAAGGCTTTTACCATGGACCTGGTTTTCAATGATCTCTGTGTGTGCAAGTGATTGTATATTTTGAGATAGAATTCAAGAATTTCCTCCGATGTTAGGCAGGATTATTTCAGCCCATTGCTAATATCAGGGATTATCAAGTGTTCTTCTCATCCTTATGTTGGACTTAGTTGGACTATACCACTATTTTGAAACCCCCTAATTTATAGAATCTTATAAAGAAAGTGATGGTGTGAATGATGTTATGATTTGTTGCTATGTAAGAATTTTTGGGGCTTTCCGGAGATTCAAACACTCTAGTTACCCTATCAACAACTATCTACTTACCACTTAGAATTTTGAAAAGTAAGGCTTTTACCATGGACCTGGTTTTTCATGATCTTTGTGTGTGCAAGTGATTGTATATTTTGAGATAAAACTCAAGAATTTCCTTCGATGTCAGGTAGGATTCTTTCAGCCCATTGCTAAGATCAGGGATTATCAAGTGTTCTTCTCATCCTTATGTTGGAATTAGTTGGACTATACCACTAGGAAATATTGGGTTACCTAAGCTAGATCATCCACATTAAAACATTGGTCTACACAAATGCATGAAGCAATTGTAATAGACATCATTATGCGTAAGGATTTCTCCTTCTAGTTTTATACAATGCTGAGAATTCCAGGGATTCAAGCTTTATTCCTTTCTTTTTGGCTTCTTTTTGGTTTTGGATATTTGCTCATATGTAGTGATGAAAATCACTGTTTATTTTTTATTTATTTTTCTTTGAGCGTGGATTTTTGTAGTGATGATAATCACTGTTTATTTTGCTCATATGTAGTGATGAAAATCATTGTTTATTTTTGATTAATTTTTTGAGCTATGTTTCTTTGAATTTATGATTTGTGTATCGGATTATTTTTTTGAAATGTGGACTGTATGCTTGGCATTTTGAATATGTACTTTACTTCTGGATTTTGCTTATTTGATTTAAGCAAGGTATTTGGATAGGTTAAAGCTTATCCTTTTGCCAATTCTCAACACCTTTAAACCGGTTGCATAGGGGGATAAGCAAGGAAAATACTTTTTGCTTAAGGTAACCTAGACCGCTTGCAGCTTTCATATTTTCCTTATACAAGCTAGGATTTTAGTGTTTCAATTAGTGACGGGATATTGAATATCCAAGGCATTATCATGGCTAGACCTTACCTTCTACTAATCAAAGTTGTTTTCCTCAAAAGTTGATAAGATCACTAGGTGTGGTTGATTAACCAAAAAACCTTAGTATATTATGTATAACAACAAATAATGGTTGTGTTGAAAAACACAATTACACACTGGTGTTGATGGAGGTATGGATTTGAATTATTTGTGCAACAAACTGTGGTATCACTTTTAAATCTCTCATGACATATGCAATTGTAGTGGATATGAAAATGCAATGCAATGATGTGGATGCAATATGTGAGATGCAATTGTTTTTGTATTTTTGATTTATTTTTTGTTTTTGTATTTTTGCTTAATTTGACCAAAGGGCTTATTATACCTTTGGGGCTTTTTTTTAGTTTTTGACCAAGTAGCATGAAGTACCCTTGGAGCTTTTTAATTGAATTTGACCAAGCAGGCTGTATACCCTTGGAGAATTTTGAATTGATTTTGACCAAGCGACTTGAATACCCTTGGAGCCTTTGAATTGATGTTGACCAAGTGGTTTGAATTACCCTTGGAGCCTTTGAATTGATGTTTGACCAAGCGGTTTGAATTACCCTTGGAGCCTTTTGAATTGATTGGATTTGACCAAGCGGTATGAATTACCCTTGGATATTTTTTGAATTGATGTTTGGCCAAGTGGTTTGAAATACCCTTGGAGCCTTTGAATTGATGTTTGACCAAGCGGTTTGAATTACCCTTGGAGTGTTTTGAATTGATTTTGACCAAGCGACTTAAATCCCCTTGGAGCATTTTGAATTGATTGGATTTGACCAAGTGGTTTGAGTACCCTTGGAGCATTTTTGAATTGATGTTTGACCAAGCGGTATGAATTACCCTTGGAGCCTTTGATTGTATTTTTGAAATTTTATGTTTTTATGATTTGTTTTGTGTTTTTGACATATTTGAATGTTTTTGAATTTTTGACATATTTGAATGTTTTTGAATTTTATGAAATATATTTGAATGTTTTTGTGTTTTATGTGTAGAATACCTTTAGGTGAATGATATTGAGAGGTTAAGGCTCTTCAACACCATCTAATGATATAAGGCGATATGCTCCAGGCCCCATTCTTTGTGAAATCATGTATGGGCCTATCTAGTTTACCACGAACTTATATCATAGATGCATCGGCATATTAAAATTCTACTGGTTTTCTTTGAGCACTAGATCTCCAAACTTGAATTTACTTAGGTGGACTTTACTATTGTAAGCTTGTGCAAGGCAATTTTGGTAAACACGAAGATGCTCTAAAGCATTGACTCGACATTCAGCAAGAAGAATCAACTGATCAAGGTGGCCTTGCCATGCAACATCATCATATATGAAGTCCTTTAATGCTATACGTAGAGTCAAAATTTCTAGCTCTAGTGGCATGATGGCCTCAATGCCATATACTAATGAAAATGGTGTTGCCCCAGTGGGCATCTATATACTAGTCCTGTATGCCCATAGTGCAAAAGACAACTTCATATGTCAATCCTTGTGATTGTATTGCACCATCTTCCTCAAAATGGAGACTATTATTTTGTTTGAGGCTTTTGCTTGCCCATTTGCTTGTGAATAATAAGGCGTTGAAAAACTATGCTAAATATGGTATTTATCTATTAAAGCACACACATTTTTATTCTTGAAATATGGCCCATTATCCGATATTATCTTAGAAGGAACCCCAAAATGACTAATGATATTGTGGAGTATAAACTCCGCAATCCTCAGTCCAGTTGTTGATGGTAAGGGTATCACTTCAACATATTTAGTGAAGTATTCTATGGTTGTTATGATGAATGTGTGTTGACCTGAGGATGGGGGTGAGATCTTCCCAATCAAGTCTAGTCCCCACTGCAAGAATGGCCATGCTACTTGGATGGGTTGTAAGGCTTGCGATGGTAAGTGCGTTAGTTTTGCATGATACTGGAACTTACTACATTTCTTGACATACTCGCAACTGTCCCTTTCCATTGTGGGCCAATAGTAACCTATTATCAATATGCACTTAATTATGACCATGCCACTAAAATTCCCTCCACATGTTCCATCGTGAGCTTACAAAATTTTCTAGGATGCTTCCTCGGGCTCAAGATAACGAAGTAATACTCCATCATATCCTTGTCTGTAGAGGATTTCTCCTAGCAAGATGTATCTTGTTGCTATCTATTTGAATGTTTGAATTTTAGTATGCGACAAACCTTGAGGTACTATTCCAAGTTTTAGGAAGTAGTGCAGTTGGGAAAGCCAATCCTGATAATCCATAATTTTTATAGAAAATATGGTTTGCTTTTCCCGTATTTTTGAGCTAGTGAACACGGATTGAGGAGCAACTCTATGGTGTATGGTTACACCACAATCCATAGGTCCTTGGGAGATCAAAGACCCCTAAGGTGCCATTTGTAATAAATATCTAGCTATGAAGGACCAATCCTGATTTGGCTCAATGTTGATCATGTTGACTGATTCTTGATTGTCAAAAGATTCACGATGTATTGCTGACTGCGAAAGCACTTTCACATGAATGGTTGTAAAATTAGTATATGGATTCTGAGGGATTAAGGATCCCAAAGATGGCATAGTTTCTACAAATCTATTTGATGTACGAGGAATTGCATCAATGTCGTACCATTCCAATTGGGCTAGGTAAGTGTCAATAATTTCCTTGTAATTTTTTAGGAGTGGGCACCTACATTGGAATAGTCCTTTGACCTAGTTTACTATGAGCAAGGAGTCACAAAAGATATTCAGTATTTTAATGCCCATTGCTATGGCTGTTTGGAGTCCTAGGATCAATGCTTCATATTCTGTATTGTTGTTTGTGCATAGGAAGTCTAGTTTGAATGATAAGGGCAATGGAGCACCCTGTGGTGTGATAAAGACAATCCCTGCTCTACCCCCTTGTTTGCACTTCGAACCATCAAAGAACAATGACATGTCTCTTTATTTCTTAGGTTATTTGAGTTTTGGCAGATCTGATAATGCAAAGATCGCATCATCAGGTAATTCTATTGTGAGAGGCTTGTTATCCTTAAGAGGTGCCTCTGCTAATTGATCTGCTATGACTTGTCCCTTGATGGAATTTTGGCTTACAAAATCTAGATCAAATTCTATCAATAGCATGATCCACTTTGTAGTACGTGTATTGTGATATGTCTTGCTCATCATGTATTGCAAAGGATTTTGTTTTGATATGACATAGGTCTTATGGCTCAACATGTAGTGTCGCAATTTCAAGTTGCAAAGACCACTGCTAAACACAACTTTTCGACATACGCATATCCTAGCTCATAACTCACCAAGGTGCAACTAATGTAATATATGTCTTGCTATTTATCTTGTGCATTCTTTTGGGCTAACATGGTGCCCAATGCAAAATAGTAGCTAATATATATAGTAAAAACGGTATGTCTGGCCTTGGTGGAGCCAATACTGGAAGTGTTGCTAGATAAGTTTTGATCTCTGCAAAAGCTTGATGGAATTATTTGTCCCAATGAAAGGAAACTTCCTTGCATAGCAATCGATTCATAGGTCGATATTTATCTGATAATTATGCAATGAATATTTTTATGGATGCTATCTTACCTTGTAGGTGTAGCACCCTAAAATTGGAGCAGTAAAATTGGAATAATTACATTCACCTTAGAAAATAAATTTAAATTCAAATTTAACCTCCCAAACCGCCCGTTAACCACCGAGAAACCTGTTTCCTCTTTTTCCGCATCATTTTTAGTAGTTGTTTTGACCGTTTGATGATATCGTCTCCGATCAGACGATATCGCCCCAGATTTGACGATTTCGTCTGGACTAGAACGTCCAGACGATTTTGTCGCAAAACTAAATTTGCATAGTTAGAATCCATTCCAACGGGTCTCCAATCCGGGCAGAAGCGTGTCTACGTCATTGGGACCCTTCCCCCATTGGATATCTCCCAAATTGGGATGATCTCCAACCTCCCAACAACTATCCTATGCCTATTTAACTCTAAAAATTTTCCTTCCCCAACCCCTGGCTGAATTTTTATGTAAATCAACTCCCTATGCGCTAAAACACTTCAAATTTGCTCTTGCACTAGTCCTATATTAATTTTATTGCAGGTACACCATTGGTTTTCAGCCGAAGCCAACATCTATCGCAGTCGACGAACCTGTCAAGATCGAAGGCGATCTCATCAAATTCGGGACGATCTCGTTCTGATGCGAGACGATTTCGACTGCAGCACACATCGAGGCAATCAGTGCCTGGAGTTTGCTCTTCTTTCTCTTTTCTCTGTCATTTTATGCTATAAATTAGATTTTCTATTCAGTTTTTATACTATATTGCATCTGGAGTTCACCCATTTTTTCTAGTTTGCATATTAAGATCATATTCTGCTATCTAAACACAGTGATTTGCATTTACTTTTGTTCTTGTATATTGTTCAATACTCATATTACTTTTTCATATAGTTTGCCCCTATTTACAAAATAGAATTTCTTGTATTTCGCATCTGTTTGTTGTTTTGCAGGTCTCTGATGAATTCGTTTGATGAATTCGTCAGATTGCAGACGATCTTGTCAGTTTAGACGATTTTATCAAATTGAAGGCGATCCTGTTGAATTGCAGACGATCCAGACTGCTACAAGTAATCAGAAACTTCATCAGACTTTCGGATCAGGTAATCTTCATTGGCCTCCTACAAATTCTCTATTTTTGCTTTCTTTTTTGTTTGCTGTATTCGTTTAAATTGCATTTTCATGTATTTTAAGTTAGAATCATTCGACCAAACCTAGGATGAATGTTTAAAAATAAAATGAACTCATTAAAACTAATTCCAAAAACCTAGGCGTGGAAACTACCGCCAAATGTTTCCTGGTGAACCCACCATCCGTCGAAAAATCACCAAAATGCACCTCCCTTGAGAGGCGGGACCTTCGTGAAGTCCTCTCGTCCGAGGTACCGCACCATCCTTTTCCCATCCTCCTTCCGGGCGCGGATCCAATAGCCTGAAGGTAGGGATGCAAAAAATTTGGAGCGATACATTTTGGTGAACCCGACGTGAAATGCATCATAACCTTTTGAAAACAAAAGCAAAAGCAAACAAAAAAAAAAAAAAAAATTAGAACAACTAAAAATTAGATGCATTTTAAAACATTTAAGGTTCAAAATCATGTTTAGATGGTAGCTCCTAAAAAGAGGTTAGTAGTTACTATAAACGTAGTAAACCAATTAGCAGCCATAGAAGTTAATTCTGTCCTTAGTATCCCTGAAACAAGTAGAAATCAATCCTTGTGGGACGAGCTTATCAGGAGACTTAGTATCATTTCATCTAGGTCCACACAACTTAAACAGATTAAGAGGCTAGTCTTGGATAGAATCCTGGATCCTCATCAATTAGTGTTCTATCATGAACTTCAGAGAGCTTGCCATAGGTGGTTAGCCTATAGGAGAGCTTTAGTATCTTCAGAGTTGTTCAGCTTCGAGGAATACCTTGAGAATGCAGACATTGTACACCGATTCCTAGGCCTTGTAGAGGACCAAGAAGTTGTTCTCACAGATAGGGAAAGATGGAATAGAGTTCCACGAGCTGTGCTATATCGAGAGTATTGCCATGAGCTTTACTTTTATCAACCAGCATCTGAAACAGACAATATCACCATAGCCCTTTTCATCAAATTCTTAAAAGAAAACTTTCAATTTGAAGAAGAACATTTCATGACCCCTGAACAACTTGAACCTATTAATGATATCCATAAGTTATTCATAGAAGATTAGTTCATAAAAATGTATCGCTCCAAATTTTTCGCATCCCTACCTTCAGGCTATTGGATCTGCGCCCAGAAGGAGGATGGGAAAAGGATGGTGCGGTACCTCAGACGAGAGGACTTTGTGAAGGTCCCGCCTCTCAAGGGAGGTGCATTTTGGTGAATTTTTGACTTAAATGCCTCTCTTGGATGCGATGAATACCAAAAGCTTTCCAAAAGTTATGCCAAATACGCACTTCTTAGGATTCAATTGGACATTGTGTTCTATGAGGCAATCAAATATTTATCTAAGGACTTCGGCATGCTCTTATCACAACAAGGACTTAGCCAGTAAGTCATCCATGTAATCCTCTAAGATCTTATGCATATAGTCATGGAATATGTATGGCATGGCCCGCTGATATGTGGCACCAACATTTTTGAGACTAAATGACATCACTTTATAATAGAATATTCCCCAAAAAGTAATGAAAGTAGTTTTACATTGATATTCGGGCTTAGTAAGGATCTGATTGTATCCAAAAAACCATCCATTAGGGAGAGCATCTCATGACCTATGGTTGCATCTACAAGAGCATCTATATTTGGCAACGAGAATGAATCCTTTGGTGTTGCTTTGTTTAAATATTTGAAATCCATATAGATACGGACTCTTCCGTTGAGTTTCCCCATGGATACCATGTTTGACACCCACTCATGGTAGTCAATAGGAACTATGAATACTACATCTAGTAGTTTTTGTAATTTATTCTTCACCATCAAAGCGATGGTTGGATGCATTTTCCTCAGATTTTGCTTGACTGACTTCTTTATGGGATCCAATAAAAGGTTGTGAACGACTAACTTTGGATCTATCCCTAGCATGTCTTTGTAAGTCCAAGAAAAAATATTTGGCCTCTTTTTAAGGAGAGGAATTAGGATGGCTTGTTCCTCTGGAGATAGAATTTCTCCGAACTTGACTTTTCTTGGTTGGGTAGGATCATCGTTGATGTCCACCTCAAAAGTCACTTTTATAGCCATATGTGACCTATAATCTAGCTGATGAGGCATGGGTATCAAATGAATGTCATCAGAGGGATTTACAAGACCTACTAACTCAGGTTACAAACCAACATGGAAGACGTCATACACACAACCTGATGCAAAATGGAACGACTGTAACATCTCTTCATTGGGAAGGAGGTCTTCAGGATTTATGGGCAAATTAGCATGATCCCAATAAATAGCCTCTACATCAAGATGCAATGATTTAGTAGGATCTGCTGGATTATGAAGTGGAGTGATCAAATCAATGGAGATCATGTTAATGGATGGAATGAAGCCTCCAGGACCACATGGGTGTAATCTTGTCTCAGGGGTTTCCATTCCATACTCATGATGAGGTTTTGGAGGAATGGGAATATCTATATCTAGCCCATGAGCAAGGCGGACAATAGGATAATCTGGATCTAATAACTCTCTAAATGTAGGCGAAGGGGGATTGACCATCTGGTGAATAGCAGCTAGGTCAACAGGTCTCCCCAAAAACTATAGATGAGGGTCTATGGCATGGAGTACCACCTCTCTCCCTACTAGCTTGTTGACTTGCTACAAGTGGCGAGGTCCAAGATAAGCCATATCGATCTCATCCTCAAAGTTGTCATCACTTATCTAGAAACCATTAGCATTGGTATGCGACCCTAATAAAAGGGGCTCTTGTCTTGGCCCTAATTAGGCCATCTCTGTTTCATCTTCATATTATTCATCACTTATGAAGAATCCATTTGCATTTGTCTCTTGCCCAAAATTTAGGGGTTGATGGCTTAGGCCTAAGTAGGCTCTTTCTATTGAGTCTTCTGATTCATAGTCACTTTCCTCTGATGTATACCCACTCTCATTATGGATGGACCATGTGAATCTTTGTAAATAATGAGGCCCCTGGTAGGCTAAGCCAAGTTATGCCTCATCATCACTTGCTTCATATCCATTCTCCTCATTCCATGAGTTGTACCCTATTGGAATGGAATCAATTGAGATGTTTAAATGATAAATTTATGGTGTCGGTATGTTTACCGTGGCCACTTGTCTGTTGCTCAAATTTCTTGTTCTTAGGGGGTTATAAGGAATGAAATCAATGTCTTCTCCTAACCCTAAGATTAATCTATCCAATGCCACTACAAGAGAATTATCTCGACCTTCGATATAATAGCCTAAGCCAAATCTATTATAGGGAAGTTGATATTGTGGCTCGTATGGCCGCTTGCACCCCTGCTCATATATGCCAAGGCCATAGCCATGCCAGTGGCAATGCTCAAAGTAGCTTAGAGAAAAGTCAAGGTTAGATAGGTAATGAACATTGACCATGAATAATTCATCACTATCCTCTTCTATATCTAAATACTTATGGGCGTAGTCCAGGTCGACGTAGACAAAATTGGTTTGGTTGGGAGGGATTCCAAGTGGAACCACTTTTCCCACTGGTGGCCTCAAGTCCTTAGACCTTCCCATGTCTTATGTAGAATCAATGATAGGTATGAAGGTAATGTTCTGCACAAGGTAATCCCATATTATTGTGCTTGCCATGTGTATTGATGCATGTGATGTAGACGACCCTACGGATGACACTGGCGAAGCAGGGTGATAATCACTATCTTCATCTTGATCTTGAAGATCTTACTCTTCCATAGGACTTGGTATTTCAACAATGGCTACAATTGGAACTTCCTTGGGCCTTTATTCATTAACTAAGGGTGCCTTTAGCTTCTGATTGTATTTTGGTTTTGACGTTGATGGCACTTTAGAAGCATTGACTACTTTGAGTGCACCAGGAGGTGTTGAAGTTCAAGGTGTTGAGCAAGGTGCAGCAAAAGTATTGTCATTGTTGTCAACACAAACAGATAGATCAGTTGATGCAGTTGATGCAGTGGACAGGAGTTCAGAGGTCAGTCAGAACATGTACAGTGAATTTCCAAGAAGACAGAAGTGGCCCAGATTCAAAAAATCAAAGAAAAAGACAAGTAAGAAAACTGTCGCGATATCGCGACATGTTTTCTGTCGCGATTTCGTGACATCTCGAAGGAGAGAGAAAATGCTGTCAAAATTGTCACGATTTCACGACATCTCGGAGGAGAGAGAAAATGCGATCAAAATTGTCACGATTTCACGACATATCGGAGGAGAGAGAAAATGCTGTCAAAATTGTCACGATTTCATACATATAAAAAAAAGTTTTTTGTGACATGTTGGAGGCAAAGAAGCCAAGTGGAAAAACTGTCACGATTTCATGACATGTTGTCAGAGAAGAAGGCAAGTAGAAAAACTATCGCGATTTCGTGACATGTTGGAAGCAAAGAAGGCAAGTAAGAAAACTGTCATGATTTCATGACATGTTTGGAAAGAAGGCGCAAGCAAAGAAAACTGTCACGATTTCATGACATGTTTGGAGAGAAGGCACAGGCAAAGAAAACTGTCACGATTTCATGACAGGTTCACAGAGAAAGCGCCAAGGAGAGAAAGTGTCACGATTTCATGACAGGATCGAAGAGAAAGCGCCAAGGAGAGAAAGTGTCACGATTTCATGACAGGTTCGAAGAGAAAGCGCCAAGGAGAGAAAGTGTCATGATTTCATGACAGGTTCAAAGAGAAAGCACCAAGGAGAGAAAGTGTCACGATTTCATGACAGGTTCGAAGAGAAAGCGCCAAGGAGAGAAAGTGTCATGATTTCATGATAGGTTCGAAGAGAAAGCGCCAAGGAGAAAAAGTGTCACGATTTCATGACATGTTTTTTCAAGAGAAAAGGCAAAGGAGAAAGTGTCACGATTTCATGACATTGTTGTTTTTACAGGCCAAAGACAGAAAAGGCACAAGGCAACGAATGTGTCACGATTTCATGACATGTGTTTTCACGGGCCAAAGACAAAAAAGGCACAAGGCAAATGTGTCACGATTTCATGACATGTGTTTTCACAGGCCAAAGACAGAAAAGGCACAAGGCAACGAAAGTGTCACGATTTCATGACATGTTCCATTTTTGCGGGCGAAAGGCAGAGAAGTGCAAGGAAGCAAAAAGTGTCACGATTTCGTGACATGTCTGGTTTTCGGTGCAAGACAAGAGGTGAACAAGGAGGCGAAAAATGTCATGATTTCGTGACATGTTGAGTTTTCATGGATAAAGGGCGAGAAGAGCATAAAGAGACAGAAGTGTCACGATTTCATGACAGGTCGCAACAACACGATCACTGACAGTTAACTGAAGTAGAACAATAGTTAAAGGGGCAGTTGTAGAGGAAAAGCATGCAACCAAAATAAGAAGAGTTAACTGGAGTCAATGCGACAGTTACAGGAGCAATTACAAAAGAAAAGCATGCAGCTATTTTAAGAACAATCGAAGAAGAAGAAATCGAACAGTCGCATAAATAGAATCAAAAAATGCATGCATGCATAGAAAAGAAGACGAACAGTCATGGTAGAGGTATATGTTGCATGTAACATGTTTAACGAAATGCCCACTCTATAAATACAAAAGGAGTTACATAAAGAAGAAGTTACAGTTGACAAGTGGCAGAAGAGAATATTAAAGGAACAGTTACGGGTTGCATGCGTAAATATGGAAGTTAAAAATAGAGACTAATATGATATAAAAGTAGGTCTGCGTGAAGAATAAGGTTGCTACTGTATGTGAGAAATTGTTGTGTAAAGAGGGTTAGAAGAGGGCCGAGAGAGAGATAAGCAGAGCCGTGAGAGAGTGCAGAGTTTGATTAATTGCAGACCAGTGGTCATGTAAACAACGAAGGCATTTTTATGTCATTAAGATAATTCAGAATTGCAGTCCAAGTTGGTGCTTGGCATTAGGGGTTGGTGCTCCTATCTATTGAAGCAAAAAATAAGGGGTTGGTGCTCCTTCCAATGGGTGCTGGTAAAGTGTTTGTAAATTGGTGTTTTGCAAAGGCTGGATTTGGATTGGAGTCCAAGCAGTCATTTTTGAGGAGTAGCCAAATTGGTGAACCTCGTTACATTGTGTGTTGTGGTGTGCTCTCTTGTGAAAATTGCTTTACCTATTTTTAAGTTCTCTTTGCTTCAGCATTAAGTGTTGTAGATTTGAATTTTAATAGCTACACTGATTCACCCCCCTCTCAATGTCATTGTGAGAATATCAATTGGTATCAGAGCAAGGTTCCTGAACAAAGCTTAATCAGCTAAGGTGATCTTGGAAGGAACACAATGGCAGGTAATGAAGGATTCTCATCAAACAAAGCTCCTTTGTTCAATGGAACTAATTACTCATTCTGGAGACTCAAGATGCAGACATATCTGAGTGCGTTAGGATACGACATTTGGGAGTCAGTAGAAAGTGGATACACAGTACCCGCTACTCCTCCAACAGATACTACTGAGAAGAAGAAGTTTGAGAATAACTCCAAAGCAAAGAATGCCATAATGTGTGGGCTAGTAGACAGTGAACTGATAAGGATCATGAGCTATAAATCAGCAAAAGACATGTGGGACAAACTGAAGAGCATCCATGAAGGAGACAACAAGATCAAGGAAGCCAAGCTGCAAACTCATCGAGCTCAGTTCGAAGCATTACAAATGAATGACGATGAGAACATAGAGGCCTATATGCTGAGAGTCAATGGAATCATTAATGCAATCAGAGGACTCGACAAAAAAATCGAAGATGCGGTTGTCGTGAAAAAGGTACTTAGAACTCTTCACAAAAGATTTAATTCTAAAGTTTCTGCAATAGAAGAGGCTAAAGATCTAAATAATTTTAGCATGGACGAGATGCATGGTTCTTTGACTGCATACGAAATGAGAATAGGACAAACTAAGCCCATAGACAGAGAAGTTGCTTTTAAAGCACACAAGAATACAAAAGCTGAACAAGAATCTGAGGATGAAGAGACATCGGATGAAACGGAAGCCAACTTTGTTCGAAAACTTACAAAGGGAAAAGGAAAATATAGAGGAAAGTTACCGTTTAAGTGTTTCAATTATGGAGGGGTCGGTCACTTTGCAGCTAAGTGTCCAATGAATGAGAAAACCAAAAGTGATGAAGGGTCACACCAAGAAAGAAGTGACTGGAAGAAGAAACCAAATTTTAGGAAAAGCAATTTCAAAAAGAAAAGTTTCATATCCAAGAATGTCAGCTCTTCTGAAGATAGCTCAGGTGAAGATTCTGAAGAAGAAACAGGTGAAGCTCTGTTCATGGCATTTGAAGAAGCAAAAATAGAAGAAAAATAGGAAGGTGATACAAAAAGTAAGGATGAGGCTGAAGTTTATCTGGAAGGAGAGTTGGTTGCTGCACTTAAAGAGTTGAATACAGAAAGGAAAAAGAATAAAAAGGTCTCAAGAAAACTAGAGGATGCGAATGACATAATAAGCAGTTTGAAAGTACAGACAGAAGAATTTAAGAAAATGTCTGAAGAACTCGAAGTTCAATTAACCATGAAAATAGATGAGTGCTGCAAACTGGAAGAAGAGATTGTTGTCTTAAGAATGCGGCTAGAAGAAAAGAATCAAAAATTAAGTTGCTATCACAAACTTGAAGGAAGTTCTGCAAAGCTTGAAAAGATTATAAATAGTCAGAGGACTACGGGCATCAAATTTGGCTTGGGCTTTGTCGAAGGAGAATCGTCAAGTGGATCAAAGGCCATAATAGTAGAACAAGTAAAGAAAGAAGATAAGATCAAGGTTGATCAAGGAAAAATGAATCAGGCAAAAGAAAGCAATAGTGCTAGGCACGAGAAGAGTGCTGACAATGAGGGATTCATAAAAGTCACACATCAAAGGAGAAGAAAATTTGTGGCTCCTACTACAAAATGGCAAAGACCAATTCCCAGGTTCAATCATTCCTTTTCTGGTTATTGTTTTAAATGCAATGCTTACGGTCATAAGATTTCAGATCGCATTCATAATATAGGACAAAGAAATTTCACCAAGGAGAAATGTCTTTTCACCCTTGATGGATTATGCAGTAGAATGCTATAACTGTCATAACTTTGGACACATTGCAAGAAACTCGTAGAAGCACATATGCAAGCAAACAGATATCAGGGAAGAAGATCTCAACCAAACAGTTTAAGGCAAAACAAAAAATTCCAGAAAAACATGCACAAAGCTACTGACAAAGAAAAGTCTAAACAAGTAACCAAAACTGTAGCCAAACCAGAGTGGAAAGAAAAGGAGCTACCCAAGGAAGAAAAGGAATCCTTGATTGTTCAGACAACTTTCAAAGCACAGAACAAATCTGCACCATGGATATTGGATAGTGGGTGCTCCAGTCACATGACAGGAGATAAACAAAAATTTGAAAAATTACAGAAATATGAAGGGGGCTCTGTAAAGTTTGGAAATAATGATGGAGCCAAGATAGTTGGCAAAGGATCAGTCAAGATAAGTGATGGACAGATCAATTCCAAAGAAGTTCTATTTGTGATTGGTTTGAAGCACAACTTACTGAGCGTAAGTCAAATCTGTGATAGAGGTCATGAAGTCATCTTTAAGAAGCAGGGTCATGAAGTCAGAAAAGCACACAGTGGGAAGCTGATAGCTACTAGATTAAGGACTTCTAGAAATCTATATACTCTCTCAAAAACTTTAGAAGGAGCGTGCTTGATTGGACAAGAAGATGAAAATTGGCTGTGGCACAAGAGGCTCGGTCATATTAGCTTTGACAATCTGGTAAAAATAAGTTCAAAAAGGGCAGTAAGAGATATACCCACCATTGGCAAACCAAGAAATAGCATTCCTGTGCTTCATGCCAAAAAGGGAAGCAAACTAGAGCCACATTCAAATCAAAGGAATACTTCACCAGTAAGCCTTTAGATCTAATACATACTGATTTGTGTGGACCCATGAGAACACAAAGCATAAATGGTGACAAATACTTTATGTTGTTCATAGATGACTACTCCAGGATGACATGGGTACTATTTTTAAAGCTTAAATCAGATGCCTTTGAGATGTTCAAGATTTTTAAAAAATAGGTTGAGAATCAAACTGGAAAAAGAATTAAATGCCTAAGATCAGACAGAGGAGGAGAATTTATCTCAGAAGAATTTGTAGAATACTATCAAAAATATGGGATCAGAAGACAGTTTTTAGCAGCAAGAACACCTCAGCAGAATGGTGTTGTAGAAAGGAAGAACAGGACAGTGCAGGAAATGGCATGGACAATGTTGGCTGAGAACAAAATAGCTGACAGATTTTGGAAAGAGGTAGTCCATACTATGGTTTACATCCAAAATAGGTGCATGCTAAGGACGCATGAAAGCAAAACACCGTATGAGCTGTGGTTCGGTAGAAAGGCAACAACAAGATATTTCAAAGTGTTCGGCAGCAAGTGCTACATCAAACGAACTAAAGATAATCTCGATAAATTTGAAGATAGAGCTGACGAAGGTATTTTTCTTGGTTACTCAACAAAAAGCAAAGCCTACACATGTTACAACAAGAGGCTAAAGAAAATTGTGGAGAGTGCAGATGTTAAAGTTGATGAAGGTAGAGATCGAGAAACAACTTATCAAGAAAACTACCCTATTTATGAAGAAGTCATTGAAGGAGATGAAGAAATGGAAACAGAAGAGAATCAAAAAATTGACCCAGCTGATTTAAGAATTGACTCGAAGAAGAAGAAAACAAGAAATTCAAAACAGGTAATGCGAAAAAATCATCCCAGAGAATAGATTATTGGGGACCCAATAGTTGGTATTCAGACTAGAAGAGCGGTAGTACGAAACTACTCTCTATTATCCAGCATTGAGCCCAAAAATGTTGTTGAAGCAAGCACAGATGAAAGTTGGATGAAAGCAATTAATGAAGAACTAGATCAGATTGAGAAAAACAAAACCTGGGAGTTAGTACCAAGGCCGACAAATAAAAATGTAATCGGTACTAAATGGATTTTTCAAAATAAATTGAACGAAGATGGACAGGTTGTAAGAAATAAAGCAAGACTGGTCTGTAAAGGCTATGCACAAAGTTGAAGGTATTGATTTTGAGGAAACCTTTGCACCAGTAGCCAGACTAGAGGCAATCAGAATGTTTCTAGCTTTAGCAGTTCATAAAAATTTCAAGGTATATCAAATGGACGTAAAATCAGCATTTCTGAATGGAAAACTGGAAGAAGAGGTTTACATTGAGCAGCTAGATGGTTTCCAACTCGGTGATAATCCCAACTTTGTTTGCAAGTTGAGGAAAGCTTTGTATGGTTTAAAATAGGCACCCGGAGCATGGTATGCAAGGCTGGATAACTATCTGATTCAACAGGGGTTCAAGAAAGGTTTGGTGGACAACAATCTGTATGTCAAAATAGAGAATGGCCATCTTATTGTCCTTGTTTATGTAGATGATATCATTTTTGGCAGAAGGAATGATAAGTCCTGTAGTGACATAGCAAATAAAATGAAGAAAGAATTTGAGATGTCTATGATTGGTGAACTTTCTTATTTTCTCGGACTGCAAGTCAATCAAAGTGAAAAGGGCATTTTTATTTCTCAAGTTAAATATGTGAAAGAAATGTTGAAAAAGTTCACAATGGAGGATAGTAAACCTGTTAGCACTCCCATGACAACAGGTTGCAAGTTGAGCAAGGATGACAAATCTCCAGATGTAGATCAAACCATGTACAGATCTATGATTGGAAGTCTGCTGTATTTGATAGCTACCAGACCAGATATCTTACAGGCAGTATGCATGGTGGCAAGATTTTAGGCTAGTCCCAAAGAGACTCATGTGACAGCCATGAAGAGGATTTTTAGGTACCTCAAGGGTACTATGGAGTATGGGTTATGGTACCCAAAAGGTAAGGACTTCACTCTTATTGCATATTCTGATGCAGATTGGGCAGGATGTATTGATGATAGAAAGAGTACCAATGGAGGAGCATTTTATCTTGGAGACAAGCTGGTAGCATGGCACAACAAGAAACAAGAATCAGTCTCTCTATCCACAACAGAGGCAGAATACATTGCAGCAACAACATGTTGTACATAGATATTATGGATGAGACAAACCCTGAAAGATCTTGGTATTCACTTCAAAGAGCCAATTTCAGTTAAATGTGACAACACCAATGCTATAAACATATCAAAGAATCCGGTTATGCATTCTCGAACCAAACATATTGCAATCCGGTATCACTTCTTGAAGGATAAAGTTGTAGAAGGTGAGGTCAAATTGGATTTTGTTTCGACTACAGAGCAAGTAGCAGATATATTCACAAAACCATTGCCAAAGGAAGTTTTTGAGTACCTTCGGAGTAAGTTGGGAGTAGTCACATTTCCCAAGAACTGACTATCAATTGGGATCACATTCTCATGGGGAGCATTTATGCCTATGTTTATAGTTTTGCTCATATTCATGATTTTTGCTAACTATAACAATGTGTATCTGAGAATGTTGTGCATAGACTCATGGGGAGTCTGCAGCAGCCCTTTGGTATTATTGTCAAAGGGGGAGAAGAATTCCAGGAGAGTGCATGAGTGTTGCCAACAATTCCAAAGGGGGAGATTGTTGAGCAAGGTGCAGCAAAAGTATTGTCATTGTTGTCAACACAAACAGATAGATCAGTTGATGCAGTTGATGCAGTGGACAGGAGTTCAGAGGTCAGTCAAAACATGTACAGTGAATTTCCAAGAAGATAGAAGTGGCCCAGATTCAAAAAATCAAAGAAAAAGACAAGTAAGAAAACTGTCGCGATATCGCGACATGTTTTCTGTCACGATTTCATGACATCTCGAAGGAGAGAGAAAATGTTGTCAAAATTGTCACGATTTCACGACATCTCGAAGGAGAGAGAAAATGCGGTCAAAATTGTCATGATTTCATGACATATCGAAGGAGAGAGAAAATGCTGGCAAAACTATCACGATTTCGTGACATGTTGGAGGCAAAGAAGCCAAGTTGAAAAACTCACGATTTCTGACATGTTGGTAGAGAAGGCAGAGAAAACCTGATTTCAAAGCAAACTAATTTGACATGTTGGAAGCAAAGAAGGCAAGTAAGAAAACTGTCACGATTTCTGACATGTTTGGAAAGAAGGCGCAAGCAAAGAAAACTGTCATGATTTCATGACATGTTTGGAGAGAAGGCACAAGCAAAGAAAACTGTCACGATTTCATGACATGTTCAAAGAGAAAGCGCCAAGGAGAGAAAGTGTCACGATTTTGCGACAGGATCGAAGAGAAAGCGCCAAGGAGAGAAAGTGTCACGATTTCATGACAAGTTCAAAGAGAAAGCGCCAAGGAGAGAAAGTGTCACGATTTCATGACAGGTTCGAAGAGAAAGCGCCAAGGAGAGAAAGTGTCATGATTTCATGACAGGTTCGAAGAGAAAGCGCCAAGGAGAAAAAGTGTCACGATTTCATGACAGGTTCGAAGAGAAAGCGCCAAGGAGGAAAAGTGTCACGATTTCATGACATGTTCAAAGAGAAAAGGCAAAGGAGAAATGTGTCACGATTTCATGACATGTGTTTTGGCCAAAGAGGAAAAGGCAAAAGGCAACGAATGTGTCACGATTTCATGACATGTGTTTTCACGGGCCAAAGACAGAAAAGGCACAAGGCAACGAATGTGTCATGATTTCATGACATGTGTTTTCACGGGCCAAAGATAGAAAAGGCACAAGGCAGCGAAAGTGTCACGATTTCATGACATGTTTCATTTTCACGAGCGAAAGGCAGAGAAGTGCAAGGAAGCGAAAAGTGTCACGATTTCATGACATGTCTGGTTTTCACGGGTGCAAGACAAGAGGTGAACAAGGAGGCAAAAACGTCATGATTTCGTGACATGTTGAGTTTTCATGGATAAAGGGCGAGAAGAGCATAAAGAGACAGAAGTGTCACGATTTCATGACAGGTCGCAACAGCACGATCACTGACAGTTAACTGAAGCAGAACAATAGTTAAAGGGGCAGTTGTAGAGGAAAAGCATGCAGCCAAAATAAGAAGAGTTAACTGGAGTCAATGCGATAGTTACAGGAGCAATTACAAAAGAAAAGCATGCAGCTATTTTAAGAACAATCGAAGAAGAAGAAATCGAACAGTCGCATAAATAGAATCGAAAAATGCATGCATGCACAAAAAAGAAGACGAACAGTCATGGTAGAGGTATATGTTGCATGTAACGTGTTTAACGAAATGCCCACTCTATAAATACAAAAGGAGTTACATAAAGAAGAAGTTACAGTTGACAAGTGGCAGAAGAGAATATTAAAGGAACAGTTATGGGTTGCATGCGTAAATATGGAAGTTAAAAATAGAGACTAATATGATATAAAAGCAGGTCTGCATGAAGAATAAGGTTGCTGCTGTATGTGAGAAATTGTTGTGTAAAGAGGGTTAGAAGAGGGCCGAGAGAGAGATAAGCAGAGCCGTGAGAGAGTGCAGAGTTTGATTAATTGCAGACTAGTCAGGGTCATGTAAACAGTGAAGGCATTTTTATGTCATTAAGATAATTCAGAATTGCAGTCCAAGTTGGTGCTTGGCATTAGGGGTTGGTGCTCCTATCTCATTGAAGCAAAAAAATAAGGGGTTGGTGCTCCTTCCAGTGGGTGTTGGTAAAGTGTTTGTAAAATTGGTGTTTTGCAAAGGCTGGATTTGGATTGGAGTCCAAGCAATCATTTTTGAGGAGTAGCCAAATTGGTGAACCTCGTTACATTGTGTGTTGTGGTGTGCTCTCTTGTGAAAATTGCTTTACCTATTTTTAAGTTCTCTTTGCTTCAGCATTAAGTGTTGTAGATTTGAATTTTAATAGCTACACTGATTCACCCCCCTCTCAGTGTCATTGTGAGAATATCACAAGGGTCTTTTCTTACCCATTTGTATTCGTTATCCATTTGTGTGGTTGGGGATGAAGGCACTATGTACATGTGGGTAGAAGGGATTACAAATTATACCATAATGTCTACCTGATTGATGTATTTAAAAGGCTCTTCATCGGCCAGAACCACATATAATTTATTTTTGTGCACATACTTGACACATAGGTGTAATATTGAAGGCACACACTTCATGTCCCTTATCCAAGGATGTCCTAAGAGGATGTTGTACTGCATAGCTCCTTCCAAGACATGACACATCACAGGAATGGTCTTGTGCCCCATATTGATGGGTAGGACTATCATTCCCATAGTATTGCATAAAGCATTATTAAAAGCTCTCAATGTGTAAGCTCTTGGAACAATATTGGACTTGGGGATCTTGAGGTGCTCTATTGCAGTTGTTGTAATGATGTTTACCGATGAACCTATATCAAAAAAGAACCTCTTGAAAGGTAAGTTGTTGATTGCAGCTATAATTTTGAGTGAAGGTTCTGGTAAGGCAACAAGAACTATCATAATCTCATGATCATAGAATCGAATTACAGACTTCTACCATTCTTGTTCTTGTCCCACAAAGTGAGTGAATGTATTCGCGTCTTGTAGTTGGAGCTCAATTGTTCTTAAAATCACCATTAGAGTATCCCTATGCTTTGGAGACTATTGTATGAGCTCATAAATGGATAACTTAGCTGGAGTCATCTATAGGTTTTGCTCCAATATACTCTGGATAGTCACCACAGTTCGTGTTGGTCGACTTGGATGGTTCTCTTACCTTTGCCTAGGAGCAGTTGATATGTTCATGGGGGCTGCAGGCAGTTGTGGTTGACCATACCGCCTAGTACTTGTTGCTATATTAACAATCTCAACCATCCCAATGCATCCGTGGGTAGGTATGCCAAATCAAACCTGATTGACTTGGGCCCCTTACTCTTGAGGGGCCTCATGATTGGGTAATGGGTTTTTGTATATGCCCATGTCTCTGTTATCGAGAGCCAGTGGGTTGTCAAATTTTAGTTCTCCTGCCTCAATCATGTTTTGCACTTGATGCTTAAACCCGATGCAAGCTTCAATGTCATGCCCCGGTATCCTGTGATAAGGGTAAAATTGATCTTCCCTATATCATTTTGGCTTAGGATGGTTGGGATCTATAAGAGGTATATCAGGAAATCTGATCCTCTTGGCCTCGCTCAACTAATTAAATATTGATTACATTGATTCTATTAGAGGCATGAAATAACGAGGCAACTTGCGTTCTTGGTTTCTTCTCTAATTATTCTTTTGGTCGTAATTAGATGGTGAGGGATGTACTTGATAGTTTTGGGGTTGTTGTGCACCCCCATACTTGGGTGTAGCCAATACGAATTGATTGACTAGAGCAAGGTTGGTCTGCTTCTGTTTGTACTTGTCATTCTTACCATTCTTGTTCCACTCCTTTTTGTTTTGAAGTTTAATGGTTCCCTCATCTACTTTTATTTATTTGATGATCTTGGCATGTGCCAAAGCTTCCTCAAATAAAGGATACTGCTAAAGTTTTAGTAATAGGAAGATATGTTTAGAGCAACTTTTTGTGAACATGCGAATGATATTTTTTGTGGGAAAGGAGAATGATAATTTTACCATGAATTTTCTCCATCTATTCCCATAATTCATTACTGGCTCATCGTCATACTGTTTCAAGTTGGCCAGGTCTGACAGGTTTACCTTCTTCTTAGCACCAAAGGGGAAACACTTTAAGAATGCGTTTACTAGTTGTTCAAAGTTGGTTATGCTATGCTTAGGTAGTTGGTTGAACCATTGAGTGGCAACACCTAAAAATGTCACTATGAATGTTCTTAGCATGATAGCGTCATTGTATTTGTAGACACCAAAACAACACCAATCTGATTATGTGGCTACAAGCACTGACCGAATTGGCATACATAGCCCCTAGGGCAGCCCCCAGAGGTTAAACAGTGGTCCTAACCACTCCCAAAGTAGTTTTGGAAGGTCAGAGGTCAATTTGGCACCTTTCAAGCACCCTGCTCCTTACTCGTTCCACCCTGGGATGATTAGAATGCTATTCGCCCCACCCCGGGATGATTAGCAACAATCGCTCCAGGGTGGGGCGAATAGCAGGTTTGACGGGCAAAAAGTCAAACCTTGACAAATGGCAGCCCAGATCCGCCACTCAACTCCACCTTCAATGCATGGGAGTGCGAGTGAGCATTTCAAAGCTCAAAGAGGTAGTCATAGAGGCAGTCATGGAGCCCTTAATCAGGGAGGAATCTTCTCTCCCATGACAAGGCATGATGGCCAAGTGGCGCCCCTGCATGCACATTCAAAGCAGACCTTCAGGTCTATAAAATGGTGAGTCTTCTCACCCCAAAAAAGGATAGAGCAGGAGCATTTGGAGCAATGGAGTGCTGCCGAATTATACCCTCACCCTCATTGTGCTTCCTACATCCTTGATCTCTCTTTTGGAAGGGAGGTTATCGGGTGAACATTAGGAGCGCAATCCGGACCCAAAACCCAAACAATTGGCCACAATCCCACACCCAATTTTCTGACACAACCCCCTAGGAGGTTTTGGACCCATCCCAAGTGGATTGGTGTCAAAACCAAGCCCCAAACGATGGGCGTCCTGCCCTCGGGCGCCCCCCGCACTATTGTAGTCCTAATCGCCCCACCCCGAAGTGATTAGAAATATATAATATATTTCTTCACTATTTATTTTGCATCATGTTTTATGTGTTTCATATATGTTGCAGTTCAAATTTCAAAGCATTCTGACTTGTTTTGACTATGTTTTCATTGTTTTACGCTTTTACTAACATACAGGGAGCGCCTTCGGATATAGGGTGATCAGGGTAGAATAAGCAAAATCCGACCTTCTGGGTCATCTCAAAATGCCCCATTTTTCCTAACCCCAAGTTTGTAGGTGTTTTGGAGGCCTCTAGATGGGACATTTGGGAGGTCACTTTCGGACATTTTATGACAGTCCTAATCGTCCCACCCCGGAGCGATTAGAAATCTACAATAGATTTCTTGACTATTCTTTTTGCAATGTGTCCCTGATGGTGTTTACATGCTTCTATTTAAATTTCATTCTATTCTGATAAGTTTTGATCACTATTTTAATTATTTCATGTATGCATTAACCGGAGGCCTTGGGGATTGCATGTTTCCCTCCATCCGCATGTGCTATTAATCATTTGCTATTTCTCTGTATATAGGATCTCGACACTGGAGGGGCAGCAAGGAACTAAGAATGTATTCATGCAAGTGGCGGTGACGTTTGGCCCACCCATTTCGAATGTGGGCACGCGGAAGATCCCGAAGGGAAGCGCACCATCCGTTGGTGTAACAAAATTGTATCGAACGCTCCGAGCCCCTAAAATGGGGGGAGACGTATTGTAACCTGATCATAAGAAAAATTAATAAAAGAGGCTGCACCTTTGTTTTTTCTTTACATCTCATTTCATTCATGCTTCGCTTTCCCTTTTCATGCACTTAGCGTTTCGTTAATACAACTGCTTTTGTTTGCATCGCACCCGGTGTGCCTGTGCTTCCGTAGACATGCTTTCAGTGGCGATCATGGTGGGACTCTGTCCCCTAATTTTGGGATCAAGTTTTTGATCAAAATTTTGTGTTTTTGCTTGCAGGTGTTAATCCTTCAGGCGTTGGACTGCTGCTCGTGCCACCCTGTGACGAATACAGAGTTGGTATTCATTTCACCCAGGGATGAATAGGCATTCATCCCACCCTATGATGAATACAGATCTGCTATTCATCCCACCCCAGGATGATTAGCTCTCTATGCATTTTTTGAGCAGAAACTCAGGGGCATCCGGTTTGGGCAGAGAAGAGGTAGGTTTTCTGAACATCCTCTATAATTTTTTGTCTCTATTTCTATGATTTTTCTACTTTCTTTGCTTGCATAGAGAAGTTTACTGCATGTTTTCTTTCTTTGCACAAGTAAAAATAACCACACACACCACATGATAATATAAACATCAAGGAGTTGGTCGTAAAACCCCAACACTTGATCAAGACCAACGATGGATTTCATCACCACCTTGGCTTGAATTTTGCATACATAACCCCGATCGCGACTGTTGCTAGACGTAAATCCTGATGAAAGCTGACCAAGTGTAGTGGGGTGATTCCCAATGCATGAGGATAAGTCTTCTATGGTAGGTGTCAAAAATAGAGTGATTCCCCTTTCGTACCGCCTATGTTCCACGTACTATTTTGCTCTCGCGTACCAATAGTTTCCCTCACGTAAGGGCGGGTATATTGAGAGGTTCGGTATAATGGCCTGGCAGTGGTATATTGAAGGGGTGACCATTTTGGGAGACATAAGAGCCCTCATATTGCATGTACAACAAAATTTTCTTTACAAGGCTTTCAAAACAAAAATCAAAACACACTGAACCAGATTTAGGGCACACATTTAATCTATAAACGAGATAATCACTTCTTTGTTTGTGTGGCCCCTTTGTTTAGTGTAGCATAAAAAATCATAAAGAAGATAAAAACATACATATCTTTTAGAGAACCACCACCATGGTGTACACCCGTAGCCAAGCCCAATCACGGGAGAAGCTAGGAAAAGTGTACAAGGAGGCACAAGTCACCTCCGTTATAGCCCCAAGGACTTGGTCATACCACCTTGGTGGCTTGACCCACAAAATAGTCCACATCATACCATGACGGAATAGGACTATAGAGGCACCCCTTTGAGGGGCACTCCCATTCAACACAGACCCTTTCAGGAGGAGTACATACATAGGAAGGCCCCCTTAGACACTCATTATGAGTGGCCACCATGCGATGAAGTGCTAGAACAACATAAGGTCCATAAGGAGGGGCCACATGATTATATCATCCCTCCTCTACCCCTTATTACTATCAAAAACAATAGGCCAAATCCAGAGCGCAAGGCTCTTCAGATAGGGTGAGCCAACTCTGCCCGCCCCTTTCACATATATGAAAGGGAGCATGAGGAAAACCACTATATTCCTCAAGAGCAATACACAACATGGGAGCAATGCGCCTCCGCACCTGCTATTTATCAAGATCACCTACTGAGGCCAGAGCCTCGGGTGAATGTTGCTAACCTCGATAGAGGGAAGTGACCTATAGAGATCTCGGATCACTACGACCGAGATAGATATGTAGGGGAGGCATCTAGGCCTCCTAGACCTAAGACGATAGAACAAATCGACTTGGCATTTGCCAAACATACCACCCGCCAAGCGCAAATCATGTAGCTTGAGCAAGATCAACAATAGTTAGAGCACCTGTATCATCTTAGCAAAGAGCGCATTCAGCATCAGACGGATGAGTTGCTCCAGAACACTATGCATGAGAGGATTCCAACCCCTCGCACACATAAGACAGAGCTTTATGAGAGGCATAACCCCTTGGTACGAGACAGGTCTCCATGACCTTATCAAGCGTTGCCTCCAAGACCTCCTAGACCTGAGCGGGAGACCACCCCTAGAGCCAATGATGGGCACCCTCCTCGGGCACCCACCCATGTTTATAGGTCATGCCCAAGAACTCCTCAAGAAGCCTATGAGGAATTCGAGCAAGAAGAAGAGTGGGCTGAAATGCCCTACCAAGGCAGGGGGCGCTATCCGGCTACCCCTCCATAGGCCTCAAGTTCCCCGTAATTCACAATGGGAACAAACCAAGGAGGAAGAGATCAAATCCTTCGATGCATACAAAGCGTTGCTAGAGCGCTTAGAGTCTATGGAGACCAAGACTTCTGGGCCCCAAAAGCCCACTTTACGCCAGCTCCATAGTCACCCTGTGCATCCTTCAGTGCCGGCACCCCCATACCCTGAACACTTCAAAATGCCTCAATTGGCAATTTTTAGAGGGGATGAGGATGCCCAAGAGCACGTGACAAGATTCCTGAGTCAATGCTTTGGCATTCAGGACAATGATGCTTTGCTTCTAAGAACATTTATAACCACGTTCGTAGGCCCTACCTCGGATTGGTTTACCCAGTTGTCGAAGCATAGCATCAACAACCTAGACCAGCTAGTGGATGCGTTCCTCGAACGTTTCACCTTCAACACCAAGAAGAAGGCATCATTAAGTGACCTAGCTAGCCTCAGGAAGTATGAGGAAGAGACCATGGTGGCTTATGGAAATCGGTGGAGGACGTTGCTTTCAAGGCTTCCTTACCTCCCTCCCATGGCCGACCTGACCCAAATGTTCTCAAAGAGTTGCCTAAGGTCGATCTCCATGCTATTGCAGCTACAACAATATGCCACTCTCGAGGAAGCCCTGGTGCAAGCCAGAATCATTGAGGAGATCAAGATACAGGATGGCGAGATTGCCAAGCCATGCAAGAAAGAGTGGCCCAAAAATGCCAAAATTGGGTCCATGCAACCGAAACCCACTGCGGTCAATCAAGTTGCCATAAACATACCAAAGCCTACACAGATGACACAGCCCCCAAAGGCTAATTATCAGGCAGTTCCTCTTGACAGCTATGAGAAGGAAAATCATAGGCAAGAGCAAAATCAGCAGCGTCACCCTAGGCGACAATTCACACCCTTCACAGAGTCTAAAGACTCCTTGTTTGACCGCTTGTCCATGGCAAACTTGATAAACCTGCCAGAAAGTCGACCCGTAGACCCCAACGTGCCAAAACCCAAGGGCTATAGGGAAGACCTATATTGTAGATTTCATCGACAGAAAGGACATGACCTTTACGCATGTTGGAAGTTCAAAAGCTTAGTGCAAGACCTAATAGACAACAAAATGCTAGCGATGGATAATCCCGTAGCACCAAGCAACCAATAGATGGAGGTCTTCAAAGACCCCCTGCCTGCCCATGATGCATAGGCAAAGACTCTACAAGTCAATGAGGTGACACAAAACTACCCCATGCAGGGGTATGTAGGGATGATAAGCATAGTGACATGGAACAAGAGGTACCCAAGCACAGCTGCCCCCGCTGCAGCTACAGGAGAGGTTCCATCAATGTCACAACCTCAACAACACCCTACGCAACCTCCCTCACCTAGACCAGTGGCCATGATTCAGACTAAACTTACCCAAAGTTTAAGGACCACGTCGGCTAGGCTCTCCATCTATGAGCTCATCCAACAATCATCGCCCCATCGAGAGGCTCTAATGGAGATACTCAAAGCCATCGAGCTACAGCCCCATGAAGCAAACTCTTTCAACAACTTTGTGGGACATGTAAAATGATGTACAGAACTAGTCATCACCTTTAGAGAAGATGAACTAAAATTGATGATTGGTGATATGGTGGATCCACCCCTGCACGTCATTGCATGGGTCAACGAGATTCCATTTAAGAGGGTGTTGGTGGACACTGGCTCATCCAACAATATAATCACAACAACGGCATTGAAACACCTCAAGTTGCCAGCATCTCACATTGTGGCCTCCACCTATACTCTTTGAGCATTCAATGACGCGATATGCTCGATGGTTGGCACAATTGTCCTGCCCATCCAAGTGGGACAAAAGACTATTCCTACGTTGTGCCACATCCTGGAAGGTGAGATGGCCTACAATATCTTGTTGGGCCGGCCTTGGATCAGGGACATGAAGTGTGTCCCTTCGATAGCCCATCAATGCCTAAAGTACACATACGAAGGGCAAGTGCATGTAGTCCCGACAGACTTAGAGCCCTTCAAGTATTGCAATACGGTGCAGCTGATGCCACAATCGACCCTCCCATCGACACATTTGGACTTTCAGTTGAATCCATCCAAATAGGGTCCGATTCCGCATACATCCCCACTGTTAAGTCCCTCAAATCACCAACCGGGCCCATCTTCATCATCTGGTCCTTCACCAATGACACCACCTACGGTGGCCACACCGAAGGACAATGGGAAGAAGCCCCTGGAAGAGATACCACCATTAGTCTCAACCATATCTACCGAAGAGGTGCCCAGCCGAATGGAAGTCGAGATGCCTGGTTCACCCAACATGGAGTGGACCCAGGAAGAACTCCCATTCCCTCCCCCTCAACCACCAATGATCACCATTGAGATGGCCAATACGGGCCTGGGGAGTATCTAGTGTGGAACATTGTAGCAACACCCATGCTTGAGTCCATGCAAGACATGGGGAGACCTCGCCTCCCCATCGACACTATTGTCCCTTTAGGCTACCCACCAAATCAGACAAATTTTGTATATGGGGGCCTCGACAATGGCATTGAACCTTACCTACAAGAGGAAGAGGATGAAGAGCCCTTTGTTGAGAATGTCAACTATCTGTCCAACCCGGACTTCGCTTTGAAATACCTTGGCCAATGTAATTGGCATGGATATGGGTTGGGTAGATATGAACAAGGGGTGCGCATTCTTTGTCAACCAAGATATCAGATGCCATATGACAAATCAGGAGTAGGGTTCAACCACCCTCTGCCCCTTGACATCTTGGTAGAAAACATGCAAGGCCTAGGGCTAGGCAACAAGGATGGGTTGGCACAAGATCCATATGCCAATCCTAACACAACATACACATTGGGGGATTATCTCCCATTGCTAACAACCAACCTTGTGGGCCTCAACAACTCCTCCCCTTCGATCGAGAAAGGGGAAAGTTCAAGAACTTACCTCCAAGAGGGATATAGACAAGGCCAAGAAGGATCTTCAGAAGATGAGTAGAGTATGAGGTAGCACCTTGGGACCCTTTCGAGTCCGATAGCAATCACTCGCAAGTGACGCCCATAGATGACTATCAGGAGAACTTCATGGCGATGTTCCCCTTGAATGCTCCAATCGAGCAATTGCCACCTCAAGAGAATCAGGTCCTCCCGTAGAGAGTGGAACAACCTCGATGGGACCAAATCAACTTGCTCGAATAGAACGAGCCTCACATGCCACAAATAGTTGTCGGAGCCAATGAAGGCCTATGGATCTTCGATAGCGATTATGAAGATGAGACTGAGATGGCATATCTCAACCATATGCGGCAGCAACAATACCCCATAGACATTGATGACATGTTTGAATAGCTAAACATGGGGCCAAGGCATAGGTGGCATTTGAACCAAGCATAGTTGGACCAAGTGCTGCATCCGCCACTTCAGGCATACAGAGAGCACCCTCCACCTAGAGACCCTATAGAGCCATCAGTGCCAAGGGTAGACCCTATCCTTTTATCCACACATAGGGCCGATCCATTTGTGCCAATACCCACAGAGCTAGATCCGGAGCACAAAGATCACCAAGGATGTCCGAGTCACCACCCACACGGTAATGGAGACCAAATTCACTTCATCAACATGATCTCCATTGACTTAACCGCCCCCATCCACAATCCAGCCGATCCAACATGACCATTGTATCTAAACCTAGATGCCATAGACTGGGATCATGCTAACTCGCCACCATCCCCATCAGAGTACTGGCCTTGTGGTGAGATGCTTCATTTCACCCTAAGACCAACTCAGGATATCTTCCATGCTGAAGAGGAACCCGACGTTCCAAACGTAGATCTAAATTTAGAAAATGATATCCACCTGATCCCAACTCCACACCAGTTGGAGGATGGGTCCCACATGTCAGTCGAAGAGATGACTGACGTAGACATCGGCTCTGATCCAATGAATCCATAAATCATCAAGTTGGGGGTAAGTCTATCCCCCGAAGAGCAAGCCGATTACATTGCCCTTCTCAAAGAGAAGAAGGAGGTTTTTGCATGGTCCTACAAAGACATGTCGGGGCTAGACCCATAGCTAGTCATGCATAATCTAACGCTTGATCCGACAGTCAAGCCAGTCAAGCAAAAACTACGTAAGATGCACCCAACAGTAGCCTTAATGGTCAAATATGAGCTACAAAAGTTGTTGGATGCATAGTTTGTCATCTGCATGGATTACCCACCATGGTTGTCCAACATGGTACCCATCAAGAAGCCGGATGGGAGGATTCGCATATGCATCGATTTTTGAGATCTAAACAAAGTGAGTCCCAAGGATGATTTCCCCTTGCCTAGCATCGATGCATTGGTAGATGCTACAGTAGGCCATGAAATGCTTTCCCTCATGGATGGTTTCTCGGGATACAACCAGATTCGTATCAATCTCGATGATCAACTCAAAATGGCGTTCACAATGCCTTGGGGGACATTTTGTTATAAGGTCATGCCCTTTGGCCTTAAAAATGTTGGCGCCACCTACCAACGCGCTATGACATACATCTTCCATGATCACATGCATAAAACTTTGGAAGATTATATGGATGATTTGTTGGCCAAATCTCTTTTGTGCCCAGATCATCTCGATGACTTAAGCAAGATCCTTGATCGCCTCATCGAACACAAAGTTAGGCTAAACCCCAAGAAGTGCGTATTTGGCATCACATCTGGAAAACTCTTGGGTTTCATAGTCTCAAAATGAGGCATCGAGGTAGATCCAAATAAAGTCAAGGCAATCCTTGAAATGCTTCCCCCAACCACCATCAAGCAGCTCAGAAGCTTGCAGGGTAAGGTCGCGTCGATCAAGCGCTTCATAGCGCAACTATCTGACAAGTGCCGACCCATGAATAAATTATTACACAAAGGGGTAGCATTTCACTGGGATGATGAGTGCCAGTCAGCCTTCGATGACATTAAACAATACTTGGCTTCACCGCTAGTATTGGCACCACCTAGACCAGGAGTGTCATTCTATTTATACATCTCAGCTACTGAGGTGGCACTGGGCGCCATGCTAGCCCAAAAAATGAACTACATAAAGAACAGGCTAATTATTATCTTAGCCGCACCCTGGTTAGTTATGAACTTAACTATGCATACGTCGAGAAGCTATGCTTAGCAGTGGTATTTGCCACCAAAAAGCTATGCCATTACATGCTGAGCAATACGACGTATGTTGTGTCTAAGGAGAATCCATTGCGGTACATGATGAGTCATACTTATCATAGTAGCCGCATCGATAAAATGGATCATGTTGTTGATGGAGTTTGACATCGAATTCATTGGACAGAAGTCCATCAAAGGTCAAGTCATCGCCGATCAACTAGCAGAGGCTCCTCTCGAAGATGATCAGCCTCTGACCATAGAGCTGCCCGATGATGGGGTCTTCCATGTCTCAGAATCGCCAGATTCTGATGAGCCTGAGTCACAGGTCGACATAACCCTATTTTTTGATGGTTCTAAATGTGAGCAAGGGGGTGGCACGAGAATCATATTCTTCACACCGCAAGGGGCTCCAATGCCTCTATCATTTAAACTTGATTTCTCATGCACCAATAACAATGTTGAATACGAAGCCTTGCTCATAGGTCTTTAGACAACCATCACCATGAACATCAAATGCTTGAACATCTTTGGTGATTCGCTGTTAATTGTCAACCAAGTGAAAGGGGTATTCCAATGTAAATGCCTAGTTCTGTAGGCCTACAAAGCCCTTGTGGATAAATTCCTGGAAAAGCTTGAATGGTACGACATCGAGGCACTCCCTCGATCATCGAATCATTTTGCGGACACTATGGCCTCCTTGGGGTCACTAATCCCGCAAGACCCTTCTGGTGAGATGACAACCATTCAAGTCAAAACATTATCGCAATCCATGATGGAGCGTGCAAGCTCTGACATAACGCCAAGAATCCACCCTGATCCAGATTGAACCATCTCAAGATAAGTTCTCTCGAATCCATGATAGTCTGAATCATGCCAACTGGGGGTCCTTGTTCTCCCCGACCCCTCTTAATAGCAACACAACGCTATTCTTACAAGTTCTTTCCCACTCAACTTTTGCTAGGGATGAACTTCAAGAGGGATTGGTCGTTCATACCATCAAGGTTTCTGATCAGCAGGATTGGTACACACCCATAAGAGACTATCTCAAGTTAGGTAGCCTCCCACTTGGATTGTCGCATGCCATGAAAAGATCATTCAAACAGAAAGTGGCAAAACATGTCTTGCTAGGAGACATTTTGTACCGTCGAAGCTACGAAGGGATCCTCCTCCATTGCTTGGACCAGAAGGAGTCCACTTGGGCGATCACCCAAGCGCACGATGGTACATGCGATGGCCACTTCAGCGGTATGGCCATCGCAAAGTGCATCCTTCGCATGGGCTATTATTGGCCATATTTAGAGCGAGATTGTTGTGCATATGTGAGGAAGTGCATGAAGTGTCAACACCATGCTAACTTGACACACGTACCTTCTTAGGCCTTGCAGCCGATCCAATCGGCTTGGCCATTTTTATAGTGGGGCTTAGATCTAATCGAAAAGATCTCCCCTACATCGTCAGGCCATCACACGTTCATCATAACGGCCATAGAGTACTTCACCAAGTGGGTGGAAGCAATTTCGCTTACCTCTACGACTGGGCCCCGCATTGTGGAGTTTATTTTACATAACATCATATGTCATTTTGGTATTCCATCCAAGATCATCTCGGATAATGGGACGTCATTTAAGAACAAAGATGTGCATGCTTTGACAACAAAGTACAAAATTCAGCATAATTTTTCAACACCCTATTATCCGTAGGCAAATGGGCAAGTAGAGGCGTCAAACAAAATGCTAGTTGCCATCCTTAAAAATATGGTCACAGATAGTCATAAGGATTGGCACATTCAAATCCCACTTGCTCTGTGGGCTTATCGCACTAGCATTCGGACGCCCACTAGGGCAACTCCATTTTTGCTGGTGTATGGCTCCGAGGCAGTCATGCCTCTCGAGTTGGAAATACCTTCCTCATGCATATCAATGCAAGAGTTCATCGATGATGACACTGTGGTAGGCCCGGTTAGACCAGCTTACGTTGCTCGATGAACGACGCATCAATGCTCTCGAGCATTTACGTATCTATCAAGAGCGACTTAAGAAAGCATACAACATGAAAGTTCACCTGAGGGACTTTCAGGTTGGTGACTTGGTCTTAAAAGAGAACCAACAAAATTCTAACTTGCCACCCCATTTAAGGGACAAGTTCATGGCAAATTGGTTAGGTCCTTATGTCATCGATAGTAAAATAGGACCTGGAACATACCGGCTAGCCTCTCTTGAAGGAATCAAGGAACTAGAACCCTTGAACATCAGTCATTTGAGGCCATTCCACATTTAAAAGAGCCATGGCCCACCCCAAAAGCTCCAAGGATTCCCACAATCGCTTGGTCAACCCAAAAATGCCCCAAAGGTGCCCATAATCCCTTTGGTCAAACCAAAAGCTCCAAGGATTCCCACAATCGCTTGGTCAACCCAAAAATGCCCCAAAGGTATCCATAATCCCTTTGGTCAAACCAAAAGCTCCAAGGATTCCCATAATATCTTGTCACAAAACTCCAAGTTCCTAATCCTTGGTCAACCCAAAATCCCCAAAGGTCCCATAATCCCTTTGTCACCAACCAAGCCCCAATGATCCCCAATAATCTTGGTCAACCCCAAAACTGCCCCAAAGGTATCTATAAACCCTTTGGTCAAACCAAAAGCCCCAAGGGTTCCCACAACCGCTTGGTCACCCAAAATGCCCCAAAGGTATCTATAATCCCTTTGGTCAAAACCTCCAAGGATCCGAAAGAATCACTTGGTCCGCACCCACTCGAGATAAACCAACCATAACAAATTTTCAAAAACAATAAAATAATCAAAAATAACAAAAAAATTGCATCTCACTTCCATGCATACTCTTAAAAATCAAAACACAAAAAAAATAAGTTGCATTAGGCATCGCAAACATACATTGCATATTTGTTGGTCATACAAGTCAAATGCACCATAGACTATAATTACTCGGCAATTCCATCATTTTCCACATTTTTCCACTTTGTAAATAGTCCAACAAAAATAAACGCCATCCACATTTTTCACCATATCATAATCGATGTCTTCTAATGTATCCAGGGCTTTCGTCATTCAATTGTCTTTAGATTTCTAGCCAAAAACTGTACAAAGTTAGACAGATTTTTACAAAGGTAGAGTTTTACTTGGATCACACCTTGTTACGTCGCATCCCAACACAAGTTAAAACACATAAAAAATTCCCAAGTTGTGTGAAAGAAAGATGAAACCTACAAAGCAATCTAGGATACCATACAGTGAAAAGGTTATCTCGCTCATCCCCCTATGCGAATGACCCCAAGAATGCTGAGAGTTGGCAAAAGGACAAGCATCTTCCCTACCCAATTCCCCAAGAATCCCAAATTCTCAAAAAGTTGCAAATATCCAAAAAAAATTGCAAAAATTCAAAGTACAAACTCCAAAGTTTGACATCAAAACCCACACAGTGCATACATCAAAAAGCACAAGAAATAGTGATTCTCATCACTCAAAATTCCAATCCCTTGCTCAAAAGAAAAAATAAAAATAAACAGTGATTTTTATCACTACATACGAGAGCAAGTATCCCAATAAAAGTAAAGAAAAGAAGGGAGTCGAACTTGAATCCCTGGAACTCTCAACATTCGAAAGGTCATGAGGTGATCCTCAGTACCGGTTTGGTGGATAGCCTGCTGGTCACTAGCGGTAAACCTCCCGCATGACGATATATCTATCGCATTAAATTATGTACAGATCAATGTTTGCATGTGGATGAGCTAGCTTATGGTATCCTAGATTGCACCATAGATTAATCTTACTAAATACAACAAAGGAGTTAGTGGAGCTAATTAGGTGATCCTCAATACCAGGTTTGGTTGACAACCTATCTGGCACTGGCGGTATCCTGACAACTACCACATAAACAAATTCAATCGCACACACAAGGATGTGAAATAACTTGGTCAAACTCAAGTCTGATTCGTACCTTGTTCAAAAGTCTTGTGAGATAAATGTACAGTCTTGGCTAGTTAGTTAAAACATCTGAGTCTCAGAAAAACCTTAACTACATTCTAGAACACCTATGGTACATTCCATTCTTACATCACCATCAAAAAATACAAAAAAATATTACACATGCAAAGTCATTCCACAAAGCAATCACATAGTACAAAATCCAATAGTCTATGGTGCCACCGCCAAGTTATCAACAAATCATTTCATCCATTCCATATGCATACATCATATAATTAGAAACATTCGCATTCATAATAACATATGCATACATCAACATAAATAAATGTGCATAAAAGTAACAATAAATCATGACAAGTGTATAATCAAAAAGAAAGTCATGTATATATATCGCCAAAAATGCCCATAGGCTACAATAAGTCGGTCCTCTGAAGAGCAAAAAAATCAAAAACTCAAAAACCCCAAGCCTAGGGAGTCGGCCACCATGATCACGTAGGATCGGTGCGACTAGAACTACCCCCAGTGGTGTGGGTCCTATGGGACCTCTCAAGGTGGCTGCTGCCCCCGCATCATGCCCACTAGCGCTACCCTCACCCACCCGCCTGCGATGAGAGGATGAGCTGCTCAGTCTCACTACCTCTCGTATGACGTGACGATCCACCTCCAGTGAGCTCAAGTAACTGTCCACCGAGGCGGATAATCTCGGCCTCCAACTCCACCCGACACCGACCCCACTCCACATCCCATCGATGGTACGTAGCCAATGCGTCATCCCACTATGCCAACTGAGCCCGTAGGAGATCCCTCTCGACTTGTGCTCCTCATCCCATCTCCATAGTAGGTCCTCCAATCATGCTATCTCAGCATGAAACCTAGCCTCCATATCCCCTAGGACTGCTTGAGGCATGGGCATCTCCGGGATGACATGCTCGCCTACTCTTGGGATGTCCTATGTATCCAGCTACTCTGAAACCCCTAAATCATCCCTAGTCAAGTCATCAACCTCCACCATATCCGCATCATCGAGCGGAGCCCCCAACCCTCCCCGATGCCTCCACAACCCCACCGCCTACTGCTGCTACATCCGGACCTCCTAGAGGCCCCTCACCCCACCATCGTAGCATCATCCACCACTGGTCATACTCTATAGTCACCCCAACATTGTCCACATTAGGGACATCAATCACTACATCAGACTCCTCACCCAGTGGCTCAATAATCGGCCAGGCTAGAGTCCTCTCATCGCCCCGATGTCGATAGATCAAGGGCTCACCAAGAAATCCCTGGTGCACCCCAAACTATCGAGTCACCCGAACGTATAGGAAGTACTCCTGCTCGGTCCCTGTCACCCGATCAACCACCTCCCCTGCACCCGCTGAGCCACTCCCAACCTCAGGCTAAGTGGAAAGTCCCGTATGGCCACAGAACACCTCCCCAGAGCAAGACGAGAGAAGGCATCAGTATAGTGCCCTACGACACCTACCCACCACCAACTCTACCCCTCTCCTCTGACCTCCACCATAGAGCAGCATACCCAATCTCCCTATCCACCATCTCTCCCCGAGTGGTCCAAGGCAACCCCTACGACCACTCCACAGCTATGTGCTGCCACCCCACACTACATAGATAGCTGCACCCAATCCCCTTCCACCTCGATAGCGGACCTCGTACAACTCATCATACACCTATTCCAGTAGGTCTGACCCCACCTCATAATCAGTGGTGCTACCATCGGACACTCCACAAGTCTGAACACTACCTCAAGCAGGTTCCAAGGGAACCTCACACCTGAGGAGTCGAGAAGCAACATGTTGGAGATGAGGGTCATAAGCAACGCATGCCTCACCCCCAACATGCCCTTCTCAAACCACCACCGCACTAGAATCCTGCCAATCAGGAAGTCCCCTCTGCCCTCTCCATCACCCCATCCACCCCCATCTCCATCGCATGCCCAAAGCACCATGTCAGCACCATCATCCATTGATCACGAGGAGTCATCCGAATGGGCAGCCCATCTATCAAAATCCATAGAATTCCAATACACGTCCTCTAGAGTCACTGTCATCTCCCCTATTGGGAGATGAAAGGTGTTGGTGAGGGATCCCACAAATTGATTCAGGGATGTAGATATGCCCGATCCCCCACCACAGGCTCTACAGCATCACTTGCTTGAGCCCAAGGGCATCAAGCCAATCCCAATCCCCAGTCAGCATCCCGTGCATCAAAAATACCATCGATGACGTACCGACTCTTCACAACCTAAAAACAAAAACAACCACAAAAACATTAAAACATGACAACAAAACAAATGTACAACAATGTACACAAAAACAATAAAACAACAAAAAACAATTAGGGTTTCAACCTTAATTTAAACAAAAACATTCAAATAAACTACAGATGACAAACAATGTACAAAAAACAAATAAAACCAAAGTACAGATCAATCAACTAAACTATACAATCAAGAACAAAAAAAAATAAAATAAAAACAATAAAACTATACTAGGGTTTTTAACCTTAAGTGTAAACAAAAAATCAAAACAACAAACAAAATCATACTAGGGTTTTTAACCTTATTATGAACACAAAAAAACAAATTAAACCACAAAAATCATCTAGGGTTTTTAACCTTATTATGAACAAAAAACAAATCAAAACAACAAAAATTCAAACTAGGGTTTTTTAACCTTATGATGAACAAAACAAAACAAATAAAACCACAACATTCATTTAGGGTTTTAACCTTAATATGACAAAGAACAATGATAAAATGCGAGTTTTAAAAATTCATATAAAAACAAACAAAAAACAAGAAGGAAGGAGCACCTACCGGTCTCACCTCGGCTCCACCACTCAAGGATCCGGTCCTTGAACTCATGGTGTCCATGAAAATTTGGCAGCGCTCCGCTTCGCAAACTAGCACTCCTCCCCACAACTCCAAATCGCTAGAAAAAACAATTGCAAATGAGCCCAAAACCTAGTTTTGGCCCTTATATAGGCTCTTAGGCTTGTAATCGTTCCACCCTAGGATGAGCACTCTAGTTAGCACTCATACCACCCTAGGATGATTACAAAACTAGTATTCATCCCACCCTGGGATGATTACAGAGCAAGAAAATAAAAAACAACCAAAATTGCATCCAAAATGCACCAAAAACAACAATAAAACTGCCGAACAAAGGCACCTTTGCCCTACGATTCATGGCATCCAAAACCAACGTTGGGGTCACAAATTATCACTATCCTACTCCCTAATAAGGCTACCATATCTGGACCACTCCACGGGAGGACGAATTTTTGACAATTTCATCCCCAAAAGGCATCACAAAAAGGGTCAAAACCCACCCAAAAAACAACAATAAAACTGCCAAACAAAGGCACCTTTGCGCCTACAATTCATGGCATCCAAAACCAATATTGGGGTCACAAATTATCACTATCCTACTCCCTAAGAAGGCTACCATAGCCAGACCACTCCACGGGAGGATGAATTTTCGACAATTTCATCCCCAAAAGGCATCACAAAAAGGGTCAAAACCCACCAAAAAACAACAATAAAATTTCCGAACAAAGGCACCTTTGCGCCTAACATTCTTGGCATACAAAACCAACGTCGAGGCCACAAATTATCAATATCCTACTCCCTAATAAGGCTACCATAGCCGGACCACTCCATGGGAGGACGAATTTTTGACAATTTCAGCCCCAATAAGCATCACAAAAAGGGTTAAAACCCACCAAAAATAGGTCCGATTGTTGGGAAACTGCATAAGCATTCAACGGAAAACAACTGAAGGCACCCTTAAAAAAGTCATCTTGGGTCAAGTGACTCATCACTTTTCTCATTTCGGTCATTCCCTCATCGATTCGTCGCTTGAGGGGGTAGTCACACTTAGTCACCAATCAACAAATACACACCCAATCAAGGAAATGGCATGCATTCAAAGAATCATTGACAAAGACAATCACGCTCCTGCTTGGGGCAGCAAACAAGCAATAATCACAAGCTGATCAAACACTTGGCATTCTAGAATCATGAACTCAAGGTTCCCATAGACAAAAGGTTGCGCCCTTTGCCTATTCATGACTGAACAATGTCCAAGATCAAGTAACACCTCACCGAAAAAGGTTAACACTTGAATTAAGCTCCTTAGCTCGTCGAAAGCAAGGATTCAAGAATGCGTGCCCTTTCCATACTTGGGGCATCAAAATTTGGTTAGGTTACTGAGAAACCCTAATCATTAAGTGCTTTGGTTATCTATTTTTGCTCAACACTGCGCCATGCACAACGCATCCCAAAAAGGGGCATCTATAGACACCAAAACAACACCAATCCGATTATGTGGCTACAAGCACTGACCGAATTGGCATACATAGCCCCTAGGGCAGCCCCCAGAGGTTAAAAAATGGTCCTAACCACTCCCAAAGTAGTTTTGGAAGGTCAGAGGTCAATTTGGCACCTTTCAAGCACCCTGCTCCTTACTCGTTCCACCCTGGGACGATTAGAATGCTATTCGCCCCACCCCGAGATGATTAGCAGCAATCGCTCCAGGGTGGGGCGAATAGCAGGTTTGATGGGAAAAAGTCAAACCTTGAAAAATGGCAGCCCAGATCCACCACTCAACTCCACCTTCAATGCATGGGAGTGCGAGTGAGCATTTCAAAGCTCAAAGAGGCAGTCATAGAGGCAGTCATGGAGCCCTTAATCAGGGAGGAATCTTCTCTCCCTGACAAGGCATGATGGCCAAGTGGTGCCCCTGCATGCACATTCAAAGTAGACCTTCAGGTCTATAAAATGGTGAGTCTTCTCACCCCAAAAGAGGATAGAGCAGGAGCATTTGGAGCAATGGAGTGCTGCCGAATTATACCCTCACCCTCATTGTGCTTCCTACATCCTTGATCTCTCTTTTGGAAGGGAGGTTATCGGGTGAACATTAGGAGCGCAATCCGGACCCAAAACCCAAACAATTGGCCACAATCCCACACCCAATTTTTTGACACAACCCCCTAGGAGGTTTTGGACCCATCCCAAGTGGATTGGTGTCAAAACCAAGCCCCAAACGATGGGCGTCCTGCCCTCGGGCGCCCCTCACATTGTTGCAGTCCTAATCGCCCCACCCTAGAGTGATTAGAAATCTATAGTATATTTCTTCACTATTTCTTTTGCATCATGTTTTGTGTGTTTCATATATGCTTCAGTTCAAATTTCAAAGCATTCTGACTTGTTTTGACTGTGTTTTCATTGTTTTACGCTTTTACTAACATACAGGGAGTGCCTTCGGATATAGGGTGATCGGGGTAGAATCTGCAAAATCCGACCTTCTGGGTCATCTCAAAATGCCCCATTTTTCCTAACCCCAAGTTTGCAGGTGTTTTGGAGGCCTCTGGATGGGACATTTGGGAGGTCACTTTCGGACATTTTATGACAGTCCTAATCGTCCCACCCCGGAGCGATTAGAAATCTACAATAGATTTCTTGACTATTCTTTTTGCAATGTGTCCCTGATGGTGTTTACATGCTTTTGTTTAAATTTCATTCTATTCTGATAAGTTTTGATCACTGTTTTAATTATTTCATGTATGCATTAACCGGAGGCCTTGGGGATTGCATGTTTCCCTCCATCCGCATGTGCTATTAATCATTTGTTGTTTCTCTGTATATAGGATCTCGACACCGGAGGGGCAGCAAGGAACTAAGAATGTATTCATGCAAGCGGTGATGACGTTTGGCCCACCCATTTCGAATGTGGGCACGCGGAAGATCCCGAAGGGAAGCGTACCATCCGTTGGTGTAACAAAATTGTATCGAACGCTCCGAGCCCCTGAAAATGGGGGGGAGATGTATTGTAACCTGATCATAAGAAAAATTAATAAAAGAGGCTGCACCTTTGTTTTTGCTTTACATCTCGTTTCATTCATGCTTCGCTTTCCCTTTTTCATGCACTTAGCGTTTCGTTAATACAACTGCTTTTGTTTGCATCGCACCCGGTGCGCCTGTGCTTCCGTATCCAAGTGCTTTCAATATTCAAGATGAAAATAGGTATTGATAAAATTAGTGACATGCTATTATGCATTCTTGTCACCCTTAAACTTTTATAACCTATGAATATCAAAGTGCTTAGGATATGGAGGGCTAGGGATTGATGGGCACAACGGTTGGTTGTGTATTTTGCTTAATGTTGGCAAGTTCCCAACTGCATCTTATTTCTCAAAGGTTTTCATATTTTCAGCAAGCTCTTGAAATACCTTTGATTCACGTATTTCCTCCTCTTGTAAGCCTATCCATAGTGGTAATGGAGGTAACTCTCTATCCATTTGATTTTTCCATTTTCCTCCCTCCTACGAGGGGACTCAGGATTGTGATCCTGGTTTGTTGTGTTTGCCCTTCCTCCACTAGTTGGATTTTGTTCATGATTTGGTGGTGGATTTCATTGTGGGCTATATTTTCTAGTGTGCCTCTCCTTAGGTGAGTTGGCGTGTCTAGTTCTTTGGTGGTCACCACCATTTTTCTGTAAATTGTTAAGAGCTAGCCGCTCAGCCTTCTCTCTTAAGCGCTGCTCATGTTGGCGCAAGAGTCTTTCCCTTTGTTTATCCTATTCAAGAGCTTCCACTAGCTCTTGCTCCTTACGTAATGTATTTTCTAACCATCGCATTCAATCAGTTTGTGCTATTACAGAAGACTCATGTTTATCTAAATATGTTCTTGTTGTCTTGACTCGTAGATTCCTCGGGGAGGTTTTGTTGTATCTGTACTCTTGCTAGCTAATGTCACTTGTTCAGTGTATTTTTGATTATCCCTATGATCAAACTCTTGGCATCTACTATGGGGTCACTCTGAGATACCTCCAAATTGAGAGATGTTTTTAGTAGGCAGACTTGTCTCATATGTTTCTTGTACGTCTTGAGGTGTTGCAATTCTTGTTTGCCTTATTGATGAAGAGGGCTTTGTGGTAGCATGGTTTCTCCATGTGGATGGAGATGTATCAATCTCATCATCCCTATGTGAATAATGAGTCTTATAACCTTCTTTATGTCCATGTGAGAAGGAAGCCCTTGAAGCTTCCTCATGTCTTTGAGATGTTTATGTGTGTTTAGAGGAGAACCTTGAGGTCTCCTCATGTCTCCTTGACGAGGATGGTTGTGAAGCCTCTTTTTGTTTATGTGACTTTGTTCCATGATGTGGTTCCTTGCTTGGGGTTTCTCGAGGAGATCTCCAAGGGTTGATTTATCACCCCTTAGGCTCATGAAGCTACGTCTCATGGTCTTACAGGCAAGTCGTTCAATGTTACTACAACTCCGCCTATGGGTATGAGTTGCTTCTGTCTCTCCCTTTGTATCAGATCGAGGGTGCTTACTTCTTGTTTTGAAGATGTTGTCTATGAATTTATCTTTGAAATTTAGGAATAGAGACACAATACCAAACAAATATTTATCTTGATTACCGATTTAAGTGTGCCCTAAACTGTTTGGTGTGTTTTGATGTGTTGTTCTTTCAATTTCTTGCTCTTGTTCTTGGATTAGGAATGAGAAGACTCATCCATAGTGACAATCAAGTACACCCGTGCCAAACATGATTTTCTCAAAAGAAGCTAGGGTACACTGTTGAAGACCTAGTGGGGGGTTCGCCTAGCTCTTCCACTATGAACCAATGATTGTTCTAATAGTGGGAGATAGTTTGAGCACAAGTAACTTAGTATCACTATAAGTAAGTTTCTCAATCCATTTATAGGAAGCTCTAGGGGGAAAACCAGTGGAAGGAGATGAATTCCAACGTCACTGGACTAAATTAAGGGTTGGTGATGAAATCCAACTCCCCAATGTTTAAATGATACGTGCGTGTGTGGTGTTCATTTTAATATTGCATAATATAAAGTGCATCATATAGTAGCAATGAATCTTTCCTATATGCCTAAGTGCAAAAATACGTTTCAATATTCAGAAAGATGCATGAACTACTATGATTTGTATGAGCACACTTTATTTCATGCAGATATGGCCTCTAGCAGGGCCTCAAAGAAAGAAAACAACATACAATATCTAGCACATTGGATTCTAAGGTAAACTTTTCAGGCATAATCCATTGTTCCTAACAATGCCTAGTGGAAAATTTAAAAGAAGATCTAAGATATGCGAAATGCTTAATTCTTTCTCCTTTTATTCTTTCAATTTCCAAACATAAATGTGCTTTAAGTTCTCTATTTTAGACATACAGAAGCAGATAGAAAACTATAAAATATCAAATAAGCTATACCAACCTTTGATCCAACTTAGAGAGTCGGTGTTTTGACCTCTACTGCACTCTAGTTTTGGCCGCTGTTGACCAGAGTAACTGGTTCTTGGTCGCTGTAGCTTGGAGTGGCTAAATCTCTATTGGCCATTGTAGCTCAGAGCGGCTAGTTTCTGGCCACTGTAGCTCAAAGCGGCTAGACCTGTACATAAAACTAAGTTAATATTCCTACAAAAAAAAAAAATTAGTGGAGGTCCCACCGTGATCGCCATCTATAGCGACCTTGGGATGCACGCACTGCTCTTTTACTCTACTTGCAATGTTATTAAAAATCCAAGATGAAATGGAAGACAATGAAAAAGCATATAACATAGAAATAACAAATATGGATCTCTTTATTTGTATTGAAACTCGGTTACATGTCGGTCCCTCTTAGGGATACCCATTTTGATACAATAAGGTTACAAATAGGTAAATAGTGCCTCTTTCGTGAAGAGGTGGTGCGCTTATAAAGGCTTCCTAGTTTCGCACATGAAAATGTATGAGGGCTTATAGATGCCTCCTTCTCCAGGTCTATTTCCTAGAGGGATCTCTTTTGCTCTTGTATGTTGTAGAGTTCGTTTGATGAACCTGTTGTAAGCAATGAAACAACAACACACGCTTAGATGTCCAAGAATGCCTCCCTGGATGAGGTTGTTAGTATTGAATATAACAAATGAAAGCAAATGCAAATTAGGCTAATGCTATGAATACGAACGAATGAAATGATGCTATGCTAATGATATGCTAAACAAAATAATGAATCTAATGTCTAAAATCCTAAGCTAAGCCTATGGGCCACTGTTCAAGACAGTGACTGCTAAACCTTGTCCTCTTTGCTCCAAAGCTATGGACTAAATATTGTATCTGATGTTGAAATAATGGTTGCTATGCTCTTTAATCCATCAGGGCTTCATTGTACTCATGATCTCAAAGGGAAATCTCAGTCTTGAAAGCTCTCCTCAATGACCAAGATTGATGGATAAAAGATCGATCCTCTAATAAAATATGTCTCTTTCTAATGTCTCTTCTTGTAAAAAAATATCTCTTTTGGTGCTCTTAGGCTTGCACATTTTATAGTGTGAAACCCTAGGTCTATGTCCAAGCCCTAGGAATGAATTCTTCATGCATAGTGTAAGTTAGCATGAGAAGCTTCTTGTATTTTCTATGTTTGGAAGCCAGTTATCTAAAATCTAAATGTAAACTCAAGTCTCCTATGTGAACTGGTCATGAAAAGGAATGCAAAGTTACTCCCACTCACCTTTATTGCATGCAGATTACCACTTTCACCCGTGATTAGGCCTGTTTGTCAGAAAAAATGCTTCTAGGGTTTAGCCACTGTCATCTACAGTGAGTAAGATCTGGCTGTTGTCATCTACAACGGCTAAGGTTTGGTCGCTCTAGGCTTGAGTGGCTAGGATCTTGCCACTTTTGGATTGAGTGGCTAGGCTTGGATGGCTTGAAAAGGTCCCAAATGAGTGGTGAGAACCACTATTTATGTTTGGAAAGTCCAAGATTATGTCATTTGATCTTATGAATGTGTCTATGTGAGAAAATCCCCTAAGCATGACACAATTTAGGTGTCTACAAAAAGACTCGATAGCTGAGTCTGTTAGAATATTAATGTGCACTATGCCTTCTATATTGATACTTGTCAATTTCTCTTAACACATGTCATATTATCATATAGGCCCCCTACCTATATATGTAATCATTTAATTTGTAATATATCTCATATTTTCTTCATTCCCAACATTTGGTATTAAAGCTCCAGGCTTTCCCCACCCTATTAGTTTGAGGTGGGATTTCCCTCATGGAAATCCCCCCCTCATTTTCCTCCCATTTTTTTATGGCCTTAGTTGGAAGGCATCAAATATTCAGTTTTGTAGATGTTGCAAATATGCCGGATCCACATGATCATGATTTACTCCGTGTAGAGGTTCTATAGGCCTACGTGGAGTTATTTTTCCCATCTATTTCTATCGGTGATATTTGAATCACATGGTAGTATGAACCAGATAGGAGCTGTAGCAGATTGGTTTTATTTTCATTTTTTGCTCACTTTGAAGGCACGACACTACGCAAACTCCATTATTTGCTAAAAATAAAGGAGATTAATTTTTTTTATATACTTCAAGATGCAATGGTAGTGAGATTAATTAGGCATGGCCATGGAGTGTAGTGATGGTGATCTACTATGTTTTTTTTACCACTATGAACCTGCAACACCACTGTAATGGAGCAAATATTGCCTAGACCTATTAATCAAATGGAGGACATGATTATGCTATGAGAGGATGTACTATAATTGTGTGCATAGAGTGGTGATGCTTGAAGATATCATATATCCATAGTACCAGTGATTTTGAAGATGCAAATGATGCAAAAAATAATGGCCAACATGGGAAGTGATCGAGGACACTTTGTATTGTTCATTTGTTGTGTCAATGAAATTGATGATTATATTGGAGAAGGCTCAGGAAACAGGGGTGGCTATGAATCCAACGATTCGTGCAGTTGTGAGATGATGCAATGCAGGATACACTTCTATTTTTTCACCCTTGCCAAAACTATCTGTGTGTAACTAGTCTGGCGAAGAAAAACAATGACTATACTGCATGCACCATATGGACATATTGCAAAGGGCACGATGGAGGAGGTCTTTATCCCAAGATATCATTTATTTTTACTGACATTATTTATTTGCATATTCTATGGTTGATGTATTTTTGTTGCCATGCTATGACCTTTACCCACGTAAACATGTCAACGTATAGCCTTTGAAGCCTTGTAAAAATCCATCGGGATTTCGCTGCCAATAAAGAAAAAAATTTGATGTGATGTGGATCCATGATCGACGTTCATAAAGAACAATTAAAATTAGTGCCATTATTATTTCACAAACATAGCAGTGCAAATGACGGAGGAGATCATGAAGGACTTGGAGATCACACGTTTGAAGAGAAAGCATTCTAGTTCACCCTTTTGTTCGTGCAACACTAGAAAAAATTTTGGTTGCATGATATTAACATTCTATAGTCTGCCATAAAAATATTTTTAGGTGACATTGAACGATATGAGCAGCCACCAAAGCAAGCAGTGAAGGATCAAGCAAAATCATATGCATAGTGAATGGGTGATTTTTTTGGCCATCAGTTGTTGTGTTCCTACAGAACTCTACACATTGTGATAGGAGGTTTAGTGGCTACTATTTTACTCATGGTGTATCCAGCACTCGTGGTGTATTTGGTGGTTATTTTTTGAGTATGGGAAGAGAAATTACTGATTGAAGTGATGCAAAGTTATGCACTGTTGCGAGCCAATGTAGTCACTACGTGGTTGTGTTTATTGGGTGCCATAGTAAAGTCAATGACATCTTTAATTAAGTTATTAAACATAAGAGGGGGTCTATGTTTAAAAAGGGACATTTATTTTTAAAAAATGGAGGACTATTTATTTCAAATTGGAGGGCCATTATTGTTTAGGTTGGCCCATTATTATTTTTCAAAGTGGAGGGTCATTGTTATAATAAACATGGAAGGGTAAATAGTGGAGAATTTTATTGGCCATATTAGGAGGGGTATTTTAATTTTCAGGCATGCATTCCTAAATTGAAAGAAATGTTTAAGAACCTTGGTGTGGTTTGGAATGTGGTAAAGTGCTCATGTGATGACCACATAAAGAAAATTCTTAATATCGCCAACCAAAATTTTAACATGCCATTTTTAGATTTTGCCCACATGGCCATGTTGCTATTTTTTTTCCACATGATGAAGGTCCCATTAAGAGTGGAACATAGGGGTATTTATAGTCATTGAAAAGGTTTTTTTGATATGGACACAGTGGTGGTGTCCTTTTTCAATTTTGAGGTAGTTTGGCAAGATTTTTTTAGCCTCAAAAATTATTGTATTCTAGAGTGCATTTTCGGTTGAACCTAACACTCTATGTAAGTGATCCTAGTATCTAGTATTCTCCTCTATCATACTTGGCATATGCAGTAGTTGGTTACCCATGTATTTTGGTAAGATGAGGTGATTACCATAAGGACACCTACTCTAGGGACTACAGACATAGACACCCTAGACTCTATCCGAGGACTTTTTTGGATCAAATTCTGAAGACTATAGACAAAGACACTTTAGAATATTATATTCTCTTCTTTCTTCTTCTCCTCCATATTTTGAATTCTATGGCTCATTTTATTGTATTTCATGGCTCGTATTTATTTTGTATTAAGGTGCATTTTTTGGTAGATACCAACACCTTCTAGATTGAGTTCACCATGAGGGGGGATGATATTCATGGTGAATCTAGTTAGTGATCTACGAGAGGTAACATACCTAGAGGATGACCTGCAGAGGTAACAGAACTAGAAGTGGTTGAACCTGAGGTACCTAGGATGACCCTAAGGCACTTAGATGGCTGATCCAGAGGCAACAAACCCATGGAAGTGGTTGACCCTGAGGCAATAGACCAAGTTGTATACACCATTGATCTAGCATTATTCAAAGTTGGAGAGCCAAACACAAAGAGCATGAGCCTATAATAAATCAAGTAATAAAGGAGGATGTTTAGGGTTCTTTTAGAGAAGTCACCATTAAGGGGGAATGTTACCTAATGTTGACTTGTTTTTTTCTATAGTTAGAATAGTGCACATTAAGAGGGAATTCTAGAATATTAATGTGCACTATGCCTTGTATCTTGACAATTTTTAGTTTCTCTTGACACTTGTCATATTATCAGATAGTCCTCTTGCCTATATGTAATCATTTTCATTTGTAATATATCTCATATTTTATTCATTCCCAACAGAGTCCTAGTCTTCACTAGTTGTTCCTACAACTGTGGAAATAATCTAGCCTCTACTTACTCTAACCTTACAATAGAGTCTAGGTCTATCTCCCTTTAAAGTAGATAGACTCTAAACCAATTTTATCAAACTGGACAAAATTAATTTTGAATATAGCTAAATAAATTCAACCTATGTAAGAAACTACTCAAAGTAGCTCTAATACCACTGATGGTTTTTTAAGCCTTAATATTAAGATAAAACTCACAGGATAAATTCCACAAGATCAAATATTAGATAGCCACAAAATAGTAAGATCAATATAATGATGTAAGTAGGATAATATGAGCAAATTAATATGTAAATCAAGGCTTATAATATATCAACTAACATTCATTAATAAACAATAATATGAATGTAATAGCCTAGATCATACATGTATAAAGCATGTAGCACAACTTACAATATTAATTGCTCAAAATATATGCAATCTTTATTACTCCTCTTTCTCTTAAAAATATAGTACTTAACTCTCTACACTTGATAATTGTATGACTTATTGAATGCATCCAATACTTCCCTATGAAGGGCTATATATCCATAGTAGAATGACTCTAGATACTTGACTATTCCTTTCCATATGCCAAGTCTCATGACTCTTGGCTTCTCTATTTGACACTCATATACACATGACTATGTATTATATGCACACCTAGACATGACTCTTCACTTATCACACTCTAATATAAGGATACTTGTGCACACTTACATATAAGACACTAGTGCACATAAAATCACATTACACTTGTACACTTAATCACATGACACTTGTGCATTTCTTGTACATACACACTTGCATAACAATTATGCATTTCCTATACATTATAATATTACATAAAATATTACTCACATTCTAAACCAAGACTCAACCCTTATATAAATTTACAAGATGTACCATGAAGGTACCATGGGGGTACATTAACATGTACCAAATAATGTAATATACTCCAACAAATTTTTATCAGTAATATCAAGGGTTAAAGGAGAAGCAAAAAGAAGGGTTTGTAAAAGAATAGAATGAAACACTAAGAGAAGAATTAGATGATGAGTTCCACCAAATAACTAATATGTATAATAAGAATATGAAGAAAGGAATAAAAATTACATGAGGAAGAATCCAAGGTATGAGCCAAATCAATGAGTCATGCATACGAGTTGCACATATTGTGTTGATATTTTTTTGTACTACATTATGTTAGAATAAGAAAAGTAATAAATATTACATATTATAATGGGTATTTTGTTAGGGTTTTATGGATGAAAACTAATTAGGTAGTTGAATAGGTATGATAGTTCCAACCACCTACCCTTTCCCACCATATATTTATGTATATCCATTCACGTTTTTGAAGGTGTATGGTCTATAGGTAATGATTGGGGCATGCCATTATTTCTATGCTTGATAAAACCATGATATATTATAGATTATTAGAATGTGGAAGGTACATATATATTTTAAACAATTTATGTATGAAATTTCTCTCTCCATATGTATATATATATATATGCACACACTAAAGTAAAAAACAAGTCCATGATGCTTTAGTAGATTTAATTAAAAAACCTATAAGATATTTCTTGTCATGAAGATCAAGGATAAAATGAGAAGCATAAAGAAGGGTTGGAAAATGAACAAAATGAAAAACCAAGAGAAAAATTAAATGAATACTTCAAGAAAAGAACTAAATGAAAGCACAACAAAGAATATGAAAAAAAAAAAAAATACATGAGAAATAATCCAAGACAGGAGAGTCATGCATATGATTTGTACATGTGTTCATATTATGTTGTATTGTATTGTGTTAGAATAAGTGATGTACCAAATACTATATATTGTAAGGGGTATTTGTTTTATGGTTTTATGAATGAAAACTAGTTAGGTGGTTAAGTAGGTATGATATTTTCAACCACCTACCCTTTCCCACTATATTTATATATATCCATTTGATTTTGTCCAAGTGTATGGTCATTGTCTCTATGTTTGACCAAACCATGATATATTATAGATTATTGGAATATGGAGGGTACATCATATATGTTTTTAAATAAGTTATGTGTATATATCTACATATACATACAATAATATTAAAAATAATCCTATGATTCTTTGGTAGATGTAATTGAAAAAAATAAAAAACCCATATGATTTTCATGAAGATCAAGGATCAAACGATATGCATAAAGAATGGTTTGCAAAAGAACAAAATGAAAAACCAAGAGAAGAATTAGATGAAGTGTTCAAGAAAAAAATTAAATAAAAATATAACAAAGAATATGAATAAAAAATAAAAAGGATATAAGGAAGAATCCAAAGCATGAGCCAAATCAATGAGTCATGCGTATGACTTGTATGTTAGTCTCACAATGACACTGAGAGGGGGGGTGAATCAATGTAGCTCTTTAAAACTCAAATCTTCAACTCCTAAAGCCAAAACAATGAAAACTTAAAACTAAATAAAGCATGTATAACAAGAGAGCATCACACAACACAAGATGTATCGAGGTTCACCGATTTGGCTACTCCTCAAAAATGACTGTTTGGACTACCATCCAAATCTAGCCTTTGCAAAGCAACAACTTTACAATCAATTTACCAACACCCACTAGAAGGAGCACCAACCCTTGATTTATCTACACCAACAGAAAGGAGCACCAACCCCTGATTTATCTGCAAAAATAGAAAGGAGCACCAACCCCTGATTTACCAACACCAACTAGAAGGAGCACCAACCCCTGATTTATCTACACCAATAAAAAGGATCACCAACCCCTAATTTATCTGCACAAACAAAAAGGAGCACCAACCCCTGATTTACCAGCACCAACTAGAAGGAGCACCAACCCCTGATTTATCTGCACCAACAGAAAGGAGCACCAACCCTTGATTTATCTGCACAAATAGAAAGGAGCACCAACCCCTGATTTACCAGCACCAACTAAAAGGAACACCAACCCCTGATTTATCTACACAAATAGAAAGGAGCACCAACCCATGATTTACTAGCACCAACTGGAAGGAGCACCAACCCCTGATGCCAAGCATCAACTTGGACTTCAATTTTGAAACTAGAAGATTGAGATATAAATGCCTTCACTTTTACAAGACCCTGACTGGTCTATTGCTTACTCAACATCGCCCACAATTCACACAACACACACCCTTCTCGCTCGCCTCTCGCGCGCCTCTCGCTCTCTTCATGAGATAAAATTCCCACAAAATTCTTTGAGCAACACTCCTTTTATAACCATCCTTTCTCTTTGTAACTCTAGTTGTAACTCCTTATTTCATATTCTCATGCGCCACTTGTCAATTGTAACGCCTTCTTTATGTAACTCCTTTTGTATATATAGAGTGGGCATTTTGTCAAACACATTACATGCAAAGAATTGACACCATATTATCCTACCATAACTGTTCATCTTCTCGGTCATGACTGTTCGTCTTCTCCTTGCATGACTGTTTGTTTTCTCTTTGCATGTCTATTTTTTTCTCTTTGCATGTCTGTTCATTTTTTATTTTAACGACTGTTCATTTTCTCCTTCCACGACTATTCATTTTCTCCACATGGGCATGCGTTCATTTCTTTCCATAACTGTTCATTTTCTCCACATGGGCATGCGTCCACTTCTTTCCATGTGTAATGACCATCTTAAATGATTTCAAATCATTAAATATTCCTTATGGGTCCACGTCACTATGCAGTCTTCAGTTTCACCATCCTGGTGTTCATCACTAATATCAGATGCACTGCCATCTACTCTATTCTTTTGGCAAAACTGTAACATGTCGTGATATCGTGACACTTTTGCTTCTCTGCCTGCCTGGCCTTTTCAAGTCATGAAAATGTGACATGTCATGATATCACGACACTTTTGTTTCTCTACCATCTTGCCCTTTTTGAGTTGTGAAAATGTGACATGTCGCGATATCGCGACACTTTTGTTACTCTGCCTGCCTGCCCTTCTTGAGTCATGAAAATGCGACATGTTGCGATATCACGACACTTTTGTTACTCTGCCTGCCTGCCCTTCTTGAGTCATGAAAATGTGACATGTCATGATATCACGACACTTTTTCTTTCTCTCTCTTTCTCCTTGCTTTGGCTTGTGAAAATACATGTTGCGATATCGCGACACTTTTTCTCCTTGCTCTTTCTCTTTGCTTTGGCCCGTGAAAATACATGTCACGATATCGTGACACTTTTTCTCCATGCTCTTTCTATTTGCTTTGGCCCATGAATATACAACATGTCGCGATATCGCGACACTTTGTCTCCTTGCATTTTCTCTTTCTTTTGGCCACGAAAATGCAACATGTCGCGATATCGCGACACTTTTTCTCCTTGCATTTTCTCTTCTCTTTTGGCTACGAAAATGCAACATGTCGCGATATCGCGACACTTTTTCCTCTTTGCATTTTCTCTTTCTTTTGGCCATGAAAATGCAACATGTCGCGATATCGCGACACTTTTTCTCCTTGCATTTTCTCTTCTCTTTTGGCCACAAAAATGCAACATGTCGCGATATCGTGACACTTTTTCCTCTTTTATTTTTTGCTTCTCTTTTGGATATGGGCCACTTCGGTCTTCTTGGACAACCTATAACAACTTCACCCATACATAAAAAACATCCTCATAAGCATTTAACATCATTGTACATACTTTGAATAACCTCTGAACTCATGTCCACTATATCAACCAATCTATCTGACTGTGTTGACAACAATGACAATACTGTCACTGCACCTTGCTCAACAATCTCCCCCTTTGGAATTTTTGGCAACACACGTGCAATTTCTTGTAAATCTTCTCCCCCTTTGACAACAATATCAAAGGGCTGTTGCAGACTCCCCCTGAGTCCATGCACAACATTCTCAGGCAAAAATTATTATACTTAGCAAAAATCACAAACATGAGCAAAAAGATAAACAAATACACAAATGCTCCCCCTAAGAATGTGGTCTCGATAGCTAGTCAATTCTTGGGAAATGTGACCACTCCCAATTTATTGTGAAGGTACTCAAGGACTTCCTTGGGCAATGGTTTTGTGAAGATATCCGCTACTTGCTCTGTTGTTGGAACAAAAGCAAACTTAACCTCGCCTTCCACAACTTTCTCCTACGTACAACATGTTGTCGCTGCAATATATTCTGCCTCTGCTGTGGATAAGGAGACTGAATCTTGTTTCTTACTGTGTCATGTGACCAACCTGTCTCCAAGATAGAATGCACCTCCACTGGTACTCTTTTTGTCATAAAGTCTTCTTGGATAAGCACTCTAATCTTTGATCATCATATTATAATTCCCGTTGTACCTTGCTTTTACTTATTTAGTATAGTTTGATCAACATGCAACTCTCAGCTGCACAAAAGTTACTCCCAAATCAAAAGTGATCGACTCCCCAGGCAGCCTGCGCATAATTTCTTCAGCCTTTTGACTACCACCTCCTTCGTGACTGACGACTTTGCCTTGCATCCATTGTGCAGCTCAATGTCTCTGGTTTCTAATGGTTGCCATGAATGTTTTCATTGCCTGTGCAGGTATTGATAGTGGACCGTTGCATCTAGCGTTGGAGCCTCAATCTACACGCAGTCATCAACACTCAGTATTCTGCTTCTTGCTAGGGCATATGTCAGGGCTACTCAATGTCTTAGGTGAATGTTATTCATGCGATTCTAGGGAGCATTTCTCCTCGCTGCGATTAAGGGATTCCTCAAAAAATACCTCACATTTCTCAAATAATGCAAGACTTTCTTAGGTGCATAGGCATATTGTCCTCCTTGGCGCTTCACCACTTGGGCGCTATTCTCTCAACGTCTCTACCTTGCATGTGTCACTTGGCACTCTTGACCAACTGGGTGCTAGTGCCACTGTTTGCTTTGACTTTGGCATCTCTTTGGTAACGGCTACTTCTTTAGAGAAAATTAATGCTCTCTTATTACCTCCACAAACAACTACATGAACTAAAACACACTTTGACAACTATACGACAACTCCCCCTGACTACTTGCATTTCATCCTTAGATAACCAAACAACATAGGAGCATTAAAATAAAACTTTAAGATTGCTCCCCCTAAGGATGTGCTACCTGGAGCTGCTTAGTGCAATAGAGGAGTAGTCTCCTTCAGTCCAAGGAGACATGATTTCCTCTCTTATTTATTTCTCCAACCTTTCTTGAACTTGGGCTTGAGTTTTTCAACTGCATCCCTATTTTGAACCTTTTTGTGAACTTGAACATTTCTCTTGGGTGGTTGTCTCTTGTGCATCCTTGATGGATGATTATTTTCCTTTCTTTGATGCACATGATTTCTTCCCTATCCGTGTTGCATTCTTTGTGTCTGATGAAATCTACTATCTTGCATTATATTAGATACAAAAGTTCTTGGACAAAACCTTGCTATGTGCCCATGACCATTACATTTAAAACATTGCACATGGTGTTCAATCGGAATAATAGATGTATTTCTACCAACATAACTCTTTGATCTATTATTCAATCCACAATAAATTGCCTTGTGACCATAATGGTTGCATCTAAAACAATAGCCATTAAAAGCATTATTATGAATAAAGTGAGAGTGATAGAACCTCTTTTGTTGTGGTTGCTTTGCTGTAGATCTCCTTTGAGATTTTCTTCCTTTTGAAGATTCAGCTTCAAGCTTTTCTTGCTTTGATCTTTCAGCAGTGGACTTCTTATTTTTTGTAGATTTAGAATATGAAGGTTGTTCAGCTTCATATCCAAGACCAAGCTTACACATGGGGATTCTTTGTTGTCTTATCATTTTATCTAGCAACTTTGTGCTCTTCTCAAATTTGAGATTTGTATTGGCATCTTCTAGTTGTTTCCTCAATAAAACAATCTCCTCTTCTTGTTTGTAGCAAAAAATCTCTTTCTCATTGATCTGTGACCTGAGAGTTTCTTCAATCCTTTTTGACTCTTCTACTTGTAGCTTTAGATCACTAAAAACTTTGTTAGATTCCTCTTCACGTTTTCTACATACATCGACTTTATCATCCAGGTGTGACTTCAAGGCTTCTTCTATTTTCTTGGCTTTATGAATTTGTAAGAAGAGATATTCGATCTTATCCCCATATTATTCCAACTTCTTGGATAGTCTTATTTACTTTTCCATTTCTATATTCAACTCTTCAAGTGCAGCGATCAACTCACCTTCTAGATCTACTTCAAGATCAAGGTTTTCATCACATACTTCAGAATTCACTCCTATCTTTTCTAGTTCAATTTTATCTTTCATAGGAACTGAAACTGACTGAGATGCCTTATTGGAGGAAGATCTATTCTTCTTACCCATTGCGTACTAATCCAAGATCAACCCTAGCTGATTTAGCCTGATAAGGGAAACTGGCTCTGATACCAATTGTTAGTCTCACAATGACACTGAGAGGGGGGGTGAATCAGTGTAGCTCTTTAAAACTTAAATTTTCAAATCCTAAAGCCAAAACAATGAAAACTTAAAACCAAATAAAGCATGTATAATAAGAGAGCATCACAAAATACAAGATGTACTAAGGTTCATCGATTTGGCTACTTTTCAAAAATGACTATTTGGACTACCATCCAAATCTAGCCTTTGCAAAGCAACAACTTTACAATCAACTTACCAGCACCCAATAGAAGGAGCACCAACCCCTAATTTATCTGCACCAACAAAAAAGAGCACCAACCCCTGATTTATCTGCACAAACAAAAAGGAGCACCAACCCTTGATTTACCAGTACCAACTAGAAGAAGCACCAACCCCTGATTTATCTACACCAATAGAAAGGAGCACCAACCCCTAATTTATCTGCACAAATAGAAAGGAGAACCAACCCTTGATTTACCAGCACCAACCCCTAATTTATCTGCACAAATATAAAGGAGCACCAACCCCTGATTTACCAGCACCAACTGGAAGGATCACCAACCTTTGAGGCCAAACACCAACTTGGACTTCAATTCTAAAACTAGAATATTGACATATAAATGCCTTCACTTTTACAATACCCTGACTGGTCTATTGCTTACTCAACATCACCCACAATTCACACAACACACACCCTTCTCACTCGCCTCTCGTGCTCCTCTCGCTCTCCTCTCGCTCTCTTCACGAGATAAAATTACAACACAAAATTCTCTGAGCAACACTTCTTTTATAACCATCCTTTCTCTTTGTAACTCTAGTTGTAACTCCTTTCATATTCTCATATGCCACTTGTCAATTGGAACGCCTTCTTTATGTAACTCCTTTTGTATATATAGAGTGGGCATTTCGTCAAATACATTACATGCAAAGAATTGACACCATATTCTCCTACCATGACTGTTCATCTTCTCGATCATGACTTTTCATCTTCCCCTTGCATGACTGTTTGTTTTCTCTTTGCATGTCTGTTCTTTTTCTCTTTGCATGTCTATTCGTTTTCTATTTTAATGACTGTTCATTTTCTCCTTCCACAACTGTTCATTTTCTCCACATAGCCATGTGTCCATTTCTTTCCATAACTATTAATTTTCTCCACATGGGCATGCGTTCACTTCTTTCCATGTGTAACGACCATCTTAAATGATTTCAAATCATTAAATATTCCTTATGGGTCCATGTCACTATGCAGTCTTCAGTTTCACCATCCTGGTGTTCATCACTAATATTAGACGCACTGTCAACTACTCTGTTATTTTGATGAAACTACAACATGTCGCGATATCGTGACACTTTTTCTTCTTTGACTGCCTGGCCTTTTCGAGTCGCAAAAATGTGACATGTTGTGATATCGTGACACTTTTGTTTCTCTACCAGCCTGCCCTTTTTGAGTCGCAAAAATGTGACATGTCGCAATATCGCGACACTTTTGTTACTCTGCCTGCCTGCCCTTCTTGAGTCGCAAAAATGTGACATGTCGTGATATCGTGACACTTTTGTTACTTTGCCTGCCTACCCTTCTTGAGTCATGAAAATGTGACATGTCACAATATCGCGACACTTTTTCTTTCTCTCTCTTTCTCCTTGCTTTGGCCTGCGAAAATACAACATGTCGTGATATCGTGACACTTTTTCTCCTTGCTTTTTCTCTTTGCTTTGGCCCATGAAAATACATGTCATGATATCGTGACACTTTTTCTCCTTGCTCTTTCTCTTTGCTTTGGCCCACAAAAATACATGTCGCGATATCACGACACTTTTTCTCCTTGCATTTTCTCTATCTTTTGGCCACGAAAATGCAACATGTCGTGATATCGCGACACTTTTTCGCCTTGCATTTTCTCTTCTCTTTTGGCCATAAAAATGCAACATGTCGCAATATCGCGACACTTTTTCCTCTTTGCTTTTTTGCTTCTCTTTTGGATATGGGTGTATTGTTCCAAATTTTTCGCACCCTTACCTTCAGGCTATAGGATCCATGCCCGGAAGGGGGATGTGAAAAGGATGGGACAATACCTCAGATTGAGAGGCCTTTGGAAGGTCACACCTCTTGGGGGAGGTGTATTAAGGTGATTTTTTGATGGATGGTGGCGTTCACCAGGAAACGTTTAGTTGCAGTTTCCACGCCTAGGTTGGGAATGTGTTTTATGTGTTCAATTTTATCTTTAAACATTCAAATCCTAGGTTTGGCCAAATGAATCTAAGTTGTTCTATATGGAATGCAGATTTAAATGAATATAAAAAACAGAATTAATAGAAAACATAGAGAATAAATTAAGTGAAGAAATCCATACCTGGTTCCAGATGTATGATGGGGGTTCTAATTTTTGAAGCAGTTAAGATCGTCTGGAATTTTAAAGGATCGTCTCCTATCTGACAGGATCGTCTGAGATCCGACGAATTTGTCAGAGACCTGCAAACAGAGAAATAGATACAAAATACCAAAATTGCAACTATTATGATAAAGGAAAATGATATGAAATAATAATAAGGATGTTAATAAGATAGTCTTGAATGGAAATGCAAGTAAATTACGATTCTTTAATAGCTAATCATGATCTTATTATGCAATTAAACTACATGGGTGAACTCCAAGATGTAGGATAACAGGAAATAAGAATAAAACTCGACTAAATGCGGGAATAAAATAGCAGCAAAGTATAGGAAAAATGCAAACTCTGGGCACTGATTGCCTCCAATGTTGACTGCAGTCGAAATCGTCTCGGCTTGGTACGAAATAGTCTCGAATTGGACAGGATCATCTGCGATGATCTGAGCTTGCTCCTGCTGAAGAATGATAAGGTTCCTGCAACAAAAATTGGAAAGCACAAATGTAGATGGTAATCCAAGGTATTCTAATGCGTGTAAAGGTCAAGTTACAGGAAAATTCAGCCAGGGGAAAGTCAAGGGGGGTCCTAAGGTTTAAATAGGATTAGGAGGGAAGTTGGGAGGTTGGAGATCATCCTAATTTGGAATATCTCCAATGAGGGAGGTCTCTAACCGTGTAGACACGCTTCTGCCCAACATAGAGACGTCATTGAAACAGAACCTAACTATGAAAAATTAGTTTTGGGACAAGATCGTCTGGACGTCCTAGTCCAGACGAAATCGTCTGATTTGAGGCAATATCGTCTAATGGACGACGATATCGTCAAAAAAAAAAAAAAAACTCTAAAAATGGCACGAGAAATGAGGAAACGGGTTAAAATGTGGTTTTGGAGCGGTTTTGGGGTTGAAATTGAATTTGAATTATTACTAAGGTAATTTTAATTATTGCTAAGTTTTACTACGCCAATTTTAGGGTGCTACATTTTGCCCCCTCTTTAGCGAATTTTTTGAAGAAAATGCGTTAAATATGAGTTCTTCTCGATCTACGAGAAAACAAAAATTATTCCCATTTTTAGGCGATGATTCTAGGTCAAATCGTACGACAGCTTACTATGGTGCCCCCTCCGTGTTTTTACCCAAATCGAATGTTTGAGGTAAAAACGCGAAAAAGAAAAATTTTAAAAATGTTATTAATTCATTTTTGAATAAAATTAAGAAAAATAGGGTAAAACCCTAATTCATTTATACTGTTTATTTTTCTGATTTTTAGAGCTCTGCAGACAAGATGGTCGAAACAGCGCACAGATCGACAGAGGTCCGATGCGGGCTACAGGTAAGGGTCTAAACTTAGTTTAGAATTTTTTAATTTAGAATTTCATGCTTTTTAGATTAATTTTGAATGATTGTTGAGCATCATGACCATTTTTGGGCCATTGACATCGTCAGAACGAAATCGTCTCGATTTCACTGAAATCGTCTCGATATCGCTGATTTCGTCCAAGGGCGAAATCAGCGATATGGGGACGATTTCGTCCAATAAGGGACGATTCCCTCATGCAAAATCAGAGACGAAATTGCTCAAATTTGGGACGATATCATCCAATAGTGGACGATATCATCATTTGTATGAAAGTGAACTTATTTTACTTGCATTTTGATTAATGATTTTTATTGTTTTGTTGTTTATGTTGCAGAGAGTATTACTAAAGAGCCGATAATGAAAATACGATAGACTAAGGGATGACTTGGCTGCTCTATCTCAGGCAGAGCGAGATCAGTTGGTGCAGGTCAGCTTGCAGCACGTGGCAGATATGCCACAAGTGTCTACAGACATGGGGCTATTAATAGCCCTAGCAGAGAGGTGGTATCCGGGTTCTTCAAATTTTTGGTTATCGATAGGGGAGATGACTCCCACACTAGAGGATGTATGGAGGATTTTGAGGATCCCCATACAAGAATGGCTAATCACTCCTGCAACCAATCAGGGCCACATAATGATGCAACTATGTAGAGATCCGAGCTTTGCCTTGGAGAAGGGCGGAGTGAACATCGAGTCTATACGCCAGATGCTTGGGGCATCTAGGCTAACATAGGTTTTGGCTGGGGTGGTAGGTGGTCTGCTACTATGTCATCAGAGTGGATGCAGGCTACCATGGCTACTGATAGATGTGGTTTGCAACATGAGAGACCACAGATATAGGTTTGCTTGGGGGAGCTTTGTACTATGTCGATTGTATAGGATCCTGCATGGGGTCGTATACAAGGGCGGCCGATGTCTAGTTATAACATCACTACTGTAGGTTTGGTGCTAGGAGCACATTACGGTGTGGAGATCGATAGGGCTTCCATTGATAGGGATTGATGGGGAGAGGCCCCAAGTATTCTACTGATGGCTCTGAAGAGGGTCACAACGATGGGTAGAGCTGCCAGTGTCCCAGAGACTACTTGATGACCTTGTCTCTGACCAGATCACCTGGAGGTCTTGGAGAGATCATCCAGGGTGGGTCGAGGATGGATAGGAGCTGGCTCACGTCAGGCGAGTTTGCTGGCTGAGGATGGAGAGGGGAGAGGTGGAGCTCCACCAGTACGACCAATTTTTGAGGTAGTTCGGTCTACATCAAGGGATTCCATCTCTCAGAGACTATGAGTTTTCTTAGCCTATCCAGGATAACACTACAGTTAGCAGGGCTCCAGATATGTAGTGCTTCTGAAGTCAGGACGTAGACGATTCCCCCATCTAGCCAGTGGATGGTGACAATGCTAGGGTAGCCGATGGCTATGATGCCTGGTACACAGGCATTCACCCTCCTTGAATGACGAGGGCTCAGGGTCCAATTCATGTGGTTATGCGTCGGATGGGGAGGCGATGCCAGGCGGCCATTGAGGCGACATAGGGTCATGACAGGAGAGATCAGAGGAGGCCACAGGCTTAGTAGAGGCTGTGGTAGTGGGAGAGGAGGGAAGAGAGACCCCCTTCTCCATAGAGAGAGGCCACCATCACCCGACAAGGGCAAGGGTGTCAAGGCAGGAGAGAGTAGCGAGATGGCTACTCTCCGGGCGAAGACTGTTCATCTTCGAGCTCAGGTGCAGTCCTTGAAGGATGAGGCTGGATGACTCAGGGCTCAAGACGGAGGGGCGAGCACTCAGGATTTAGCATGAGCTATTGCCTAGGTTACATTCTATCAGGCTCTATATTACCAGGTGATGCCAACAGAGCAGAGGGTGCCATTACCAGCTCATATTGCAGAGCCTGTCGTGATGGGGTCATCTAGGACATCATCATGATCGATGTCCAGGACTCATGGCATGACACGAACTACAATGGGGCCACCTCCTCCACCTCAGGGCAGGGGAGGAGATGAGGCTGAGAGCTCGAGGGCTTCTCGAGGCTAGGCGATTGCACTGCACAGACTAGATATATGATTGAGAGGATTGAGTATGCCAAGATGTAGATTGTGGCATACCAATCTAGTTTTGATATGATGTACATAGATTGGAGATATATATATATATATATATATATATATATATATATATATATATATATATATATGATATTTTTGATCATATGACTTGTCATTGTATGATGCTTTAATGTTTTTGATGTGATTGATTTGATGATTCATGTAATTATGTCATTTGGAAATATTATGGTTTGAATGTCATGCTTTTAAAAATTTAAATGAAATAATCTAATGTAAACAAATTGGTTGTTGTGATGATAATTTGATAAAAAATAAAAGGGACTGTTAACAATAATTTCAAAGGATATTGTCGCTATTATAGACCATTTCATGGAGTCGCCGCTCACTCGGTCATCAAGCTAATCCCAATATAGAAATATTGTTAAAAGTAAAAGAGTGCTTAAGAGACTGTCTTAAGACTTTGTTGTGATGTTGCAAATGATGATGATGATGGTGATTTGTTTTCAGATTTCCATGAAAATATTATGTATAAAAATGATTTTTGCTAGGCATAAATTCCTAAGTGTGATAAAATTTTGAATAATTCCTTAGAAATTATACCATGGTTGCAATATTGAATTTGAACATAATGTCATGAAATAGAATAAGTTGCATTCTTTGAAAGCATAATTGTGTAACATAATGATTTAAGTCATATGTTTTGATGTTTTTAAATAAATGGGAAATAAAATTAGTGCAATGGTTTGCGCTAGGCATAGAATATTTAGGTATAGACTTATACCATCATTGCAAAATCCAAAAGAAGAAAATAAATAGTTTTATTGCATGGTTGATTTTTAATTTTTGAAAATAAACAAAAAATATGAAGATGAGGACTTGTGCTAGGCATAAAATTCCACTTTTGGTTTTGGAACTATACCATCGTCGCAAAAGTCAAAAATTATATGTGACTTTATTGCATGTTTTTGAAAAATGATTTTGATTTGTTGGTAATGCATGTAGTTGTCTTTATACTAAACAACTGTTCTCAGAGAAGAAAATGAAATTATTCCAGACAATGTGCAAAAAATATTTCAAAGTATCTTAAAGACAAAAGTTAGATTTATAAGGAATCCCATGTGCGTATGTGAGTTCATTTTCGATCTTGATTTATCATAATGATACACAAAATCTCTCAAATACAAATGTGTGTGCGATTACTTTGTTCATTTACCAGTTTTGAGCAAGATACTATGATATAAGTGATTTGAATTAACCAAATAAGTGTTCATTAACCATGATTTAGATGCATATAACCATACCAGACTACTATGTAAGTCGGGTTATCAAGAGCTAGCTAATCCATAAGCGGACATAGGTCTGTACAAAAGAAGGTCGTTAATGTGACAGACATATCACCACGCTAGGAGTTACCCAAGGCCAAGCGGGTTGGGCACAAACCACCTGTTATGGGTCTTACCTCACAGTTTTCGAATAATTGATAATTCCAGGGAGTCAAGCTCATCAACCCTTATTTTCTTTTCAAAGGGTAGGGAAAGGGATTTTATTGCTTTTGCTTTTGCTCATTTTGCTCTCTTTCTTTCTTTCTTTGCTTTCTCTTTTTTTTTTTTTTTTTTTTTTTGTATCTTTTGCTTTGATGTTTGAGATAATGCTGAAATAGTGCTAAATGATTTTGCTTGATTTTTATTTTTCTTTTGCTTCCTATTCTAGGGATACTTGCTCGGATTAGCTGTAGAGCAAGGGATTTTTATTCTGGGTAGGGGTGAGCTTGTCCTTTTGTCAATTCTCAAAGATTCTAGACCATGTGCATGATAGGATAGTAGGGGAAAATTTTCGCTCAAGAAACCACTTTTACTATGTAGCATAACATGGACATTACAAATATAATCATTTTAGTGTGAAAAGATATGCTTGGTTTAAGTAAATAACAAGATCAATTCTCTATGCTTAAACTTTATTTAATTGAATTTTGTGTACTTTGATATAAGAGATATTAGTAATCATACCAAATAAAATCAAGATATTTATTCATGTGAATGTGAAAGTCTGGGATTCCAAATAAATGCTAATTTATCCAAAATAATTTGAAAATATAACTGCAATATGTCACAATATGAGAAGGTACAAAAAATAAAAGATGTTTTTGAAGATTTTAATGATTTTGAATGTTTTTGGTGTTTTTATAAATTGAAAGAAATACAAGATAGTGGTTTTTTGAAATATTTTAAACAAATATATACAATGATGAAATGACCAATTTTTTATGCATAGTAACGTTTAAGATGTAAAATGTTCATGGGTTCTTTAAGTTCTTTACCATCTAAGGTAGATAATTTGTATGCTCTCGATTCAAATTTAGCAGTGATAATATATGGTCCAAGCCAGTTGGGCTCAAATTTACCTTTAAGGTCTTTAGTTGCATTAGTATTCTTTTGATTTTATTTTAAAACAAGATCGCCGACCTCAAAGGATCGATGACGAAATTTCTTAGCATATGATATTTTAATCTTGTTTTGGTAAGCACGAAGATGCTCCAAAGCATTGATGCACTTTTCATCTAGGAGCTCCAACTGACTGAGTCTGCCAGCTCGATATTCATCTCCTACTTCGGTATCTTGAAGTAGTAGAGCCAAAGAAGGAACTTCTAATTCAAAGGGAAAAATGGCTTCAGAGCCATAAACCAAAACAAAGGGTGAAGTTCCAGTGGGAGTTCGAACACTAGTTCGATAAGCCCACAAAGCTGGATATAATTGAATGTGCCAGTCGCGACCAGATTTATTGACCAATATTTTGAGAATTTTGATTAAGGTTTTGTTTGAAGCTTCTACTTGGCCATTACCCTGAGGATAATAGGGAGTGGACCAGACAATGTTGAATCTTATATTTTTGGCATAATTTCTTAACATATTTATTTTTGAAACAAGTTCCATTGTCTGAGATGAGATTTGCAGGAATTTCGAACCTACAAATGATTTGATTAAAAATAAATTTAGAGACTTGTGTTCCAGTGTAGGAAGCTAAAGGCATAGCTTCAACCCACTTCGTGAAATACTTAGTGGCGGTTATGATGAATTTGTGTCCATTAGATGACACAAGATTAATTTTGCCAATAATGTCTAAGCCCCATTTTGAAAAGGGCCAAGGAGATGAAATATCTTGCAGTTCTTGTGCAGGTGCATGGACAAGGTCAGCATATTTCTGGCACTTGTCGTAATGGCACACATAATCATGTGCATCATTCTCCATGGTAGGCCAAAAGTATCCTATCCTAAGGAGCTTTTTAGCAATGACACTACCACTGAAGTGTCCTCCACAAGATCCATCATGGGCTTCACTCAAAGCTGATCTGGATTCTTCTAAATTCAAACGTATCAATAGGATACCTTCAAAAGATCTCATATATAAAGTATTGCCAATTATTACAAATTGACTTGCTCGTCTACGTAATAACCGACGCTGGTTTCTATTAGAATTGGCGAGGGAAAGTCCCATTTTGAAGAAAATCAAATATATCTGTATACCAAGGTTCAGGAGTAGTTTCATTGATTAGGAACACATCCAAAGGTTCTAAGCATGACTTATTTGAAGAGGGTTCCTAGAGTCGATGAATAATGATGGTGGCATATTCGTCATCTAACTCCAAGGGCAGAAGAGATGCAGCTGCGGCCATAGCATCAACTGCACGGTTGTTAGTTAGAGGAATAGCTTCTAAGGTAACTTGATCAAATAGAGATATTAATTGTAAAACATAGGCTTTATATGGGCGTAGTTTATCATCTCTAGTCTGATAAACTTCATTAATTTGGTTTATAACAAGTTGAGAATCACCAAAAACTAGTAGATGTTTAATTTTTAATGCCAGGGCAGCTCATAATCCAAGGATTAGAGCTTCATACTCAGCAGTATTATTAGTGCAAGCAAATGTTAATTTAAAGGACAAAGGTATAATGTGCTTTTGTGGATATATTAAAATAATACCTGCACCAGCCCCACTCATGCATCGGGCTCCATCAAAGTATAAGGACCATTGTTCAACATGGTCTCGCCTCTAATTGAAGGCATTCATCAGAAAACTCAATGATGAGGGGATGAGTAGACTCTAAGGGTGCAACAGCTAATTGATCTGCTATGATTTGACCCTTAACAGACTTTTGTCCTATAAACATGAGTTCAAACTCACTTAGAGCAAGAACCCACTTGGCTGTACGACCCAATAAATAAGGTTGACTCATGAGATACCGCTAGGGGTCATATTTAGCAATGACATAAGTTTTTTGACTAAGCATGTAATGACGTAATTTTTGCGTATAAAACATGACTGCTAGAAATAATTTTTATAATGTTGTGTAATGGGTTTCATAACTGATTAAAGTTTGGCTAATATAATAATTAGCACGTTCTTTCTTCTCATCATCAAGTTGAGCTAACATAGCTCCCAAAGAAAAATCTGAAGCTGAAATATACAGGATAAACGGACGATCAGGTCTAGGTGGTGAAAGCACAGGTGGGTTAAGGAGGTATTGTTTAAGAAGTTCAAAAGCTTCCTTACATTCGTTGTCCCAATTAAAAGGGATATCCTTCTTAAGGAGCTTAAGAAAGGGACCGATTTTGTCCGCCAGCTTATCGATGAAGCGACGGATAGCTTGAAGTTTACCTTGTAAACTTCGTAATTTAGATATATTGGTAGGTGCGGGCATATCAGTGATAGCCACAATCTTGAGAGGGTCAATTTCAATGCCACGTAAAGAAACTATAACCCCTAATAGTTTACCGGACTTAACTCCAAATATGCATTTGGTTGGATTTAATCGAATAAGATATTCTCTTAACCGATTAAAAACTTTTCTCAAATCATCTAAATGATCATCTTCATTAATAGAGCGAGTTATAATATCATCTACATAATCATGTAGGATATCATGCATCATATCATGAAAAATATAAGTCATAGCTCGTTGATAGGTTGCACCTACGTTCTTTAGGCCGAATGGCATCACTTTCCAACAAAAGGTACCCCAAGGGGTAATAAAGGCTATTTTAGCCTGATCCTCAGGAGCTATCCTAATCTGATTATAGCCAGAGAATCCATCCATTAGGGACATCATCCCACTCCCAGTAGTAAAATCAATGATTTGATCCATGTTTGGAAGAGGAAAATCATCTTTAGGGCATGCAGCGTTAATATCTCTAAAATCTATGCAAACCCTAACTTTGGTAGCTTCTTTCTTGGTGACTAGAACTACATTCGAGATCCATTTAGCATAATCAATAGCTTGTATAAAAACAACATTCAGGAGTTTTTATAACTCCCCTTTGACTAGCAAGGCCACTTTGGGATGCATTTTTCTAAGTTTCTGTTTAACAAGTTTAGCATCTGTATGGACTACTAGATGATGCATGACTACAGAAGGGTCCAGACCTGGCATATCTTCATATGTACAAGCAAAGACATCTTCATATTCTTTAAGAAATGCAATGTATTCATTTTGTTTTTCTTGACTTAATTCTGATCCAATATTGATTATGTGAGGATTATCCTCAGTTCCAATGTTAACTTTAATGACGTTTTCTACTTCCATGTGTAAATCTCTTTCAAAATTAGGTGGGGCGGGTGAAACGTACAATTCTTGTAATTATTTTAAGGTTAACTTGGATAATTCATCTTGAGGAGTTGTGGCCTCAAGCTAGGCTATAGTTGGTATAGAACCATCAAAATAAAAACCATTGTGTAACATTTCTTCAATGGAGATATCGTGAAAAATATCTCCTTCCAACTCATCATCGGATCCAACAATCATTTCAAGATAAGCTATGGATAGCACATTGCATGTAAATGGTTGATTTTTTAGAGGTAAATCATCACGTCCATCCAAATAATCTTGATAACATATGAGTTGATCATCATCTTCAAAAGGGAAGGGTTGACCCTTACTAGGAAATAGGCCCACACCACATCGGGCGGGCCATGGTTCTACCTTGAAAGGTTCTTTCATACCATCTTGGAAAGGTCCCAAGCCTTTCCCTTTATATCCCATTTTAAGCATTATAGGTTTAGCTTTAATATACTCATTAGTAAAATAACATCGAGCATCTCCATCATGATGAGTTTTGATGTTCCTGGGTATTCTTCCCCAGTCATATCCCTTATAAATGAAGGCACAACTCTCGACTTGGTAAGTACTTCCCATAGGTTGTGGGAGGCCCAAAGTATGAGGAGATGGCAACAAGTTATTAAAAAGAATTGAATCTTGCATAAAAGCATTTGTTTTTTCTGATATTAAGATTTTAGATAAATCCGATAAAAGTTCATCAGAAAGAGCATATGATGTAGAAGGATCATTCCCTATATCTTTAGATTTGGAAGGTGTGATAGATGTAGATAATGTGGAAGTGTTAATAGATGGGTCTATAGGTTTTGAAATTATAGGGATGGAACATGAAGGATTGGTTGTGGATTGAAGATCTTTTTGAGGTTCTAGAGTGGTTTGTTTAGAAGATTGTTGATCTATATATGAGGGTGAAATTAATGGAGGAAAGATAGATGAAATTATGGGTGTGCGTTTCACAGTTTTAGATGAAAAATAAGAATTAGGATGTGTGGATGACAGAGCAGGGCAAAATTGAACTCCAACAAGTTCTGCCAAAGCACACATATCAAAAGGTCTAGGATCACCATGGATAGTGACCAACTGATTTTTAAATTCGAATTTAACACATTAGTGTAAAGTTGATGGGATAGCCCGCATTGCATTGATCCAGGGACGACCCAAGAGTATATTGTATGATGCGGGGCAATGTACAATAAATACGGTCGTATCTAGGGTTCTAGGACCAACTTGCAATGGGATGGTAATAACTCCACATGTTTCTTGTGTTTCATCATTGAAAGCTTTTATGATCATGCCAGTTTTCTTCATTTCATCACTTCTAAACCCAAATCTCTGGTAGAAGTCAAAAGTGCAAATGTTTAGAGATGAACCATTATCAATCAAGACTCGTTTAACAACTAAATCTCTAATTAAGGCAGTAATATATAAGGGGTTATCCTTATGTAAACTATGTTGTGGTATATCTTTATCTCGAAAGTCGATACAATCAATTTCTCTAGTGATGATAGTATTGGTCATGGCTTCAGGTTGAATGTTTTGTGGTACCATAATTTGGCTTAATGTAAGCATTAACTCATCCCTATGGGTAGGAGAAGATCTTAACAAGTCCAAAAGGGAAATTTTGGCTATAGTATTGGATAATTGTTCATTAATATTGTAAGGAGGCTTAGGTTGAACATTAGACATATGATTCCATTTATTGGGATTTTTCAAAATAAATGGAGTTGATCCATCATTTTGAGTTTGATCCTATTGAGAATTTTGAGCCCGTTGTTTGGTAACGACTCCGATGGTACCTACAATGTTATATTGAAGATGCTGAACTGGTCTTGGTTGAGTGTTTATGGCTTGTTCATTAGAAAGGAACTGGTTAGAAGAGGGTCGAGTAGTAACTCTTCTAGGAAATGGTTCTTCTGGAACCATAGCATCTGTGATAGGTTGAATAGGATCTAATTCATTTTCAGAACTATTCGATTGGTTTGAGGTGATGGCGATTTCACTTTTAGTATCTAATTCTTCATCACTAGGATCCGGTGTTTGAGTATTATATAGGGGTCTAGACGTAACCATGGAGAAAGTTGTGCCAAATATTTGAGGATCTTGAACAGATAATTATCCGCTAATAGTCCCTACATATCGGGTAGGAGGAGGGACATTATGATGTTCGATTTGATTGGATACCTCTTTACCATGTTTTGGTAAAGGATGTTGAAATATATCTAATGATTGATTAGCATTTTGATTTTGATTTTGGGGAATGTTCTTTTGAGCATTATTAGGAGCATTTTGTTTAGGTTGGAAGGCTTGCATCTCCATTTCATTATTATCAATCAGATCTTGTATTTTATGTTTTAACCTTTTACAAGAGTTGGTAGAGTGTCCAAGCCCTCTATGGAAATCACAGTGTAAATCGGCTTTGTATCCGGGTATGGTCGGATCAGGTTCCTGGATAGCTGGTAATTGAATCAAGCCTCGTGCTAGTAATTGAGGTAGAATGGTTGATAAAGGTTGGTTTAATCTAGTAAATTCTTGAGGAGGTTTATCAGGAGGTTTTAATATAAATTTTTCTGTTGTCTTCGTTGTATTGATATTAGCAACATTTTTGCTATCAGTGACTCCGTCACCTACAACTTGTTTGTTTTTGTACTGATTTCTAGATGTTTTCTCATCATATTTCTTCCTAAGCTGGCCTCTCCTAATGAGAGCATATTCTACTCTTCGAGCTAAGTCTATAGCCTGATCGAAGGTAGTTAAGGTAGCAGTTGATAGTTCATAAGATATTTGTTCTTGCAAATTATTGATAAAAATATCCAACATTTCCCTATAAGATAGCATAAAGTGCAGTTTTTCTGTCAACTACCTCCATCTAGCTAGGAAATCAGCAAAACATTCATCTTTGTCTTGTTTTAAATTGTACAAATCTTTAATGGTGACATGCCTCTCGATGTAGGCACTAAATTGATGGACAAAATATTCAGCGGTCTCTTAAAAATTTCTCAAAGAATGAGTGGGCAATTGATAGTACCACTCTAATGCCATTCCTCCTAAACTTTTCGAGAACATTTTTAGTAATAACAAGTCATCGTGTGATATATCATGACATGCTATCCTAAACATGCGAAGATGCTCTATGGGATCTTCAATTCCTTTATATATAGGCAATACGGACATGGGAAAATGTTTAGGGTATGGTTGTGCTACAACCATAGGATCTAGAGGTTGACTACACGTCTCTCGATAATTTTACGAGGGACGATAGGGATCTATCTGGTCCATGCAGGAAGATAATTGTTTCACCATGGCTTCCAGATTACTGGTTTGCCCACCATATTGGTTCGGTAGGGCATTAATATGAGATTTGTGAGCATATGATGGAGGGACATGCATATTAGATGCTATATTGATATTGTGTAAATTGTTGGTAGGAAGGGTGTTATGAAGAAGTTTTGACGTTGTATTATGTTGTATCCCAAATTGTTGAAAATTGGTGTTTGGCTTCATTTTAGGTTTTTGTCGGTTTGAAGCATATTGATAAATAGTTTGGCAAAATAAAGCAGTGAATGAAGGTTTCTTTTGTGTGGAAATGATTTTAGGCTCAATAACAGGTTCCTTAGGAGGTTGGGTAACCTGTTGTTTTTGCATGTTCTAAATTATAGTGGCCATATCCATATTGGATGGTCTAGCTTTATCACTTTCTTGATCAACAAAGGACAAGGGATTAGTGTGTATGTTAAACATATCTTCCATGGCTGCTTGAGTGTCACTAATTTGTCCTCTATCAATACGAACCGCCATATTAAGAGCACCAATGTTATTATTAAAAAATTTCCAGAAATGATCTAAGTTATCAAAAGCAATAGTTCCATCTGAAGCCATTCTATGGGATGAGGATCCTTCGTCTCTAACATTTTCTTTTTGTTCATTTTATTCAACCAACTCATCTTCTGGCTGTTCTAGAGTTTCTCCTTCCGAACTTGAACCCTCAGGAAGGACATTTGGGTTTTTTGTTTTGTCTCCTAACCAATCTTCTTCTTCTTCTTCAGTTTGTTTACCATTCCTAAGTCTAGGCATTGTGCTTAAACTTAGGTTTCAACAAATATATATATTTATATATATATGCGACAAGCTTAAGAGGTATATATTTTAATTATATACCTACTATAATATTTGAAATAAAATGTTTTGATTTGATTATGTTTTTTTTGGTTTTTCTTGTTTTTTTATAACAATATTATAAAGATAACAAACAACACATAAAACGCAAGAAATAATAATAATGAAAGCAATGATCTAGTTTTCTATAAAAAATTTATAAATATCATTAATGGCCTCAAGTTCTTCAGGAGTCATGAAATGTTCTTCTTCAAATTGAAAATTTTCTTTCAAAAATTTGAAAAAAAGTGCTATAGTGATATTATCTGTCTCAAACTCTGGTTGGTAGAAGTAAAGTTCGTGGAAATACTCTCGATATAACACAACTCTAGGAACTCTATTCCATATTTCCCTATTCGTAAGAATGACCTCTTGGTATTCTACACGACCTAGGAATTGGTGTATAACAGCTGCATTCTCGAGGTATTCCTCAAAGGTGAACAATTCTGAAGACACAAGAGCTCTCCTATAAGCTAACCATCTATGGCAAGCTCTCTGAAGTTCATGATAAAAAATGAGTTGATGAGGATCCAGGATTCTATCTAGGACAAGCCTCTTGATTTGTTTAAGTTCTATGGACCTAGATGAAATGATACCTAGTCTCCTATTAAGTTCATCCCACAAAAGTTGGTTTCTATCTCTTTCAGGCACACTAAGCACATAATTGATTTCTATAGCTGCTAATTGATTTTCAACATTTATAATAACTGCTAGTCTTTTCTTAGGAGCTACCATCTAAACATGATATGCAACTTAGTAATTTTCTAATGATTTTAAATGCATCTATGTTTTTTTGTTTGTTTTTTTTTCAAAAGGTTTTAGTTTCACGTCGGGTTCACCAAAAATGTATCACTCCAAATTTTTTGCACCCTTACCTTCAGGCTATAGGATCCATGCCCGGAAGGGGGATGTGAAAAGTATGGGACAATACCTCGAATTGAGAGGCCTTTGGAAGGTCTCGCCTCTAGGGGGAGGTGTATTAAGGTGATTTTTCAATGGATGGTGGGGTTCATCGGGAAACGCTTAGTTGCAGTTTCCACGCCTAGGTTGGGAATGTGTTTTATGTATTCAATTTTATCTTTAAACATTCAAATCCTAGGTTTTTCCAAATGAATCTAAGTTGTTCTATATGGAATGCATATTTAAATGAATACAGAAAACAAAATTAATAGAAAACACAAAGAATAAATTAAGTGAAGAAATCCATACCTGGTTCCAGATGTCTGATGGGGGTTCTGATTTTTGAAGCAGTTTAGATCGTTTGGAATTTTACAGGATCATCTCCTATCTGAAAAGATCGTCTGAGATCCAATGAATTCATCAGACGAATTTTTCAGAGACCTGCAAACAGAGAAATAGATACAAAATACCAAAATTGCAACTATTCTGATAAAGGAAAATGATATGAAATAATAATAAGGATGTTAATAAGATAGTCCCAAATGGAAATGCAAGTAAATTACGATTCTTTAATAGCTAATCATGATCTTATTATGCAATTAAATTACATGGGTGAACTCCAAGATGCAGGATAACAGAAATAAGAATAAAACTGACTAAATGCATAATAAAATAGCAGCAAAGTATAGGAAAAGTGCAAACTCTGGGCAATGATTGCCCCCAATGTTGATTGCAGTCGAAATCGTCTCGGCTTGGTAAGAAATCATCTTGAATTGGACAAGATCATCTACGACGATCTGAGCTTGCTCCGACTGAAGAATGATAAGGTTCCTGCAACAAAACTTGGAAAGCACAAATGTAGATGGTAATCCAGGGTATTCTAATGCATGTAAAGGTCAAGTTATAGGAAAATTCAGCCAGGGGAAAGTCAAGGGGGGTCCTAAGGTTTAAATAGGCTTAGGAGGGAAGTTGGGAGGTTGGATATCATCCTAATTTGGAATATCTCCAACGGGGGAGGTCTCTAACCATGCATACATGCTTCTGCCCAACTTAGAGACGCCATTGAAACAGAAGCTAACTATGAAAAATTAGTTTTGGGACAAGATCGTCTGGACGTCCTAGTCCAGATGAAATCATCCGATCTGAGGCGATATCGTCTGATCGACGACGATATCATCAAACGGACAAAACAAACTCTAAAAATGGCATGGGAAATGAGGAAATAGGTTAAAAGGTGGTTTTGGAGTGGTTTTGGGGTTGAAATTGAATTTGAATTATTACTAAGGTAATTTTAATTATTGCTAAGTTTTACTGCGCCAATTTTAGGGTGCTACAATGGGCCACTTCGGTCTTCTTGGACAACTTGTAACAACTTCACCCATACATCAAAAACATCCTCATAAGCATTTAACATCAATGTACATACTCTGAATAACCTCTGAACTCCTGTCCACTGTATCAACCGATCTATCTGACTGTGTTGACAACAATGACAATACTGTCGCTACACCTTGCTCAACATTGTAAATAATGTGTTGATATTTTTTGTATTGCAATGTGCTGGAATAAATGATATAATAAATGTTATATATTATAAGGGGTATTTTTATGGTTTTATGGATGAAAAATAATTAGGTGGTTGAAGAGGTATGACAGTGACAACAACCTATCCATTCCCATTTTATATTTATATATCCATTTGATTTTGTTGAGAAGTATGACATATAGGTAATGATCAAGGCACATCATTGTCTCTATGATTGACCAAGCCATGATCTATTATAGATTATTGAATTGCAAAGGGTACATAATATATATTTTTAACAAGTTATGTGTGGCTTCTATTGTGTACCACTCCTATCAAAATTATAAAACATTACACTATTATCATGTTAATTAAACCATACCCAACTTGTCTTTTAACCAAAGATATTATTCATTTGCATTTCTACCAAAGACATTATTCATATTCCTTGAATTATTGTTTCCACAATCAACTCCTTGAGATAATTTTCATTAAGAGATAGAATCTCACTTGGCTAGTTGCCTTCTACAATTTGAATTTTGACATGATGAAGATAAACACCACAATTAGCTAAATTATATTTTACTTGCTTTTCTCCTCTATAGATATGTTCATATTTCTAAAATGTTGCCTCCAAAAATAGTTGATGAACATAAAAAATTTTGTTACTTTGAAGAAATCCCTAAATACATTTTTCATGATAGCATAAATAATAATTTGTGAATCCCCTCAAATGAAATATATTTGAATCCTTTTTCAAGGGTAATTTTGATCCATCTAGAAAGTTCCCTAGCCTCTGTATAGTTATAAGTTGAAATTCAATATATTGTGAGTAAGTGAGGAGTATTTTGCCTTCAATTTGTTTTAATACCACCTCTACAAGATTTTCCTTGATTTCCTTTGGAATCACCATTAAAATTAATTTTGATAAACCCAACTCTTGGAAATTTTTATTTTACTATAGATTAAAGCAAATCCTTTCTGTTAACTCCATTTTGATAGATGATCCTTCCTTGTATTTACAAAGTATGTAACCAAGAGGGACAATAATATGATTTTAGACTTGAGCATGTTTTGATATATTTTTTTAAGATTCTATTATTTCTTTCAAGCCATAAATTCTAATCAATAATGGTAGGACCAATCCTTCATAGAATGCATATTTTTTTAATTGATTATATGGGATTTAAATGAGCCCCATCCATATTTCATCATGGTCACATAATGGTATTACAATAGCTTGCCTACTAAGCATATATCACTTGGCAAGATTTAAACCTGGGTCTCCTCCTTTAAAGTTAAGGAATCTAACCAATTTATGTAATACCATTTGATTTCATAGAATGCACATTGCTCTAGCTTTGAAATAATTAATACAATATTTCATAGACTATTTTCTATAGGATATATTCTCATATTTTAAAAAAATATTGCCCCAAATAGTGTAAGCAAAGGGATAATGAAAAAGAAAAATATATGATTTTTCTAGATTCTTCTTACACAAGGTACACTTGTAGGGTCCATGATATCCTCTTCATTGCAGACATTGACCTATAAGAATCTTGCTTTGGACTAAAAATTAAAGAAGTGCCAAGGTATTAGGGAGGGACTTAAGTGGTCAAATTTTTTTCCAAGTGATATATTTGGGATTATACAATTTTATTTCTCTAAAGCTTTCTATTTGAAATTTGACCAAATATCCACCATATTTTGAGAGATTCAAATCCAACCCATCCCTTCATCTAAAAATAGATAAATAAAACTCTTGAAATATCCTTTGGAGGTTATCCATTATTTGTCCAAGGTCCTCTCCTTCTATGAAATTGCTAATACAAATACATGATCTAGAGTTGTTGCTCACATTAGTATAATTTTTAACCTTTGATCCTTAACAAGTTATTGTGCCTAAGCCACTAGTTACATTTTGGATAAAAAAAGAGCATGAATTCAACTAAGCATAAAATAAAAAATATAAAATCCCCTTAATTGACTAACCATATAATATATTTATTAATTAATTACAAACTATTTGATATAAATTTCCACGTTGTTGAGCTTTTAGATAAGGTTCATTTCTTGACAATTTTATTGCACTAATAGAACCCAATATATTTTTGAAGTAAAAATTTTACCTAACTCTGTCCCTAGTCTCTAAATAATTTACAACCAAATTTTACCCTTAGTACTGAATTTATAAGTCTATAATTTTGTAAACTTCCCTGTTCAATGCTATTTACTTTACAAAACTCTTCCCTAGAAGTTGAGTATATTATAGCCACTTCAACTTGTGTACAAGCCTTATCGATTAAGAAGGTATTGAAGGAGATTGATGAGAAGTAATGTCATGCTATAGTCATTTTTTTTTATAATATAGGAACAATTAAATTGGCATAAAATTCCATCCATCATAGTAGGTCTAATAACTTTGATTTAAAGTATCATTTTATGAGGGATATGGTAGAAAAGAAAAATAATGTAGTTGAAGTACTATAGCACTCAAGAGTAGCTTGTTGATGTGTTTTCAAAAAGAGTTTCCAAAGCTCAATTTTTAAAGCTAGGAGATAGACTTTTGAATCCCCTTAAGATCAAGGAGGAGAATGTTGGAAAGTGATGTTGATATACAAAGTAGTTTGATGATAATAGCTAAATAATATATTTGTTTAATTAAATGTATATTTCCCAATCAAGTTTGTAACTATAGCTATGCAAATTCCTAGCTATGTAACTACAACTATGTATATTCCCAAATAATATTATAAATATAGTTGTGCGTGTGCCTAGGCATGCTTGTAACTATAGAAAATAATCAATTTTGATGTGTTTGTGTTGTGAGTATAAAATTTAGAATGCTTTGGCTATGAATTTTTAGGTGTTGTAATAAAAAAACTCTTGTACATATTCTATGGTAAAAAAATTCTACCTCTTTTTTGTGTAAATGGTATATAGTTATTATATGTAGTTTTGTTATAATAAACAAGTATTTTATGAAGGTCTTGTTTAAAATTTGAAATTTATAGCACACATAACTATATTCTTTGTAAAAATTGTAGCACTTGAAGTGTTTGTAGTGTCGTGTCTAAAACCTATAACACTTTGAAATGCTTTATCCAAAACCTTAAGCACTCGTAGTTCCCTGTCCAAAAATTGTAGCACTCATAAGGCTCTATTTGTAGCACCCATTATGCTCTACCTAATACTTGTAGCATCTAAAATGCTTTGTTTGAAACTTGTAGCATATGTAGTATGTTTTTTGAAAGTGCTATAGGATTACAATTTTCACAATCACCATTTATTAGGTAAAGTATACTTTGGACCTTCTTCAACATTTTAGGATGGAAAATTGTAAGTATGCTCAAACTCATTTTGCTTCAATCCTAAAACTTTAGGTTGATTACACCACAAATTTAGTAGATGCCATGTTGTATTGGTATCTTATAGGAAGACTTCTCTATCTTACTCACACTAGACCTAATATAGCCTTTGATGTTAGCTATTATTCTAGATGCATGTAGGGACCCCAAGAGAGTCATTGGATAAAGCTAAGAGGAATCTCATATACATAAAAGAGATCTATAAGATGGATATTCACTATTGCATTTTCTCCTATTTTATTTTGAAAGGTTTTTTGGACATTGATTAGGTAGGTGAATTTGATGAATGGTGATCCACCATATATTTTATTTTCTATTTAGGATCCAACCCAGTTTCTTGGTGTTCTAGATGCCAATACACTAGTACTTGATCCTACATAGAGGCTAAATATTATGATACCAATGAGGTAGCTAATCATATCATGTGGATGCTCATATATTGTGGTAATCAACACACCATCTATCTTATCTACAATCTAGTGTTCCATTACTGAACAAAATATGTAGAAATATGGATGCACTTTGTGATATGGATTCATGCATGTGGGATGCTTGATTTACCATTTGTACTTTCATTTGATTACGTAGTAGATATTTTTGACCAAGGTCATGCCTACAATAACTTTTGTGAAAATGCAAGAGCTTCTTGTATTTAGAGAGTATTCCTTAAAAAGAGATTATAAGTAATGGTATCTCTTTGTGCCCCTCATTTAGCTTAAGGGGGGATGTTGGGATATATGGTGGTTAAGATTGTCTTGAGGCCACAACCAATATTTTTACTTGTATTAATCACATTTACCCTATGGGCCCATGTACACCTTAAAATAATTTGTAATATTTTATTTCTTAGGATCATTCTCACAACCTTGACTTGAAGGTATTGTGTATTTGGGTATAAATACCCCTTCATACCAACCAATTTAATAATCATTGGTTGGAGTTTAATTTCATTTCTTATTAGTGAGATTAATTGGTTACATGGACACTCCATATACTATGTTCTACTTTTTTTATTGTGTATTTGTTTATTAAGCAATATTGGGTAATATTTATTTTTATTCATTTTTGAAAACTACTATGAAATCCAACATATGAAATAGTTACCAATGGGAAAAACAACATAAAGTGTTGAATTGGGACCCTATGAAATTTTGTAAATATTCCAAAAAGACTAATGGTTCATTTTTATTTGTCATAGTTTTCCCTATAAAACCTTTTTCTTAGATGCAACCAATCAAGTCATCCTCTTTTACCAATGTAGCAAAACGTTATTGGACCATTTCAGAAAATATTTCAATTGGATCATAGGTATTTTCCATGCATAAAATCATATCCATGGCTTCTATTGCATAGGGGGGTTGTCAAAAAATCCTCAACTTCTTCTTTCATTCCTTGAAAAACATGTTGACTATCCTCTCACTTGTTTTTGCATATAAATAAAAATTCCAAAGGAAAACAACATGGATTTTTTTAAGAATCTATAAATGAAAAATGAGGTTTTTGAAAATATTAAATAACTCAAGATTTTATTTAGGGAAACTATCTATTTAGACAAAAAATAAATAGGTATTGAGTATCAAGAGAGGCAACAGAAACCTGTTAGTGAATATTACTCCTATAAGAAATATGTAGCAGCAAGTGAGAACCTTGTGATCCAAGTCCACCTAGGGTTTTGAAAATTAAAACTTAAAAAAATTATCAGTGGTACACAAATATTATTCTTACTACTAAATAATATTTCCTCTTAGAATTATCATAGAAGAAAAAATATTGAAGACAAGCAATTGAGCAATGGAAATTTGTACCTTCTTTGATACCATGTTAGATTCTAAAATGCTTTTAAAAAATGATTGGAATCAACACATTATAAAGAAAAATAATAGAAATTTGTAGAAATAATACATGCTATACAAAATGGTATCTATAGATACTAAAATATATCACTATATAACAATATAAAATTCCAAACACGAGTTCTTTAGGTTAAGGTTAAATAATCAACCTTTAGGTTAAATAATAAATTATTACAATTAAATTAGCTACACGAGGTGTACAATAGCCCAAAGTGATATACAAAAAACAAAATACAAAAGTTTATCATGGCCTCAACAAATATTAAAACCATATATTACTACACTCTTGTAGAAAACATATTAAAAATACAAGAAATATGATTATTAGCATTAGGTTCTACATCAATTCAAGGTTGGAGATAAGGTATGGTTACATATTTATGAACATCCTTTGCTAATCCATAAAAATCATTAAAAAATTTGTAAAAATATTTAAATAAACCATAATTAATAATCCATATAAATCAATACAATATAAAATATGTAAGTTACTTCAATATTTTCAATTTATAAATCAAAACCTTGAGGTAGGGAAACATCATACAGTGCTCCTTATTGGAAGGAAGCCACCCACAATATCTCAATATGAGATCCTAAAAATACAATAATTTTCTCTTCCATATCCTCTCTATGAGTCCTTTTCCACATTTATAATGCCCAACTACCTACCACTCCCACTTATCCATACATGTGGAATAATTACATCTATTATAATATTAAATACTTATCTTGGGTACCTAACATTCCATCCCCCTTACAAAATGTTTTATCCTCGAAACATAATAAGAGACTAAGTACCAATCTAGATCATCCATCCATCCTAGTGAAACTATGATTGGTGGTGGTATTTACTAATGTTGATATACCCTTGTGTAATTTGAATTTTTAGAAGTAATCCCTTGGGTCCATGTGTTTGAGGCATATCTTTTCTAGCAATAAATATCACTATATTTCATCCATACTTGTTTGCTTTTTCCACTTGACTATCCAAGAATTCTTTGTTGACTCCATACTTTTGCTGCTCTACTCTGGTAACTCAAATGATAAGTCCATTTTTTCCTTGATGTTGTTGTACCACTCTAAAAACTAGAGTCACTATGCTTTCTTTGCCAAACACTACCATAGTTGGTGCCCTTTTGATTCCATGTAGAACCATAATATTGTTTCCTTAAGCCATGCCTCCAAGATTGTTGTCGCTCCTAGTGGTGTGGGTGGTGATATGCTACAAACTTAACCTGATGTTCTATTAGATTTAATTGTTCAATAATTTATTCTTTTATTTTATGATCCTTTGTAATGCTCGTAGCTTTTGGTTTTTCCTTGGACTTTACTTTTTCTTCTTCTTTGGTTTTTACTATTGCTTCCTCCTTTGCCTTTATTTTAGGTTCTTTTGCTTCTTCTTAAATTTGTTTCAGAGTTTCCTTGATCTTTATCATAGTTTCTTGGATTTTTATTGTTGTTCCTTTCTAGGATGTTATTGTTTACTTGATTTTTCTTACATTGGAAAATACCTATTATTGTTATTTTTCTCTATACCAAAACTTCATGAACTTCTTTTGTATATTAATATCAAAAGACCCAAAGAATTTAACCAAGGATAACCAAGGAAAATGTCTACATCATCCATGTCAATAGCATAAAAATTGAATATAAAATATATTTATCCATGGTGATATTTAGACCTTCAAAAATTTGAACATTTGTACCCTCAAGTTGTTTCTTTGATTTTATTTGTCTGAATTTGCAACCTCTTAGCTAAATACATATTAATAACATTGTATCTACTACTAGGATTTATAGAAATAATAATATTTTCTTTATGGATGCAACCATGAACCTGCAAATTAGAATGTGTAAAATTTAACAACTTCCTTTGACCACTCTCTAACTTATTTAATACCAATAATGTGGTTCTTTAAACTTGCACATTGTCATTTGTATTTTTTCCTTCTATCATGTACTCTTTAATTATTTTTTTCTATTCCTCCTAAAGCCTGTTTACCTCTTCTCTCAACTTTATATTTAAAAAAAAAATTACATAGCCTTTGGTGCTTCCTCCACTTTGTACACTATCATCCTTCTATTTTTCTTTTGCATTTTTTCACAAATTATCTACCTATTTATTTCTTCTACACATTTTGGCAGACACAAATATTTTTAACACTATTGGACTCGTCTAATGCCCAAGTTGTTCTTCCTTAAATCTGCATATTGTCACCCTTATCTTTTTCTTCTACTAACTTCTTGAAAATTTTCAACTCTCTTTAGTTCCATTTGTTCAACCTAGGTCTTAACTACCATTTTCTTGAATACCCATCTGATTAAGAATGCATCTTCAAATTCCTCTCATGTGAATGTATGTTGATGGGTCCACTTAAAGTTTATAAACCATGATGCAACTTCCCCATCAAGAGAATTATAAATCTTACCTTTCCATTTAGAATTATTTAAAGATTTAAAAATTCTCCACCATCCCCTAGCATCATCATTCCTCCTAGTGAATATTGGAAAATCCATGACTTCAAATCCAAAAAAAATAAAAACTTGGATTTTTTAATTTTTAAATTCTTCAAGTATTCTCTATTCCTTTCAATAAACAATTAATTCTACACTCCAAACTAGCAACTATTAATGGCCTGCCCTACGATTTTTATTTTTTTGTACATAGATTAACAATTTTTAACAGATTGCAGACTATGTACTTTTGACAACTAATAATGACCTGCTCTATGAACTATATTTTTTTGTAATTGTGACCAAACTACAAATTTCTCTCTATTTATTTAACAACTACCACTTCTAGATTGCTACCAAACTATAGAATTTTTTTCAAATTGTTACCAAACTATAGACTTTTTTAAAATGAATTGCCACTTCTAGACTGCTACCAAACTATGGGCTTTTTTCTTTGAATCGTTAGCAAATTGTAACCCCCATTTTTTTTAAACTGCTACTAAATTATAGACTGCATATTTTGGAACCTCTACCAAATTATAATTGCTACTCTATGGATTGCTATCAAATTGCAAGCTGCTACTCTACATAGTTTTTTTGTTAAACTATTTGATAGACTACAAATTGTCTACTTTACTAAAGTTATGAAATTGTTGTAGACTATGGAAATTGTGTAGAGACTCTTACTAAAGCTATTGGTGATGCTTGTATGGTGCTTCTATGGAAATATTGGCAATGAACTAGACATCAAACTTTGGCTTGCTAGTGGCTTAAGGAAAATATCACTGACCACCAAGGTTGTCTAAGCGACTATCGCTCTTTGATTACCAATAATATTTTCATAAGAAATAATTATTGAGAAACCATCTATGGTTTCACCTCTAAATGATAGGTCTTTGTATACTCTCATAGAGTAAAATACTATTAAAAGGGTGTGCGGTCATTGACCCTTTTCACTAGCAACACACTTAATCCAATTACTCTAGGGTTCAAAGGGTGCTCCTCAAAATCAGTTTTAGGGAAAGTAATAGCCCAAGTACTTCCCCCAATTAAGTGGCAAGGAATTACACCTAATCTTACAAGAGGTTATTAGCCTAATGTAGGCACTTGTTAAGCACCGAAATTTGAATCCAACAATGAATAGATGGTTGTAACTTCTATATTGGAACATGGCCGTGGAAAATCCTCTAGTACTAAAGATTCTACAATGGAACATGACCTTGGAAATTTATCCAATATCACTTGTTATGAACCTTCTTTGCTCAACCATAGAAATTAGTATCGATTTATAAAAATATAAACAATAATGAATAATCCACACAATTATGAAATTAATGCAAATTACTCAAATGCTTTCAATTTATAATTTAAACCCTTAATGTAGGGAAACACCATACAATGCTCCTTATTGGAAGGAAGCCACTCAAAATATCTCAATATGAGATCCTAACAATACAATATTCTTCTCTTCCATATCCCCTCTATGAGTCTTTGCCCACATTTATAATGCCCAACTACCTACCACTCCCACTTATCCATACATGTGGGATAATTACATCTATTATAATATTATAATATTAATACAATATTATAATATTAATACAATATTATAATATTAATTACCTATCTTAGGTACCTAACACAAACTTGTTAACTATGGACCATACACCATCACTAAGAAGGTGGGAGAGAATATTTTGAATTAAATCTTCTATATTATATTGGTTTGAAGCTAATCCTTGATGTTAAACTATCTAGCTCTATCATCCACCTCTAATGGACAATTCTATAGTAGTTGAATAGTTGGACATTGTGTTATATTTTATAGTTGTTTCTAAAAACAAATGGAATCAACACATTACCTAGTATTGCTACAAAGAATACAGGAAAAGCAAAAGAACACAATTTAAGGAGGAGAACACAGTTTATGGTTGTGAGACCGACCCTCATGAATAAAATAATAAAATTTTACAAAATTCCTTTTTCAAGATTTATAAGGGCCAAAAGGGATAATATGAACAATATAATACAAAATTATATCATGGCCTCAATAAGCTTAACCACCACATATTATAATATCCCCCTTAAGCTAAAAGAGAACATGGAAAGAGAATCTTAATTATCATCCACCATTAAGGGACACTCTCATACCTTAAGTAGCTCCCATATGTGCATAAAAGTGAATACGAGCATGATATTAGTAAGAATGTTTGTTGCCTATTCTAAATAGGGTACAAAAACTAGATCAAGCATCCCACATGCATGAAGCCATCTCAAAAAATGCATCTAAATCTCTATCACGGCCTGTAGACACATAAAATGCATCATGTCGAGGATGACTACTCATATGGACATGCTACAAGACCATATGGAAGATCTTGGACATACTCCAAGATAGAGTAGTGGTTCTAACTACTCAATTTGGGCTCCTTGGCCTAATCAGTCTGAATCGCAGCCCAGTCCTGCGGTCTATATTTGAGAGCTACTTTGTCAATACTCTAAATATCAATTAGTCATGGATGCCCTAGGTGACTAGGAGGATCAAGAAATGTAAGTCCAAGTAAACGAAGGTCCATCACATTGATTTGACCACCAAATATGTCAGAAGGATATCAAAGGCAACCCTTGAACATCAATTAGACAAGGAGGTTAAGCCCACTACCCTTGGAATTGAGGGTAAGCCTATCAGAGTGCTAACCATGGCTGTCAGCCATGGTTTACAATGTAGACCACTCTTCCGTGCTACGATTTGCAATCGATGAAAGATTTCCTTATTGTTTCTTTTACAGTGCACTTAATTAGGTTAGATTAAGCATTTTGATAGCTTATTTCATGTTTTAGAGACATTGACCAGTTCAATTAGGGTTTTACATGAGTTCTTATCATTTGAGAAACTTTGTACTAATATCATGTTTCCATGAATCATTTTATGCAATTAGTCTATTAGATAGAGAGTAGTACTATTCATTTCTATGTTTCAAGAAATATTTATGAATTTGGTATAAGTATAGCATGGTTTGATTATTTTCTTGATTTCATTAGTGTTGTAGCATCTTTATGTTCACATTCCTCAAAGGGCCTCATCATGAGAGGTTTCCTATGCTATTAATGCTTTTGTGTTGTTTCTTGACCGCAAGAAAATAGGTTCAAAGGAGAGTCAATCATCTAATTCCTTCCTCAATGTGAATAAGAGGGTCAACTCCACCCTAGAGTAGTTCGTGTCACCCTACAAAGGCGCATTGAGCATCACACCTATCTTGAAGAGGCTTAAAATCACAAGAAACCCTATTGTAATATTGTATCAACATGATTATCCCTAAGATGGACATAATTGTAACACAAATTGGACATCATAAATAAATAAAGTGTTTATCATACATCTTGTTGTCAATTTTATCTTTTACACATGTTGCTTATTCATTTAACATTGTAATAATGGGATTCTTGCCTCGGGTGTGAGCCTTTCTGGTGGTTACTGTTGACAATTTTGTCACATTGCACAAGGGGTAGAAAAAAATCAAAAAATTTCTCTTTGTAAAGTTTCTTTTGTTGTTTTCAAAAGTATTTGTAAGTGTTGCAGCAATTTTGGCTTTCAATGCCACCCCCTTGTACACAAAATGAAGAAGAAGAGCTTCATTGCCAAACAGGCAAAAAAAGATAGCTCCGCCGCAACAAAGAAAAAGTGTCGTGATATCGTGATATGTTGCATTTTCGCGGCTCAGAGCAAGAAGAGGAGCAAGAAAGAAGAAGTGTCGCTATCACGACATGTTGCATTTTCACGGTTGAGAGTGACAAGGAGTAAGAAATAAAAGTGTTGTGATATCGCGACATGTTGCATTTTCACGGCTCAAAGCAAGGAGGAAGAGCAAGAAAGAAAAAGAGTCGCGATATCATGACATGTTGCATTTTCGCGGCTCAAAGCAAGGAGAAAGACCAAAGGAAGAAAAGTGTCACGATATCGCGACATGTGTTTTCGTAGCTCAAAGCAAGGAGGAAGACCAAGAAGGAAAAAGTATCGCGATATTGCGACATGTATTTTCACAACCGAAAGCAAGGGAAAGAGCAAGATTGAAAAAGTGTCGCGATATCGCGACATGTTGCATTTTCATGGCTCAAAGCAAGGAGAAAGAGCAAGAAAGAAAAAGCGTCGCGATATCACGACATGTTGCATTTTCATGGCCGAAAGCAAGGAGAAGAGCAAGAAAGAAAAAGTATCGCGATATCGCGACATGTTGCATTTTTGCGGCCAAAAGCAAGGAGGAGCAAGAAAGAAAAAGTGTCACGATATCGTGACATGTTGCATTCTCGCGACCAAAAGAGGAAAAGTGTCGCGATATCGTGACATGTTGCATTCTCATGACCAAAAGAGGAAAAGTGTCGCGATATCGTGACATGTTGCATTCTCACGACCAAAGGAGGAAAAGTGTCGCGATATCGCGACATGTTGCGTTTTCATGGCCGGAAGCAACAAAAGAGGGCAAAGACATAGAAATTTCGCGATATCGCAACATGTCGTATTTTTGCGATGCAAGAAGGACCAAGCTGAAGACATAGAAATGTTGCGATATCGCGACATGTTGCTTTTTTATGACTCAAAAGGGGCACGCGCTTCAAGCCGGGTATTTTCTCGAGATGATCAAGTGCCTCATAAATGCATTCTTACTTGCCCTACAAGCTCGCTACTCTTTTTTGGCAATTGGAAGCGAAGTATTAGTCCTTGAAAGGAGAGCCCAGCAAGCATGGCGGCCGCTCGAGCATTACACCCAAAAACCAAGGATACTTAGACCGCTCATCAATGCATGTTTTCGTGGTTGACTCGGTCACAGTTGCCAGTTCTAGTAATGGATTTGAAAGCTCAGTCATGAGGGCCATGAGGAGCCGACTTCTCAGATCTCAAGAGTATACTTTGCCATTCTATGTAATAATGACTTAGAGGGTCGGGTCCTCTATAAAAACCTAGGCATTGTAATGTAACAGTTTTGGGGGGAACTATCTGCTAGAAAGCTGCTGTAACTTGATGTCCTGCGATTAATACTAAAGATCTTTGGGCTCAATTTCTCTCTTTTATGTTGCCTTCTATGCTTGATTATTTTGTCTTTATTCATTTGTATACTGAGACTCTGAATCCTAAATTCGATGTATGATTGGGGACTGTACCCTAAAACTCACCTGAAGGATACATAAGAGAGGAAAATGCTATATTGGTTTTCTTTTATGCTGCCTGGTGGGTTGTGGTTTTTGTTACATTCACTTGTCCTAATTGTCTTTACTCTTAACCCTGAATTTTGATGAAAGGGAGAATGAGAATCCCTGTGAGCTCACCCAAAGGATACATAGGAAGGTTAATGTGGTGTTTCTTTCATTTATTCTTGGTGTTCCTTGCTACTATTCAAGTTGTTAGTTAGTGATCATGCTTCCTATTCTCTCCCACATTAAATCAATGATCTCTCTTCCCTTACCCCTTTTTATTTCTTTCTCTAACCCTAACTCATTTTATCTCTTTCTTGCACCCTTATCTCAAAACACCAAAGTAGTTTAGCATAGGAGCCGACCTTTCTCCGGATATTGGCATGAGGGGCATCTCTTCCCTTCGACCTTTCAATGTTGGTCCAGGTCTAGGGCACATACACTTACCCAGATCCTTTCCTAGGCAGATTTGATGACCAACAGTTTTTGGCATGCCCGGTGGGAACAAGGTCCAATATTTTAAGCACAAATCTCAAACCCGTCTACATCGGGGCCAATAGTTCTAACCAGTTCCCGATGTGATCCGGTTAGTCTCACCTTCTGAGTGGTAGTGAAAATAGATGCTCTTATTACCAAAAGACTCTTAGCATCTGACAACTCTGTTCAACCCAAAAATCTCTAAGTCATAAAGATCGGTACCTAAACCTGTGCCTTCATGACAAAATTTTCCATGTTTTAAGGAAGCCCGAGTTGGTGAATCTCTACCTTGCCTTCATCTAGAAAAATCACCTGGTGACTCTGACTGAGCTGATGATCCAGATTTATTGATCGTAGGTACCTTTTAAATCTAAAAGAAGACACCCCGAAGGAATCAAGGTTTGGTGAGTAGCCTTGACCTCACAAGCGAAGAAAATTATGTTCACCTGGCGACTCTGACTTAGTGGTGAGAACCATGATATCTGTAGGCCACTGCTATAATGTAGAGGGTATGCTATCCCAGCTGGGATGATCGTGGCCCTCTAAATCTCTAAAGTTACCATGAAATTCTCGAAGGAACCTTCAAGACATTGACAAAATACAATGGCACTAAGGGAATGGTCCGAGAGCACCTTGAAGATGTTGCTGCTCTAGCGCCCCTCTATGAAATAATCCATGAAGATGTCATGATCATACTTTTGGTGCTGTCTCTGGAAGGAAGAGTGTTGCAGTGGTACAGACTGCTTGGGCATAAAAGCATCTGCTCATGGGATGACTTAGCGGGAGCACTATTCAGTACATTTGATGGCTCTCAGGATCCCTTCCAGATTTTGATGTACCTCTTCACCATCACGAGAGCACCTCAGGAGAGCATCACGGACTTCAATGTTTGATTCTATAGAATTTGGAAGAGAATTCCAGTGGAGATCCAACCGACGCCCACCCAAGCCCACCTCTTCTATGTTCGGGCCTTTCACCCGAACATGAGCCTCATCTTGCTGCAATCATATGAATGAAGATTCCCTCAAATATTTGAGGAAGCAATACGAGCAGAACAACTTCTGCTCTTATCGAGAAAGTGGCAGTGGGGAGTAGCCCCATCACCCTACCCGGTAATTACTGCTCCTGTTTATCCTGCACAATATTCTTCATGGCAGACTCCTCATACTGAGCAGAGGCCTGAGATGCAGTCGTTTGGAGCTCAAGAGGTAAATTTATTTCAAGGCCAATGATGGGAATATGCAAGCTTTGCCCCCCCACCAATGAACAATATGGTTGCTTGTAGTATCCATCAGAAGATGGGCCAAGGAGAGGTGCAGTCTCAAGTGGTAGAACCTGAGAACAAAGAAGACACATTTTTGCACCCTTTTTGTATCCCAGTGGATGGCATGCAAGTATTTAGCTAGGATCCATTAAACATGCCTCATCAAGAAGCTAAACCTGAAGAGATCCTGGAAGATTACTCTTTTTTGGAGGAGCCCTATTACCCCATCAGGAGGATGGAAGAACCTGTACCTAGCCCACAGTTAGTAGATTCTTCAGTATTCTGGTATTGGTTCCAGCCATCACCATGACCAGTACCCCAAGAGGCCCCTCATGTGGTAAACTTCTTTGCCACATCTTTCATCAACAGTACGGGTACTGGCAGGAGCGACAACTCACTACGTTGCTCCATGTTCACAACATGGACAACTTCAAGAAGAGGCCAATCGGACTTCAAAGATCAACTGAAGTTCAATCAGATCTGGTTTGGACATTGTAGGTTCACCGGATAAGCACCCAAAGATGGGTTTATGGTGGCGGCATGCCAATCATGTCACAAAATTTTGTGTAAATACTGTAAATAGCCCGGCTAGTAAATAAGTGCCGAAGGCGCTAAGTGTTGCTTAGGAGCTTAGGAAAAAACAAAAGAAAATAAAAAATAAAAAAAAAATGTCATTAGTGGATAGTCAGAGAAGAGGATAATGGGAATGACTCTGTTGCCCAATGGATAAAGTCCTACGATCTCTACATTCAGACGAGCTAAATGCTCCGCAAGCTGCCAAGAATGTTGAAAATTTTGTCACATTGCACAAGGGGTAGAAAAAAATAAAAAAATTTCTCTTTGTAAAGTTTCTTTTGTTGTTTTCGAAAGTATTTGTAAGTGTTGCAGCAATTTTGGCTTTCAATGCCACCCCATTGTACACAAAATGAAGAAGAAGAGCTTCACTGTCGAACAGGAAAAAAAATATAGCTCTGTCGTAAGAAAGAAAAAGTGTCACGATACCGCGACATGTTGCATTTTTGCGGCTCAGAGCGAGAAGAGGAGCAAGAAAGAAGAAGTGTCGTGATATCGTGACATGTTGCATTTTCACGGTCGAGAGCGACAAGGAGGAGCAAGAAAGAAAAGTGTCACAATATCGTGACATGTTGCGTTTTTGTGGCTCAAAGAAAGGAGGAAGAGCAAGAAAGAAAAAGAGTATCGCGACATGTTTCGTTTTCACGGCTCAAAGCAAGGAGAAAGACCAAAGGAAGAAAAGTGTCGCAATATCGCGACATGTTTTGTTTTCATGGCTCAAAGCAAGGAGGAAGGCCAAGAAGGAAAAAGCGTCGCGATATCGCGACATGTTGCATTTTCACGGCCGAAAGCAAGGGAAAGAGCAAGATTGAAAAAGTGTCGCGATATCGCGACATGTTGCGTTTTCGTGGCTCAAAGCAAGGAGAAAGAGCAAGAAAGAAAAAGCGTCGCGATATCGCGACATGTTGCATTTTCGCGGCTGAAAGCAAGGAGAAGAGCAAGAAAGAAAAAATGTCGCGATATCGCAACATGTTGCATTTTTACGGCCGAAAGCAAGGAGAAGGAGCAAGAAAGAAAAAGTGTCACGATATCGCAACATGTTGCATTCTCATGACCAAAATAGGAAAGGTGTCGTGATATCGTGACATGTTGCATTCTCGTGACCAAAAGAGGAAAGGTGTCGTGATATCGCGACATGTTGCATTCTCACGACCAAAAGAGGAAAGGTGTCACGATATCGCGACATGTTGCATTCTCGCGACCAAAGGAGGAAAAGTGTCGTGATATCACGACATGTTGCATTTTCATGGCCAAAAGCAACAAAAGAGGGCAAAGACATAGAAATGTCGTGATATCACAACATGTCGTATTTTCACGATGCAAGAAGAAGGACCAAGCTGAAGACATAGAAATGTCACGATATCATGACATGTTTTTTCACGACTCAAAAAGGGCATGCGCTTCAAGCCGGGTATTTTCTCGAGATGATCAAGTGCCTCATAAATGCATTCTTACCTGCCCTGCAAGCTCGCTGCTCTTTTTTGGCAATTGGAAGCAAAGTATCAGTCCCTGAAAGGAGAGCCCGGCAAGCATGGCGGCCACTCGAGCATTGCAATAAAAAACCAAGGACACTCAGACCGCTCATCAATGCATGTTTTCGTGGTTGACTGGGTCACAATTTCCAGTTATGGTAATGTATTTGAAAGCTCAGTCATGAGGGCCGTGAGGAGTCGACTTCTCAGATCTCAAGAGTATACTTCGTCATTATGTGTAATAATGACTTAGAGGGTCGGGTCCTCTATAAAAACCCAAGCATTGTAATGTAACAATTTTTGGGGGAACTATCTGCTAGAAAGCTGCTGTAACTTGATGTCCTATGATTAATACTAAAGAGCTTTGGGCTCAATTTCTCTCTTTTATGTTGCCTTTTGTGCTTGATTATTTTGTCTTTCTTCATTTGTATACTGAGACTCTGAATCTTGAATCCGGTGTGCGATTGGGGACTGTACCCTAAAACTCGCCTGAAGGATACATAGGAGAGGAAAATGCTATATTGGTTTTCTTTTATGCTGCCTGGTGGGTTGTGGTTTCTGTTACATTCGCTTGTCCTAATCATCTTTACTCTAAACCCTGAATTTCGACAAAATGCAGAAGGAGAATCCCTATGAGCTCGCCCAAAGGATACATAGGGAGGTTAATGTGGTGTTTCTTTAATTTATTCTTGGTGTTCCTTGCTGCTATTCAAGTTGTTAGTTAGTGATCATGCTTCCTATTCTCTCCCACCTTAAATCACCGATCTCTCTTCCCTTACCCATTTTTATTTCTTTCTCTAACCCTAACTCCTTTTATCTCTTTCCTGCACCCTTATCTCAAAACACCAAAGTAGTTTAGCATAGGAGCTGGCCTTTCTCCGGAGATTGGCACGAGGGGCATCTCTTCCCTTTGGCCTTTCAATGTTGGTCCAGGTCTAGGGCACATACATTTACGCAGATCCTTTCCTAGGTAGATTTGATGACCAAAAGTTACAGATGGTGATCATGGTGGAACTCTGCATTTTATGCCCCTAATTTTTAACCCATGTGTTTTTTTGATATCAGGTGCAAATCACAGATGATAGTTGCAGTCTAATTGTTGGCCTACAGCTACAACCTGTGATTCATACTGCAGCCCATAGACCCAACCTACAGTTTACAGCAGATGCATAAGACATCAGAGGGATAAATCTCCATCAGATGAGGATCTGAGTTAGGTCCAATTTTCAATCTCTGTCTCTATTCTTACTGCCTGTGTTTTTCTAGAATGCATAAAACAAAATTTAATTAGGACATTTTAAGAAAAAGGAAAATGAATTAAGTCCTAGATTAGGATTCTATTTTCACATCATTAGAAAGGCACTGCTAGGAACATTTGATCTTTTATTCTAGTCTTCCCTATAATACAGCGTACTTGATAAATATTGTGTGTCGGTTTGCATGTTTGAGGCCCAATTGGAGGCCATTTGTCATTGTAATGTGCATTACCTAAAATAAAATTTACATTAATTTGCATTCTATGAATTTGAAATGTTATTTCATTTTGCATATCATATAGAGAATGAGCATGAGTGCTACATGATGCATTTATTTTTATACATTTAAAAAAAACCACACACACCACGAAACACTTAAACGCTAGTGAGTTGGGCTTGGCATCCAACCACTAGTAGGGTTCAACGACGATGGGCATAACTTCCATCCGTTGGCCCAAATCCTATGAACCCTTGATATATAGACCAATACCAGATCCAAGAACCATCCATAGTCTAGAAAATTTGCATGTACTCCTCTTCGGAGGGTATAACGCTAACTGGGTGAGATTGGGTGAGGATCTGGTAGGACCTATTCTCCTTGTTCGAGTGTGGGCTTCATTACCACACACGAGGGATTTACGCAATGTGGAGTTCATAGACAAGTTCTCAAGCTATGAGTGTACAGGTTAAATTCATTAAACCAAGAATAAAATCCAACAAGTTTTACAAAAACATGATAAGAGTTTCTATAACTGATACAACACATATTGAAAACACATCAAACAGTTTAGGAATCACTTTTAAAAATTAAAATGAGATAATAATTGTTGTATACCTTGTTTTCTTAATAATAATACATTTAGACTCTAGGTACACAATGGTGGACACACGGGGTGGTCAACAACGGTCCAAAGCCAACGTCGATGACCAATCCCTAACTAGTTCACAAAAATATGTGTCGAATTCTCAACCACATGAGCGAATCGAACATCATTCAACCAACATTTGAGGAGACAACTTGACACGAGGGGAGCTAGTAAAGCAAACCCCAAATAGATGAGCTTTAATACACTCCTCTAGGCACAGAGTAGAATAGGAAGCCTTCCAGCATGAGGATGTTCCACTTGAGAGCCATTACTGACACCACAATGCACGCATGTCCACGGGGTCAACTGAAGAGTTTATTGTGTAGGGGACCAGGTTGGTGCCCCTACGTACTAAGTCTACTGGAGGATCTATGGCTCCACATTCTAAGTACATAAGGACTAGATACCCCCCCATTCAGAGGTAGGTAGATAGGCTCACAACCGAGCATAGAACTAGTCATACTCCCATGCGTGGTCCAACACACAAAATCACCATTGACATATCAAAGGTGGGATATAATGGTACATCGCCGAATGAGTGATGGTGGTCTAGGTAGTTAGAAGGTCTAGGTAGTGTTCTAGAGCAACTAGGCTACAAGCCTTCCACTCCACCCACTCGAGCCCCGAGTGAGCACAGTGGGAGTATCATCCGCACTACTAGAGAATATGGGGAGGCTTCCAAGTGCCCTCATGTCACACACCCACTATCTGCACATGGTTGTTCAAAATATAGGATATAGTAGGAGGTCAACGTAGTATTTACAAACAGAGGCAAAGACACAACATATCAGTCTAATGGGTACAGAACCCATAAAGTTGCTTGTACAGAGCAGGGGTATCAAAGGCCTCCCATGGTCGACCAGATAGATAGGTCACATCGACTGGCATCAGAGCAAAAATGCCAACTCCTCCAAGACCAATTGGAGGATGCTCACCTAGAGAGGTAGTGTATCGAAGATGAAAATATTCAAGCACAAAGGCTCATGAGACAGAGATTATATGAGCAACGCATGCGCAAGGAGCGTATCCTTGCTCAAAAGGAATGGGTAGAACAGGAAGATCGATTAGCTAGGGTTGGCCTGTATCCTCAAGAAGAGCATCAAGAGCAAACGCATAGGAAGGCTTTCTCACAAGTCGATATGCACCAAGATCATAGAGATGCTCGTATTCATGTTATTTTCGAACAAAGGGAGTGGCTACCGCCACTCAATATTCAAAGGCATAGACAACATGAAGTAGCAGTGGGAGATGGATACGAACATGCATATCCTAAAAGCTCCTGAGCTAAATAGGAGGAAGAGAAAATACCTCCATATTGTACAAGTAAGATAGTACCTCCTAAGCCACCTACGCATCAACTTAGGGAGGAGGAATTTTTGTCTTCAGAGGCCTATAAGGCCTTAGCCGAGAAAATTAAAGCCATTAAGAGACAAGGTGCAGCTATTCAAAAGTTGACTCTAATGAAAATCTATAATGAGCCTTTGGATTCTTTAGTGCCTACTCCAGCCTACCTTGAGCATTTCAACATGCCCAGGTTAGATAAGTTCAAGGGTGATGAAGACGTACAAGAACATGTAATGAGCTTTCTAGACGCTTGCTTTCAAATAGCAAGCAACGATTCCTTATTGTTGCGCACGTTCATCATGACACTTTCAGGGCCTACCCGAGAGTGGTTTAACCAGCTAAAGAAGCACAGTATAACAAGCTTCGAGAAATTAGCTGATGCCTTTCTTGAACGCTATTCCTTTGGCATCAAGAAATAGGCTAATATTTTTTATTTGGCTATGCTAGCTCAGTGCGAAGATGAGCTCATAGAACAATATGGAAAGAGGTGGAAAAGATTAATGGTGAAGTTGCCATTCCCCATTCCTACCATGGAATTAACTTATATGTTCATGAAGAGTTGTGCAAAGCACATCTCGTTACTACTGTAGTTGCAATAGTACGCTATATTTGAAGAGGCTTTGGCGCAAGCCAAGGTGATTGAGGATATAAAGCTACAAGAGGGCAACTTGAAGCTCAAAAATAGGAAAGAGGGATAGAAAAATATTACCATGAAGCATCAGGGCAAGCAAACCCATGTAAATCAATTGGTATTAAATATCCAATGGGAGGACAAGGGACATCAGAAGTAGAACTACCAGACCCAACCTCCACCTATGCAGTATGATAAGCGTAATAACTACAAGAGCAAAAATAAAGAGCAACGCCTGCCTCACCAGTTCACATCATTGACTATGATTTTTAATCAGTTATGCCAGGATAAGGCAATCAGATTACCCAAAGTCAAGATGATAGACCCCAATCAACCTAAACCAAAGGGATTTCAAGATGATTTATTTTGCATATTTTAAAAGAATGAAAGGACATGACATGGAGGTGTGTTGGTCTTTCAAAAACCTAGTGCAAAATATTATTGACAAGGGTGAGCTTGTAGTGCCTCACAATCCGTAGGTTCCAGACAATCAAAATATAGGTATTTATAAGAACCCCTTATCGAATCATGAGGTACCTTGGAACAACATTGGTCAAGTTAACTAGGTACGAGTTGAACCACCTACCCAAGGATTCGTAGGCATGGTCAATGTTGTTACTAGGCACGGGAGATACGAACAACAAAATCAACCTCGTGCTCCTATCCAGATACAAGCCATGTCAAATCAGCGATCGACACAAAATATTCTAGGCCCACCAACAAGATCGGTGGTGACCCTAAGGAGTAGGTTGGTCCAGAACCTGTAGATAAATCCTATGAAGTTGTCAATATATGAATTAATTCAACAGTATCTAAGGCATAGGGAGAATCTTACGGACATTTTAAGGTCCATTGAAGTACAACCCAGGATGCGTAGGCATTCATAAATATCGTGGGACATGTACAACAATGTTAGGAACCGATGATCCAATTTTACGATCATGAGATAAGGATGGTTTCTACAACTATGGATGACCCGCAATTGCATATAATCACATGCCATTTAGAAGGGTCTTGATTGATACTGGCTCATCAATCAACATAATAATGACCAAGGCACTGAGTCATTTGAAGCTGCCTAAATCACACATTGTGCCAACTACATTTACATTAAGAGCGTCTAACGATGCACTATGTTTGACTGTCGATACAATTATCCTACCCATACAGGTGGGTTTGAAGACCATTTTAGTACTGTGTCACATGATAGAAGGAGCCATGCAGTACAACATTTTACTCGATAGGCCTTGGATTTGTAAAATGCGTTGTGTCCCCTCTATACTACATCAATTCATGAAATATATTCATGAGGGACTGGTTCACATGGTGTCTTCAGATGAGGAGCCATTTAAGTTTGTGAACCTAGAAGATTTACCTTGAGGTTTCATACTCTCGTCAACGCACCTAGATGTTCAGTCATCGTCGCCAATAAGGAAACCAGGAGGTAAACCGGTAGTGCATGCTCAACCAATGACATCTGTGTCACACATATCGAAGCATACCACTGCTAATTCCTTGAAGCCATCAGCATCAGTCATGCGTCGAGATGATAGGAAATTAAAGGTGAATATGGGCGAGAAAGCGAAAGAGCGTGAGCCTAAGCCAATCATTGAAGATGTTTCCATTACCATGGAAGTTGAGGAACCCCAAGACAAATTTGAGGAGGCAACTCAACCTGCCTCGCCTGCATCTTTAGTAGGGTCATCCACATCGTAGGTGATTGTACATCTCACTAATACCAAATTAGATGAGTACCTTGTGCAAAATGTGACCTTCGAACAAATTTTGAATACTGTGCAAGAGATGGGTAGACCATTCGCCCATCATTATTCGGTTGGATCGGTGGTTGCACTAGGAGAACCACCTAACCAGACTAACTTCATCTATGTTTGGGCTAGATCAGATTCCAATGTGAGAGCCCATGGATGAATATGACGAGGAACCTTTTGTGGTAAACATTCGTTGTTTGTCTAATTCGGAGTATGCCATGCAGATTTTTGAGCTATATCACTTGCATAGGCATGACCTTGGTCTCTTTGAACAAGGATGGAGGACTCTGCTAGAACCTCATTATCAGTTAGTCACTGATAGATTTGGTCTAGGGTTATAGATACATGGACAAGATGATTGACTCTCAGTATCCCTAGATCGTCTATACCTTAGCATGGTGGACAATGTGGATCTTAATCCATATCATCCGAATCCCTCTAAATTTTGGAGGAATCACCCTATGATATCTGTCATCACCATTAAGCCACTCGAAGATCATTGTGAAGGGCTCCTTGAGCATACTGAGGCATAAATGAACCCCAAAGATCAACTGGGACACTAAACCCATGAGGCAGTTGATGACACAGACATGCAGGGGTGCAACCCCATGATTGCAAGCGATATCAAGTTAGGAGATCTTTGTAATGAAGATGGAGTGAAGTCCACCTCCGATATGATTGGACTAGGCTATGATGTAGATGAGGATACCTCGAACGATGATGGACCCGAGGACAAAGTTGAAGGTGCTTATATTAGGCCTTTGTATGCACATCATTTATTGCCTATAGAATCGATATAGGTTACCGATGAGACCCTTCCCAACATTGATCATCCAGGGGAAGATACCGAGCCAGTTTTCTTGGTAGCATCATACATGAGGTATAATTATCAAATTTTTTTGGATAGCGACGATAGTATGTAAAAAGTGAGATTTATGGGGCCTCACTTAGAGGAACGCCCTCCAAGAGTGGGGGTACATGAAGTGTTCTATTATGACAGTGATTAAGAAGATGAGCTAGAGAGGGCCTATCTTAGTCCTCCTTATTTGTTTCACCACCATAAACCCATCGATATCAATGAGGTCTATAGGTAGCTACATGTTGATCCGCGTCTGAGAGAAAGACGGTTAAACTTGGATCAAATCCATCGATTGGTTAATCCCCTTCCATCGACCTACATGCAGCTTTGTGAGCCGAATGATCCTATTTTGCATTCAATGCATAGGGAGGATCTAGTTATTCATAGTCCTCATAGGGAAGACCCTTTTGTGCCTATGCCATTAGAGCCAGATCGTGGGTATGAGGACTATGCATATTTTGTAGAGGTCAGTCCGTGTGGTCTTGGAGATCAATTCCATTCCATAAACATGGTCTCCATTGATTTGACCACTCCACTCTATAATCCAGCAGATCCGTCTAAACCGTTGTATCTTAACAATGATGCTATCGACTAGGATCATGCTGATTCACCTGTTAAGCCTAAGGATTTCTTTCCCAACAAAGAAATGTTGTAACCTTTCCATTTTGCACCAGGTTGTGCATATGATGTTTATTATGTTGAAAATGCTTTCAACGCGGAACCACTCAACCCGACTGAGGATATTCATCTGATTCCTATGCCTCACCGGCTTGAGGAGGGATTGCATATGTTAGTAGAGGAAACCTTTGAGGTGGATATTAGTGATGATCGCACCAATGCAAAGAAAGTTAAATTTGGAGAGAGTCTCACTCCAGATGAGTGGGCCACCCTCATCCCTCTGTTAAAAGAGAGACCAAATTTGTTTTCTTGGTCATATAAGGATATGCCAGGTCTAGACCCAAAATTGGTTACTCATAACCTTTCGCTAGATTTTATGAAGAAGCCAATCAAGCAAAAACTTAGTAAAATGCACCCAACAGTGGCCTTAATGATGAAAGATGAGCTGCAGAAGCTGTTGGATGTGGAATTTGTGATTTCCATCGATTATCCAAAATGAGTGTCCAATATGGTACCCATGGGAAAATCCAATGGAAGAATCTGTATTTGCACGGATTTCAAATACCTAAATAAGGCAACGCCCAAATATTTATTTTTGTTTCCCAACATTAATGCTCTCGTAGATGCAACTACAGGTCATTAAATGCTCTCCTTAATGGATGGTTTTTCTAGTTACAATCAAATTCAGATTAAACCCGAAGACCAGCATAAAATTGTGTTTATAATGCCATGGGGAATATTTTACTATAAATTTATGCCATTCGGCCTCAAAAAAATTGGTGCCACATACCAACGGGCCATGAAATACATTTTTCATGACTATATGCACAAAATCCTTGAAGATTATATTGATGATTTATTAGCCTAGTCATTGCTACGAGAAGAGCATGAAGAGGTCTTAAGGAAATTCTTCGATCGCCTGATAGAGCACAATGTCAGGCTGAATCCTAAGAAGTGCATATTTGGCATAATTTTTGGAAAATTACTAGGGTTCATCGTCTCCAAGAGAGGCATTGAAGTAGACCCAACGAAGGTCAAGGCCATTTTGGAAATGTGTCCTCCCACCAATATTAAGGAATTAAGGAGCCTTCAGGGTAAGGTAGCCTTGATAAAATGATTTATCACCCAACTATCGGATAAATGTCGACCCATGAATCGAATGCTACATAAGGGTATGCCATTCAACTAGGACGAGGACTGCAAGGCAGCCTTCACTGAGATAAAGCAATACCTAGCAATGTCGCCTGTGCTAGCTCCACCAAGCTCCACCAAGGCCAGAGGTGCCTTTTATACTATATATATCGACCACTAACTTTGCACTGGGAACCATGTTGGACCAAAAGAACGTGCAAGGCAAAGAACAGGCCATATATTACATTAGTCAAACTTTGGTGAGCTATGAGCTCAGGTATGCATACATGGAAAAATTGTGTTTAGCAATAGTGTTTGCTACAAAGCAATTGTGACACTATATGTTAAGTCATATGATGCATGTTATATCGAAACAAAATCCTTTGTAGTACATGATGAGTAAGACTTCTCATAATATGCGTATTGCGAAGTGGATCATTCTTTTGATGAAATTCGATCTGGAATTCATAAGCCAAAAGTCCATTAAGGGATAGGTCATAGCAGATCAATTAGCTAAGGTGCCATTTTCAAATAGTAGGCCTCTAACAATTGAGCTTCTAGATGATGCAGTATTCATCGTATCTGAAGCTCTCGAACCCGAAGAACCAAAGAACAATGTTGATATGACTCTATTATTCAATGATTCAAAGTGTGAACAAGGGGGTGGTGCTGGAATAGTGTTCTTCATGTCATAAGGAGCTCCAATACCCTTGTCATTCAAGTTGGATTTTTTGTGCACCAACAACAATGTTGAATACAAAGCCCTACTGCTGGGCCTCCACACAGCTGTTGCCGTGAATATTAAGATATTGAACATCTTCAATGATTCCTTGCTCATAGTAAATCAAGTCAAGGGGTTTTTTAGTGTTGGTTTCCCATACTGAAATCCTATAAAGATCTAGTTGATACATATTTGGCCAAATTGGAATGGTATGACATTGAGGCAATACCATGATCATCAAATAGGTTTGCAGATACCATGGCTTATTTGGGATCCTTAATCTTGTAGAATTTGTCTGTTGATTTTACTACCATCCATGTCAAGACTCTCTCTCATCCAACAGCAGAGCGTGCAGCCTATGATAACAGAGAATTAGTCAACATGATTAGTGTAGAAAAATAATTTGAATGGTTTTGTAGAGCTGAAGACTTTCTTAAGAAGGCACCTTGGGGGTCATTAACCTCTTAGAGTCCCATGGGGAGTGGTACTACCATTCACCACAGGGTTTTTTTTGAGTCTACATTTGCAAAAGTAAATACGAAGGGGGAGCAAGTCATCTTGGCAGTCGAAGCTAAGATTTATCAAAATTGGATGTCATAAATTAAAGATTTCCTAAAGCTTAGTATAATCCCAGAGGGATTGCTGCATGTCGTGAAGCACACATTTAATCAAAAAGTGGTCAAATATGTCTTAATAGGAGACATCTTGTACCAAAGAAGCTATGATGGAGTTCTCCTTTGTTGCTTAGAGCCCCAAGAGGTATCATGGGCAATTTCGTAAGCTCATGATGGTATGTACGGAGGCCATCATCAAGCACATCCTTTGAATGGGTTACTATTGGCCCACTATGGAGAAGGAGTACAATGTGTATGTAAATAAATGCGTTAAATGCCAACATCACACTAATATCATGCACTTGACATCGCAGGCCTTACAACCCATTCAAGCGACTTGGCCATTTGCTTAGTGGGGATTGGATCTTATAGGCAAGATCTCTCCTCCATCATTGGGTTGACATACATTCATAATCATGGCTATTGAGTATTTTAAAAAGTGGGTGGAAGCAATACCCTTAACAACGACAACCGAAGCTCGTATAGCAAATTTTATATTGGAGCATGTCATAAGTTGTTTTGGGATTCCATCCAAAATAATATCGGTTAATGGAACGTATTTCAAGAACAAAACTATGAGAGATTTGACATCTAAATATAGAATCAAGCATAGTTTTGTGACTCCATACTATCCGCAAGCCAATGGGTAGGCTAAAGCTTCAAACAAGACAGTGGTAGCCATATTGAAAAATATGGTACAAGAAAACCACAAAGACTGGCACATCGAGCTACCCCTTGCGCTTTGGGTTTATAAGACTAGTATTCGGACACCCATTGGAGAAATACTGTTCTCACTAGTATATGGCATTGAGGCCATTATGCCCTTGGAATTAGAAATTCCAATGCTGCACATCACATTGAAAGAGTTCATCAATGATGACACTACACGACAAGCTCGATTGGATCAGCTGACATTACTTGATGAACATCGTGTGAATGCCCTAGAGCATCTCTACATTTATCAAGAGCGACTAAAATGATCTTACAATGTCAAAGTCCACTAGAGAGACTTTGAATTTGGGGATCTTGTCTTGAAAGAAAACCAATAGAACTCTAATTTATTGCTAGATATGCGTGACAAGTTTACGGCTAATTGGTTAGGACCTTACATCATATCTAAAAATATTGGTCCAAGTACCTATCACCTAATGTCGCTAGGGGGTGTTGAAGAGTCTGAACCTCTCAACATCATACACCTTAAGGCATTTTATGCTTAAAGAGCATAGTAAAAGGCTCCAAGAGTTGCTGATAATTGCTTGGTCATCCTAAAAGGCTCCAAAAACTTTCATTAGTGGTTTGGTCAAGTCAAAAAGTTTCAAAGGCATCTGTAAACCTTAAAAGCTTTGAGGGTTTGGTCAAAACCACTCGGTCATCCTAAAAGGCTCCAAGGGTCCCTGAAACCGCTTGGTCTTGTCAGGAAAAAGCCTCGAGGATCTTCTTGTAATCGCTCGATCATCCTAAAAGGCTCCAAAGGCATCTGTAAGCCCTTTGGTCAAACTCAAAAAGGCACCAAGAGTTTTTTGAAAAAAACTGCTTGGTCAACCCAAAAGTTCCAAAGGCATCTGTAAGCCCTTTGGTCAAATGCAAAAGGTACCAAGAGTTTATGAAAAACTGCTTGGTCAATTCCAAAGGCTCCAAGGATTCTCAAAATCACTTGGTTATCCCAAAATGCCCCAAAGGTACCCATAATCCCTTTGGTTAATCCAAAAATCCCTGAGGATTCTCAAAATCGCTTGGTCATCCCAAAATGCCCCAAAGGTACCCATAATCCCTTTGGTCAATCCTAAAGGCTCCAAGGATTCTCAAAATTGCTTGGTCATCCCAAAATGCCCCAAAGGTACCCATAATCCCTTTGGTCAATCCTAAAGGCTCCAAGGATTCTCAAAATTGCTTGGTCATCCCAAAATGCCCCAAAGGTACCCATAATCCCTTTGGTCAATCCTAAAAGCTCCAAGGATTCTCAAAATAACTTGATCATCCCAAAATGCCCCAAAGGTACCCATAATCCCTTTGGTAAATCCTAAAAGCTCTAAGGATTCCTAAAAATCGCTTGGTCAATCTAAAAGCTCCAGAGACATGTACTTGCCATTTGGTCAATTATGAGGCTCAAAACCCATAAAAATTATAAAATCAATAAAATCCAAAAAATTGGTAAAGTATAAAATCCAAAAACATTTGCATTTTGCATTTTCATTTTGCATTTACTCATGCATCCACCCCATTACTGCATTGCATATAGGCATACATCATTCGTTGCACTCTGTAATAGAAGGCATTTGTGTTTGTCAGTCTTAAAAACGATGCCATGTTTGTGTTTAAATCATGCATCTCTAAATTTATCATAATCCATCATTCATGTGAGTAACTATGTTTTTCAACACAATCTATAATGTTGCTATGGAGATATACTAGGGTTTTTCGGTCACTCAGTCATACCTAGTAGTCTTATCAAGAGTTGGTAGAAAGCTCGCTTTGCTTTTGTAGCTAAGGTTCAGTTAGTATAGCCCTTAGCATATCATAAGCCTATCACTAATCAACAAATTTAAACAATCCTAATGAGGACTAGGGGAAGATGAAAGCCATTAAGAAGGATCGGGTATCCTGAAGTGAAAAGAGTTATTCTTGCTTATCCCTCTATGCAGATGGTATGGGAAATATTGGCAGTTGGCAAAAGGATAGGTTAGTTCCCTATTCAGAATCCCTTGCTTACGATAAAATGAGCATATACCAAAGATATATCCCATATCAATCCTCATGATTGATACCCTAGATCGATATCATAGATCGACTCCCTAGAGTGATATCCCATATTGATATCATCATATCGATATTCTCAATCGATATACCAGAAACAATTTTTCCAAGTAAATCTCCCCAAAGGAAAGTTTTTGAATTATATTATAAAATGTAAAAAAGTGAAGATCAAGCGAAGATCAAAAAATAGGCTTAAATAAAAGTTCAAAGTGAAGATCAAATAAAGATCATAAATCAAAAGTTCGAGTGGAGATCAAATGAACATCCAAAATCCAGTTCGAAGAGAGATCAAATGAAGATCCAAAGGCAGTTCAAAAAGAAGATGGAATCGACTCCCTTGCTTCACTACATATGAGCAAGTATCCATAAAATTGAAGGATAGAAAGGAATGAGCCTGAATCCCTAGAATTGTCAACACTACTGTACTTTATGCATGACGATATATCTAACGCATTAACACCTATCTTATGAAAAAGACCAATATTTGAATGTGGAAGAGCTAGCTTCAAGTGTCCTACATTACCTAGTGGCTTAGTCCAACTAAAATATAAACTTGATATTGGATAAGACATTTGTGGAACCCCTATATTAGCAATGGGTTGAAAGAATCCCACCTAAAATCGAGGAACGCTCGTGTCTTATCTTAAAATATTTATTTGCACACACATGGATAATGAACAGTTAGGGTCTATCCTAACAAAAGACTTTTATCTCAGAAGTCTAGTGTGGTTAGTATGCAACTTGTGATAAGTTTATTAGGGTGTTTGAGTATCACAAAAAATCTCAAAATCTCTCTAAAGCAACAAATGCTACAAAAGCATAAACTAGTAAATGGTAAAAGTCATTGCAAATAGTCAAATTTCAAAGTATCCAAGAAGTGATCCATCACTGCATAAAGCACAATCAAGATATAGGATAGATACCGGATAAATATCAACAACGATGTTTAGATGGCCATTGACTATATCATGCATATCATTCAAATTGCGAAGAAAGAAAATAGAATGACATATTATCTTGTTCACATCATGCAGCTTCGTACCATTACGTTTCATATATGGGTGATTAATTGATTAAATTCTTATCTTAAGGATTTTCAATTATAGTCATGATTTTTACACATCCTGTGGTGTCATCTATTAAATTTTCAAATACACACTGCATTCATTCCTTATGTTTTAAGTGATTAAAGCATACAGGTTCATTTACATTAGAATAACATCATGTAAATAAAGTATTTCCATAAAATAATGCATATAATGAAGCAAAATATCAAATATACATTAAAATAAACCATAGCATCCATATGCATTTATCGTCAAAATAATATATACGCATCTAGATTATTGCATATCATCATCATAAAATAAATAGCTACCTAATGCATGACATCACCATCACATCATATAGTATCAACATAACATAAGCATTGCATCCATGCGCATTACATAAACATAAGATCAAAAAAAAGAAATCTATACACATGTACATAGAATGAGCTAGAGTGATCATATCATATAAATATGTGTCCAAATGAGTACATAGGGAGTATGCAAAAATTCCCGTAGGCTACAATCGTGTAGGTCCTCGACCTTACACCAAAAATGATGGTTTATCAAAATGTAGTCTATGCTATAAAAGCCCTAGCTCTATCCTGCTTCCCTTGTACTGGAGCTCTCACCTCCTCCCATAGTGCTATGCCTAGTAGCCTACTCTGCCTGCTACTCTACTGACTACTGTGGATCCTGTTGAGCACCCTGAGTACCGCCTAGCCTAAAGAGGCCTAACACTCATCCAATTGCCCCTTGAGCGATGGGCACCTATGTGCACCGAGACCTATCACTGGATGTGGCAGTAGACTACCCTGCCTCCCTAGTCCTGGTATGACTACTGCTACCATGTGTACTAGAGGACTTGTGTGTCCTCTCACTCTGATGGGTGTAATAGCTCGAGCTCATAGTGGACTGTCCTGTAGTCCTAGTCCTGGTTCACTGAGACTCGAGAGCGAAAGGATCCTTAGGAACCTGTAACCCATGCATATCTATGTAACATACTAGCTGGTCCACTCGAGCAACCCAGGATGGATGCATATCATTGGTCCTCATGACCATATCCCATAATTGCTTGACCTCAACCAGAGGATCCTGGCTGCCTGGTACAACTACTGCTGATGCTACCAGAGACCCCATGATAGCTTGAGGAGGTAGCATAACCCCCATCGATGCCCTGATTAGATCTCTCTTCATTGCTGCCACATCTCATTGTGCCTGAGCTAGCTCTAGTGTAGTTTGTAGTGCTTGAGTCTATGTCTCTGTAGCTGTAGTCCATGTAGTTAGAGTCTTAATCTGTTCATGTGCCTTAATCAAGCGCTTATCCCTATCAGTCAGTTGAGCCTATAGAGTAGCAATCATCGTATCTCGCTCTCACTACTGAGTTTGGAACCTACTAAGTTGACCCTGCAAGTCAACCACCTGCACTAGGAGCACCCTCTCTACACTATCAGGAGGGACCTCACCCTCCTTGAAAGTCTCATCCTTAGGGTCAGACTCAGGAGCCTCCTCAATAGTAGCTTCTACCTCCCAACCACCCTTTGTCCTTTGGTGCACCCTACGCCCATCGGGATCCACCTCTACCTCTGCTACTTCCTGGTCTAGCTCTCGGACCAAAGGCCCTATCCTGTACCACCTAAATAGTGACCACCATCCATCATATGTTGGGGTAGTCATAGCCGTCTCAACACCAGTCTCTTGTTAATCATCAGCCTCATCTCCTAGAGCCATAGGCTAAATCCACTGTATATCATGCTCTAGTGCCAAGCGTTGGTATCTAAGGGGCATCTCAGGAATGTCCTGCACCATCCCAAACTATCACAAGACACGAGAGAAAAATTGGTACTCTCAAATATTAGCCTTACGATCGATCAACCATCTATCTCGATGAGACTATTGAAGCCTCTCACTGGCTTTAATCCAATCAGGACAATCCATGTATGGCCACCACTAAACATCATTCAGGCCAAGTGTCGCGAACTTAGTAATATGGTGCTGGACGTCACTAGCATGAATCCTGCTATGGGTGCCCTCCTCCTCGCAAGGCCAATAGGCAACATAACACTGGCACTGGGCAAAAATAGTAGTAATATATAATGGTAGATCCTTATGATACTCTATCCTAATATATTGCCAACCCCAGATCTGCAACAATAGACTACAGCTCATGCCCTTACAACTTTGCTCTATAAACTGGTATAGCTCCTTGTAGAGATGGCATAATAGCGTGATTCCCCAAGCTAAGTGCAATGGTTGCCTAGTAGAGCTTTGAATGACTCTCTAGATGATATCTAAGAGGTTCCAAGGAATCCTCATGCCCGAGGAGTCTGGAAGCACAATATGTACCATGAGTATCATGAAGACATCAGCGTAGACTAAAAATATGTGCTTACCCTCCTAGTAAGCAATATGGACTCCTCTGTGATTAATAGCATCCTGAGCCTGCTGGCTCCAATATACAAATATAGCATCAAAAATGGGCTTCTTAGCCTCAGAACTAGAGGATACGATGGCCCCGCTATCAATAGGGATCCTAAAGATCCGATATACATCCTCTAAGGTCACAGTCATTTCACCTGTGGGCAGGTGAAATGTATTTGTTTGGGCATTCCAACACCTGGACAATGTAGTCAAGTAAGCTTGGTTTACTCGAATAGTGGGTAAATCCAAGATATAGCCAAATCAAATGGCTCTAAACCAGTCACACTCACCACCCATGAACCATCTGCAGAGAGTCTTAAGTAGATATGGCTCTCTCGCCCTAGAGGTCGTCTAGAATAAAAGCATACTATCAGGAAAAAGCTAACTATAAATAATAAAAATATTTAAAAAACTAATAAAAGTGCAAAAACATGTCATCATGCAGACCTAAAAATCAAATTTGTCAATTAGATAGGTCAAAAATGCATTAAATGATATTAATTGCCTTTAAAAATTCAAAAAAATTAAAAATTTAGGAAATTTTTTTCTAAAGTCGTGAAATGCGGGTCAAACCTGCGGTCCGCATGCGGTCAAAATTTGACCATTGGAATTTTGAATGCTGACCGTAGATGTCATTTGTGGCCCCCAATCAATCAATTGGGCACCACAACTAGTACCTACAGTCTCCATTCAAACCTCAGACGAGGCTAATTCCCTGCCCAAAAAATAAAAAATAAATAAAAAACCTAATCTAGCTAGCCTAATCTAAGTCTGAGGTTCATTGCCAATAGTTTAATTGGGTTCATTTATATCATTTCTTAGTGAGGTTAATTTTACTGGTAAAAAATGCATGGTCTAGGTGTCGAATTACCTTCACCTCGCTCCGACCTTGGCTGGATGAAGCTTCCTCCTATGCTGCCATCGTGCGATAGGTAGAATGTCAGTGTGATCAGGTAGGGTTTAAGATCAGGTTTAAAGCTTTCACTATCAGAGCTCTGAAACTGTAAAAGAATAGTGAGGTAAAAAGTAAAAATTTGAAATTTAATAACTTTTTACTATTCCACGTGGATCACAGGTAAATCCTATGGTCCAGTAATTAGGGTTTTGCAACTGTAGATCTTAGCCGCAATTTCCAAATTTGCAAAATGGGAACCACACATCATGGTTGCGGTTAGCAACTAGAAGAAAAACTAGTAAAATCCCACCATGGGAGGGTCTAGAATGTCAAATTCATGACCCCTAGTAGGTCAAATTTTCAATAAAAGCAATCAATGTTGCAAATTTGGTGATGTTCAAGCACCATAAAAAAAAATCAAATAATTAAAACACCAAATGCGCCTCATATTCAGTAATTTACCCTATACACTTGGCGGTTGCAACAACTTGTGATCCATCCAATCTGGAAAGATGAGTAAATTACCATAAGGACATTTGGGGCAAAAATGTTCATCGTTGATCTGATATGCTTCCTCTCAATCCCTAAGAAAGCCTTCGCGGCTGGACTGCTCCATAGGAACGAGGCATTTTGTGTCATGTCTCCTATGACATATTTTTAGCAGATCATCAACAATTTGATTTAACACAAATATGATTGGATTTGTACCATTTTGATTCCCTAAGATAGCTATTGCAGCCTGACTACTCCATGGGATAGGAATGTGCAAATTATTATTAATAGTTGGAATCAAAAGTTGAACTAGATGTAGATAAGCATTTAATGTGCTCAACTATAAATTTGTTCAAATCATCCATGGTGGTCAAGAGACATCGTCGTTTCATACATTGTCATTACCCTCATTGACTCGTCACTTGAGGGTTAGTCATAATATCAAATCATAATCAAAATCAATAGAAGATATCGGAGATCGCAGATCCCTTTATCTTGTAAAAATTGTGTGTGTCCATGCGAATCATTGTAAACAGCTATCATAAGCTTACCCCTTTTCTTGGGGTAAATAGAAAATATTATTTTTCTTGTTGTTCTCCAACTTTCGGATCTATGGATCATAAGATACCTATGGAATGCATAGCCACACCGAATGAGATGAGAAGGGCATAAGCTTTTCAAGCTTAAGACTCCAAAGATTTGGGAGCAATGATTCCAAGATGCACGTCCTTTTGTTGGACTTGGGACATCTAAAGTTGATTTGACTAATGATCATCATAAAACCTTTCGTGTCATTGTAGGAGGTCTATTTTTGTTTAGCGTTGTTTGATATTACAACGCATATCAAAAGGGGCATTTGTAGACACCTAAAACACATCATTTCAAGGGAGAATACTCATATGGACATGCTACAAGACCATATGGAAGATCTTGGATAGACTCCAAGATAGAGCAGTGGTTCTAACCACTCAATTTGGGCTCCTTGACCTAATCAATCTAAGCCGCAGCCCAGTCCTATGGTCTACAGGTTAAACCGTGATCGAGACCTATAGTTTAAAGTCTAGACCGTAGCTAAGAATTGCAGTATTAACTAAAGTTTAGTTGGCCTTCATTCAAGACAAATCGGTTTGAATGGAAGATGCCAAAATCTTCCATTCAAACTATCCTAACCGCCCCTTCTTGATCTTGGCTTCTCCAAGAAGCCACCCCTAGCCCTAGGGGTATGCTATAAACCCCCCTCAAATGGGGAAAAAATATACAGATTTTATTGATAAAAAGAGCAGTGAAGCCCTATCGAATTGCATATTGAACACGTGCATTTGAGAGCTACTTTGCCAATACTCTAAAGATCAATTAGTCATGGATGCCCTAGGTGCCTAGGAGGATCAAGAAATGTAAATCCAAGCAAACAAAGGCCCATCACAGTGATTTGACTGCTAAATATGTTAGAGGGACATCAAAGGTGACCCTTGAACATCAATTGGATAAGGAGGTTAAGCCCATTGCCCTTAGAATTGAGGGTAAGCCTATCAAAGTGCTAACCACGGTTGTTAGTCATGGTTTATAGTGCAGACCGCTCATTCGAGCTATGGTTTGTAACCGGTGAAATATTTCCTTACTATTTATTTTATAGTGCACTTAATTAGGTTAGATTAAGCATTTTGATAGCTTATTTCATGTTTTAGAGACACTGATCGGTTCAATTAGGGTTTTACATGAGTTCTTGTCATTTGAGCAACTTTGTACTAATATCATGTTTCCATGAATCATTTTATGCAATTATTCTATTAGATAGAGAGTAGTACTATTCATTTCTATGTTTCAAGCAATCTTTATGAATTTGGTATAAGTATAGCATGCTTTGATCATTTTCTTGATTTCATTAGTGTTGTAGCATATTTATGTTCACATTCCTCAAAGGGCCTCATCATGAGAGGTTGCCTATGCTATTAATGCTTTTGTGTTGTTTCTTGACCGTAGGAAAATAGGTTCAAAGGAGAGTCAATCATCTAATTCCTTCCTCAATGCGAAGAAGAGGGTCAAATCCACCCTAGAGCAGTTCGTGTCACCCTACAAAGGCGCATTGAGCATCACACCTATCTTGAAGAGGATTACAATCACAAGAAACCCTATTGTAATATTGTATCAACGTGAATGTCCCTAAGAGGGACATAATTGTAACACAAATTGGACTTCATGAATAAATAAAGCGTTTATCATATATCTTGTCAATTTTGTCTTTTACGCATGTTGCTTATTCATTTACCATTGCAATAACGGGATTCTTGCCTTGGGTGTGAGCATTTCTAGTGGTTACATGACCATCCTTTTCAAGATGTATTAATAACATGGATTATGCATTAATGTGTGATTATTCAATACTTAGTTTTAAATTTATTATGAATATGAATAGTTAAATTGCATTGGATATGTTGGTTATATTTTATAAGAATATGGTATTGATGATATTATGTATGTTTGCAGGACCAAGTAATCTCATTGGTAGATAAGGAAGTTGACCATGGGGAATGAGAGACCAAAATAATGGAAATGATGATAAAAATAAGTCTATGACAACTCCTAGGTAAAATTCTACCCACATATAGTTGCATTCATACTTGTTTGTTAAAAGTAATCACCATTGGTTGGAGCCACCCATAGCAAGAAGTTGATAACCTAGGAGTTATTGTAAATTATTTTGTTAAATGTTATGATAAAAAAAGAGTATGGTTGTTTATTACTTATTTTGGTTTACCTGTGTTTGATTAATGTTTATTTGTTGGATGCAAAAAGAAGTAGGATAAACATTCTCTTTGATGGTATATTGTATTTGAATGTTTGCTTATAAGCATTTAAAGTTATATGTGTTTGCTTATATTTTGAAATAGATTTAGCAAAGGAATCCATCGGGGAAGGAATTATTAAGTGAGAGAACTTAGTACTACCTTCATGCTAATATCAGGGCTTTTTGGCCTTGCAAGCAACACCACCTTTTTAGCCCCATTTTTTTTATTTTTAATTTAACAAAAAATTGTCGAGCACCCCAAGTTTTTGAATTCGTGTCGAGCGTCCTATTGTAGCTAAAATTGATACAACATGAATACACCCATAATTTAAAATTTTGGAAGGTCCTAAGAAGGTACACATTTGGTGATAGGCAAATAAAGAGTTCAAGTCTGAATAAAATAACTTATATCTTCATCATCATCTCCAAAGCATCTCATTTTTCCTTTCATTAAAAATTAAGGGGTTCCCACCTTTCCCTTACAAAAGAATCCACCCTTCGATTGACTAAAAAAAGTTCATGCCAAAAAAAGAAAATTTCAAAAGCTAAGCACTCTTTGACCGACAGTGAAAGCATTCGACCAATAAAAAAGAGCGATCAGTCGAACCTAAATGTTGAAATATTTTTTGGTTGATGCCCATGAGTAGAAAGACGACAATATTTTTACAAGAAAGAAATTTTTTGGTCGACTGATAAAAGGTTTCGGCTGACCACTCGAGCCGAAGAGCCGAAGCAAGCAAAACACTCAAATCTGGAGTTGATCGACATAAAGAAATTGCTGCCAAAATTTTTTTGTCGACATAAAGAAAACAAAAATCAAAGGCAAAAGATATTTCGATTGACATAAAATAAACAGTGACCAATCAGTCAATAAAAAAATAAATAAACTCTTTTCAATCGACCACAGTAAGTAGTCGATCGAATATAAAGCAAGTCATTTGATGGAAATATGTCGTAGGCCGAAGCAAATTAAAAGACATCCAAAAAATAAAAAATTCAATGATCTTTCCTTCGGTTGATGAAAAGCAAAATTTCGCCACTCAGTGAAAGTGAAATTATTGTTCGATTGAGGAAAAATATTTATCAGCCAAATAGGAGTAAATATGGATCGATGATTTGGTCAAAACGCTACCATTGAAATTCCTTCGGCCAAGAAAAGAAGAGCATTAAGTATCCATGATTGAACACATCCTCACCATCGAAGTCATCGATAAAAAAAAATCAACAGGGAAGATCAACCTAGCCAATCAAAGGTAAAATTAGTGAGATTAAGGTATGTCGTCATTTAATTTTGCATGCATGAGATATTAATTAAAAATCATTATTATTAGCTGACATCCTCGATAAAAGCTATCTTGGGTTTTAAAATGTAGCGCGTGTAGAAGTACCCAAAGCCACATCGACCGAATAATGACATCCAGTGAACGAATCTCTATTCATACAAAATCAAAGCGATATTTTTGCTAAAATTTGATAGAAAGAAAGAAGTAATTAGTCGATCATCCAATCAGTAGACCATATATTTTCAGCCAAATTAAACTATTGATCGATCGATATGTCATCAAATATAGTTGAAGAACAAGATCTAAATCAGTGGATCCTCACCCAAGAAAATCTAATGCAACACTCAAACCAATGATGATCTCGCTGACATGGCAGAACCACTTTGGGCTTACTGGCACACAAGCCAACTGTTGACCTCAACCCTGAATTTCCCCAGGTATAGTTATTAAGGCAATGTAACTGATAAAATGGCTCAAAATATAACACCTATATAATTTTATGATCAATTACATAAATCAATAGATAATGATAATTCATAATCGATCGATCATTATGGGGGATTGAGGTGGTAAGCTGAGAATAGCAACAATACAACTATAGTTGGTACGATGTTAATAACTCTTCATGCATGAACCAATTTAAATACATGGCCATAGTCACAAGCAACTCATAGTGCTTACAAATTTCTCAAACTATTTTGATGAGATGAGAAAACCAACAGTAAAGATTTAAGCAATGGCCTCCTCCAATAGGGTAGCCCTCAAAATGGGAGTTGAAGCATTAGATGAGAAAGTCCCATTCAAGAAGTTGAATAATAGAAAGACTAGAGAACAAGTATGAGGTGAGGATGAACTCATTGAGTTTTACTTTAGCCCAGCATAGAAGAGTGGTGACACCCACACTACCTATTGAATAACATCTTCAACCAAGCATACGAAGACAAAGACAAGAGAGCTCCTCGTTGCAACAAATGGAGAACCAACCTAGCAAAAATATTATGCCCAAGAGTGCATTTCTCCCCTAAATTATTTTCATGGCTAGCCATATCATATGATCCAAGAACTAGGCCCATCGTTAATGGTTGAAACAAGCCCTTTTATAGGATTACATCCAAAAAAATTGAACAAGTGTTCAGGATAGAAATAACCAAACTGTGCTACGATGTGAAGGTGATTTCAATGTAGGAATGACACATGATTGACACCACCTTCTATAAGAACTTGTTTGAATATGACAAACCAATGTTGATGGATTTACTAATTTATAAGAATTAGTTCCACAAATAGGTAAGATATTACGTCGACATGATTCATGTAGCGTTAGGAGTTGAAGACCTCAATTGGATCAGTGTTGAAGTGATGTATTTGATAGTATAGTGCAACAAAACTTGGAATTTTCCCATGTATAGATGGCAAGATATAAAATGTGACACAATTGACAAAGAATTTAAGGAATTACAAGATGCCATAAAGAAAAATTTGGATCTTATGCCCCATTTCTTTCATTACTCATTCCTTGTGCACATAATCATCGGGTAATTCAAATATGATGCTATCCAAAAACTCAAATAAGTGCCAAGGGAAATTATATAGGATAGGCTACCTTACATATATGATGGTGCTTCTCCATATTTAGAATTCTATGGAATGTTCTTAGCATCAATGTACCATGTGCTCACTGAGAAAAAGCCATCTAGAACGAGCTCAGATATAGTCAAGTATCTCCAAGATATGGAAGTTGGAGATTACTTTCTTGATGAAAATTTTAGTTTTATTAGAACATACGGAGGCAAATTGCCATCAAAATTCTTACCCACTTATTGCTCCATATCACTGGCTACCTTAGAGATAGTAAGGCAATATACAAAAGAAGCCAGACTAATATGGAGGAAGAAGAAGACCAGAGTTCCTTAGATCACAGCTCTAGAAAATATAGGGGAGTATGTATACTGTAACACCCTAAAATTGACTCATAATAATTTGCATTAAAATAAAAAACATTCAAAAATCAAATTTAATAACTTCTTAACTGGCTACCTCATTTTTCATGCTTTAATGACAATATTTGGTTCAAATGGACAAGATCGTACATACGATCTCTCAGATTGTACGTACGATCTTGTTCAAAATAGAAAAACTCAAATTGGCAAGATGACAAATAAGTTTTAACACTTTTTATCTTTACCTGTGCAACCGTACGATAGTTATGGGATCGGATTTTCCGATCAGTCCCAACTTGGAAGGAGTTGCAAATTATTATGTTTTCAGCCTATTTTTCCCTACTGGTTCAACCTATTTAATCAAACATCCCTCCCCTCAAATTTCTCCTGACTCCTCAACATAATTTTTGCATTCAAATCATTATAATTTTTACATTAGTCCTAGTTGTTTTTTTTTGCTTTTTGTAGGATCGAAGAATACAATCAGTAATAAAAGGATACGATCAGCCCTGTTCTGCGTATGATCTTGTTTTTTGGTTGCGATCTCACTTACAGATCAATTGGGGGAAATTCCAAGTGTTGTTTTGCATTTCTCAACCTCTCATTTGCATATTTATCATTTGATTTATCATTTTCCATTGCATATAATATTAAATTTAATCATTTTCATCCCTGGAGTTCACCAAATTGCATTCACTTGCATATTTCATATAGCTTAAGTCATATACATGTTATATATTTGTATTAAGGTATTCAATAGATCATACATAATTTTATTTCTATCTAAAAATTCTATAACATATCCTAGTTTTCTATATTTTTGCACTCTATCCATGAAACTGTAGGTTTCTGTTGTGATCGGATCTTCCGATCACTGATCAAACGATACGAACACAGATCGTATGTATGATCTTGACCAGAAGTGTACGATATTGACCTACTGCATGTGATCTCACTTGCAACAAAAATTAAAATCTTCATCAGACTTCCAAATCGAGTAAGAGTGTGAAATTTCTTCAAAAATAAGCATTTGCATTAGATTTTCCTCTGTTTATGACTATTTTTTGTATTCATTAAAAATTGAACTGCATTTAGCATAGTTAGTTGCATTGGCCAAAACTAGGTGATTGTGAGAATTCAAAAGGAACACATCAAACAAACTCCAAAACCTAGGCATGGAAACTACCAAGAAATGTTTCCTGGTGAACCCTAAATAATTCGTCAAAAAATAACCAAAGAAGACACAAACTCAAGTGTCTCTCTTCGAGGTGTAGACCTATCATTCTCCAATTTCCATTCGAGGTGCAGATCCATTAGCATGAATTAAAGGAGTGCGAGAATTTCAGAGCTACATTCTTTGGTGAACCCGACGTGAAAAACAAAGACATATTTTTTATTCGTAAAACATAAAAAAGCATAAAAAAAATACGAAAAATATAAAAAAACAAAATAGAACCAAAAATCAAACAAGGTCATTAGTCAAATTTGTGCATTTTAAGTGAAGTTCATAAATGTTAGATCACAACATAAGAAGTGTTGTACTCATAAACATTAGGACATTATTATACACAAGAAATTTCTCAAATAGTTGAAAACTCAAGTCTTTTATCCGAAGAATAGTGGACTGAACTCTTGAGAAGATTAGACATCATAAAATCCTATGAACCAAGACTTAATAAAATTATAAGGTTTGACCTAGCTAGAATCCTGGATCCTAAAATCGCTTCTCGCTACTTTGATATTCAAAGGGCGTGTGAGAGGTGGTTAGCAGATAAAAGAGCAAGCATCTATTCAATTTTTTACACCTTTGATGATTACCTTGAAAATGCTATAATAGTACAAAATATTTTAGCACACGTAGAAGATCAAGAAATAGTCTTGGACAATAGGACAAGATTTTACAGAACTCCTAGGGCAATACATTATCATGAATATTATCACGAAATCTACTTTTATGGTCAATATCTTGAAGTTGATAATATCACCATAGCCCATTTTTTCAAGTTTTTATAAAAAACCACATAGAAGAGTTTAACATTCCCATTAAGAGAATCAAATTTAAAATTCCTTTTTTCATCTAATGTAGGTTTATCAGGATCTTCTATTTCATATTCTCCATTATCACCTTCATATTTTGAAGGTACATAATATTCAGTTTAATCAAGTAATACAAATTGATAATTCAGGAGAAGGTGTTATGGAATCAGCCTTATCAGCTACTTTTCGGATACATACGAATCCATTATCATACATGAATTCAATAGACCAAGATAATGATCAAGTAGGACCATCTAATCAAAACATGATACCTTTAAATAAAAATATTCAAAAACCAATGGCACAATTATCCAAAATTGTTGCTAGCAATACCAAAAAAATCCTAAACAACAAAAACCACCATTTTCTTCCATATTTTCTCAAGATATTAATCAGAAAATATCAAACAAATAAGCTAAAAAAATGCAAAATACCAATCATCAACAAAAAATTCAACTTCATAATACTCTTCCTACCAACACTTTACACAACAATATTTCAATTGGAAATCCTTACACAACAACACCAACTTATCATCAAAGACACAACAACATGGTGCAACACAATCAATTTGGTGGACAATCGTAGGGCCTTGAAGATATGGTTAAACAATTAGCCTCATGACTAGATCAAATAGATCCATACCATCCCTCATACAGTTATAGAGAGATACGTAGCCAACCTTTGGATCCTATTGTGGTTGCCCAACCATACCCATAATATTTTACTATGCCTATCCTCTCGATATATAAAGGAACCGAAGATCCTATTGAACATATTTGTATGTTTAGGACAACATGTCATGATATTTCTCATGATGACTTGTTGTTGCTAAAAATATTTCCTAAAAGTCATGGAGGCATGGCTCTAGAATGGTATTATCAACTACGTACAAATTTTTTAAGGAACTTTGAAGAGACAACGAATATGTTTGTCCACCAATATAGTGCCTATATAGAGAGGCATGTGACCATTAAGGATTTATACAATTTGAAACAAGGTAAAGATGAGAGTTTTGTTGAATTCTTGACTAAGTGGAGACAACTCTTAGGTAAACTACATTTTACATTACCTCATCATGAAATGTTGGACATATTTATTGGTAATTTGCAAGAACAACTATCTTATGAGCTTTCTACTACTACAATAACCTCCTTTGATCAAGCCATTGATCTAGCTAGGAGGGTAGAATATGCCCTCATTAGAAGAGGATAATTTAAGAATAAATATGAGGATAAAACTTATAAGAACAAATATAATAATAAGCAAGTAGTGGGTAATGGAGTTACTGATAAAAAAAACAACTCAAATGTTAACCTTGCTGAAACTATAAAGAAATTTGTATTGAAAATCCCTAATAAGCCACCAAGGGAATTCACAAGATTAAATCAACCCTTAACTATGATTTTACCTCAATTATTGGAACAAGGTTTGATATGGTTACCTGAGGTAAGACAACTAGATACCACTGTAGTTGGATATGGGGTTGATTTACATTGTAATTTTTACCAAGTAGATGGGCATTCTACCAATTCTTATAAAAGGTTAAAGCATGTGATACAAGATCTGCTTGTTGTGGTGTAGTGGTAAATGCCCTGGGTGCTGGTAGAGGCCAACCCAGGTTCCATTCCCCTTGTCTCCATCCTGCAAATATATGGTATAGTTAGGAATGTCCTATGTGTTGGTAGAGGCCGACAAGGCTCCATTCCTCCTATGCCCAACCTGTTGAAAGTGGCACCTTGAAAGGGTGTTTTCCACTATAAATTAGTTTTACCTAGGTGTTGTAGGTGAGTTCGAGAGGAGAGGGCAATCCTCTAAGGGAGGTCCCAAGTTCGAATCTCCACCCTACCAAAAAGCTTAATTGGGTACCCAAAATCCAATTGATAATGTTGGTGCGGGCAGGGTCGGGTGTGACTCCCGGGTGACTTTGATAGTATAGAACCCCTGTTCATGGTATCTCAGACCAAGGCGGCCCTGCAAGGGGTTTTTCGCTTTTAAAAAAAAAAAAAGCATGTGATACAAGATTTGATTGATAAAGGTAAGATGGAAGTACAAAAATTTCCTATAAATAATAATACCCAAAATAAAACAAATCAAAATGCAAATCAAAACTTACATATTTTTCAACATCCTTTACCCAAGCATGGTAAAGAGTCAGTAAATAAATTAGAGCATCATAATGTTCCTCCTCCAACTCGGTATGTGGGAACCATTAGCAACTTTTTACCACAACAAGATTTGCAAACCTCCTATGTACCCACTTTATCTGTAGTCACAACTAGACCAATACAATATTTTCAATCTTCATCTTCAGAAGATACTAAAAGTGACATAGAAAGTGAAATAGGAAGTGAACTAGAGATTGCCTCAAATAGTTCTGAGTATGAATCAGATCGAGTTACTCCCATTATAGATTCATTAGTTCTAGAAGAACCATTCCCTAGGATAATGAACAAGCAGAAAATGATAGACCTCATTTTGGTTATTTGTAAAATAATAATGTTGTAGGTACTATTGGAGCCATCACTAGACAAAAAAATCAAAATCAAAATTCTCAATCACAAACTCAAAAAATTGATCAAGACATAGGGATCTTACAAAATCCCTTACCCAATCATCACAACGATATTATTAGTTTAGTAGTAGAGACTACAACAAAGCAATTTATTGCCCAACTAAATCATCTTGACAAGCAGGAGATAAATTCTTCATCCAACCAACCTTCAAGACCCCTCTTAGTTTTGAAGAATAATCTAGAAGAAGATACAAGCATAGAAAACCAATACTTAGTATTGAAGTCTCAACCTAAAGTCTCCCCCAACATTCAACAACAATGGAACAATCATCCACATAAGATATCTCCTTTGAAACTTTTACAAACCTCTCCTATTCATAGGGAACCTTTGTTCTTTATTCTCTCTTTCTTTATCGTAACTACAATAAGTTATCTATTATTTTCCTCTTTATCATCATTGCCACTTTTTTTTGTTACCTTTTATACTTAATTCTCTCTTTCATTATTGTTATCAAATCAATTTCTCTATTCTTTTCCTCTTTATTATCATCATTGTTTTCTGTCCATCACTTTTCTTCATCACAACAATCTCAACTATCAACCAATCAACTTCAATCACCTACACTACAACCAAATTGTCCTTCAAAACCTCCTTTTATTTTGAATCCACCTTAGACATGCTATACTCAAATCACCTTGTATAATGTATATAGATCATCTTGTATATACCACCAATTCTAGTCATCAAATTATCAAAATAACCAAAAAAATCAAAAATATGAAAAATTTCCAAAAATATGTCAAATTGTTGTTTCATTATTCTGCATCATTGTTTGTTGTCTTTTAAAAATTCAAGTTATATTTTATTTTATTTCAGAAAAATTCAAAATTTATCTTGAACCATGCACTTAATTTACTTCTTTAATAATTTTTATTTCATCACTTTGATTATAAATCTCTCTTGTATCGAAAATCACTATTACTTCATTAAATAAATTTTGAGTTTTGGGAAATGATCTTGCTACTTCTTGAACCAAGAACACATTCTCACATCTTAAGTATGATTTGTCACAAAATTCAAAAAGGATACTACATAGTATTTTTAGTTCCTTAAGCGAAAAGTTTCCCTTGCTATCATATTATGCGCATGGTCTAGAATACTGAGAATTGGAAAAAGGACAAGCTCCTTCCTACCTGAATAAAATCCCTTTCTCTATGTCTAATAAAGGCAAGTATCCTAAAAAAGAAGAAAGAAAAATAAAAATAAAAAGAAGAAGAAAAAGAAAAATAAAAAGAAGAAGAAAAAGAAAAATAAAAATAAAAAGCAAAGAAAATAAAAAGCAATAAAATCCCCTTGTTAAAAAATGGACAAGAATCCCTATTCCAAAAATTAGAAGAAAAGAAGGGGGTAGTGATCTTGAATCTTGGAATTCCTCAGTTATTTGAAAACCATGAGGTAAGCCCCATAATAGAAGGTTTGTGCCCAACCTGCTTGACCTTGGGTAATCCCTTTCACGTGGTGACATGTCTATCACATTAGCAACCTTTTGTACAGACCAATGTTCACTTGTGGATTAGTTAGATTTTGGTAACTTGATTTACATATTAGTTCGGTACAATGGCATGCACAAAATAATTATTAATGAACATTTCACTTGCACACACATTGGTTCATAAAATTTTTCTTGTATCACTACCTTACTCAAAATCGATAAATTAATTTCACAAGCACACACATTTGATCCTTGAGAGATTTTGTATCATTGTATCAAATCAATATGGATAATGAACTCACTTATCACACACTGGTTCTTGATAAATTTGATTTTGTATTAGAAATAAGTTAAAATATTCATTTGAAATGTGTTCGACAACATCAGTTTATCATTTAAATTTCAAAAGTTTTTCAAAATATCCAAAAACAATTTATTCCAAAAAGAACTCATAGTACAAAATCATTTATTATGCATTTCATTCATGACTTCATGATGATGGTATAATTCCTAGGATTTATTCTTCTCAAATTTTCACACTAGGAATTCTATGCCTAGCACAAGTCATCTTTCCCAATTTTTAGGTCCAAAACATTTCATATTTGTTAAATCTTCTTAAATATATGATACGATGATTTGCTTCACATCAATTTATATTTTAAAGAATAAACAATTTCATATTATCATGCATTGCATTTTTGACTTCGCGATGATGGTATAATTCTTAGTAATTATTGTCCTCAAACTTTTCACACTAAGAATTCTATGCCTAGCGTAAGTCATCCTTCCTAAATTTTCATGCTTAAATCACATTCTTTTCTCACAAAGAATAACATTTATCAAAATATTTCTTAAAAATCAAATTTTCTCAAAAATAAAATCAACCATCTTCTTTTATCATTATAAGCCTCAATATTATACTTGAGATCTACAAAAACATTTCTATTATTAGCAATAAAATATTCCTCACAACAAGATTCGATTCATGACCTAGCGAGCACTGATCTCCACCAATGGTCATATAACAACACAACATCCTCCGAGGAACATTGCTAATCCATTTATTTCATCATTATACAAAAATATCTTTTCAAAAACATATCTACAAAAATTTAAATCATTTTTCATTTTAAGCATGATCAAAATATTTAAATCAAAAGCATGATTATAAGAAATTTAAACATCATAAAAATTTAAATCAAATGTAATCAAATCATACAAAGTCACATAGAACAAGAGGATCAATATATATATATATATATATATATATATATCTTGAAAGTCTATATACAAAATAGAGTTAGACTGGTATGCCACAATCCTCAAAAATTGGCATACTCAGTCACTAAGGATATATAGTACAAAAATATGTCTAAGTAAGCCTTCTCAAGACTCCTATCAAGCCTCTAGAGCTCTTAGCATCATACTCTCTTCCAGGGTTGGTTGTGGTGGTCAAAACCATCCTCCCACTATTGCCATCCTAGAGGAAGTTGCCCTAGTAGTAGAGCGAGATGAGGATCCTATGCGAATAGGACCCGTAATATCAGGAGGTATAGCCTATCTCTACTCTGCAGGAACCACCATGAAGTATAAGGTCTGGTAAAATGTGGTCTATTGTATAGACCTCACTAGCTTCTCCCCTAATTGACTCCTTCTTGATCCTACTGACTGGGAAGTAGTCGTTGTCCCAGCTCCCTAAGTCGCCTGAGCCCCCGCCTATACAAGCTCTGTCTCTAGAGCTTGAATCCTACTCCTCAAACTTGCATCCTATACCTCTAGAGACTCAATATTATTATTCTGAGAGGTATTATCCTCCCTCATACTAGTCACCTCTGCCCATAGAGCATCCATCTCGCTACTCTCCCCCTCCTCCATAATCCTCTTACCCTTCTTAGGTAACTTAGGTACAAACTCCTACTGAGGAGACACTACATGCTCCTCATTCATCTTGTCATCCACCATCTGCTGAGAAGAGGCTCTCCTCTCCTCCCTAGACATCCCCCTATCCCAGTGGTCCTCTTTGACCTAGATATCCTTAGTCGACTCTAATGTCCACCCCTAGTGCGAGGACCCTATCTCCTCAAGTATGCCTGTGTCTCATACTACTATTGCTGACTAGTTGTATGATGCTATCTAAAAACTTGCTCATATGCCTACTGCATTACACTCCTCGATGCAGTAAACCAGGTAGGGCGAATGCAAGTGTACCACTATTAATACTAATCTATCACCCCAACATCATCCCCCTCTGTCGTAGGTAGTACCTCATCATCTGGCTTAGGGTCCAAAAACTCAGTCATGCTAGGAGCACCACTAATAGTAGTGTGATCCCATGTCACCCTAGAGTAAGTGACATTCCTATACCTAGGAATGTCCTACTACAACCCAAACTAGTGCATAACTCTATCCATATGGTATAGCTCCAGCTCTCCTTGATCCATCCATAGAAAAATGGTTTTCCTGATGTGAGTAAACTCAAAAGTATCCTATCCCAACCCTGGCAACTCCCTCTAAGGCCTCCATATGATATCCTCAACCAGTAACTCATCCATAATCTGCCTCGCTACATCGAGGCTAACTCATCCCTAACATCCTCTCTGTACAGGCCAGTAGAATACCCTCAGTCTCTCCTCCTCCACCCCAGGCTGGTCATCTCTTACTTGAGCCAAAGGAAGACCTATAGGTCACTGGATAGCTATATAATCCTAGCACCATACCTATAGGAAATATTTCAAAACTAATCCCTTCCCTCCCTTGTAGACTACCCGATGTATAAATATATATAGCCTGTAGATAAGGAATGGGCCCCATGCAAATCATGTGCTCTAATATCACATATCATAGATCACCTCTACTAAGGTCCATGGTAGGAGGTATCTTCTAAGGTGGCATAATACAAGTTCTCCCATGATGTCACTCAATAGAACTCTCAAGTGGGAAACTCCCTCTGTCTCCCAAAACCTGTCTATGCTGACCCCACCCTTCTTAAGATCAAATCTAGGGTCTCTCATAAACCTGAAGAGTGTTTGGTATTTTTTTCCAGATGCCACTATAAACATACCCCTAATAGGAACCCTCAAAATCCTCTAGACATCCTCTAGTGTAGGGGTCATCTCCCCTATTAGGGGTTAGAAGCATGAGGACTTTGGATACCATCTCTCTGTGAGAGTTGTACGTAATATCATGTCCACTAGAATTTGTGGTATTTCCACCACATGTCTAAGTCCCACTACCTCTAAGAAAGTTCTCTCATCAGGCGAGAGAGCACCCAAGTCAGCTTGGAGACTAGCATATCTCCATTCCCGGTTCTTTAGCTTAGGTATTTGTCAATAAAACAAAGCAACAAAAATTAAATTAGTAATCGAATTTAAAAATCAAAATTGTATCAAAATGTGCAAAATCATATTAAATTGTTCAAAATCGTATCGATTTTTGCGATATTGTATTCTTTGATATCATTGACATCGAACCAATTTGACCTCTATCATATCGATTTCACTGATATTGAACAATACGATATCGTGAAATCGATATGATATTGCAAAATTGATATGATCTTGCAAGATCATTATGATTTTGCATTTAGGATCGTGCAACGGCAATCGTGCCCTAAAAATCCAAATTTAAATCCAAATTAAAGCAAAAACATGAAAAATATAAGCTAGAAGAGTTAAAAGCACTTACCCTAAGAGCTTCGTCTCCTGATCTGAACAAATCGATGCGATGGGGAACATCTGCCATAGTTTTCTCCAGAGCTCCAAAATAGTAAGTGATAAATAATAAATGAACTAAGTTTTAATTTTACCTCTTTACTTTTATTTTACCCTTAAAAGCAACAAATTTTGATTTTTTCTCCAAAATGAAGGATTTGGCATAAAAACTCGAAGGGGGTATCACACTTAAAACAACTTGCAATAAAAACCTCAAATTTCAAAAAATTTTGCAATACATTTTGGCCCTCTCGTAAAGTGTATCGTTCTCTTCTTTAACGCATTTTTTTCAAAAATGTGCTAAAGAGGGGAAAAAATGTAACACCCTAAAATTGACTCATAATAATTTGCATTAAAATAAAAAACATTCAAAAATCAAATTTAACAACTTCCTAATTGGCTACCTTGTTTTTCACGCTTTACTGGGGATATCGGCTTCAAATGGATGAGATTGTATGTACGATCTCATGATCGTACATACGATCTCTCAGATTGTATGTACGATCTCTTAGATTGTATGTACGATCTCGTGATCAAAATAGAAAAAATCAAATTGACAAGATGACAAATAATTTATAGCACTTTTTTTCTTTACCTGTGCAACCGTACGATAGTTACGGGAAAGAATCCGTCGATCAGTCCCATATTGGAAGGAGTTGCAACTTATTCTATTTTCAGCCTATTTTTCCCTACTGGTTCAGCCTATTTAATTAGGCATCCCTCCCCTCAAATTTCTCCTGACTCCTCAACATAATTTTTGCATTCAAATCATTATAATTTTTACATTAGTCCTAGTTTTTTTTGTTTTTTTGTAGGATCAGAGGATACGATCAGCCCTGTTCTACGTACAATCTTGTTGTTTGGTTACGATCTTGCTTACAGATCACTTGGGGGCAATTCCAAGTGTTGGTTTGTATTTCTTAACCTCTCATTTGCATATTTATCATCTGATTTATCATTTTCCATTGCATATAATATTATATTTAATCATTTTCATCCCTAGAGTTCACCAAATTGCATTCACTTGCATATTTCATATAGGTTAAGGCATATACATGTTAGATATTTGTATTAAGGAATTCAATAGATAATACATAATTTGATTTCTATCTGAAAAATATGTAGCATATCCTAGTTTTTTGTATTTTTGCACTCTATCCATGAAACTGCAGGTTTTTGTTGTGATCGGATCTTCCAATCACTGATCAGATGGTACGATCATAGATAGTACGTACAATATTGACCAGAAGTGTGCGATATTAACCTTTTGCATATGATCTCAACTACAACAAAAATCAAAATCTTCATCAAACTTCTGGACTGAGTAAGAGTGTCAAATTTCTTCAAAAATAAGCATTTGTATTAGATTTTCCACTATTTATGATTGTTTACTATATTCATTAAAAATTGAATTGCATTTAGCATAGTTAGTTGCATTGGTAAAAACTAGGTGATTTTGAGAATTTTAAAAGGAACACATCAAACAAACTCCAAAATATAGGCGTGGAAACTACCATGAAATATCTCCTAGTGAACCCTAAACAATTCATCAAAAAATCACCAAAGAAGACATGAACTCAAGTGTCTCTCTTCGAGGTGTAGACCTATCATTATCCCATTCCCCTTCGAGGCACGGATCCATTAGCCTAAAGGAAAGGAGTGCAAGAATTTTAGAGCTACATATACCGAGGATATCCAATGATGATAAAAGCTTTACCCGTAATGGACTTCTTCTATTTCACAGAAATCACTTGGAGACCATATGATCCCAAGGGTCATTACAAAAGCATCACTTTGGAGTCTAATCCAATGGAACACAGGGAGGATGAGTATGAGAAAAATCTTCTATGGGCACAGAACAATGGAATTGATCTCGAATAGATATGGAACAACAAAAACCTGGTAAAAGCACATACTCACACAGAGACAGTTGGGGACTACTCCACGGACTTGAGGATGGTAAGAAAAGATACATTAGATAAAAAGGCACCTCAAGTAACTACCATCCCACCAGAATATTTCATCGATCCTATTATGGAGGTTATGAGCTTGAATCCTGAGCAAATCAAAATCATAGCTAAGGTACAGGATCAAGCAACGAAAGAAAATGTTGGTACTTCTTCTACCTCTCAGTCCCCTAGTGCGAGTAGAGGAAAAGATATTGTGCCTATTTTTGCTGCCCCAAGGAGTTTCATAATCGAGATTTTGGCATTGACTCTAATGGCCTCACAACATCTACAAAAAATAGCTATAGGTTCACCATGGGCAGTACCAACAGCCTTCATGGAAAACAATAAAGAAATTAAGATCTCTGCCATGGCATGGGAGAGAATAAAGAAAGCTGGAGGATTCAATGATATCTTAAAAAATTATCAGGTAGTGATGCCCGATACTATAGGATATCCTCCTCACAAAAGAGCAAGGATTGGATCAAGCACCAATGAGCCTATGAGCATCACCCTGATCAAAAAAGAGGACTTCATACAATTCACTATTGAAGAGGAAGAGCAAATTGAAGCTATCATGGAAGACAGAGTGAAAGGTATCCGAAGTAGAAGTGGAATTCATAATTCACCTCCATCAAGTTTAGAACCCACTTCCAAGGCCACCATCATCATTCCCACTGATGGGATACAATCACTCCAAATAGATCCCAACATAGGTGATGCAACAATAGGAGGAGACTCAATCTCACTACTAAAACATGGAGTGCAAGTTCATGCACAGACTACGCTAGCCATCGAGAAGGAAGTGATGGCTTGGAGATCCAAAGTAGAATTATTGCAATTAAAAAATGAGAAGCAATGAGATGAAGTAAATAAGACTCAGAATGAGATGCCTTCGAAAAAATATTCATTACAAGTTCCAAAGCTTGCAGCTAGATTCAAGGAAAATATGGTCAAAATAATTGAGAAGGAAGCATAAATGATAGAGACCTATTGCAAGAATTTTGGAAAGATAATGGAGATAAATAAAGAGATAAAATCCCTATTAGTAAATGTAGATGAGAAGATAGCAGCTATATCCCCAGTATACAAAAGATGCAAGGCCAAGTATGAACATATTAGGTCCATGCAAGTAACCACCATTGATGGGAAGACTCATAGCTGCCTAGGAGAGTATGAAAAAGTTGTAAGTCTCAAGGTGGAAAGACCCAGATGGAACAACTCGGTCAGAGAACTAGAAAAAGTAGAAAAATATATAGTTACTTAGCTGAAGCACCTCAATGTTGACCTCCACAAATTACTCAGCACAGAAGGTTTCTATCAAATAATCATCCGAGATATCAGAGAATTCTCTTGCGAAGAGGTTGACGAAGATAAGCTCTCCAACCAACTCATCTCTTTGACCACATTCTCCCTAGACATCATCAGGTTCTTTCAGAGTAGACAACCATTCATAAGGGAAGACAAAAGCAAAGGAATCAGAGCATTAGATAGGATTCGCACAATTAGTAAAATTGATGAAGAAATTTGGATCCTTATAGCAGATTCCATTGGTGTAAGTCAAGATGAGCAAGAAGTAATTAAAAAGAGTCAAAAGGTATCTGAGTCAACAAATAGCATGGGGTCCATGATGATAGAAAAAGGAAAAGATAAAATAAGTGATAACTAGGCCATCTTTGGCCAAATTTTGCTAATATATTTTGAGGCAGTTAGATAAATAGACTATACAACACCCAACCGATGACAAGGTAGGAGATGGCACCAGGTGGATGGTTCAGATACAAGTGGTTCAAGTAGTTACAGAGCTGCTACAACTATAAGAAGGACGTCTATAGCCAGAATAAGGATCGAGCTTTGACATAGCATATTTTTGCTAAGAGGTATACTCGAGTGCCCATTATTTGTTGTTGTATCTCCTTTGTTTTCTTTCTCCTTTTCATCTCCTCATTCCTCCCATTGTTGTGCAGGTTTTTGATAGGAAAGTGCCCAAGAAGCTGAGAATATTTCTAGATTATTGAGCCAGAGGTCTAGAGACTCGACTGTTGTGATATTCGAATGGAAGAGTGAAAGGTCCTTGTTACGATATTCGAATGAGGATCTTTATTGTATTAATCTTTCTAAGAGTTAAATGGCGATTCCAAGCCAACTCTTCATGTAATCTCATTCAAATATTAATACAATTCTGGGCTTCTTTCCTGTTATCTTTCTATGTTTAGCTTTGTGTGTGTCTTTGTTATGGGTTACATTATTTGAACACATAATGAACGCTTCTCTCATTGGTCAACTATTATGTTTATTATGATATTCGAATGAACGTAATTGCATCGATTATTTTGTCTCTCTTTCTTTCTATTTTCATTGAAATGTTATTAAATCTTGCTACAATAGCCCAAAGGATTAAAGCACCAGTCATACATAAGGTATAATAGAACTATTATTGTTTTAGCTCGATCAAAATTTATAATTATTAATTCATCACCATAAATCTAGAAGAGCATGAACTTAAAGAATTTAAGCTCACCTCAAGGGTATCCTTACCATACTTGGTCTATCTAGAAAATATTAAAGAACTCTATTCCCAAGTTAAAGAGGTAGGTCGACCAGAGCCTGTAATAGCTCGTTGGCAGTAGGTTTTCCTGTAGCATGACAACTTATCCTACGGATGCAGGAAAAATCCCCAATAATTTTTTGGCACCATTGCTAGGGATCGAATGCGTAATTTTCATTACAGTTTGGAACCTAACGATAAATATTTATTGGCAATAGTTAGCTTAAATAAGGAATCAGAATATCAATTTATCTTAAAATATTTTCAAATCTGTTTCCCTTCTATGCTCGTAGTTTCCAATTTTCTTTTTTCAAGAATGAACAATTATATTATTTTCTTGATTCTCTTGAGTTTCTTGATTTTCTTGATTCTTGAAAAAATTTATACCCTGAGTGATTGAGAGTTCTATAAGTTGAGCAATCTCGACCAGATGTTTATTCCTTCTGCACACATTGTGTTGGCGACTCTGACTAGATGAATCCAAAAATATCAAAAATATTAAAAGAAGAAGAAGAATGTGCTAGTGCGAATGAGAAGAACCACTCAAGAGCTGTACCCCAAACTCTCAGATCCAAAGGTATTTTTTAGAACTAATCCTTCTAATTCATCTCCAAAAATTTTTGACATAGATATTGTTACATTAGGAAGTTTATTTGAAATACCTCCCACTATTCCCAGTGGAATTACTAACACACCTCCTACTATAATTCAAGCACCTCCATTAGTTAACATGGCTAACCCACCACCTGTTCAGCTATGGAGGACTAATAGATATAGACCTTTTCAGTTACCAACGCCTTTGCATGATCTCCCTAGTAAAGCACATAAATATTTACCTAAGTTTCAAGGAAACAATGCAGTTACTAGAGAAGATCACATCAAAAGCTTCTTGTATGCTTTAGATAGTCTAGAAGTAGAACATGAAGATGTGGTGTTAAGGTTGTTCTTACAGACTCTAGAGAAAGATGCTAGAGAATGGTTTAATACTCTTCCTAATAATGACATTGCTAATTTTTCCAAAATGGAAACTATCTTTTTAAAGAAATTTGGTGAAAGGAAGAATGAACAATCATTACTGATAGATCTGGAAACAATGAAAAAGAAAGAAAATGAATCAGTAAGTGATTTCAATAGAAGGTTTTCTAAATCTAGAAATAATATTCCCACTACTCTAAGGCCAAATGATATCCAGTCCATCTATTTTTATAAGAATGCTTTCCTAAGAGAATTTAACTATGAATTAAGACAAGAACAGGTTAATACAATAGATGAGTGCATGGAGAAAGCTATAGATATTGAAAGGAATATGTTAGACAGTGGGAAAATGAAACCATACTCCCTAGAGGATAATCATCCTGATAGGAAGCCTAAGAAAGTAGGATTTAACCTACAAAAGAGAGCTGAACATGATCCCATGGAAAAGCTGGCTAATCAAATAATAGAAATGTTCAACACAATGAACAATAGGTTGGCCAGGATAGAAAGAAATAAAGAGAGCAATGGTGAAACTTCTCACCCTCAGGTTGACAGACAACAAGGTGACAATAGACCACCTTTCAAGAGAAATTTTAATAGAAATTGGAATAACAATAATCCTGATAGAAATAATGGGAATAATTGAAAAAAAAGAGAAACAGAGAAGGACCTGGACTTGGTTCCTAATCCTATACCTACTATCAACTTAGCAAAAAAATTTCCTTACTACTGTTCAACCTGTGATGCTCCTCACAACCCAGATTGTTGTGGTATTTACCTAGGCATCCACCATCCTGTAGATTTGGAAGAAGAATCCAAAGAGGATATCAAGATTAATGCATGTTGGACCCTTGAAGATGAATCTAGAGAAAGGTTGTTCGAAGAAGACATGGATTTATATGCTTTGAATCACCACCCAAAAATCCTAGTTGCAGAAAACACAAAGATCCTACAAAGAGGACAAGAAACTAGGTATGAAAAAATGAAACAAGGCAAACTAGTTCCAACAACACAAGAGGTGGAAGAACTAGAAGCAAATGCCTTGAACTTGAGAAATAGGACTATTCCTAACAAAATGATAAGAATTTAAACAAAGAGATTAGAGAACAACCCATTGAGAAAGATCAAAACAAAAAGGTTCCTAAAAATGTAGGAATAAAAGAACCACCACCTCATGATGAATGCTCCAAGACTTTAGATGTTAAAAAGATGGAATTTGATGTTGGTTCAGAGTTGAGTAAATAGAAGGTCAACATTACCTTTGGTGAGTTAATGAATATTCAAAAGTATAGAGAACAAGTCTGTAAGGCTTTTGGCTTAATTGAACAAAAAGGAACTCAATCTTGTAATGTTGTCAAACCTTCCAATCATGAAACTAGAACCCCTTCATCTATCAGACCATTTTATGTGTCACTCAGGTATAATTCAGATGAAGGAGAAAGGTATGTCATTCACAACTGCATGCTAGATAGTGGTGCATCCCATAACATCATGCCCAAACAGATAGTAGACCAACTAGGGTTGATTTGCACTAGGGAGTCTCCCCCTATATCAGTAATGGATAGTAGGTAGATACCCTATGTAGGTATTATCACTGGCTTGTTAGTCTACCTTGATCAACATCCTAAGAAAGGTATAGTTATGGATGTTACAGTGGTTGATGTAGACCCTTTCTTCTCATTACTATTAAGCAGACATTGGGCAGAATAATTAGGTGGCTCCATACAATTAGATTGGTCTTATGCCATAATCCCTATTTCAGGAAAAGAGAATGTAACCTTAAGGAGAGAACCATTTAACAAGTACTCAATCGAACTAGTGAGACCAGATGACACCATGGTTAATTTGGTTAGCTCCATAGAAGAGAAATAAATAGGAGTGTACTCGATTTGGCATAACCCTTTCCTAGTCGAAGTCCCTGAAGCCAAAGATATGGACCCTAAAACTAGAGAACTAGTAGATGCAGAATCCGATAGGATTCTTACCCAAGAAATGTGGACCATGTCCTTTGATGGGGCTAAATCTCAAATAGGAGTAGGTGTTGGTGTCAATTTAATAGATATTAAGGGAAACTATCTCGAGATCCCTTATAGATTAGAATTTCCATGCACCAATAATGTAGCTGAGTATGAAGCCTTACTATTAGGTCTGAGAAAAGCTAAAGAACTAGGGATAAATTTTTTGACTATTATTGGAGATGTTGAATTAATTATACAATAGATCAAAGGTAAGTATCAAACAAAACATCCCAGATTAAAACAATATAAATCTACAGTTCTAATAGAAATTGACAAGTTCCTAGCCTTTAACATCTCATACATTCCTAGAGAACATAATCACATTGCAGATATGTTAGCTATTAATGCTTCAGGTGCAGATTATCCAAAAATAGACACTAAATACATGGATAGGTTCCCAACTATCTCTGTATACAAACCTTATGTACCTGAAAATGTTGTATATCTACAAGTGTTTCAAGATGATGTGGATATCAAAGACTTCATGACCCTCCAGAATATGTATTCTGATGTTATATGTGAGGAGGAGGATGAAGAAAATTTGAAGAATATTATTGGAGAACCAGTTGAAGTAATTCAACTCAAAACCAATAGGATCCCTAAAGGATTAGTCTCTTTAGAAAGCTTATTTGATGATTTTGATAAAGCTTACAAACCACTCCTCAAAGAAACAGAAACTGATGATGTAAACATTGGAACAAAAGAGGAACCCAGGTTTGTCAAAATTGATAAGGCTTTACCAGAACAAGAAAAAGAACAGTACATTAGCTTTTTGAAGAAAAATAAAGAATATTTTGCCTAGAGTTATGAAGACCTGAAGACATTTAAAACAGAGGTCATGACTCACATCATACCCCTTAAGGAATATGCTAAGCCTTTTAGAAGCAAAAAGTAAAATTCAATCCCACATTGCATCCAGTTATGCAGAAAGAAGTTCAAAAATTATTGGATGCCAAGATAGTCAGAAAAGTGAGGTTTTCTTCCTGGATAGCAAACTTAGTACCAGTAAGGAAGAAGAATGGAGAGATCAGACTTTGTGTTGACTTTCAAAATCTAAATAAAATTTCTCTCAAGGATAATTATCCCTTGCCCAACATGGAACAATTGCTACAAGTAGTAGTAGGCTCATCCAGGATGTCTCTATTGGATGGATTCTCAAGATATAATCAGATTCAGGTAAATCTTGAAGATAGATACAAAACTACTTTCACAACCCCTTGGGGTACCTTTGAATATCTGAGAATGCCATTTAGATTAATGAATGTAAGAGCCACCTTCCAAAGAGCCATGGAATTTACTTTTAAAGGTTTGATGTTCAAAATAGTGGTTGTCTATTTAGATGACATAACAATATTTTCAAAAAACCCTAAAGATCATTTTGAACATTTAGCTACAATTTTTTGCTAGGTGCAAAGAGTTTGGAATATCCTTGAATCCAAAGAAATGTATATTTGGAGCAACACAAGGAAAACTCCTAGGACATATAGTTTCTAAAAAAGAAATTAGTATTGACCCATCCAGAATAGAAGCTATTGCCAAGATACCCCCTCCTAAAAATCTGAAAGGAGTCAGATCATTCTTTGGTAAGATTAATTTTGTAAGAAGATTTGTGCCTAATTTTGTTGAAATAGCTCAACCTATCAATAACATGATTAAAAATAATGTTGACATCAAATGGATAGAAGAAAATCTTGAAGCTTTTTAAAAAATCAAAGATGCCATCACCACTGCCCTAGTCTTGAATTGCCCTAACTACTCAAAGAATTTCAATATATATTCATTCACTTCTGAACATACCATTGTTGTAGTCCTTTCTCAAAAGGATGATGAAGAGAATGAAATACCTATAGCTTTCATGAGTGTAGGACTCAAAGGAGCTCAACTGAGGTTCAAAATGATTGAAAAACAAGCTTATGTTGTGATTCAAGCTCTGGAACATTTTAAATGCATTTTTGGTTCAAATAAGATTATATGTTGTATTCCATTTCACTACTATTAAAGATGTTTTCACCCAACCTGAACCAATAGGTAGCCCTACCAGATGGATGGTCAAATTACTACAATATGATGTAGAATTCAAGGCAGTAAAAATAATCAGAGGACAAGGTCTAGCTAAATATCTAGCTAACAAAGAAGGAGAGGATATGCAGAACATTGCTATAGTTGATGACATGCATGATATCAGAAGAATAGATAATGTTGAATGCAAATGGTATGATGATATCCTATTATACCTCCAAACCCTATCATTTCCCAGAGGTATATCTACAAATAAAATGAGATCAGTCAAGTAACAATCTTAGAAATACTATGTTCAAGAAGGTAAACTCTATTGGAAACATCCAGATGGAATCTTATTATTATGCTTATTTGAAAAAGAAACATTAGAAGTAATAGAGGAATTTCATGATGGATTATGTGGAGGACACTTTGCCCCAAAAGCAACTACAAATAAGATTATGAGAGCAGGTTATTATTGGCCATCCTTATTCAAATATGTTCATAAATATGTAAGGAGTTGTCATAATTGTCAAATATTTGTAGGGAAGAAAAAGTTAGTAGCAATGCCTCTCCAATCAGTGATCATAGAAGCACCCTTCACACAATGGGGAATTGACCTCATTGGGGAAATTAAACCAAACTCTTTAGGTCGACACAAATGGATTATCACGACCACTGATTATTTCACTAAGTGGGTGGAGGCAGCTCCCCTAAGGAACTCAACAACTGTAGTAGTCATCAGTTTCTTAGAGGAGAATATATTGACCAGATTTGGAGTCCCAAAGAAGTTAGTAACAGACAATGGGAAGTACTTTGTCTCATTCGAAATGATAGAATTCTGTGCAAAATATGGAATCAAACTTTCTCACTCAACAAACTACTATCCTCAAGGAAATGGGCTTGTCGAATCATCAAACAAGAATCTGATTACCAGAATTAAAATATCAATGGGCAAGAACAAGAGAGGTTGGGACAGTGAATTGAAATTTGCCTTATGGGTAGATAGATTGTCTGTGAAAAGGAACACAGGTAAAACTCCTTATGAAATGGTTTTTGGAGAAAAAGCTCTATTGCCTCCCCAAACAGAGAGAATAGCTCTATCCCTACTACTACAGGATCATGAGAGTCCAGATGCCTTACAGAGGATATTGGATCAGATTGCACATTTGCAAGAAGAGAGAAGAAATGCACTGGATAAGATGTTTGAACAAACTCAGAAAACCATGCAGCTCTTTAATAAGAAAGCCAAGGGAACCCCATTCTTTGAAGGAGACATAGTCTTATATTGGGACCCTAAAAATGATAAACATGGGGAAAAGGGTAAACTTGAACCTAGATGGATAGGTCCTTACCAAATAATTCAAATTTTTGGCCCTAATACTTATAGATTGCAAACCTTGCAAGGAGATCTCATGGAAATCCCAATTAATGGCCTACACCTGAAGTTATACCATCCCTTGATGGGGAACCCAAAAAGAATAAAATAAAATAAATAAAATAATAATAATAATAATAATAAAATTGTTTCATGTCAGTTTTTTCTTTTAAGCTAGTTTGTTTGCTTATCTTTTGTAGTTTCAGATTATTAGAAGAACGTTATTTTCTCTTATTATGTTTTTGCTTGTCTATGAAGGAATTATATTTAGTCAGATGAATGAAGAGAATTTGGGATTGAATACAGATGAGCTGACAAAACTTAGGAAGCTAAGTTTTAGTGATCATCTCATAAGGATTGGAATACAACAAGAGAAAACTAGGAATGCTAACACATCAAGCCAAAGCCATATAATATCATGATCTCAAAAGTAATTCTAGAAATCAGGGAATCTAATCAACTTTGATAAGGCAATTGGGCTAAATACAAACACACTCAACAATATAGCCTTATAGATCCTTAACCCAGAAAGCACGCTCTGAAATAACTTGCAATTTATCAAAATTCTTCCTAAAAGAAGAAAAATCTCAATAATGCAAAATGAGCAAGTGCTTGGGGCTATCTGGATAACCTCTACCGGGGCTATAGATGCATGTCTAGCAGTAGAGCAGGTCCTAAGGATCAAGGTCATCTCCATCAAAGCTATAAATGCTTGACTGGCAGTGGAGCAATGACAAGGTGAAAATATTTAAAAGAGTGAAATCATTAATATGCCCAACTCCTTTCAAATTGATGAAAATTCTACCTGATCTGAGAAAGTAATAAAAGAACACATTAGCACACACATTGAGACTAGGCTTGATGTGGCAGTTATTTCTGGTTAATTTTGTTTGAAACCACTTTAAAGATATTGCTAGAACATCTAACCTTCAGGAGTGAAAAGTCCACTTGTTTTTAACACCATAATCTCTGATTTTATCTGATTAAAGATTTCTCTCTTCTTAGATTGTTTAGATCTCTTTACTATTTTTCTTGTTGTTGTAATAATCTGGTAAAAGAAGGTCATATCCTTGTCATCATAGTCTTGTCATTAACCGGAGAGTCTAGAGTCCTCAAATACCTCATGTTTTCACCATCTATCCTAGTCAGAGCCTATGTTGTAGCCAAAATTGATACAACATGAATGTACCCATAATTTCAAAATTTTGAAGGTCCTAAGAAGGTACACATTTTGTGATAGGCTAATAAAGAGTTCAAGTCTGAATAAAATAATTCCTATCTTCATGAACATCTCCAACCCCTAAAGCAGCTCATTTTTCCTTTCATTAAAAATTAAGGGTTCCCCATCCAATTCCTTCAAAAGAATCCACCCTTCAACCTACTGACAAAAAATTCCTACCAAAAAGAAATTTTCAAAAGCTAAGCACTCTTCGGCCGATGGCGAAACCATTTGGTCGAAAAAGAAGAGTGATCAGTCAAACCTAAACATTTTTCAAATATTTTTTGGTCGATGCCCATGAGAAGAAATCCAATGGTGTTTTTACAAGCAAGAAATTTTTTGGCCGACCGATAAAAGGTTTTGGATGACCACTCGAGTTGAAGAGCCGAAGCAAATAGAACGCACAAATATTGAGTTGGCCAACACAAAGAAAATTGTTTCCAAATGTTTTCGACTGAAATGAAGGAAACAACAGCCGAAGGCAAAAGATGTTTTGGATGACATAAAATAAATGACGGTCGATCGATCAATCGTGAAAGAAATAAACTCTTTTCGGTCAATCGTCTTAAGTAATCGATCAAATATAAAACAAGTCGCTTGATGAAAATATGTTGTCGATTGAAGAAAATTAAAAGACAACTAAAAAATTAAAAATTAAATGATCTTTCCTTCGATTGGCAAAAAACAAAAGTCGATCGCTCAAGTGAAAGCGAAATTATCATTTGACTAAAGAAAAGCCTTTATCGATCGAACAATGGTAAATATCGATCGATGATTTGGTCAAAGTGCTACCATTGAAAATATTTTAATCAAGAAAAGAAGAGCATTAAGTATCTATGATCGAACACATCCTCACCATCAAATTTCATCGACCGAACGAAATCAATGAGGGAGATCAACCCAACCAATCAAAGGTAAAATCAACAAGATTAAGGTATGTCACCATTTAATTTTGCATGCATAAGATCTTAATTAAAAATTGTTATTATTAGCTGACATCCTTGATAAAATCTATCTTAAGTTTTAAAATGTAGTGCATGTAGAAGTACACAAAGCCATATCAAGTGAATAATGATATCCAACAACCAAATATCTATTCATACAAAATCAAAGTGATCCACCAATTAAAATCTAACAAAATGAAAGAAGTAATCGGTTGATCATCCAATCAATGGACCATACATTTTTAGCTAAATTAAACCATTGATCGATTGATCAATCATCAATGATAGCCAAAGCACAAGATCCAAATCTATGGATCCTCACCCGAGAAAAGCTGATGCAACACTCAAACCAATGATGATCTCACTGACATGGCCACACCACTTTGGGCATTATGGGCACACAAGCCAACCATAGACCTCAACCTTAGATCTCCCTAGGCATAGTTCTTAAGGCAATGTGTACCGATCAAATGGCTCAGAATCTAACACCTGTATAATCTAATGGCTAGTTATGCAAATCAACAGATAATGATGATTCATGATCGATCGATCATTATGGGGGATTGAGGTGGTGAGCTGAGAATAACAACAATGTAGTGATAGTTGGTATAATGTTAATAAATCTTCATGCATAAACCAATTTAAATACATGGCCATAGTCACAAGCAACTCATAGTGCTTACAAAGTTCTCAAACTATTTTGACGAGTTGAGAAAACTAGCGATAGAGATTTGAGCGATGGCCTCCTCCAATAGGGCAGCCCTCAAAATGAGAGTTGAAGCATTAGATGAGAAGGTTCCATTCAAGAAGTTGAATAATAAAAATATTGGAGAACAAGTATGGGGTGAGGATGAACTCATTGAGTTCTACTTCCAGTCCAGCACAGAAGAGTGGTGATGCTCGCACTACCTATTGAAGAACATCTTCAACCAAGCATACAAAGACAAAGACAAGAGAGCTCCCCACTACAAAAAATGGAGAACCAACCTAGAAAAACTCTTGTGCCCAAGAGTGCATTTCTCCCTTAAATTATTGTCATGGCTAGCCATCTCATATGATCCAAGAACTAGGGCCATCATTAATGGGTGAAACAAGCCCATTTATAGGATTACACCAAAAAGATCGAACAAGTGTTTGGGCTAGAAATGGCCAAACAGTGCTACGATGCGAAGGTGATTTCAAAGTAGGCATGACACATGATCGGCACCACATTCTATGAGAAGTTGTTTGACTACGATAAACCAGTGTCGATAGATTTCCCAATTCATAAGAATCAGTTCCACAAATGGGCAAGAGACTACATCGACATGATTCATGTAGTGTTGGGAGTTGAGGACCTCAACTGGGTCAGCATTGAAGTGATGTATTTGATAGTACAGTGCAACAAGACCTAGAATATACCCATGTATAGGTGGCAAGATGTAATATGTGACACAATAGACAAAGAATTCAAGGAATTACAAGATGCCATAAAGAAAAATATGGATCTTATGCCCCATTTCTTGCACTACTCATTCCTTGTGCACCTAATCATCAGGAAGTTCAAAGATGATGCTATCCAACAACTCGGAGGAGTGTCGAGGAAAATTATCCAAGACAGGTTGCCTTGCATCTATGATGGCACTTCCCCTTATTTAGAATTCTGTGGAATGTTCTTAGCATCAATGTACCATGTGCTCACCAAGAAAGAACCACCCAGAATGAGCCCAGGTATAGTCAAGTATCTCCAAGATATGGAAGTTGGAGATTACTTTCTTGATAAACATTTTAGTTTCATTAGAACATACGAAGGCAAATTGCCACCGAAAGCCTTGCCCACTTATTGCCCCAAATCATTGGCTGCCTTAGAGATAGTAAGGCAGTCTGTAGAAGAAGCTAGACTAATATGGAGGAAGAAGAAGACCAGAGTTCCTTGGATCATAGCTCCAGGAAAAATAGGGGAGTATGTATACCGAGGATATCCAATGATGATAAAAGCTTTACCCGCAATGGAATTCTTCTATTTCATAAAAATCACTTGGAGACCATATGATCCCAAAGGTCATTACAAAAGTATCACTTTGGAGTCTAATCCAATGGAACACAGGGAAGATGAGTTTGAGAAAAATATTCTATGGGCACAAAACAATGGAATTGATCTCAAACAAATATGGAACAACAAAAACTTGGTAAAAGCACATACTCACACAAATATGGTTGGGGACTACTCCATAGACTTGAGGATGGTAAGAAAAGATACATTAGATAAAAAGGCACCTCAAGTAACCACCATCCCACCAGAAGATTTCATCGATCCTATTATGGAGGTTATGAGCCTAAATCCTGAGCAAATCAAAATCATAGCTGAGGTACAAGATCAAGCAATAGAAGAAAAAGTTGGTACTTCTTCTACCTCTCAGTCCCCTAGTACGAGTAGAGGAAAAGAGATTGTGCCTATTTCTACTACCCCAAGGAGTTTCATAACTGAGAGTTTGGCATTGACTCTAATGGCCTCGCAACATCTACAAAAAATAGCTACAAGTTCACCATGGGTAGTACCAATAACCTTCATGGCAAACAATAAAGAAATTAAGATCTCTACCATGGCATGGGAGAGAATAAAGAAAGTTGGAGGATTCAATGATATCTTCAAAAATTATCAGGTAGTGATGCCTGATACTACAGGATCTCCTCCTCACAAAAGAGCAAGGATTGGATCAAGTGCCAATGAGCCTATGAGCATCACCCTGATCAAGAAATAAGACTTTATACAATTCACTACTGAAGAAGAAGAACAAATTGAAGCTATCATGGAAGATAGGGTGATGGAGGTTCGAAGTAGAAGTGGAGTTCATAATTTACCTCCATCAAGTTCAGAGCCTACTTCCAAGGCCACCATTATCATTCCCACTGATGGAATATAGTCACTCCAAATAGATCCCAACACAGGTGATGCAACAATAGGAGGAGACTCAATCTCATTACTAAGACATGGAGTGCAAGTCCATGCACAGACTACACTAGTCATTGAGAAGGAAGTGATAGCCTGGAAGTCCAAAGCTGAATTATTGCAATCAAAAAATGAGAAGCTAAAGGTTGAAATCAATAAGAGTTAGAAGCAAAGGCCTTCTGAAGATAGTTCATTACAAGTTCCAAAACTTGCAACCAAATTCAAAGAAAATATGATCAAAATAATTGAGAAAGAAGCAAGAATGATCGAGACATGTTGCAAGAATTTTGGAAAGATAATAGAGATAAATAAAGAGATAAAATCTCTATTAGAAAATATAGATAAGAAGATAGCAGCTATATCCCTAGTATACAAAAAATGCAAGGCCAAATACGAACATATTAGGTCCATGCAAGTAACCACCATTGATGGTAAGACTCATAGCTGCCAAGGAGAGTATGAAAAAGTTGCAAGTTTTAAGGTGGAAAGACCCAGATGGAATAACTCGATCAGAGAGCTAGAAAAAGTAAAAAAAGATACAATTGTCCAACTGAAGCACCTCAATGTTGACCTCCACAAATTACTCAACATAGAAGGTTTCTATCAAATAATCATCCGAGATATCAGAGAATTCTCTTGCGAAGAGGTTGACGAAGACAAGCTCTCCGACCAACTCATATCTTTGACAACATTCTCCCTGGACATCATCAAGTTCTTTTAGAGTAGACAACCATTCATAAGGGAAGACAAAAGCAAAGGAATCAAAGCATTAGATAGGATTCACACGATCAGTAAAATCGATGAAGAAATCTAGATCCTTATAGCAGATTCCATTGGTGCAAGTCAAGATGAGCAAGAAGTAATTAAAAAGAGTCAAAAGACATCTGAGTCAACAAATAGCATGGGGCCCACGATGATAGAAAAAGGAAAAGAGAAGATAAGTGACAACTAGGCCAGGCTTTGGCCAAATTTTGCTAATATATTTTGAGGCAGTTAGATAAATAAATTGTACAACACCCGACCAATGACAAGGCAAGAGATGGCACCAGGTGGACGGTTCAGATACAAGCAGTTCAAGTAGTTACAGAGCTGCTACAACTATAAGAAGGACATCTACAACTAGAATAAGGATCGAGCTTTGACATAGCATATTTTTTCTAAGAGGTATACTCGAGTGCCCATTCTTTGACTTCGTTGTTAATGGAATAAAAGCTTTTTATCTTCTTTCATTTGTTGTCAAATCTTGTATGCATATCTCTTTTGTTTCATACTACGTAGTAGGAAAAATACATTAGGTGTGAGCCCGTTTTGGTGGTTATAGAAGGTGATCATGGTGGAACCCCACAAAAATAGACATCTGACTATGTTTCTTATGTTTCTTGAATTGTAGGTACAGACCGTAGCTATCAGCTATGGGCCAACAACTGAACCATAGGTACAACATACGGTTTATAGTCTGAACCATAGATCAGACCTATGGTTTACATCTGGCAACACAGACAATAGAAAGTAGAGTGCAGATCAACTCAGGACCTGAGGTAGGCCCTATTTTCCACTCTCTATTTTTTTTTTTCTCTATGTTTTTACAGAATGCTTAAATTCGAATGCAATTAGGAAAAGGAAAACTAAAAAAAAAAAGGAAATCAATTAAGTCCTAGTTTCATTTTGAATTTGTAGAAATGCGCTTGCTAGGAACAACGGATCTATGATTGCAGTCCGCCCTAGAATACAACGTGCTTGATAGAATTGTGTGTTTGGTGTGCATGTGTGAGGCCCAAGTAGTGGCCATTATCATCGTAATATGCATTGTCTAAAAGAGCATCTAGAATAGCTTGCATTTTCTGAATTTGAAATGTTCTTTCATTTGCATAGCATATAGAAAATGAGCATGAGTGCTATATGATGCATTTCTTTTATGTACAATAAAATGAACCACACACACCACGTCTCACTTAAACGCTAGTGAGTTGGGCTTGACATCCAACCACTAGTAGGGTTCAACGATGGTGGAGGTGATTTCCATCCGTTGGCCCAAATCCTACGTACCCTTGGATACTAGACCAATATCGGATCCAAGAACCTTTCGTACCCTAGAAAATTTGCATGTATTCTCTTTGGAGGGTATAACATTGATTGGGGAAAATGGGTGAGGATCTGGGAGGACCTATGCTACCTTGTCCGGGTGTGGACTTTCATCACCACACACGGGGGATTTACAGCCTGGAAGTCACATCCAGGTTGTCAAGCTATGAGCATACAGGTGAAAGCCAATTTAAACTGAGAATATCATTCAACGCTTTTCAAAACATGATAAGGAGTTCTATACTGATACAACAAATCATTGAAACAACATCAAATAGTTTAGGGCTCACTTTTAAAATGTAAAGGAGATAATCACATTGTTTACTTTGTATGCTTCTTTATTGCTTAATTCATCAAGATAAGGCCCTCCTTGAGGCCAAAATTTTTAGTAAGAGAGGAAACCTCTCGAGTCTTGCTTAGTTGGTTCATCATGATGACTAGGCATGATAGAGCTCAATCATGAGCTAATGAGTCGAAGAGTTCATGGAGAGGCTCTGAATGCTTTCGATGTTCTCCTGAGGATCTTTTAGACCTCGCACGCCTCCTTGCTAGGCATCACACTCATCATGCACCTGAGGATCCAATCCTCCTAGCATGACATTCTGATAGTCATCGCGAGCTCCCTTCATCATGCAGGGGGTTCACCCATACAGATCATGGGGTTTCCTCACACACAGTGAGAACCCACATCATTAGGTCTCCACCTAGTGAGATAGAGAGTTGTGGATCTTACTCCATGAGTCAGTCATATAGGGAATCTGAGTCTCATGCAGCCCATGAGAGGTGACTACTCCAAGACCAATTGGAGGAGGCATGCAGTGAGCGTAAGCGTCTAGAGCGTGAGTGCATAGAGAAGAAGAGATCACATCAACAAAGGTTGGATGAGCTCCAATGATGTGAAGAGAGGATTTACCAATAGAAAGCATATGAAGAACAATCATGTGAGGTAACTCCTAAAAAGAAGCTCATACCTAGAGTGCTTAGGCAACAAGTCAACGTGATGCATCCAGTGCATCATCAAGAGTTGCCACTTAAGCAAGTAGATAGCCATTCTTCTAGATGGATAGACATACCTAGGGTTATCGAAGAACAATAGAAAGAGATGTTTAAGGATCCCATGCATAAGCATGAGGTCGAGAGTAGTCAAGTCCGACAGGTGAGCAATGTCAATGCTCGAAAGTCATCACAATCCTTGGGGTATATACAGTCTATTCCACCATATAAGGAACCTATGATTACTTTCCATAAATAGGAAGTCAAACCTATCCCTATCAAGGAATCTGATCCTCCATTGCATATCATAGTGAGGATAAAGCAGATTGTATATAAGCGAGTGTTGATGGATACAGGATCATCGATTAATATCATCACCACCTCAGCATTCAAACATCTCAAAATTCCACCATCCCACATCAAGGAAACAACGTTAATGTTGCAAGCCTTTAACGATGTGGAATCCCCTACAGTAGGCACAATAGTCCTCCCCATCGAGGTGGGACAAAATATTATTCCTACATTATGCTACATTTTAGAGGGATCAAGACAGTATAATATACTACTTGGAAGACCATGGATAAGAGCCATGGAGTGTGTACCATCAATAGTGCATCAGTGCATTAAGTACACCCATGGAGGTGAAGTCCATATAGTTGAGGTGGACCCAGATCCCTTCAAGTATTATAAACCTGAGGATCATCCACAGGAACCTGGTGAGGCGCCTATGCATCTGCAAGTTAAATAGGATGAGTCTATCCAAAGTTTGGATGCAGCCTTGCAGACTATGGTGGAGTTACCATCCCCACCGCTATCACCTATGGAGTCACCTACGACCCTTACATTCTCGACACCGCTTAGCAGGGAAGGATTGATGAATGCCCTCATAGAGATGCTCATAGCTACTTCGGAGGTGTCATTAGAGGATCTTCATACTCCTATCAAGGAGGAAGAACCTAGCATGGTCATGGATGCATCCGAGTGTATCACACCATCTTCATCCATCATGTCACCAGATAGTCCTCATGAGGATGATGGTGAATATGAAGAGCTTATAGAGGCCAACATTACGATGTTGCCCACCATAGAGTCCACTGAGGATCTAGGTCAACTTTTCATCGAGTCTCTACCTGTGGATCCTATCCTAGAGACATCGTATGAGTATGAGGAAGGTTCAGTTATCATGACTAAAATAGGATAGCCTTAGTATGTTGATGAATTACCTATGATGCATGTAGTTGTGGAGTCTTCTCATGAGTTTGTGGGAATGGTTGACATTAGGCTAGAAGATCAGGTGATTCCTAATCACATAGAGCCAGAGATGGGGTAATCCAGTGGTGTTTCCACATTTCTAGGGCTAGAACCTTTGAAATTAGTCACTCCTGACTCATTTCTCATGGCACCATCTCAAGAGCACAAATAGGTAGGTTCCTCACATCAGATTGGGGGTACTAAAATTGACACAGTTCAACACAATGAAGTGAAACAACAGCTTGAGCTGAGTCATAGGCATGAGCATGTGGATAGCACTGATGAAGTGTGTCATCAAGAAGCTTCCACATCAACTCAAATGAAGGAAATAGGTGATTTGCAATTACCTAATGGATCCATAGCATCCACTTTTCTATTTCCTTCAAATGACAAAGGTATTTTGAATCAGTCATTGGAAATACATATGAACTCTTTGTCAGTCTTGCGATCCATTCTAAGCCATCTAGAATGGATGGAGCATCGAATGGATGAGCAAGATAAGGCATTGCATTTTATCAAGAACCAGTTTGAAAACTTGGGATCACAAAAGCAACCCTTGTCTGAGGCCGAATCACTTCCTATGCAAGTACAAGAAAAGCCTCAGTGAAAGCAAAAGCCCATGCGGCCAACCCAACCATTGGATTCTCAAAGCAAACCAATGTGGGTCAAGAGCCCAAAATAGTCACAGCATAGTGGGACTCCATTAAAAGAGTCTATGTCTGACATATTTCAGAAGCTACAAGAGGCTAAGGTCATCACCTTACCTGATATCATCCCTTTAAACCCAAATAGAGTTAAACCTATGGGTTACAGGGAGCATCACTATTGTCTCTATCATCGAATAGAGGGTCATGGCATTCAATATTGTCATGAATTTAAGAGTGTGGTGCAACATATGATAGATAGTGGGGTTTATCATGTAGATGGTTCTCTCATAGTGCCCCAACATGCTAAAGTGGAGGTCACACTTCCTCAAGAGTGACCCCAAAGTCGTCAGTCACCTCGTAAGCCCAATAGGCTAGTGCAATGAGTAGTTTCATTTTAGATGACTACTCTAACTTTGTTCCAAAAGTTACATGAGGCAAAGGCATTCATATTACCCAAAGTCAAGCATAGGGCATCCAAGACTGGGTCACCTGATGGGGGTCCCTTTTGTGTGTATCATCGAGCGCATGGACATGACATTCGGGGTTGCCAATCATTTAAGAGGGTCATCCAAGACCTAGTAGAATGGGATGAGATCCATGAGGATGGTTCTCTCGTTCACCCATGCCGAAGCATAGGCACTCCGGTGAGGTCCGTTCTTCACCTGGGAGAGTTGATTTCTATCACTCTTCCTAAACAAGTTGATTACCTTTTAGTGAATAGCATGCACGCTGGGGGTCTTCAAGGTAGCATACCTTTTCCACCAGCCATGCCAAATTTGATAAGGAAAAATGAGGAATCTAGAGGTATTGCACCTCCCTCACCATCATCGAATGGCACACACACTAGGGGTACATAGGGCAGCATGCCCTCCCAAAAGGCTCCAAGGGTTCCTAAACCACTTGGTCATGTCATTAAAATGGATCCAAGGGTTCCTAAACCACTTGGTCATGTCATCAAAGGCTCACCAAGGGTTTTTCAAAACCACTCGATCATCCTAAAAGGCTCCAAGCTCATCTATGAGTAGTTTGGTCAATCAAAAGGCACCAAGAGTTTCTAAAACATGCTTGGTCAACCCAAAAGCTCCAAGGATTCTTAAAATATCACTTGGTCATCCCAAAAGTCCCAAAGGTGCTCATAATCCCTTTGGTCAAACCCAAAAGGCTTCGAGGGTTTGCTTAAAACCGCTCGGTCATCCTAAAAAGCTCCAAGGATTTTGCTGAAAAATTGCTTGGTCAATATAAAGGCTCCAATGACATTTCCTCATCGTTTGGTCACTCCTAAAGGCTCCAGAGGCATGTACTCACCGTTTGGTCAGATATGAGGCTCAAAACTCATAAAAATTATAAAATCAATAAAATCCAAAAAAAATTGGTAAAGCATAAAATCCAAAAACATTTGCATTTGAATTTTGCATTTTCATTTTGCATTCACACATGCATCCACTACATTATTGCATTGCATATAGGCATTCATCATCCATTGCATTCCATAGTAGGAGGGATTATGTTTGTCAATCTTACAAATGACACCATGTTTGTGTCTAAATCATGCATCTCTGCATTTATCATAAATCCATCATTCATGTGAGTAATTGTGTTTTTCAACACAACCCATTTTGTTGCTATGGAGAATATACTAGGGTTTTTTGGTCATTCAACCATACCTAGAGGTCTTATCAAGAGTTGATAGAAAGCTTGCTTTGCTTTTGTAGTTGAGGTTCAGTTAGTATAGCCCTTAGCATATCAGAATCCTATCACTAATCAAAAAATTAAACAATCCTAACAAGGACTAGGGGAAGATGAAAGTCATGAAGCAGGACCGGGTATCTTGAGGTGAAAAGAGTTATTCTTGCTTATCCCTCTATGCGGATGGTATGGGAAATGTTGGTAGTTGGAAAAAGGATAGGTTAGTTCCCTATTCAGAATCCCTTGCTTACGATAAAATGAGCAATATCCCAGAGTGATATCCCACATCAATCCTCAAGATTGATACCCTAGATCGATATCATAGATCGACTTCCCAGATTGATATCCCATATTGATATCATAAGATCGATATCCTCAATCGATATACCAGAAATAATTTCCCAAAGTAAATCCCCAAAGGAAAGTTTCTGAAGAAAATTATCACATGTAAATGCCAAAAAGTGAAGATCAAATGAAGATCAAAAAATAGGCTCAAATCAAGTTCAAAGTGAAGATCAAATGAAGATCATAAATCAAAGTTCGAGTGGAGATCAAATGAAGATCAGAAATCCAGTTCGAAGAGAGATCAAATGAAGATCCAAAGATAATTCAAAGTCAAGATGGAATCGACTCCCTTGCTTCACCACATATGAGCAAGTATCCCAAAAATTGAAGGATAGAAAGGAATGAGCCTGAATCCCTAGAATTGTCGGCACTACTGTACCTTACGCATGATGATATGTCTGATACACTTGCATTTTGTTTGTGGGCAGACCAATGTTTGAATGTGGAAGAGCTAGCTTCAGGTGTCCTGCATTGCCTAGTGGCTTAGTCCAACTAAAATCTAAACTTGGGATTGGATAAGACATTTGTGGAGCCCCTATCTTAGCAATGGGCTGAAAGAATCCCGCTTGACATCGGGGAATGCTCGTGTCTTATCTTAATATACTCATGTGCACACACAGGGATAATGAACAGTTAGGGCCTATCCTAGCAAAAGCCTTGCACTTCAGAAGTCTAGTGTGGTTAGTATGCAACTTTTGATAAGTCTACTAGGGTGTTTGAGTCTCATGGAAAACCTCAAAAATTTCTCTAATAGCAACAAAATACCAAATATCGCAAACCATATAGAATAAAATCATCAAATTGCAAAGTATCGAATCCATGATACATCATTATATAAAGCACAATCAAGATATAGGATAGATACCGGATGGATATTAGAAATAATATTTAGATGGCCACTGACTATATTGTGCATATTTTTCAAACTTGCAAAAGAAAATAGAATGACACATTATATCATTCGCATCATACACATCACATACCATTGCATTTCATATATGGGTGATTAATTGATTAAATTCTTATTATGAGGATCTTTCAATTACATTCATGATTTTTATACATTATGTGGTGTCATCCATTAGATTGATAAACACATATTGCATTCATTCCTTATGTTTTAAGTGATTAAAGCATACAGGTTCATTTACATTAGATTACCATCATGTAAATAATGCATTACATACATTGCATTAGCATATCGTGACATCGTCATAAATTAAATGCATGCAATAAAGCAAAATCAAATATGCATTTAAGTAAACATCGCATCCATATGCATCCATCATACATCGCACATCTAAGCATCTAGATCACTGCATATCATCATCATAAATTAAATAGCTATCTAGTGCATGTCATCCATACATCACATCATATAGCATCAAATTAACATAAGCATTGCATCCATGTGCATCACATAAACATAAAATTAAAAACATACACAAGTACACATAATGAGCCATAAATGATCAATATCATATATATATATGTGTCCAAAAGAGTACATCAAGAGTACAAAATACCCATAGGCTACAATCGTGTAGGTCCTAGACCTTACACCAAAAATGATACATATACAAAAATGTAGCCTAGATCTGATAGAGCCCTAGCTCTGGCCTGCTCCTCCTAAGCTGGAGCTCTCACCGCCTCCCTCAGCCCTATGCTCTAGAGCCTACTCTATAGTCGACTCTAGTGCCTATGTGTGCCCTACTGAGGGCCCTATGTGCCACCTAATCCAAAGAGGCCTAGCACATGAGATACTGGTATCTCTATGTGGTGAGACCTATGACTAGAGGTCACAGAAGACTGATCGGTCTCTCTAGTCCTGGTATGGGAGCTGCCTCCATGTGTGCTAGAGGACCTATGTGTCCTCTCAGTCCTATGAGTCCATTGACTAGAGCTCATTGTGGACTACCTCGTAGTCCTAGACCTAGTCCTTTGAGACCCCATAGCATGTGAATCCTCTAGGACCTCCCCACCTATCAACCTGATGTGACCCTCCAGCTGGTCTATGCGAGCTACCCTAGATGTGTGCCTAGCATTGGCATCCACCAATAGGTCCTATAAGCATCGAATCTCTAACATCGGGTCATGACCGCCTAGTAATAATGATAATGGTGTAGCTGGAGGTCCCATAATAGCCTAGGAGGATGAAGGATCCCCCTCTATACCCTAAGAAAATCTTGCTCTATGATAGCCTCACCCGCTGCACTAGTGCCACATCACGTGCACTAGTGAGATCATGGACCTGAGTCTCTACCACTGTAGCCCATGCTGTAAGACCCATGATCTGCTCCTGAGCCTCAGCTAGCTGCCTATCCCTATGAGCTAGCTTCACCTCTAGAAGGGTGATAGAAGTATCCCGCTACAACTACTGAGTCTAGCCTCCCAACCTAACTCTATAGATCTACAACCTGAGCGAGGAGCTACCCTACCTCACTATCAAGAGGTACCTCACCCTCCTTAGCCTCCTCCTCAACCTCTACCTATGGAGCCTCCTCTATGGTGGCCTCTATGCCCCATCGCCCTCAATCCATTGGTGCACCCTACACCCATCTGGATCGACCTCTACCTCTGCCTGGTCATCTACCCTACCTAGAGGCCCTAATCCCTACCACTATAGTAGGGACCACCATGTGTCATATGTTGGGGTGGTCCTAGCCCTATCATCCCTAGACTCTTAGAAATCATCAACCTCATATCCAAGTGTCATAGGCTGAATCCATGATAGGTGCATCTCCAAGACTAGATGCCTATAGACAAAAGGAATCTCTAGGATGTCCTACACTAGGCCAAACTACCATAGGATATGAGAGTAGAACTGGTACTCCCTAACCTTGACCTTATGACCGAGTAGCCACCTATCTCGATGAGCCTATCATAGTCGCTCGCCTACCTCTATCCAGTCTAAGAAATCCATGTAGGGATGCCACTCAATGTCATCCAACCCGAGCACTACAAATCATGTAATGTAATGATCAACATCACCAACATGGGTCCTACTCTGAAATCCCTCCTCCTCCCAAGGCCAGCACATGGTGTAGCACTGATGCTCATCATCAATGGTAGAAATGTGAAGGGGTAGATCTACGAGATGCTCTATCCTAATATGCTACCAGCCCCAGATCTATAGCAGTAGGCTACAACTAATACCATGATGGCTCTAGCTAGTGATCTGGTACAGCTCTCGATAGAGCTGGCATAGTAAAGTGCTCCCCCAGGCTAGGAGTAGTGGTTGAGTAGTGGAGCTCTGAATAACTCTCCTGACACTAGCCAGGAGGTTCCAGGGAATCCTCACACCCGAGGAGTCTAGAAGAACAATATGCACCACCAGGTGCATGAAGATCACCTCTCTCACAGAGAAGATGCACTGACCCTACCAATATCCGATGTGGACTCCTCCATGATCAATCATGCACTGAGCCTCCTAGCTTCGATCATCGAAGATAGCATCAAATATAGGCCCCTTGCTCCAGGAGGAGGAAGAGGTGATGGCCTCACCATCAATAGGGATCCTAAAGATCCGATAGATGTCCTCAAGAGTGATGGTCATCTCACCCATGGGCAGGTGAAAGGTGTTGGTCCATGCATTCCAACGTCGGGCCAATGCAGTCAAATAGGCCTGATCTACCCTAATAGTGGGTAGATCTAGAATGTAGCCAAAGTCGATAGCTCCAAACCATGTCCGCTCTCTAGGAGTGAGCTATCTATGGAGAGTCTTTAGAAGGTCTAGCTCATGAGCTCTAGAGGTCAACCTCTAAAATAAAAGCATTGTATAAGAGAAAATCTAACTAAAAAACAAGCAAAAATAGATAAAAAATGACCTTAAAAATGTCAAAAACATTTAAAAACTGATAAAAAGACAAAAACATGTCACAAAGCATTCATAAAAATAAAAAAATCAATTAGGCAAGTCAGAATTGCATTAAATGATATTAATTGCCTATTAAACCTTAGAAAAATTAAAAATTTGATAATTTTTTTCTAAAGTCAGTGAACCGCGGGTCAACCCTACGGTCCGCATGCGGTCAAAATTTGATCATTGTAATTTGAATGCGAACCACAGTTGATAGCTATGGTCCCCAATATGACAATTGGGAACCATAGCTACTAGTTGCGGTCTAGGAAGGATACCCATTTTGGGTCACTTCCTAGCCTCGTTGACCAAAAAAATTAAAAAACTAATCTAACCTAATCTAGTGTGGGGTTCATTACCAACTATTTAATGAAATTCATTTACCACATTAATTAATGTGGTTCATTTTAAATTGGTATTGATTGTGAGGACTCGATTTTGAGTTACCTTGCCCGCTCCATGGCCTCTACTAGTCGATGGCTGTCCAGGATCCACCATCGGGGTATAGGTGTGAGGTATGGTCGAGTTTTAGGTAGCATTCCAGATCAAGGATGTCTTCTACCTCTCAGAGCTCTCACAAATGTAGTTGCTTTCAAGAAAATAATGAAAAATTCAAATGGGAAAGGCTACTTATAGGTCCTCCTAATTTTGATGGACCGTAGCTGACACCTACGGTCCCAAAATTAGGGTTTTCAGCCTGCAGGTCCGACCTACGGTTCCCAAAATTTGAAAACTTCAATCGTAGACCATACTCATGGTTTGCAACTAGCATTAAATGCACTCAAACCCCACCGTGGGAAGGTCTAAAATGATAAATTAATGACTCCTAATGGATCAAATTTCAAAAAGAGCAATCAATATTGCAAATTTGGTGATGTTCAAAGCACCAGGATCGATCAATAAATCAAAATTAACAAAAAAATCAAATAATTAAAAACCAAATGCGCCTCGTATTCAGTAATTTACCCTATACACTTGGCGGTTGCAGTGACTTGCGATCCATGCAATCCGGCAAGATGAGTAAATTACCATAAGGACATTTGGGGCAAAAATTGTCATCATTGATCTGATATGCTTCTTTTCAATCCCTAAGAAGGCCTTCGAGGCCAGACTGCTCCACGGGAACGAGGTGTTTCATGTCATTTCTCCTATGACATATTTTCAGCAAATCATCGATAACTTGATTCAACACAAATCTAATTGGATTTGTATCATTTTGATTCCCTAAGATGGCTATTGCAGCCTGACTGCTCCATGGGATAGAAATGTGCAAATACTATTAACAGTTGCAATCAGAAGCTGAACTAGGCCTAGCCAAGGCATTAAAATGCTCAAATCTAAATTTGTTCAGATCATTCATTGTGGTCAAGCGACCTCGTCGCTTCAATCATTGTCATTACCCTCATCGACTCGTCGCTTGAGGGGGTAGTCATAATATCAAATCATAATCAAAATCAACAGAAGATCCCTGAGATCGTAGATCCCTTGATCTTGTCAAAATTGTGTTCGTCCTTGCGAATCATTGTCAACAACTATCATAAGCTTACCCCTTTGCTTGGGGAAAATAGCAAATATGATAATTTGTTTGTAACTCTCATCCTTTCGGTTATATAGGCTAAAATACCTATGGAATGCGCAAGCTACTCGAATGAGATGATGATGGGCACAAACTCTTTCAAATTTAAGCCTTCCACAGAGTTGGAAGCAATGATTCTAGGATGCGCATCCTTTTGCAGGACCTAGGGCATCTAATGTTGATCCGACTAATGATCATCATAGAACCTTCGACATCATTTTAGGAGGTCTATTTTTGCTCAGCGTTGTTCGATCTCACAATGCATCTCAAAAGGGGCATCTGTAGACACCTAAAACGCATCATGTCGATGGCGACTACTCATATGGACATGCTACAAGACCATATGGAAGATCTTGGATAGACTCCAAGATAGAGCAATGGTTCTAACCACTCAATTTGGGCTCCTTGGCCTAATCAGTCTAAACCGTAGCTGAGACCTACGGTCTATAGATTGAACCATGGCTGAGACCTACGGTTTATAGTCTGGACCACAGCTATAACCTACGGTCTTAACTGAAGTTCAGTTGGCCTTCATCCGAGCCAAATCGGTTTGAATGACCATTTGTTCTAGAAGAAGGTGGTTAGAGGATGGAAGCTTCCAATCCAACTATCCTAACCACCCCTTCTTGATCTTGGCTTCTCCATGAAGCCACCCCTAGCCCTGGGACATCCTATAAGTACCCCTTCAAAATAGGGCAAAAGTATCAATGAGAGCATTTGGAGATCAAAGCAATGAAGCCCTATCAAATTGTGGACTCACTTGAGTGCATAGAGAGAGCCTTGTTGCCATCACCATTGTCAATTTGTCAAGCATCATGACGAATTAGGCCATGGATGCCCTAAGGACCTAGGAGAGCCAAGAAATGCTAATTCGGGCAAACGGAGGCCCTATTCAACGATTCAACCGCCAAACCTGTCATAGGACACCGAAGGTGACCCTTGAACATCAATTGGACAAGGAGGTCAAGCCCACAACCCTTGAATTTGGAGGGCAAATCACTTGGTTGCTCACCATGGCTTTCAGCCATGGTTTACAGTGCAGACCGCTCATTAGAGCTACGGTTTGCAACAGAGGTGACTTTTCCTTACTATTTCATTTCTAGTAGATTTAATTAGATTAGATTAATCATTTTAATGGTTTAGTTCATGTTTAAAGACTATATGACCGATAGATTTAGAGTTTAAATAATCTTGTTCTCATTTTAGCAAGTAGGATATTAATGGTTCTTTTTCTCATTAACATGCTTCATTTCATGAAATGGATCCATTAGATAGATAGTTGCATTTCTTGTTATCTTATTTCTAACAATCTTTATGCGTTTAGCACAAGTTTTCTATGTTTTATGCATTTTCTTGATTATATACCATTATGCTATTCTTATGCATATTTTATTTTAAGGGCCTCATCATGAGAGGCTTCCTATGCTTTTGACATTCTTGTGTTGTTTCTTGATCGTAGGAGACACATATTTAAAGGAGCTACAACCATCCATTTCCTTCCTCAACGTGAAGAAGAGGGTCTACTCCACCCTAGAGCAGTTTGTGTCACCCCAAATGGCCTAAAACTCACATTCACCCTTGAGAGGGAATATTGTACTCCTTTCCTACTGTAAAAGAGTATCAAATTGGTATCCCTAAGAGGGACGTATTTGTAACCAGAATTGACTTCGTTGTTAATGGAATAAAAGCTTTTTATCTTCTTTCATTTGTTGTCAAATCTTGTATGCATATCTCTTTTGTTTCATACTACGTAGTAGGAAAAATACATGTGTGAGCCCATTTTGGTGGCGTCACGTATAGGAGGGCTGCTATAGCTATGCTACCTTCTTTCACGATGTTATTTTAGTGGTTCATGAATAGCCATGTGGAGAAAATCTTGATAGGATTAGGGCCGGTGCAAGATCATTCCTACACGAAGTCCATGTGGGTGATTTCTTCTTGATAAAATATTTTATGTATATCAGGTTGCATGGGTCAAAGCTACCCTCAAAGGCCCTGCATCTCCACTACCCCACTTCCATATTTATCCTAGAAATAACCAGGTAGATTGCTAAAGAAGTTTAAATAAGATTCATAAATAAGAATGGAGGATTTCCTTGGTTGTCTGTCCCTTGCAAAATGTGCAAGGGCCCCTATGTGTACATAGGCCACTTTAGTCTACTGAGTGGCCATTTGGAACATGGATACATATTGTTTCTCAAAGGTCACATGGATACCTTATGATCCTTCTAGATACCATAAATAAACCATCACAGGGAAACTCTCCCTTTTGTAGGTTACACATAGATCAAATGATTTTGAAGATCAAATGTAGAAAACCCTTAAGCAGGACCTGTCTTTAGAACTGGTCTGATGAATGGAGAACAAACCCCATAGCAAGCTGGAAATAGTGGGTGATTACACTACTAATATAAGGTTGCACAAGGATTTGTTGGTATAGAAAGTGGTCCCCCTGATCCTCATAATTATGCTAGAGGGTTATCAAGATCCCACCCTCCAAATCATCAACCAGGACTCAAAATTATTTGAGGTAATAATGAGAATTTTAGATGCGACCCCTAAGAGCAAGGAAATATTTTTGCATCCAATGTAAAGTAGTAAGGAAATAGTAGCTCATAATTCACATCAAGCATGAGATTTAATTGCAACCTCGGCCCTAGATTTGATATCTCCATCGAGCTAGACTGACCTGGTGGTTGGCCAATCTTCTGTGGTCTCCACCACCCTGGTGATAAATCATAAATAGCACCTAATTCCACCAAAGGAACTAAATAAAATATAGGAAGCAAGGAGGTTATCAAATATACTCTAAGAGTGTGATATCCAGGTAGATAGCCCCTCACAGTCTCCCACCTGAAATAAGGCTAGGATCGAGTCCTCAGCTCCAGATATAGATAATTTCACATTGTCCAGGGTGAGGAAAATGATGCAATTCACTACTGATAAGGAAGATCAAATACATGACATGGAATAACAAAGATATCCCATTAAAGGAGTTAGTAGGGACAATAAAATAGCCAAGCAAAGTACTTGCAATGTCCCCTTACCACCCAGCTTGAAAGAGACTAGAATCGACCTGGACCAAGGTGCATGGCCACAACAAGCCCTATAGATATGATGAAGTCTCACGTAGCCTCCCAAGTGCAGGTGGTAAAATTTGTAGAAAAGAAAGTAACAGGCTTAAAAACCAAGGCTGCAAAAGTAGAACAATTATAGTAGAAAGTGCAGCAATTGCAAGCAAAGATAGATCAGTTGAAACAAACACCACCTACCACCCAAGGCGCTATCTTGCAGGTCAACGATCACCCCATTATCATTGAATAATTCAAGCAAGAAATGAAAGATAAATTACAAGAGAATATGGCCAATTTAATAGTAGTATTTTATAATATCTATGCCACAAGGTACACTGCAGATGCTTTGAGGGACCTATTGCAACAAGCAAATCAAAGGATAAATCTGATATACCTTGTATTTTAGAAATTCAAAGAAAATTATGTGGAAGTCAGTGAGGGGTGGTCACCCTGAGGGATAAATCCATTTACTTATTTGCATAGGAATACATGAAGGTCTTCATCTGCTTGCAGAATAGGTCAAATTGGATTCGATGGGATGAAGAGATAGCAAGCTCCAAAGAAGAATTAGAGAATGAACTCAATGACTGTGGGTTCACATTGGAGGAGTTTTTCCAAGCACCCAACATTAAATATTTAATCTTTAATAAGATATAGGAATTTGACTTTGGTCAAAACATGAAGTTGACAAGGCAGTTCAATTCCTTGGCTGAGTTAATAGATCACCTATGTGTATTCTTTGAGAACACCATGGAATGGTCCAAGGAACAAGTAAATAAAATTACACAAGATGTCAACATGTTAAAATTTACCTTGTCCTTCCACGATGAGGCTTGGATCTACATTGACCAGAGGCTATATAATCTCAAAAAGGAATGGTGGGGGACCTCCAGAAGAGGTACCCGATAATGAACAAGGTGTATTGGGGTCCAGCACAGCAAAGGAAGCAACTGATCAAGGTATGGTAGAGCCACATTATTAAGGTGGTGAGGAGGTTGGCATGCAAGAAGAGCAGTTATAGGAGGATCGGCATGGGCCACCTATCCTTTTTTGCCCCTACCATGATTTTGTACAGGATAGGATATTAGGCCAGATGGAGGGCCGATAGGAAAATAGTTACAACACAGTCCAAATCCCCCAGCACTATACATAGAGGAGCATTACAGTGAAAGAGTTTATCAAGCCTTAGAGAGAAAATTTTTGGTCCAAGTATAGTTGTGTCTTGAATTTAGTTGTATTTCCCCTCTGTGTGTGTTTTTCCTTTATCTCTTACATCACCCTTTCTTCTGTCATTACCCAGGAACCATCCAAGAATCCCGGTTGGATGAGATCATTTCCAGTGGATGCACAAATATTTGGAGACTCTCACGTCACTACAATCAGGATGGAGAGAAGCAACCTCCTATTACAATATTCGAAGAGGGGTGCAATTGTAACCGTTGCTATATAGACCCGAGCACTCTATCGGGTTCTTAAATGTAATTTTTTTTTATGAATATAAATTCTAACATTGTTCTTGGTATCTAGCATGTTAATGATTTGCTTGTTGCCTATTTCCATATTGCAGTATCCAAATGTGTGAATAGTGCTTCTCTTCACTAGTTTAATGGTTCATGTTTATTACATCATTTGAATAAATCTGAACGAACTAGTTTCTCTTTCCCGTTTCTCTCTTAGTTCATGAAGTTTATAAATCTGCTATGACTACCCAATGGACATGGCACCAATCTGGTCTGAATAATATAAATGCTACATGGTTTGGTCAAGAAGAACAAAAACTAACATAAAAACACTTAATCTGGTGAAACATGGGTTATAATATCAAAATGATAAACATCCAAGCCCATCATTTAGGGTTTCCTTACCCGACCTGGTCTTACCCGACCTGGTCTTTTTAGAGTCTTATAGATAATATTTTCCTAGGTCCAAGAGGTAGACCCACCAGAATCTACGAACTGGTTGTGAACCTTGGGATTTCTGTAATGTGACACATCTTAAAAAGGTAAGCGGAAGTTCCTCACAACATGGCTAATAATAAATATTAGTTTGTGATATTAATAAAAATTATTTAGAAATGCAAAAAAAATGAATTTAATTATTTTGAATGTTAATTGTTAACATTGGAAAAAAAAAGACTAATGTTGATATTTTTTTTCTATAAAATTTATATAGAAAATAAAGGATTATTTTTAAATTGAAAAATAAAGTTCATTTCTTTCATAAAATAAATAAATATGGGGAGGTTAGGAACTTAGTTCGAGAGGCCATCTTCTTGTTATTGGTAATACAAGAAGGAGGGGAATGAAAGGGTGGATGAAGAACTAGGGATATACAATGTGTTGGGAGGAGAGAAAATATGAAGACCAAGTTACTTGGTTGTCGAGAAATAAAATGAGCTTTCATCCTGTACGTCTCCAAGGTAGAGATTCAAGGAAGTACAAGTATTTTCCTTTAATTAATCTTCATATAGATATGGCTAATAAAACTGGCTAATAAAACAAGCATTGGTTGCTTTGTGTAAGGCCTATAATGACACTATAGAATGACCAAAGAGACCCTATGTTCCTTTAACATCTTTATCTAGAATTGTATGTGTTATTTCATTCAAAATTGCAAATGTCATATACCCTTTGCTTTCCTTGAAGAGCTATAGCTTCTTAGACATTCTCCAATCATTTCCAAAATTTATAGTAAGCTTCAGGTGATTTGAGAGCATTATTTTTGTTAAACCATAGACGTAAACCCAGCTACGGTGTACCGAGAGCTGTAATTATTTTAAAAAGTTGTTGCCTGTAGAAATACGTATACCTTAGATTCATTAGAGAGTATTTATCAAAGTTTACTCAAGATTTGCTTGAGTTATTGAGATATGGTGCTATTGCCAATTTAGAACTTAGGTTTTATGAGCATCATGTATTGTGCTTTCAAGTAATTCCTACACTATGTGAATCTTAGACGTACTCTTCTATTCTCCAGACCCAAATTGCAGGTAACTATAACTGATTTATTTGATTAAACTATAGTCTTTAATATTTATAAGGTTTTAATCAAGTAGAATTAGCTCAATCGGTTAGTTCCTCAACATTTAGTAGGGAGGAGACCAAGGTTCAAATCTTGTCAAGCAATGCATGGATAATATCCAAGGTTTGTTGTAATACCACTATGTAGTGATGATGTAATACAGAACCAATTTCAATCCCATATAACCAATTGGAAAAAAAATATTTATAAGGTTTTTTAAAAAAGAAAAAAATTAATGTAACTTTTACAAATGATTAATGTTGCTTTATGCAGGCCAACCAAGTATCTTGAATCAAAAATTTGGGTACGTTGGATTATGAGCATCTAAGGGTTGAATATAGTAAAAGAATGTGGTTGACGTTTGACCGTATGAATAGTTTTATTTTTTAAAATGATATATTATTGGTTAAAATAAATAAAATAGTTTTTTTATTTGAATAATAAATAATATGATGTTTTAATTATAGGGATGGCATAAATTGGTTTAGATGTTTAGTTGATTTTGAGAAAAATAAATGTTAAGGGAATGTTTTATTTTAAGATATGAATTTGGGTATTTATGTTTTATTCATTAAGTTTGAATATTAAGATATTGGGCATGGAGTCCATTTATAGTGAGAATACTATGGGGTATCTCACATGTTCTTTTTAAATGGGCGTGGAGTCCATTTATAAGGAGGAAATTATGGGACATGTTCTTTTTAAATGGGTGAAATCCATTTATAAGGAGGAAATTATGGGGTATGTTCTTTTTTAAATGGGTGGAATCCATTTATAAGGAGGAAATTATGGGGTATGTTCTTTCTAAAATAAGAAATAGAGTTAGAAATGTATATGGTTATTTCTATATGAATATTTGGATGCATTTTCATGGGGATGAGATGTCCTGATCCCTTACTCCTACCACTTTGCCTTTACCATGGAGATTAAGGAAAACAACAATTGATAAAAATATATAAATATTCTATTATGTTCTTTGCCATGGAGATTAAGGAAAACAACAATTGATAAAAATATATAAATATTCTATCATGTTTTTTTTTTTTTATATATAGAAGCAATGGTTACAATCACGATTTTTAGTAACTACCAGCACAGCTGGTAGGGTTCAAACTATCTACGAAGGTTCCTAGGACTTCCACCGTCTCGGTACATGGTAACCCGACGTGATATTATATATGAGATTATTATTTTTTTTGGTAATTATTTTAAAATATTAACAGTGGGTTTTTATAGAGGATCCCAAAACCTTATGTACAAAATCAGCCTTACTTCTAATGATGCATCATGCCTCCTGGCTGGGAATATAAGCCTGATTGCAAGATAACAAAACCTAGACTAATTTCCCGGAGGCTACAGACAAGGCATTTAAGCCTGATTAACCAGAAAACAAACCGAAAATTAATCGGGATAACAAGTAATAGCCGAAGAAAATGAAACAATGGAGAGCAGAAGCAAAACAACCAAACACTAGACAAAGAAACCTGCTATTTCGGATCCTCCTGATCCTTCAATTTCTAACGCTTCTGGGTCTGCTTCAGAATTTTAAACATGGAATTGATGGTAGTGAGAATGGTTGAATCCAGGCCCAGAAGGGATTTACCAGGAGGGATCTCTCTGTCACTCTCAGTGTTCGACGGAATCTGCTGCGGAAGGACGTCCTTATCCTCCTTTCTGATTTTCTTCAAACGTTGGGAGGATCTTCCGGGGGTGGAGGATTTACCGCCAACACTGCATTTTGGTCGAGAACAAAAGGTTTTGTTGTAAGGGGAGGGTCTATCAGCGCTGGGAGGGCTGGTTCTAAAGGGGCTGGAGGCTTGGCCCTCCGTAGTTGAGGACACATTGCCAAGGGTTTGGGAATTCAAAGGTTTGACAAACTGAGGAGGAGGGTGCATGGCTAGGGCATGCCTGTAAATTAATGCCATGAGGCCTTGATGGGTGGGAGGGGATGACGATTTCCTACTCTTCTCAATGGCCAGGCCAAGGGAATACGTAAGGTAATTAGGAAAGCTCACTTGCTTGGCATCGCGGAGGTGATTATAAAATATAATGTGGAAGCTACGGAGAGGTTTCTAGGGATCATCACATGTTATGTATTGCATGATGGGAATCATGGTGGACCTGTATGGTTCAGGGAGGGCTGATCGAAAGAAGCATGACTTGTCCCATCCGAGGTTTTTCCCTTTATCAGGGAACTGCTCCAGCTCCTCGACCCAATTGTGGCTATCTATTTTGATGATCTGCCCATGAGAAGCATACCAGAAACTGCCCCCATGACATCAATCGAAACACGAATATTAATTCCTTTTACGACCAAATCACCTTGGGTCCAAGTATCAATGAAGCCCTGTGAAATTTCCTGGTCGGGGCCAGCAAATTTTTCCAGGAAGGGCAGCTGCTTCTTGGCTTTCATAAACATGCGTGCCTCATCACAAATGGAAAGAGTAGAGGGCTCGATGAAGGGACCAGCCATTGTTAAAATAACCTAAAGAATGCTCCAGAGACAGGTTGAAACAAATCATCAGCAAATATAAGAAGGGAGGGGAAGGATAGACCTGACCGTGAGTCGCCACCCACGATCAACCCGGAGCCAGCGTCGCAATCCTAGGGCCAAATAGGGAATGTGGCACGCAAATCATGAGCTCGCCCATCCTCACGAGATCACGATAGACTTTCAAGAGATAAGAGTTGAACAAATGAGATGTCAATTACTTTCGAGAGATGAAATAGAGTTGAACATATTCATTTCTAAATGAGAAATGTAGGCATGATCTACTTTTTATTAAGAAATAGATATGTTATATATTTTGTTAATAGATATGTTATATGTTTTGCTAATAAATAGATATGTTATATGTTTTGCTAAGTGTTTATGTTGTATCAATATGGAATTAATGGTATTTATTTGGGTTGTGAAGGGTATCTTGGGAGGTTTTGCTTATAGTACCCTTGTTAAGATAAATCCTAAGACTTGGTTAGTTTCTGGTTAGTTTCTAGGAGGCAACGGTCAAGTCAGTTGTGATGATTACATCTAAGAGTGGTGTAGCTAAGATTTATTTCCAAAATCATGGAGCTTTTGAGGAAGTTTCTTAAGTGTGGAGCTTGAACCACAAATCCTACCACAAAGGTTAAGAAATCATTCACAATATAAGCAAGTAATGGTGCTTGAATTGGGAAGGATTAGGTGGCCATGCATATTATCACGTAGAGTGATAATACCCTTAATTAGCCCTTGAATTGGGAAGGATTAGGTGGCCATGCATATTATCACGTAGAGTGATAATACCCTTAATTAGCCCATCGTAGAGGTGTGGTAATTAAGCACTAAGTACTATTTTTATCATAATGGAGATGAGATAATTGGACTTTAAGGAATTACACCAAGTAGCACCTACATATATTAACTTATGTATGGTGAGGGAAAATGGTGTTACATTTTGATGGACTAAAAGGGGAAATCCCTATGTTGTGGTTAACGTGATAATACCCTTAATTAGCCCATCGTAGAGGTGTGGTAATTAAGCACTAAGTACTATTTTTATAGTAATGGAGATGAGGTGTGGTAATTAAGCACTAAGTACTATTTTTATAGTAATGGAGATGAGATAATTGGAATTTAAGGAATTACACCAAGTAGCACCTTATGTATGGTGAGGGAAAATGGTGTTACCTTTTGATGGACTAAAAGGGGAAATCCCTATGTTGTGGTGAAATTACCTTATACTTGGAGAGATTATAAGGAATGTGATGAAACCACTGAAGGTATCTTTTCTATCCATGGAGGTTTAGAAAAATTAACCCTAGAAACAACTACAGACCAGAATGTTGGTCTGTCCTATCCACTTGAGTGTCATTGGAAACAACTACAGAATGTTGGTCTGTCCTGTCCACTTGAGTGTCATTGGAAGTGATAAGGACTCTTGTCCACTTGAGTGTCATTGGAAGTGATAAGGACTCAAATGTGGTTATGCCTTAATTATGAAAAACAAAAGGTTATGGGAGTATCTTGGTTATGAACCTTACTTGTGAACCTATATATAAAATAATAATTTACTCTCTCATATTGATTAAAATTGGGTTGTTACAATCTCTATGTGCTTCATTCAGTGATGAAACACTAGATTATGGACAAGCCAAATGGTGCTCTAATTATCACACCAAAGAGTTATGGAATTTTTTTTAGAAATTCAAATCTCCTCCATAATCATGTACAAAAATGAAGATGCTTAGCTACCTCATTGGAAACGCAATATTCAACTTCCCTAGAAGACCAATATATAGTGGGTTAGTGTCAAAAACACCAATAAATAGGATTGGATCTCAAATAGAACATAAATATTTTGATGTATAGTTTCTCATCCAAATCACCAACCCAATAAACATCTAAAAATCCTTCCAAAACTAGAGGAGATCCAAAAACAGAAGTGAATAACATAAATATTTTGATGTATAGTTTCTCATCCAAATCACCAACCCAATAAACATCTAAAAATCCTTCCAAAACTAGAGGAGATCCAAAAAAGAAGTGAATATCCATCTGATAAGTCTCTTGAATGTTCTTAGAATCTTTTTAGCCACTATTTAGTGACTCTCTTGGGGTGCCTGCATGTACTTAGAATAATAAGTGACAACAAAAGTTATATCAAGTCTAATGTGAGTAAGATATAAAAGTCCACCCAAAAGATATTGACATAATGTAGAATCTATCAAAGGTGTGGTACAATCAACCATAAGCTTAGGTCTAAAGTAAAAGTAGTTTGAGTAAATTTCCAGTCCTCAATCCTAAAATAGTGAATAATATCTAAAGCCTAAAATAGTGAATAATATCTAAAGCGCAGTGAATAATATCTAAAGCACATCCTAAAATAGTGAATAATATCTAAAGCACACTTGGGATGTGAAATGGTGATGCTAGAATCTATTGGGATGTGAAATGGTGATGCTAGAATCTATTCGATCAAATCTAAATTCCAAAAAACTAATGTGGAAGCTTTAGGTCTAAAGTAAAAGTAGTTTGAGTAAATTTCCAGTCCTCAATCCTAAAATAGTGAATAATATCTAAAGCACAGTGAATAATATCTAAAGCACATCCTAAAATAGTGAATAATATCTAAAGCACACTTGGGATGTGAAATGGTGATGCTAGAATCTATTGGGATGTGAAATGGTGATGCTAGAATCTATTCGATCAAATATAAATTCCAAAAAACTAATGTGGAAGTCCTAAATCTATCACTAATGAAGTCATATTATATATTAGATAAAAAATGGGAGATGCTAATGATGGGAAAATCATCGACATATAAAAAATCACCAATGTTTCCACATCCTATGTCATCATGTTTGGCCTCAGAACATCAAAATCTGAAAATATGAAAAAATGAATGAATATTCGTGTACCATGTACAAGGGACCTACTTAAATCCATACTAGGACCTAGTAAATGTGACAAACCAAAAGGTGTAGGACCCTTAATATCAAATATAAGGGTCTAGTTCATGTAAAATTTCTCCTACAGCTCTCCATATAGGAATATACTCTTCATATCCATTTGGTGAACCTTCCATCATGAGGTAAAATACAGAGGATCATCCCATATGAGTCCATCCTAGTAATAGATGTAAATGTATCTAAATAGACACTCCTTGTTATTGATATGACCATTGAGCAACAAGTCATACACTGTCCTTATCCAGTTTGTCATATAATGTATACTTTATCCTATAGACCTATTTATATATAACTACATTCTTCCCTTTTTGGAAGAAAAACTAGCTCCCAAGTCATGTTATTCATCAAAGTCTTATATTCTACCAAGATAGTATCTTCCCACTATTTCATCAAAGTCTTATATTCTACCAAGATAGTATCTTCCCACTATAACCAACCCTTTAGTCTTTGAGATAAAAACTCAAGAATAATCTTTATAAAGTCATTCTTTATAGAATTGATTGAGTAGATTTCAAATGTGTCTTAACCCATTTGAGTTTTGAGTGGCTTTCAAATGTGTCTTAACCCATTTGAGTTTTGAGTGGCTTTCAAGTGTGTCTTAACCCATTTGAGTTTTGAACAAACTAAATAGTCATGTGCACTCTATGATAAAGCCATATCAAAAACTAAATCTAAATAATCTAACTTAAAATAATTTTTCATTGTTCACCTTATCATAAACAATTGAAGCACTTTGATCTAATGTGTCATGCTCAATATGCCCTAAATCTATAAAATAACGTGCCCTAAATCTATAAAATAACGTGCTATTGGAAGTGTTGCACTTTATAGATTTAAATCATTAAGCAATGGATCTTCACTCAAATATAAATAAGATGCTATAATGGGACTAGAGCCAACCAAAATATTTTGTAGAAACAACTAAACCTAAAATAGTCAAAGAGTCGAAAGATTCATCCACCAAAAGATCAAGGGGTGGATTAGAAGTTCTTGGAAGGACATCATCAAAATTAACATCTTTTTTTTTATCAAGACCTCATGCTTTTAAGGGTCATAAAGGAGATATGTCTTTAAGGTATCTAAATACCCTATAAAGATACATTTGTGACTCTTTGATGCCTCATTTAAAATATCCTTGGGTATGTGATCCTATGCTAAAGACCTAAATATACAAGATTAAGACACATTAGGCTTATCTCCTATCAACCTCTCACTAGGTATCATACCCTAAATAGTCCTAGTGGGAACTAAGTTGATGATGTATGCTACACAAGTCACAACCTCACCCTAAAATTTATGTTCCATCCCATTGGCATCAATCATACATCATTCCATGTCCATCATTCCATGTCCATGATCACCCTACTCTTCATTTTAGCTAAACCATTATTCTTAGGAGTATAGTAAATAGTCCTCTAATATGCAATCCAATGAGAATATAGAAAATCATGAAAGGCATGACTGATGTACTCACCTATTCCATATATCCTAAGATATTGACTTTTCTATCCAATTGATTTTGAAAAATAGCCCTTTAAGATATTGAATTTCTCAAAGACCTCACCCTCATATTGTAACATCCGCTCTATTTTATTAAATATTTGTTTGAGGAATGTGATACTATTGAAGATGTTTGTGAATGTAGGTGAAAGTTTTCCCTTCTTGGGAAGCAGACCAGACGAGTATAACACCCATCCCTGGCAGAGATAGTGGTTGTATGCATCAGGTTAGGTGGAAAATGATGTCTTGCTTAATGCACCATGGCCTGTGGGTACATGGAAGCCCATTGAAAATAATTCATGTAGGTCATCTTGCATGTCGTTTTCATTGTGTTTGTTTGCAAAAAATAAATGTTGTTTTCCTGTTGGATGAAACTAATGCATAATATTTTCCTTTTATAAATTAATATAAAAAATGTGTGTATGATTAAAAATAATAATACTCATATGTATATAAGTATAAATATTAAAAATTTAGAGAACTATTTAAATATATGTAATCAAATTTAAGGACTATTAAGTAAATTTATTTTAATGAATTTCTCAATCTTCCGATGAAGACTTGGAAACCGAATAGGAAAACTAAATTGCATGGAAAAATTGATGTGTCTCCACAATATTTCATCTAAATTCTTTAAAAAGGAAACAAAAATTCATTTTAAGTATCCAAAAAATTGGTGTTATGATGCTTGTGTTGATTTTTCGTGGGAGGTGCATTCAGTCTTCAAGTTTGCGATGGTTCGGGTATTCTCAAATTTACTTTCAGGTTTGAAAATGTGTTCATAGCTTTGTTTGCATTATTTTGGTGAATGATATATTACTTGATGTATTGTTATAAGACTCATTTTTTTTCTAAATAATGTGTGAGAAAATTAATATTGAGGTTTGTATTAAAAACTTGGAGTCCAATCAAACAAAGAATAACCTTCAAATAAAAATTGTGTTTTTGAAGAATCTTGTGCGCGTAACAGTGGCTCACAATAGTTTTGATAGTAAGAAAAACTTTTAAATATATATAAGATTCTTGCATATAAGTTGAAATCTAAAGCAAATATGATGCAATGTTTTGATCCATAATGGGCCATGTTGACCCAATACATGCATCCTTCATTGTCTCCCTTGTTGTGTGTTGTGGTAGAAAATTAAGCATATGTCAGATATTCCAGTTCTCTTTTCAAAAAAATCCATGAAAAGTGGTTAATTTTATATCCAGCAAACTCCGTGCTATGTGACTACATTGTACACGTCCAATTCGACTGGGTGGTTACCGAAGGAGTACTGCCATGTTTTGGGTGGTTACCGAAGGAGTACTGCCATGTTTTGGGTGAAGGGTTTGGTAGTTAGTTTAATTTTGCATCCTCCGTTGTCTCCCTTGTTGAGGGTTTTGGTATAAAATTCAACATCCGTCAAATATTCCAGTTCTATTTTCAAAAGGATCCATGGAAAGCGGTTAATGTTATATCCAACAAACTCTGTAATATGCGACTATGTTGTACACATTCAATTCGACCAGGAGGTTGTCGGAGGAGTACTGCTATGTTTTGAGTGAAGGGTTTGGTAGTCAGTTTAATTATGTACGAGTAGTTTAATTATGTACGAGTAGCAGCTGAAGTTGTGAACCATCTATTAAAAAATAATTATTATTCTTATTTTTATGTATGTTCGAATACCTTCTGGGGTTGAGACTGAGAAATTTTCAGTGTCACAATTTTGACTTATTATTTATAACAACCCAAGTCCTACCTGCTTGGTTGTCCTTTCATGAAAATTACAAAAAAAAAACAAAAACTTTCAATCAATCTCTTTATTTATTTTATTACGAGGCATGTTAACTCCTCATGGGTGACCATTCCACTACAGTCGATATACCCAAAATATCGATATTGGCCAGATCCCATCATTTTTTGCCATAGGAGAACTTCATTCTCATCCCGAGATCCCACGTTCTGGGACCCATTTCACCTAGAAGCTAGATGCATATTTTCCCCGATAGCATACACATGCCAAGTGCTATATGGATTCCTTACCGGTAATCCATCTAGGCCCCATCAACACCCTGAATTAAAAACCAGAAGTTACTTGATTTGTCATGATAACGACGAGAAATCCCATTCCATCTCATCGATGTACAATAATCATTCCAAAATCAGGTAACCCTTCACTGTACTATAGGTGGTAGCCTAGGAGTGATGTCCTTTTCATCCTCTTTTAACTCCTGTCCTGACCCTTCCTGTCGGAAGTGCAGCTGCCCCTACTATCAGTAATTGATCTTCCTTCAATTACCAACGCTATGCTTAATTCTCACCTCCATCTAACCCGATGGATAGCTTAGGTTGATAAATTAGGTTCTAATCCATCTAGGGCCCGTCAACACCCTAACTTAAAAACCAAGAGTTACTTGATTTGTCATGATAACGATGAGATATCCCCTTCCATCTCATCGATGTGCAATAATCATTCCAAAATCAGGTAACCCTTCACTGTACTATAGGTGGCAGCCTAGGAATGATGTCCATTTCATCCTCTTTTAACTCCTATCCTGAGCCTTCCTAGCGGAAGTGCAGCTGCCCCTACTATCAGTAATTGATCTTCCTTCAATTACTGAAGCTATGCTTAATTCTCACCTCCATCTAGCCCGATGGATAGCTTAGGTTGATAAATTAGGTTCTAATGCTCTGAGTCTAGGAATATGGTTAGAAACACAATAATATGATAGCTAGTGATATTAATCCTTCCTCTAGTATTCTAGGATTAATGCAAGGGTAATCTTACCCTTGACTATTGCTTATCCAGATGTAACACTAATACGCAGGAATACACACAAATTACCAGTAGTGATATAGCACCAATATAAGCCGAACGGAATTATAATAATGGAAAACTCGAATAAGAATATAGTGCCACTAGGAGGGCAGATCCCGCCGTGAAGGCAAATGCGAATTGCAGTGAATAAAAATAAAACACGATGATTTAATTTAAATAATCTATCTAATATATATATGAAATTTTTACTCTTGGAATACCTAGCCGACGGCTAGGTTTGGTGTGTAACATGACTCCCCTCCTCGGGAAGCTTTGTCCTCAAAGCTGGAAATGTCTGGAAAATACTTTCAGGTTCCCATGTGGCATCCTCCTCTGGTAAATCTTGCCATTTGATGAGAAATTCTTGAATCTGACGTGACCATAGTCTTCGTACTCTTTGTTGTAAGATTTCTTCAGGTTGGAGATATATGCGTCCTTCCTCATCGAGCAGTGGTAATTCTGATTGACCTTGTACTTTCTGACCAATTACTTTTTTGAGACACGAAACATGAAATACCGGGTGTATTCTTGATGATAAGGGTAGCTCTAACTGATAGGCTACTTGTCCAATGTGGCGCATAATTTTGTAAGGACCATAGAATCGTGGAGCCAACTTTTGGCTGGACTTTATCCTTAACGATGATTGTTTGTAAGGTTGTAACCTTAGAAACACCCAATCACCAATACTAAAAGTTCTCTGATCGGTGCGATTCTTGTTGTTGTTTCATACGATTTTGTGCTTGGACTAAATTCTCTTTGAGGATGGTGAGTGTAGACTGTCGTTGTTGGAACCAATCATCCACTTTGGCTACTTTGGATGACCCTTGTACGTAATCTGTGAAGATTGGAGGCTTGGTGCCATACAATGCTTCAAAGGGAGACATCTTAATTGAGTAATGGTAAGAAGTGTTGTACCACCATTCTGCCATTGCTAGCCACTGGCTCCATTGGTATTGTTTATCTTGAGCGAAACATCTTAGGTACGTACCCAAACATTTGTTAACTACTTCTGTTTGACCATCTGTCTGTGGGTGGTAAGCTGAAGACATATTCAATTTGGTACCACTAAGTCGAAATAATTCTCGCCAAAAGTTACTAGTGAAGATGGGATCTCTATCACTTACAATATTTTTGGGCATACCATGTAATTTGAAGATTGAATCCATTAATACCTTTGCCACCTTGCTTGTGGAAAAAGGGTGTTGTAAAGCCTGAAAATGAGCGTATTTGGATAATCGGTCTACGACTACAAATATTACTGTCCTGCCTTCTAATTTAGGAAGGCCTTCAATAAAATCCATGGATATATGTTCCCACTGACGCTCAGGGATGGGTAATGGTTGCAACAACCCTGGTGATTTGACTGTTTCTCCTTTATTGCGCTGGCAAATTTCGCATTCTGCTACCCATTGTTTGACTTATGCTTTTAATCCTTTCCAACAAAATGATTGTTTGACCCTTAAATATGTCTTCAGAAATCCTGAATGTCCCGCTGATGGAGAAGCATGCGATTCGTCGAGGATCTTCGATTTGAGTTCTGAATTGTGTGGAATGTAAATGCGGTTCTTCTTTCGAAGGATTTTATCTTCATAAGAGAACAAAGGGTGTTTAGAGGTCCCTATAGATAATTATTGAATTATCTGAGCAGTTTCGCTATTGGACAACCATTCATCTTGTAATTGATTCACCCATTGGGAGCAAGGACCTGAAATAGCGTTAATGACTACTTCGTCTTCATATTTCCTGGACAGCGCATCGGCGGCTACATTTTCCTTCCCTTTCTTGTATTCGATAACAAAATCATAGCCCAATAGTTTGGTTAACCACTTATTTTGTTCCGGATAGGAAAACCTTTGCTCAAGAAAATGTTTGAGACTACTATGATCTATTTTTATAATGAAATGGCTACTAATTAGGTAGTGTCTCCATTTTTCTACCGCGTGAAGAATAGCCAACATTTATTTCTCGTATGTTGATCTTCCCAAAGTTTTCCCCGAGAGCTGTTTACTTTCAAATGCCAACGGATGACCTTCTTGCATTAATATAGCCCCAATTCCTGTTCCTGACGCATCACATTCGATAATAAATGGTTTGTGAAAATTGGGAGTTGCTAAAATTGGAGTTGTACACATGGCCTCCTTAAGAGCTTCGAAAGCTTGAGTAGCCTCTTTCGACCAACAAAAAGCATCCTTTTTTGTGAGTGCTGTGAAAGGTGCTGCAATCTTACCATAATTTTGTACAAACTTGCGATAGTAGCCCGTGATACCCAAAAAACCATGAAGTTTCTTGATGGTTTTAGGTAAAGGCCATTCTTGAATTGCCTTAATCTTATTGGGGTCGACTTTGACGCCCTCGTGTGAAACTATATGACCAAGATACTCGACTTCTTGGACACCAAATGAACATTTGGAACGTTTGACAAATAACTTTTCTTTGTGTAAAATGTGAAGGGCTTTATCCACATGATGTAAATGGTCCTTCCATGTTTTGCTATATATGAGAATGTCATCAAAAAAAACTAACACAAACTTACGAAGGAGTGGATGAAACACTTGGTTCAGCCAGTGCTCCATTGAATGAATGTTTCGTTCGAGCCAACTCTTACATACGTGTTAGAACCAGCCTCCTGTGTTGCGAGCCCCTTCGGTAGGGCCGCCTTGGTAGGTAAGCCAGGTTGCTACGCCTAATACGTAGATAATCTTCAATCATCTCTATTCTTGAAGGCGCTCATCTATGAAATGGAGGGTGTGGTTCCTATTTATCTGGCAGTGGAACCCTACTATTATAAGGAGCAACCCTAGACTTGTCATCTTATGTAGGCCTTAATTCAATCGTGGATGGTGCATTGGTGAGACCAAAAGGCATGACCAAAAATTCGTAATGACCTTCATGAGTACGAAAAGTAGTTTTGGGAATATCTTCTTCTCTGACACGGATTTGGTGAAATCCTGAGCGAAGGTCTAATTTTGTAAAAAAATTTGCACCATGCAACTCATCTAGTAGGTCATCTATGACTGGGATAGAAAATTTGTCCTTGATAGTGAGTTTATTGAGAGAAATAAAATCAGAACACATACACCAAGAGTTATCTTTTCATCGAGCCAGAACTACAGGTGAGGAATAAGGGCTAGTGCTGTGACGAATGAATCCATGATCTAGAATATCCTAAACGATCTATTCGATTTTTGTCTTTTATGGTTGAGGATAACGGTAAGGACGATTGTTAGGTGGGACACTCCCTGGAATCAAATGGATGGCATGGTCATGAGATCATTTAGGTGGTAATCCTTTAGGTTCTTGGAAAACCTCTTCGTAATTTGTTATGATGTCTCGTAAATCTGGAGTAGTAATATCCAAAGTTGCTCGAGATTGTTTTTCCAAACAATTAATTTGAGCTATAAATCCATATCCACCCTTTTTTAATATCTTCTCCATACTATGAGAGCTCACCATTTGTGATGGAGGAGTAGTAATGCCTTGTAAGCGAATGACTCGTCCGTTTTCCTTCCATTCCACAAATAATTTTTTGAAATTGAAGCTAACCGTGTCTAATGTTTCCAACCATTCAACTCCCAAAATGACATCAGAGTTCCCTAAATTCATGATGAAAAGGGATCCAAACTAGGTATAAGTTCCCATTTTTATGGAAACTTGAGATGTTCGACCAACACATTGCGCGTTCCCATTGGCCACTAGAACCTGGAATTTGTCTTTGTTGGATGAGTTAATGAATAAGTTCAAAGCTTTTACTGTTTTGATGTCGATAAAATTGTGGGTACTTCCAAAATCAATTAGCACATTCACCTTTTTCTAGCAGAGAAATCCTGGTACCTTGATGGTATGGTGGGCAGTTAACCCCATGAGGGCATGCACAGAGATCGCCATTGTATTCTCTTCCTTCTCTTCTAGAGTACTTGGTAGTTCGTCTTGCATAGGTTCTTCCTAGTGGTAAGTTTCTTCCTCTTCTCCTTCATATTGATCGCATTCAATATGAAAGTTTTGTTTTTGGGCACATGCTTGTTCCCTGGGATGATGAGTGCGACATTTATAGCAAAAGTATCTTGAGGGTTGATCATTTCTATGAAAGGAATTGTTGCGATACGAAGGACGACTATAAGTTTCACGCCGTGCATGCAACTGAATTCTCTTCTCAGCCAGCTTGGCTATTCTTATACAATCATTCAGTGCGGTTGGATTTTGAATGTCCACCTCCACCCTAATATTTTCTTTCAATCCATTGCGAAAAGCTCCTACCACTGTGTCGGGACTGAGGTCTAATGTATATGGTATTAAACTGGTGAATTTCGAAATGAACTCGCTAACTGATCCTTCTTGTTTAAGAGATAATAGTCTTACTGTGTATGACGATGTAGCTCCTTCATCAAATCTTTCTAAAAAATAGGTAGTGAATTTTTTCCAGCTAATAGTAGCTCCTTTCTCTCGCTTAAGCCATACGAACCATTGGTAGGCCTCAGTGCCTAATTTTGATGCGATGAAAGGGACTTTATCAAAATCCTTAATTTGGTATAAGTCGAGAATGCCTTCCATTTTGGCTATCCAACCACGAGGATCATGACCCTCAAAAGTGGGCATATCAATGCATGGAAAATTATTAGGACCTCTCGGTTGGTGATAACCCATATCCCTTTCCTGATCTTGGTTATACCGCTGTCTATGATAGCGATCCCTGTAATTATCCGGATTGCCTCTGTGCTGCTCCCAATCGTCATCCTGGTCATCATTTTCTTCATTCCTTTGTGCATGGGAGTGATTTTGGGGATTAGTATTGGGATTAAGTCGATTTTGTGTGCTCGCTAGGTTTTTTAGGTTGACACTAATTTCGTGCATACCATCTAGTAAGAGTCGAAGAGTTTCATCCGTGGAAATGGCCGAGTTACTTGAGTCTCCTTGTGTGATGTTTTCGTGAGTTGGGGGAGGGTTAGTAGCCATAGGGTCTACCAGTGGATGATGTGGATTATAACTGCCAATTATTTTTTGTACCTGGGCTTCGATGAGGTCTTCGTGCATTGTTATTGGTCGTCTTCGAGCTTGATAGTCGACCGTCAGATCCCTTGGTCCACCTTTTGCTCATGCACTTGTTAGCATAACCTGCTTAGGAGCTTTTGAGCTTTGACTGCTGCAAAATTTAGTTGAATTTAGAAAAAATTTGGATTTCGCTTCAACTGTCGCTCCAACTGCGACGCGGATTTTGAATTTGGGCTCGTCCTTGACAGCAACTTTTGATAGCTTTTAGTGACAACTTCTGACAACTTTTAGTGACAAATTTTGATAGCGAGTTACAGAATACAAAAACCAGACTGGGACTGACACGACAGACGTGGACCGGACAACGATGATCGAAACTGACACGATGCAATACGAAGGACAAACTTAATAACGTGGAACCAAAAGACACAATAGAGACAACGCAGCAAGGACACGACAGTTGACGACTGGACGAATGGACAGACAATGACAGTTGGACGAAGGGATAGACAGACTAGACGAAGACAGTGTGAAGGGACAGACAGACTGGACGAAGACAGCGACAGGACCAAACAAGAACAACTGACGTGACACGACAGAATGAGACGCAGACACGACAGGATCAAACTGAAGACACAAGATGCGAAAATCAAAACACCGACTGACAAACACGACAGCTGGACAGCAAGGACACCGAAGACAAATTGACGCAACAGAAGACAACTTGACAGCGACAGAAGGATAATGCGGATGAACACGACGCCAACTAATCACGAGGGAGAAGCTCTATGTGACCTAAGTCACATCTAACTTAGTGCGCGTTCAGGTTTATAAACCTTCGCTTGTCCACTGTACAAGACGTGTGGGATAAAGATCCCAAATGTAAATTAAAAAATAAATTCGTACCTTAGTAACGTGATTAATTCACCGATATTCGCATGTTGTGATTGGACGATGTCGTTCGCTATTATCCTGGGTTTGCAGTGCACGAATTTGTTGGTTTTTTGATTTATTCGGCCGTGATCGAGAGGATCTCTTTAATTATTGTTGCGATGGGCAGATTGAGACGCTCTTGAGGTTGGATTCTCCCCGCCCGATAAGCTTGGTCGGTATACCGTCTCTGTGATGCTTGTGATATGTCAACTCTGCGTAAGTTGTAATACGCGTGTTGGTGAGACGTCGTTTACCGAAGGCCAATAGTGGTTGCGCGGATTCTGTTTAAGGAGATGACGACGGAGTTCTCCCCAACTAGCTTCGAAATTGAATAACCCTGCTACCCTCTGCAGTGAAAGGATGCGATTATGACGGCGGAACGCTGTGTTGCCTAGATTATTGACTAACTGATACCACTTGCAAGGGTAATCTTACCCTTGACTGTTGCTTATCCAGATGTAACACTAATACGCAGGAATACACACAAATTACCAGTAGTGATATAGCACCAATATAAGCCGAACGGAATTATAATAATGGAAAACTCGAATAAGAATATAGTGCCACTAGGAGGGCAGATCCCGCCATGAAGGCAAATGCGAATTGCAGTGAATAAAAATAAAAACACGATGATTTAATTTAAATAATCTATCTAATATATATATGAAATGTTTACTCTTGGAATACGTCGGCTAGGTTTGGTGTGTAACAATTAATGATAGTTTAATATTTATAATAAATTCTAGGATTAATGATAACCTTTTGATGATAGTTTAATAATTATAATAATTCCTACCTTTTGTTCCCGAATATGGGTATACTACCATTTTTATTTTTTATAAAATAAATGTTTAGAAGGAATCCTTTTTCTTTTCTACATCATAAGGTTTTTTTATGATATTTCTTACTTAAAAAAAATATAAGAAGTTGTTTGGAATCCTTTTTCTTTTCCACATCATAAGGTTTAGTTTTTTTTGTTTGGTTTCATTTTCCACTATCCATCATAAGGTTTAGTTTTTTTTTTTTAATGATATTTCTTACTTAAAAGAAATATAAGAAGTTGTTTGGAATCCTTTTTCTTTTCCACATCATAAGTTTTAGTTTTTTTTGTTTGGTTTCATTTTCCACTATCCATGATTTAATACTAACTTCTAAGTATATACAGCTACCACAATAACTTACTTTGTAAACAAACAATATTTATGTCTATTATATATAGCTACCACAACAACTTACTTTGTAAACAAACAATATTTATGTCTATTCGAACCATATGAAAGAATAAGGTTTTCATATTAATAAATTATTTCCTAAATATGTTATTTAAAACTCCAAACTAAACTTCTAAGTATATATAGCTACCACAATAACTTACTTTGTAAACAAACAATATTTATGTCTATTATATATAGCTACCACAACAACTTACTTTGTAAACAAAAAATATTTATGTCTATTCGAACCCATATGTCTATTATATATAGCTACCACAACAACTTACTTTGTAAACAAAAAATACTTACTTTGTAAACAAAAAATATTTATGTCTATTCGAACCCATATGAAAGAATAAGGTTTTCATATTAATAAATGATTTCCTAAATATGTTATTTAAAACTCCAAACTAAACTTCTAAGTATATATAGCTACCACAATAACTTACTTTGTAAACAAACAATATTAATAAATGATTTCCTATAAATGATTTCCTAAATATGTTATTTAAAACTCCAAACTAAACTTCTAAGTATATATATAGCTACCACAATAACTTACTTTGTAAACAAACAATATTTATGTCTATTATATTTATGTCTATTATATATAGCTACCACAACAACTTACTTTGTAAACAAAAATATTTATGTCTATTCGAACCCATATGAAAGAATATTCAAAACTCCAAACTAAAGAAATATCAACATTATCTAAAGGTGTCTATTCGAACCCATACGAAAGAATAAGGTTCGAACCCAAATGAAAGAATAAGGTTTTGATATTAATAAATGATATTTCCTAAATATGTTATTCAAAACTCCAAACTAAAGAAATATCAACATTATCTAAAGTTGTCTATTCGAACCCATATGAAAGAATAAGGTATTCAAAACTCCAAACTAAAGAAATATCAACATTATCTAAAGGTGCCCACCTCATCTCTTCACGTATAGTTTATTTATTCTATATAAAATCTCTATTCAAACGCTAAGATAAACTTCAACAAATCACCCTAATTATATAATCCACAGGTAAATAAAATCCAATCATAAGATACTCTAAAATCCACATATAATCCACAAGTAAATAAAATCATAAGATACTCTATTACATTGTATAATATCATATTTTAATGGAGTCCATTTAATATTCTTAAGTACGAAATCATCTCTTCACGTATAGTTTATTTATTCTATATAAAATCTCTATTCAAACACTAAGCTAAACTTCAACAAATCATATAATCCACAAGTAAATAAAATCATAAGATACTCTATTACATTGTATAATATCGGAGTCCATTTAATATTCTTAAGTAAGAAACTAGTTTTTTGCTGTAAAATATATTTAACAATCATTGTCAAGAGTATTAATAAAACCATCTAATTCCCCTAATATTAAATCCAACATACAAAGTGGTTTATTTGACTCCATTGTTTAAAATTAATTTAATAAAGTGATCTATTGATTTTTAAAAATAAAATAAAGGACATACTTTACTGTTTAAAATTAATTTAACAAAGTGATCTATTGACTTTTAAAATTAATTTAATAAAGTGATCTATTGACTTTTAAAAATAAAATAAAGGAAATAAGAATTGTTTGAAAATACTTTATAGTTAAGAAAAATAATAATTCACCTAATAATATTAGTATGGTAATAGGTTTATTTAATTTAAAGTATTCTGTTTATTACTTTTCATCTGATATTTCTATTAGATTTTCTATTATAAAACTTGATCTAGTTAATTAAGTATTTTCTTTCTAAAAGATTAGATTCCATTGTAATATAAATTTTCAATCCTATACGATTTAATCTAGATTTTAAAACTACTTATTCTATTAAAATTAATTAAACTGTAATATTAATATTTAGGTATTAAAGATTCTATTACTTATTCTATTAAAATTAATTAAACTGTAAACATTGGAACAAAATATTAATACCTACATTTTCTAACTAATAGGGTTTTGAAAAAGAATAGTAAACTGTAAACACTGGAACAAAATATTAACACCTACATTTTCTAACTACTAGGGTTTTGAAAAAGAATAGTAGAAAACTTCAACTACCCCCAAATTATTTATATTAGCCGCCTATATAAAAGTAACATGATATAAATTTAATAAGGGAAATCAAACCCTTCGAATTCAATCACGAAATCCAAAATAAGCCTTTCAGCTCTGTTACGCAATTGAAGGCAGATGTTACTTAATTCCTTGGTTTGCTGTCTTCCATAGGTTTTCAATCTTAAATTTATAAAAAAGAGAATTCTGAGTGAACATGTATTAGCATGATAGTTTTAATTGAAATTGTTTCATTCAAAAATGTTTTAGCTACTTTGGATACCGGGTTCCATACTAAAGTCAAGTTTCGGTTTTCATTTCAAACGATTATATAACTCAGTTCTAGTTTTTGTTGTCCTTATGTAGTCGGCTACTGGATTGGATGTCTTATTAGTGAGAAACCCTGCGGATTGATCTGCGTCAACCCTAATATTTAACATATTAATTCAAGACTTCTCAATCCCGCTGTTCAATACATACTATCACAACATTGTCTCATTCAAATTAAAGAGAAATGTATTACTAAAATCAAGCTTTTCTAATGGAAATCGCTAACTCTTTATGGTAAACGTTTGCCTCTCTATGTTATAAAGCATGGAGAACCAGATTTAAATAAATAAATAAATAATACACATCTACCTTTTCTAAGTTTTATTTTGAAACTCTATGTTATTGTTGATTTATATGTGAGACCTTCAGCAGTACATTGATCTATCCACAATTTAATAAATAAACGTTTGCCTCTCTATGTTATAAAGCATGGAGAACCAGATTTAAATAAATAAATAAATAATACACATCTACCTTTTCTAAGTTTTATTTTGAAACTCTATGTTATTGTTGATTTATATGTGAGACCTTCAGCAGTACATTGATGTATCCACAATTTAATAAATAAATTTGTACACAACTCTTCCAAATAATTCATCATTGAGAGAAACTATAAATCAAATAAAAGTTCGGAGGAGATTGGTCCAGAATGACCATCTTATATTCTATATTAACTAAACTACTGTGCACAGGAACCAACAAAACTTCTTCTCCGAATTGACCACTGTTTACACCTTCTTCGGAGTTGTAGTTGGGCAATGACCGAGAGGGGGGTTCGGTATTGGATCAGACTGCCCTTGCCTATATGCAATGCACAGAAATCCTAAATGCTCTCTTGAATTATTAAATACAGAATGCAATTGCAGGTCAATAACAATGTATTCCGCAACCAATATCAAATGCAAGTAGTCATTCAATTTTAAAAATTAAAGTAATTAATTTTCCTTTTTAACATATCTCATCTAGTAACTATTTAGAGGCTTAAACCTTACTTTAAAATCATTAAGCTTCATCAGAGTACATTACACATTGATGTTTCAATATTCTCAACAAACACAAACACCCAATTCAATTAACCAGTAATACTCACATGACTTAATAACTAATATATTAACCGATTGACGATTATCATAAGCAATTATAACATTATTATTTCAAGAAATTATAAGATTATTATTTCAGATAAAATAAGGAAAAATCTGACCTGAGAGATAAGAATTCACATCTCTATCTAAATTGCTGGTCTTTTTGCTCCAAACTCCGCAGGTAACCATATATACTACACACGATGCCTTCTTCTTTTGTTTGTACCAATTATATAGAAATCTAAATGTGATTGCATTTGAAACAAGTGGATGAGCCTTTGCACATGTCCACTGTAAATCAATGCCATATGGACTCCGGGCTCCATATACTTTATAACAGGTATTATATGTGCAAAACCTAGGTAAAGATTTTATTCCTTTATTTATTTAATTTATTGTATTTAATTTTTATTTTATTTTATTATTTATTTATTTATTAGTATTTAAATTTCATATTATTTGATTTGTAAATTATTGATTATATTCAAATTTTTAAACATTTACTCTAAGCATAAGTGCATACCAACATAATATCAATATAATGCATAAATCACATTTTAGGATATTTGAAAATGTAGTTATTTGGATGCAGTGCAACTACATGAATATCACCTGTGTGAGCTTCCATGTACTTATGGGTCGTGGTGTTTCCACAGCCATCATATCCCTTACCTCTTTCGGTCCCTGACATTCTGTAAAATAGGTTTCTAATCTTCTCATCATATTTCGATCTGTCAAACTACGAACACTTATTCTTGCACTCACAAATGTTATCAGCAACATCTTGTCCAAGCAAAAAGAAGCAATTAATCTGATAACTAAATTTGGAGGAATGTTAACCTTATGTATTCAGTTTTTTTTTTTTATGAAATGGTTTATGTCTGATTCTTATTAAGAAATTATCCCGGTAGTTGAATTTTCTTTAGCATAAATTTTTCGTTAGAAGAATTCCATTTATACATATGCTAATAGATACATTTGTTTTGGAATTTATTTTTAGTGTTAGTCGGTCGCTATTCGTCATATGTTTGCTTTTGCTTTTGAGTAAAACTGATATAATATGTTAAAAAGCTCTCTAGGTGTGCAGCATTGAAGTAGGAATAGTCATTTTTGAGTTTATCCTTTGTAGTTGAGTCGAGATGAAAGACAAATATTACCGTGAGTGGTAAAAACCACTGTTAATGTTTGAAAATTCCAAGATTATGTCATCTGATCTTATGAATGTGTTTATGTGAGCAGCTCCCCTAAGCATGACACGATTTAGGTGTCTACATTAGTTCCTTCCAATTCAGAATATTTATTTGTCAAGATGTTAACGTTTGGATCTTATGAATAGTTGAACTTTTAATATAGATTAATGTTATTTTAAAAACTTTTAATATAGATTAATGTTATTTTAAAAAATAATAGAATAGTTGAATGGTTGAACTTTTAAAAATAGATTAACATTAGTTTATTTATATTGGGTGAAAATATAGTAGAATAGGAGTATAAAGTTTTTATGTAGTACTGTATAGAAAAATATTATGAAAGGGTGTAAAATACTTCTAGGAAAAGATGATGTTGATCTAACTTACTTTTGGAACCTAGAAATGGAACCATAACATAGGAAATCACCTAAGTTTAGACTTCCAATTCCATTGAGAAGGATGCCACATTGTAATACTTCCAATTCCATTGAGAAGGATGACACATTGTAATACTCATCAAGAAGGATAACAACCACCCAACTCCAACCGCTCCTATATGGCAGTTTTTATGATTAAGGAATAATTGTTTCTCTAGCAGGATTATATAGGTCAGTGGACCTTATACTATGGACAGTAACAGATCAGTGGACCTTATACTATGGACAGTAACAGATCAGTGGAATGGGATGTCATTCTAGGTTATCGTATGAGGTATTACCGTGAGGGTTCTCATGATTCATAATTCAATTGCAAAATAGCCAAAATTAACTCAAGACTAAGGGAGCTAGTCTTTAAGGTTGGAAGGTCCAATGATATGATATGGGACATTATATCATCACCTACATCCAATGATAGATAATATGGGACGTTATATGATCACCTACATCGTGATATGAGATATTTATACCCAAATCTAGAGTATTGGTGGACCCTGGTAATGTCCATATAATTATGAACTATTATCAGACAGGCATAAAAATTCTACACTTGAAGTAAAATATAAACCATGATTGAATAATAATTAATGAGACCAAGTCCTCCAGGAAACTATGCGTCCACCCTTCTAGGTACCTGGAAGGATAACCCATTTTCGAGAACCTAAAACTCAAGGTGGATCTCATAAATGGTAGCATATTGTAGAATTTGACCAATCTCGAGCACTCGTGATTCCATTTGTAACGGTACAAGATCTTAGTGTGTGAATACTATACCTATGTACTAATAAAAAATTTGGTGTGCATTTGTCAATTTGTTACTTTAATTTCAAAGTAAATTGAAATTTTGAATTTGATATTTTGGAAACCAGGAGAGTTAGACCTAGGTTGTTAGAGTTGGTATCAGAGTCTAGGTCAGAGTCTAGGTTGTGAAAACCCTAGGTTGTAAACATATGATTTGCTGAATTTACATAACTCTCTTGTCATCAAGTATAAATTGTAGGAACCTCACATAACTCTCTTGTCATCAAGTATAAATTGTAGGGACCTCTAAAATAACAAGTAGAGTGAGCTTGCAAAGGTTCTAAGGAAGGGATTGAGATGGCTCGCGAGAGAGTCAGATCATGTACAAACAATTAAAGGACCTCATCATATTTTGAGGAAATAAAAAGAGCCTATAGCAGGAAGGACTACACAAAATGGTGATAATATGACCAAAATTATTTAATTAATGCAAGAAAATTTGAATTAATAAAAAAAAACAAATGGAAATTTAGAGGGCTCAAATGAGCACATGGAGCAATAGAGAGCTCAACTAACTCAACAACAAGATATTATCACCCAACAACAACAAGTGACTGAATATATGACGAAGAGTAAGGAGTCGTAAAGAGTGTAGATGAATTCCCTGGAGGGTCTACAAGATGAGTTGCAGAAGAAAATAAAAGAGCTAGATATCTCTAAATTCAATGGGAAGGGTGATGGTGAAATAACCAAAAATTGGCTAAGTGAGGTTGAGGGGTAGTTTGCCATCCAACCCTTAACAGGTCCTGCCAGAGATTGGTGGACCACATATAAGAAAATAGGTCCTGCCATAGATTGGTGGACCACATATAAGAAAACAAGGTTGTTGACATTCCATGGGATGTGTTTGAGAAAGAATTCAGAAACACATTTATGCTAAATTTACCAACCTTATTCATCAAGAAAATATATCAGTGATAGAGTATTATTAGAGATTTCCAGAGATTTTCGAAACTGATAGAGTATTATCAAAGATTTCTAGATATTGAAGTATGCACCTAAATATAATAAATATGAGGAGTTTAAAGCTCACAAATTTGTGCTAGGCTTGCATCACAGAATTGGATCTTCCATTGAATGGATCAAGCCAAAGAATCTGATAGAAGTTTTTCAAAAAAATAAGAAGGTTTTTTACCAAAGGTTCGAAAAAGATGAATCTAGGAAAAGAAGAAACCCAGAACCCACCAAAGGAAAAGACCAGTATAGGAAACATAGGGATGGAGATCGTTACAGGGGAGACAATAGAAATAGAGAAAATTTTATGAATACCAAAGGACAACATGAAAAAAGGAACTTTCCAAAAAGAACTATGACTCTGAAAATAGGAAAGAACTATGACTCTTTCCTATGCTAACCAAAACAAGGATGAGAATAGAGAAAATAACAAAATGATGCTAACAAAAACAAGGATGAGAATAGAGAAAATAACAAATGCCCAAATGTGTGTTATGTATGTGGAGCAAAATACCATTATGCTAACCAATGCCCGAAAAGAGTAGACAAAAGGAAAATGACTGAAGATGTTTCCCAGGTAACCCATCCTCTTATAAGAAATCTAGTATTTTGTCGTTAATAGAGCCAGTGATAATTTTTTTTACTAGCAATTGAGAGACATATTGAAAAATCCTGGGATTAAGTCAAATAGGTGGTAGACCGAGTATGGATTTCTAAATTACTCTCCCTCAAAGGGAAACAACATCAACATGGGAAACAACATCAACATTTGACTTAATCAATTTGTTGATTTCTAAATTACTCTCCCTCAAAGGGAAACAACATCAACATGGGAAACAACATCAACATTGCTTATCATTTAAAAACTGATAGATAGACCAAGAGGATCAATCAAGTTAAAATTACTATGCTATGTTGGGCATAAATCTATTTAAAATCCTATATGGGTGTAAGTGTAGAAAATTTAACAATCGAATCAGCTACTGAGAAATGGAGGTCCAATTAAAATAAAAATACTAATGGTTTAAAAAAGCCACAAATTGATAGAAGAGCTATGCTGACTTAAACTGATCTCCTAGAGAATTTGCTATTAGTGATAAAGTATGATAGATAGACCAAGAGGGTCAATCAAGTTGAAATTACTATGCTATGTTGGGCATAAATCTATTTAAAATCCTATATGGGTATGGGTGTAAGTGTAGAACATTTAACAATCGAATCAGAGAAATGGAGGTCCAACTAAAATAAAAATACTAATGGTTTAAAAAAGCCACAAATCGATAGAAGAGCTATGCTGACTTAAACCGATCTCCTAGATAATTTGCTATTAGTGATAAAGTCTTCTTGAGAGTCAAACCAACTAAGAGCTCCATTAAGTCTACTAAACTTAGCCCCAAAAATCATTGCCAAAATTAGCCCTGTTGCTTACAAATTAGCTTTGCCGCCTAATTTATCCAAAATCCCTAGTACTTTTCATGTGTCCCTCATTCAAAAATATGTGGCTGACCCTTCACACATTTTGGATGTTTTGTGTTTATAGATATTGAACCCACAAATCATTGAGGTTCATCCCATCAGGATTCTAGGGTACAAAACTAAGCAGGTAAGGAAAAGAGTTGTTGATCAATGTAGAGTTCAATGGGATCTCTACTTGGAAAGAAATGCCACATGATGTAGCAGCAATGAAAAAACAATTTATGTTCTTGTTTGAAGACTGATATTTATATAATTTTTTTAGCATTTATTATACATTTATGTATTTTTTATTTATAATTTATATTCTATTATATTACTGGTGAAATGCATGCATCTATGAATAAAGTTCATTATCTATAGCTTGATGTGTATATATGCATTTTTAAATTCTGGTGGGAAAGAATGTAACATCCCTTCTATTTTTTTTTAATATTTGCTTGTGGAATGTGATACTATTGAAGATGTTTGTGAATGCAGTCCCTTCTTGGCAAGCATACCAAACAAGTATAGCACCCACCCCTAGCGGAGATAGTGGTTGTATGCATCAGGTAAGGTGAAAAATGATATCATGCTTAATAAACCATGGCCCATGGGTACATGAAATTCCACTAAAAAGAATTCATGTAGTTTATCCTGCCTATCATTTGCATTATGTTTGTTTTGCAAAAAATAAATGTATTTTACCTATTGCGTGAAACTAATGCATAATATTTTCCTTTCATAAATTAATATAAAAAAATGTGTGTGTATGATTAAAAATAATAATACTCATATGTATATAAGTATAAATATTAAAAATTTAGAGAACTATTTAAATATAAATATAAAATATATATATATATATATATATATATATATATATATATATATATATATATATATATAATACTAAGGACTATTAAGTAAATTTATTTTGGCAACCAAAAAGAAAAAACTAAATTACATGGAAAAATTTATGTGTCTCCGCAATATTGCATCCGAATTATTTAAAAAGGAAACAAAAATCCATTCTAAGTTTTCAAAAAATCGGTGTTCTGTTGTTTATGTTGATTGTTCGTGGGAGGTGCATTCAATCTTCAAGTTTGTGGTGGTTTAGGTATTCTCAAATTTACTTTTAGGTTGATTTCTAAAGCTTTTTCTGCGTTGTTTTAGTGAATGATATATTACTTGATGTATTGTTGTAAGACTCGTTCATTTTTTACTTGATGTATTGTTGTAGTTGTTCATTTTTTTTTAAATACTGTGTAAGCAAATTAATATTGAGGTATGTTTTAAAAACTTGGAGTTCAATCAAACAAAGAATAACCTTTTAATACAAATTGTGTTTTTGAATAATCATGTGCGTGGAACAGTGGCTTATAGTAGCTTTGATAATAAGAAAAACTTTTAATATATAAAATTCTTGAATATAAGCTGAAATCTAAAGTAAAAATATTGCATTGTGTTGTTCTCATGATAATATGCATCCATAATGGGCCATGCTGACCCAATACATGCATCCTCCATTGTCTCCCATTGTCTCCCTTGTTGAGGGTTTTGGTATAAAATTCAACATCCGTCAAATATTCCAGTTCTCTTTTCAAAAGGATCCATGGAAAGTGGTTAATGTTATATCCAACAAACTCTGTAATATGCGACTACGTTGTACACATCCAATTCGACTGGGAGGTTGTCGAAGGAGTACTACTATGTTTTGAGTGAAGGGTTTGGTAGTCAATTTACACATCCAATTCGACTGGGAGGTTGTCGGAGGAGTACTACTATGTTTTGAGTGAAGGGTTTGGTAGTCAATTTAATTCTGTATGAGTAGCAGCTCCTGGGATTGAGACTGAGAAATTATCAGTGTCATGACTTATTATTTGTAACAAATCAAGTCCTACCTACTTGGTTGTCCTTTCATGAAAATTAAAAAAAAAAAAACTTTCACATCTCTTTATTTATTTTAGTACAAAACATGTTAACTCTTCATGGGTGACCACTCCTGCAGTCAAAATACCCAAGAGATCGATATTGGTCAGATCCCATCATTTTTTGCCATAGGAGAAATTCATTCTCATCCCGAGATCCCAAGTTCAGGCAGGGGTTTCTCGCCATAGGAGAACTTCATTCTCATCCCGAGATCCCAAGTTCAGGCAAGGGTTTCTCCTCTGGAACCCATTCACCTAGAGATTAGACACATATTTTTCTCGATAGCATACACATGTCAAGTGCTATATGGATATACTCCTTCTCGGTAATCCATACACCCTGACTTAAATATCAAAAGTTACTTGATTCGTCATGATAACGACGAGATGTCCCATTCCATCTCATTGATGTGCAATAATCATTCCAAAATTAGATAACCCTTCATTGTACTATAGGTGACAACCTAGGAGTGATGTCCATTTTATCCTCTTTTACCTTCCGTCCCGACCCTTCCATAATCATTCCAAAATTAAATAACCCTTCATTGTACTATAGATGCAGCCTAAAAGTGATGTCAATTTCATCCTTTTTTACCTCCTATCCGGACCCTTCTTGTCGAGAGTGCAACTGCCCCTACTATCAATAATTGATCTTCCTTCAATTACCGATGCTATGCTTAATTCTCACCTCCATATAACCCAATGGATAACCCAATGGATAACTTAGGTTAGCTTAAGTTGATAAATTAGGTTCTAATGCTCTGACTCTAGGAAGATGGTTAAAAACACAATAATATGATAGCTAGAGATTTTAATCCTAAGATTAATGATAGTTTAATATTTATAATAAATCCTTTTGATGATAGTTTAATAATTATAATAAGTCCTAGTTTTGTTCCTTCCAGTATCCTTCCCGTATCTAGAGATATTAATCCTAAGATTAATGATAGTTTAATAGTTATAATAAATCCTACCTTTTGATATATAGTTTAATAATTATAATAAGTCCTACCTTTTGTTCCGTCCAGTATCCTTCCCGTATCTAGAGATATTAATCCTAAGATTAATGATAGTTTAATATTTATAATAAATCCTACCTTTTGATGATAGTTTAATAATTATAATAAGTCCTACCTTTTGTTCCTTCCAGTATCCTTCCCAAATAGGGGTATACTAATACGGGTATACTACCATTTTTAGTTTTTATAAAAGAAATGTTTAAAAGGAATCCTTTATATTAGATACTCTATTGCACTGTATAATATCATATTTTAATAGAGTCCATTTAATATTCTTATTCTATATAAAATCTCTATTCAAACACTAAGCTAAACTTCAACAAATCACCCTAATTATATAATCCACAAGTAAATAAAAGCATAAGATATCTATTACATTGTATAATATCATATTTAAATAGAGTCCATTTAATATTCTTAAGTAACTAGTTTTTTTTCTGTTAAATATGTTTAATAATCATTGTCAAAAAAGTATTAATAAAACCATCTAATTCCCCTAATATTAAATCCAACATACAAAGTGGTTTATTTGACTCTACTGTTTAAAATTAATTTAATAAAGTGATCTATTGACTTTTAAAAATAAAATAAAAGAAATAAGAAAGTGGTTTATTTGACTCTACTGTTTAAAATTAATTTAATAAAGTGATCTATTGACTTTTAAAAATAAAATAAAAGAAATAAGAATTGTTTGAAAATACTTTATAGTTAAAAAAAATAATAATTCACTTAATAATATTAGTATGGTAATAGATTTATTTAATTTAAAGTATTATGTTTATTACTTTTCATCTGATATTATATTTTCTATTATAAAACTTGATCTAGTTAATTAAGTATTTTCTTTCTAAAAGATTAGATTCCATTGTAATATAAATTTATACGATTTAATCTAGATTTTAAAATAAACCTAAAATTCTATTTAGGTATTGAAGATTCTATTACTTATTCTATTTTAATTATAAAAGGCCAAGGCCAAACATTCAAGAAGAAATCAAAACTTAATAAAATGTATTGATAACTTTCTATTTAAAATTAATTAAATTGTAAACACTGGAACAAAATATTAATACCCACATTTTCTAACTAATAGGGTTTTGAAAAAGAATGGTAGAAAACTACTACCCCAAATTATTTATATTAGCCGGCTAATATAAAAGTAACATGATATGAATTTAATAAGGGAAATCAAACCCTTCGAATTCAATCACGAATTCCAAAATAAGCCTTTCAGCTCTGTTACGCAATTGAAGGCAACTAATTTATCTTCCTATTTTTTATTATTATACCTTGAAAATGGAGCCGACAATTTCTTATACAGCAATCAATATACACTTAATTCCTTGGTTTGCTATTTTGCATAGGTTTTCAATCTTAAATTTATTAAAAAGAGAATTCTGAGTGAACAGGTATTAACATGATAGTTCTAATTGAAATTGTTTCATTCAAAAATGTTTTAGCTACTTTTGGTACCGGGTTCCATACTAAAGTCAAGTTTCGGTTTTCATTTCAAAGGGTTATATAACTCAGTTCTAGTTTTTGTTGTCCTTATGTAGTCGGCTACTGGATTGGATGTCTCATTAGTGAGAAATCCTGCGGATTGATCTGCGTCAACCCTAATATTTGACATATTAATTCAATATTTCTCAATCCCGCTGTTCAATACATACTATCACAACATTGTCTCATTCAAATTAAAGAGAAATGTATTACTAAAATCAAGCTTTTCTAATCGCTAACTCTTTATGGTAAACGTTTGCCTCTCTATGTTATAAAGCATGGAGAACCAGATTTAAATTAAATAAATAAATAAATAATACACATCTACCTTTTCTAAGTTTTATTTTGAAACTCTATGTTATTGTTGATTTATATGTGAGACCTTCAGCAGTACATTGATGTATCCACAATTTAATAAATAAATTTGTACACAACTCTTCCAAATAATTCATCATTGAGAGAAACTATAAATCAAATAAAAGTTTGGAGGAGATTGGTCCAGAATGACCATCTTATATTCTATATTAACTAAACTACTGTGCACAGGAACCAACAAAACTTCTTCTCCGAATTGACCACTGTTTACACCTTCTTCGGAGTTGTAGTTGGGCAGTGACCGAGAGGGGGGTTCGGTATTGGATCAGACGGCCCAATGCACAGAAATCCTAAATGCTCTCTTGAATTATTAAATACAGAATGCAATTGTAGGTCAATAACAATGTATTCCGCAACCAATATCAAATGCAAGTAGTCATTCAATTTTAAAAATTAAAGTAATTAATTTTCCTTTTTAACATATCTCATCTAGTAACTATTTACAGGCTTAAACCTTACTTTAAAATCATTAAGCTTCATCAGAGTACATTACACATTGATGTTTCAATATTCTCAACAAACACAAACACCCAATTCAATTAACCAGTAATACTCACATGATTTAATAACTAATATATTAACCGATATTAGTTAACCGACTGACGATTATCATAAGCAATTATAACATTATTATTTCAAGAAATTATAAAATTATTATTTCAGAGAAAATAAGGAAAAATCTGACCTGAGAGATAAGATTTCACATCTCTATCTAAACTGCTGGTCTTTTTGCTCCAAACTCTGCAAGGTAACCAGAGCCTTTGCACATGTCCACTGTAAATCAATGCCATATGGACTCCGGGCTCCATATACTTTATAACAGGTATTATATGTGCAAAACCTAGGTAAAGATTTTATTCCTTTATTTATTTTTAGCGAAAAACCTTTGCCGGGTCGTTTGGTCTAAGAGACCACAAACAGGGGTTTTACACCGTCAAAGTCCCTGGGGTTGCACCCAGCCTTGCCCGCACCAACATTATTAATTGGATTTTGGTTACCCAATTCAGCTTTTTGGTAGGGTGGAGATTCGAACCTGGGACCTCCCTTGGAAGATTGCCCTCTCCTCTCCAACTCACCTACAACACCTGAATATTCCTTTATTTATTTAATTTATTATATTTAATTTTATTATTTATTTATTTATTAATTAATTAATTAATTAGTATCTAAATTTCATATTATTTGATTTGTAAATTATTGATTATAATCAAATTTTTCAACATTTACTCTAAGCATAAGTGCATACCAACATAATACCAATATAATGCATAGATCACATTTTAGGATATTTGAAAATGTGGCTATTTGGATGCAGTATAACTACATGAATATCACTTGTGTAAGCTTCCATGTACTTATGTAAGCTTCTATGTACTTATGGATCGTGATGTTTCCACACTGCCATCATATCCCCTATTTTTTTCGATTGCTTCTTCTGGCATTCTGGAAAATAAGTTTCTAATCTTCTCATCATATTTCGACCTGTCAAGCTACGAACACTTATTCTTGCACTCACAAATGTTATCAGCAACATCTTGTCCAAGCAAAAGAAGCAATCAATATGTTTTGAGGAATGTTACATTATTTGATGCAATAACCTTATGTATTCAGTTTTATTTTTTTTATGAAATGGTTTATGTCTGATTGAATCTTATTAAGAAATTATCCCGGTAGTTGAATTTTCTTTAGCATAAATTTTTCGTTAGAAGAATTCCATTTATACATATGCTAATAGATACATTTGTTTTGGAATTTATTTTTAGTGTTAGTCGGTCGCTATTCCTACTTCAATACTGCACACCTAGAAAGCTTTTTAACATATTATATCAGTTTTACTCAAAAGCAAAAGCAAAACAAATATATACCAAATGATTTGGGGACACTTCAACCGGGAATGGGTGAACTATCACAGTAGTAAAACCTAGTTGTAGATTTCTTTTTCGCAATTGGTTTATATTTAGTTTTAGCACTTCTCGGTCATGTAAAACCAGTGATTTATCATTAGGTTAAACTCTTTCAAGGACCGTGCTATATGAATGTTCGCTTGATGTTTTAAAACTTATTTTTAAATTATTTTGAAGGTGGAATATTTGTTTTAGTTTATGTGCAATTATTGAATGAGATGTAATGTTCTCAAAAGTGACTCGATATAACGTATGCAATATTTAATCTTCTTATAAGTAATGATTCGGGAATCTGTTAGAGTAGGTATGGTGTTGCACACACTCATTACAAGAAGAAATTCATGTATTTCGAGGTAATAGTTTTCTATCAAATAGAATCTGTTTTAACATATAATTGAAGTCATCGGCGTGTATTATTTAAACTCTCCCAAAGGTATGGTTACCTCTCATCTTAAAAAAACATATTGGAAACTTAAACCTTTATATAGCCGAAGGTTGTATTTACCATAGAATACCTTATGAACGCCCTGGCGAACGGATGAGTTTTTAGTTTTAAATTGTTTTGATGTTTTAAAACCTTTATGTCTTTTCTTAACCTAGATAGCCGAAGGTTGTATTTACCATAAAATACCTTATGAACGCCCTGGCGAAGGGATGAGTTTTTAGTTTTAAATTGTTTTGATGTTTTAAAATAGTTTATAACTGAATCTCTTTTCACTTTAGTTGATATTAATAACAGATAGATAAATTGTTTTAGATGTGTTTAGTATATATTTTGAATTATTGTCTTATAAAATTTAATGTTTGTTTAAAGTAGACTAACCTAAATTAGCCAAACCATTTGAAATATTTAAATTAAAATAAACATAAGTTTATTCTTTTAAAACATGATTATATAAGGCATTACTCAATAAAGGTCGGTTGGGAAAAAATCAACCAAACTTTAAACTATTTTTCATTTCGGTTTATCTTTAACTTTTAAAAAATTACTATAATGAAGGTTAAGAGACAAATATGGATAGTTATGAGTCTATTGAATGAGAAGAGACTAATATGGATAGTTATGAGTCTATTGAATGAGAATTCATGAATGTTCACTATAGAAATAATACTTGTACATAAATAAACACGATTCATAGAATAATTAAATCTTTAGTTGCTTCCAATTCGGAATATTTATTTGTCAAGATATTAACATTTGGATCTTATGAATAATTGAAATTTTAATATAGCTTAATATTATTTTAAAAGATAGTAGAATAGTTGAATGGTTGAACTTTTAAAAATACATTAATGTTATTTTATTTATATTGGATGAAAAGATAGTAGAATAGAAGTATAAAGTTTTTATATAATATTGTATAGAAAAATATTATGAAAGGGTGTAAAAAACTTGTTTATAAGTCCTACCAACAAGGAAAACATGATATTGATCTAACCTACTTTTAGAACCTAGAAGTGGAACCATACTAAAGACATATGAAACACAGGAAATAACCTAAGTTTAGACTTTCAATTCTATCAAGAAGGATGGTACATTGGAATGCTCATCGAGATAGCAACCACCCAACTCTGATAGCTCGGAGATGGTGGTTGTTGTGATTCAGGGATAATTGTTTCTCTAGTAGGATTATATGGTTCAATGGACCTTATGCTATGGAGAGTAGTGAACGATAGAATGAGATGTCGTTCTAGGTTATCGTATGAGGTAGTACCATGAGGGTTATCACGATTCATAATTCAGTTGCAGAATAGCCAATAGTAACTAAGGACTAAGGGATTTGGTCTTCAAGGTTGGAAGATCCAGTGATAGATGGTATGGGATGTCATATCATCAACTGCGTCATGATCTGAGATATCTAGATCCAAATCCAGAGTATTGGTGGGCCCTAATAGCATCCATAGAATGATGGATTGCTATCAGACACTAGGCATAAAATGCTAACTCTAGCATGGGCTTGAGGCAAAATTATGAACCAGGATTGAGTAATGGTCAGTGAGACCAAGTCCTCCATGCTACGAGATGGAGAAACTATGCATCCACCCTTCCAGGTATTATGGGCCCTAGAAGGATAAACTCTTATCGAGAACCCAAAACTCGAGATAAGAGAAGGTGGGTCTCATAAATGGTAGCATATTGCGATATTTGGCCAATATCGAGCACTCGTGATTCCTTCTGCAGTGGTACAATATCTTAGATTGTGAATACTATGCCTATGTACTAATAAGAATTTGGTTGTGCATTTGTCAGTTTGTGACTTTATTTTCAAAGTAGATCAAAATTTTGAATTTGATATTTTTGCAACCAAGAGAGTTAGACTTGGGTTGTTACACATATCTAGAAAAATCATCAATAAAAATGAAAAGTATATGTTTCCTAAAATAGATGGTGTACGTATTGCTCTTTAATATCATTATGTATAATCTCCAAGGGGTGATAGGATTATCTTGTAATATATTTTAGAAAATTCTCATTATGATAATTTCCTAGAATACATACTTTACATGCACCACTTGGAGGTGATATGTGTAGAAGTCCAATGGTTATTTGATGACAACTCATATATCTCAAAGATCCATAGCTAAGATACCCAAGCCTATGATATCACTTCTAAATTTTGTTATCTATATGTGCAACCATAACAAAAAAATTCTCTTCCTATGAGAGGAAAAATAATAGGTTGGTATTTTTACCAACTTATACATTTGGTCACATTCATCATAATAGCTAGAAGTAATAATTTTAATCCTATTGTATATATACTTAATTACCCATCAATCAGGCCAAATCCTACCTCTTTATCTCACTTATAGGTTCCTTTATTCATCTCAATAGCACTCAATCCTCCTTATTTATTTTGATTTCTAAGCAAATGGATGACTTAGCTTTAGGATTGATTTTTTCAAGGTTTTTTAAAAACCTCATTTATATTTTATGATTTTTTTCAAAAAATCCATTTCCTATTCTCTTTCAACTTCTTTCATCTAATAGCAATGCAAAAGAGATGTTAAACTAATTGATTTTCATGAAAGAAGAAAATAAAGGTATAAATATTTTTAGGAATACCTTTTATATTAGAGAATCAATGGGTAGGATTTTGTGCTTGGAAAAGAACTCCAATCCCCTTGACAAAGTTGTTAACATGGTCCTACAATTTTTTTCTACATAGAAATGAGAGGATGTCATGGTTGGTTGCATTCGAAAAAGGTTATGTATAAGAATTGTAATAGATATGAATGACCCATTAGTGCTTATGGATTCTTTTAAAAAAATTAGGGTTAGAACTTTTGTTCATTATACTTCTATATGCCTCATTTTCTTGTTTGAAAATTACTTAATTTTCTCTATAAAAATACCTAAGTCAAATTCAAAAAAGAAATATTCTTAAAAAAATCCCATGGTCTAGAAGGATTATAAAATTTCGTGCATGCTTGCATCATGATGACATAGGATTGTGTCATGCAAAGAGAAGGAGGAGGTATTTTCTATTTTTATTTATCTAAGTTTAACACTAACCACTTATCTCCCAAAGGGTACCTTGGGGATAGTGGCTAGCATGGTCCAAATTGAGATACTAAAGGGATAAAGTTTTGAGTTTGAACCCCCCAATGTCATTATCCTTTAACCAATAATGGTTTCAACATGACATGTGGAGCTAATGACATGGTAGTTTTTTCTAACATAGAACTAGATGATATCACGCCTTTGCAAGTAGATATTGGTATGATGTGACACGTGATCTCTATATAGGTGATATGGTAACAAAGGTGGTGCAAAACATGGTATTATATATAGATGATAATGGTAGCTGAGATGATGCAAAATATGGAAGTCTATATGACTTATGTGGTAATCCATATACATGACATAGAATGACATGTGGTAGTTGATGCAGACGCTAACATGACAAGTGGAGATAGGATAAAAATGGAAGGTCATATGGTTTCTAACACGGTAGGTTGTATGCCACTTTACACATAAATATGACATTAACCAATCAAATTCTTTCAAATCACCAAACTTCACAAATTGTTTGAATAGTTAGAAATAAACTTGGCAAAGCACAAATTCTAGAGTAAATAAGGTGCAACAAGTGACACACCATGGTTCATAGATCAAGAAGCCAATCAAAGCATAATAAGTTATGTATTCTAGTTTGTTGGTACCCTACCCAGAGGCCTACACATTTAACATACAAGTGGAAGTCCCGTGAACATGACAAGTGGCATCATGTGATTTGTCAATATATTGTCTAGTCAATGCATGCTTCTCACTCCATCATCCACTCATGCAGTGACACTTGGAGGTCTCTAATTCACTATAGGTACTATTTTTTTTAATTTCTTGGAGGGAAGTTTTGGGTCAAAATTGTAAGGGCCATAAATTTTGCATATAGAAGCATTTTGAGCTTACTTGTTTCTTCAAATTGTATGTTATTTGAGATTTTTGTGTTGTATTATTTTTCATCACAATTGCATATAGGATTTTTTTTTTGTAGGATAGTTATAGATCATAATGTGACCTTGTTGAGTGGATCAAACTATGCTACTTAGAGAATCAAGATTGAAGCTCTTATCTGAAGCAAGGAGTTACTTAAATATGTGAATGAGCAACATTGTGCTACTAATTCTAAATAAATAAAGTGTGTATGCATGGATAATAAGGATGATTCTCATAGTTGTATAGCCCTTCATATTAACAATGTCTATGACATACATATTAGTAGAACTACACACTTCAAGGAGTTGAAATATTTTACGAATTGTGTGATTGCATTGATTTCACACAAATCAATAGGTTGAAGGCTAAGCTTGAAGCTTTATCCATGGATTCATTTGATATTATTGATAAGTACATTAATAACTTCAAGAAACTATAAGAATATATCAAGATCCCAAGAGGATTACCTAAGGTGGAAAGATAAGGATGGGAAGTTATGGAGATAGGAAAGAACATTGAACTCTTGAATATTACCTTAAAAACAAATTCTTGTTGTATTTGATATATTTCATGTGTAATTTACAAACTCCCCTCCACCACCAATTGATGAGGTTTTCAAGTGATTTTTATATCATCAGGATAGAATACAAAGATGTAAAGTTAATTCTATGATCAATTAATCCCATCCAAAGAGAATTGTTGCCAAAGATCAAAATGATAAGAAGCCAAAACATGATTAGAAGAAGCCAATAATCCCTTCAAGAAACCAACATATGAGTTTTGCAAGAACAAATGACATACAAGATTTCTTTTCTAGATTTGCATCAAGAAGCTTGAAGAGGTAGCAATAAAGGAGATGTTGATGTTGCTCTCTTCAGTGTATAGGGTGATGACAACTTTGATAGAAAATCCTCATGTAGACACGAAAACATTGACCCATCCAAGTGAGTCATTTTTCTTAGAGTCCTTTTAGGAGGCTCTCAAAATTGCTAGGAACAAGTTTTACCTCTTTCTATTGAGTTTTACCTTGGTCTTTTTGACCTTGATCAAATTCGTGCCCAATAAGTTATAGGGCACAAATTTAGCAAATTTAGGGTTTTCGTGAGAAAAAACCTAAATTGTGGATCGACCTAATAGGGTGTTGGCTCAATAAATGTTAAATATTTATTTTTCCTACCTTATGCCCTCCAATTCCTCTATAAATACAAGATTAGATTCCCATTTTACAACTAGGAAGTGACATAAGAAAGCAATTGAGATCTTCATGTGATCTTAAGTGTCTTCTTGCGCAATCTTCTTCTGGTGCTTTTGGTGTTCCTTTGGTGCTTTGTTGTTGGTGTGTTCCCTATGATTTTGCAAGTGGAGAAATCATTGAAGATAGCTCGTATTCTTGAGGGAGGTAAGGTCTTCCACATTTGCTCTTGCTTCTTCCATGATATCACCAGGTTTTTTATTTGCATTCATTAGTTCACATTTTCATCTTAGTTCCTATTTTGTTGCATTATCTCTTTTTTAGGGTTTTAAAACCCTCTTGTGTGAATTTATGCCCCGTATACTATAGGGTATGAATTCAGAGAAATCCTTTCTTTCACCCATCGAGTGCTCTACTTCTATTTCAGCACTATTATCGAATTTGTGCTTGGTATCCTACAAGGTGCGGATTCGATCTAGCTAAGTTTTGAGGCAACTGTTCATCCCCAAACACTAGGGTTTCATTTTACATGCCCTCTACATTCTCTTTTGTCTCTGTTTGTGTTTTAATTTTGAATGTAATCATTCTATTTCACTTTCATTATATTATATTATCTTGGGAGCAATTATTTATTCCCAAACCCTAAGTTTTAAAACCACATTATTGATCAAGCTTTGCATTCATTCTCTTTGCATTCCATTTACCATTTCATGCCATTATATTCTATTGTGTTTGTTCAAAATTTCAAAGCTCATTTTTATTACAAATGGTCAACTAAAAGGACCAAGGGGGCTTGATTGTTGTGCCTCCAAGCTCAGTCTTATAGTGGCCTAAGTAGGCCCCCAAATTCTAACCATATTTCCTAGATGTTTTTGTGAAACTATTTGTAGATTTGAAGCTGTGGGATATTCTGAACGCAAGACAAAGCTTGGATCAAACATAAAATTAGATAAGTACTCTTGGTAAAACTATCAGGTTGTGTGTTACTTGTGTATCTTATTTTTGTTCACACCTAGGTTATAAATAAAAGGAAAAATATTTGATTGCTTTCTAGGCATTGAATAGAATAAAAGCATATAGTGTGCATCTAGGGTTTTAGCCTTGTTTGTGCATTTCACTTGTACCCTTGCTTAAAAGAGAAGTAATTTTATTTCTTGCAATTTAGGGTTAGAGATCATTGAATCAAAGACTCATAATAGGATTAAACATTATCTTCTTACATATTGTGTGTTTTGCACCATTATTTTATTTTACATAGTTTAGCATTGAAAGGCCAAACGTAGATGGTTGCTTAATTGACACATTAAACATTTCCACCCCAAACTTGGAGTGAATCCTAAAATCATTCCTAGTGAACCCCTTTTTTTTTTTCCATAGAGTGTAGAAAATATAACACACCCTTGCAGTTCACCTTGGCTCCCAGTGGATCCAATCGATAATTATACGCGATAAGGTAGTTTTCCCCCTCTACACCTCACAAGCACATGTAGTTGTTCATTTAGCATATTGGACATCCACTTATTTTAATGAGTGGATTGTAGATTTAGGGGAAACTAGGTACATGATGAAGCATAAACATATATTATAAGGATACAACAAATTATATTTAGGGGAGCATGTTGTTATTGGAAATGGTTCTTCATTGTAGGTTGCAAGATATGGAGAGATTAGCATTGGATATTATTCTTTTGATAAGGTACTTAATATTCCTAATGTTGGTCTTGATCTCTTGTCTATTTATTGTATTACATACAAATAAAAAGGTATAATTATGGCTTGATTGTTGGGTAATACAGGATATAGAAAATGGGTTTAAAATTAGACCAATATAAATTGGGATAAAGACCCATGTCTTCTATTTATTCTAGGAATAAACTATTTTTTGCTATGATTGTGCATATAGGTAAAAAAATTCAGAAGTGGCACCATAGGCTTGAGCATCTCGTATATGGATCTTTGATATACATGAGTCATTGTTAGATGGTTACGACAATTTTGCACATATCCCCTCCAAGTGATGCATGTAAGGATGTATTATAGGGAAGCATAATAGGGATAATATTCTAAAAGGGAATGTGATATGAGATTCTAAACCCTTGGATATCATACATAGTAACATTAATGAACTTATAGATATCCCATATCTTTCTAGAAATACGTATTTTTTCCTTTTTATCAATGATTTTTCTAGATAAGTATGGTTGCACACTACTCACTCTAAGAATGAGATCTTTGAGAAACTCAAGACCTTTAAGGATCTTGTTTAGAATTAGTTGGACAAAATAATTGAATATCTTAGGATATATGGAGGAGATGAGTTCATAAGTCATGTCTTTTATGATTTTTTGAGTTTTTATGGGATTGCATATTAGAGGATTTTTCACTATACAATTGAGTAGAAAGGTGTGGTTGAAAGGAAGAATAAGGTGATCATGGAGATGGAAAATTGTATGATTCATGCCAAGGGTATGGAGCACAAATAGGCTGAATTCGCCACTTGTGTAATATATACCATCAATAGGGTTTCCAAGAGGGCAATGTAGGACATGATATCTTTTAAGATTTTAACAAGAGATAAGCTTGTTGTGTCTCAATATTATATCTTTAGGTATTTCGCATGGGATCAAACACCTAAAAATATTCAAAAGAGGAAGGTATAAAATATCCATAGATGTATCTTTCTAGGTTATTTATATACTCAAAGGTATATTTTCCATATGATCTTAATAGGCAAGAGGTTTTGATTCAAAGATCTCATTTTTGATGAGGTTCTTCCAGATACTCCTTCCAATCCACCACCTACATTTTTGGAAAATAATTTTTTTTGATTCTTTAACTGTTTTATATTCAACTATTTCTTCATGGATTTTGATAGTGTTAGAATTTCCCAAGAATAGACATGCAAAGCATTACAAGAAATATGAAGAGAAGAGTAGAACTGATTGATTTATTCCATGGATCAACTTTGTATAAATAGCAAAGTTGATCATTGAGAGTCGTTGGATTACAAAAACTCATCAAATCTGAACTAGTCTAAACTGAGAGTTCACCTGACTCATGGATGAGTGGTAACTCAAGTAAGTCTATCCTAGTAGAACTTAAGAGAATAATTATTTATTCTAACACCCCCCTTAAGTGATACTAGGGGTGAATGTAACAAATGAGTCCCAGACAATAGGGCCTGATGAGGTACTCATGTACAATGATTCTTATTGAAGAGATGGTAAAAAACCACATGGGAAAAAACCATCTATCAAAAAAAAAAAGAAGAGGCATGTCTTCGGATGGCGAAGATTGTCCTCATTGAACAAAAAAGAAATGAGTCCCGGCAACTGGGCCTGATGAGGTACTCATGTACAATATTACTACATATAGGAGAGATGGTAAAAAACCACATGGGAAAAACCATCTATCAAAAGAAAAAAAGAAGAGGCATGTCTTCGGATGGCGAAGATTGTCCTCATTGAACAAAAAAGAAATGAGTCCCAACAACTGGGCCTAATGAGGTACTCATGTACAATGTTATTTCATATAGGAGAGATGATAAAAAAAACCACATGGGAAAAAACCATCTTCCAAAGAAAAGAAACAATAAGAAGAAAGGAGAGGTGAAAACCTCTTTTGTACCTTCTAATGCATCTGCCTTACCCCAAGTTTCTCTCGCAACTGAATGTAATGCGGAGAAGGAAAGGATTTGGTGAAGATATCTGCAATTTGATTTTCTGTGGGAATATAGTCCAAGTGTATTTCCCCTCTCTGAATATGTTGTCGAATGAAGTGCATGTGAATTTCAATGTGCTTGGTACGCTGATGCTCAACTGGATTACGGGCAATATGAATTGTGCTTGATTATCACACCAAAGAGTAATAGGTTTGTCATGGAAAAAACCAAATTCTCTTAGTATCTGACGAAGCCAAAGAGCTTCCTGACTTGCTAAAACTGTTGCCCTATATTCTGCCTCTGTAGATGATAATGCTACTGCTTGTTGTTTTTTGCATGACCAAGCAATTGGTGAAGAACCAAGATAAAAGACATAGCCAGAAGTTGAACATTTGTCTTCTACTGAACCTGCCCAATCAGAATCTATGTAACCAATGATATCCATGGATTTTCCTTCATATAAGAGCCCAAATTGAGTAGTTCCTTGCAAGTAGCGTAGGATTATTTTTGCTGCTTGCCAATGGCTGAAATGAGGTTGATGTGAGAATCTAGATATCAAGCCAACAACATATGAAATATCTGGGTGAGTATGAGTGAGGTATAATAGACTCCCTACAAGTTGTCGGTATAGAGTAGCATCACATAGAGGGGATGTGCAGGAAGTACTTAGAGTGACTCCAGACTAAAAAGGTGTAGAAGAGGGCTTACAATCAGTCATTTTAAACCATTGAAGAAGGTCTAGAGTGTATTTCTGTTGACATAATGAAATTCTTGCATCTGTTTGATTTATTTGAATCCCAAGGAAGTAATGAGCTAAACCCAGATCAGCCATTTCAAATTTTTTAGAAAGGGAGTCTTTGATAGTCTGAATGTGAGAGATGTCACTACCAATGAGTAGTAGATCATCAACATAGAGAACAAGTAAGGTGATTTTCTCTTCATCTCTCCAAATGTAGACTGTGGCATCAGAATCACAATGAGAAAAACCTGAGGAAAGAAGGAAGGAGTCCATTTTTTCATACCAAGCTCTAGGAGCTTGTTTGAGGCCATAGAGAGATTTCCTTAGTCTACAAACAAGGGAGGAGTCTTGAGTGAATCCAGCAGGTTGTTCCATGAATATTTCCTCTTTTAAGTCCCCATGTAAGAAAGCACTTTTAACATCCATCTAAAAAACAGGCCATTTTTGGGAAGCAGCTAGTGCAAGTACCAACCTAATAGAATCCATTTTGGCAACTGGTGCAAAGGTTTCAGAATAATCAATGCCTTCAATTTGTGAGAAACCTTTAGCTACCAAGCGAGCTTTGTGTTTGTCAATTTTTCCATCAGGTCCATACTTAGTTCTGTAAATCCATTTACAACGAACTAACTTCCTTCCCTTAGGTAGAGGAACTAACTCCCAAGTGTTGTTTTTTATTAAGGAAGAGAATTCATTCTCCATGGCATCATCCCATTCTTTTATTCCAGTTGCTTCCTTGAAGGTTTGAGGATCTATGGAGATGGACTGACACACAAGACCAGAACCTATGGTGTTGCCTAATCTGGATGATGGAAGATTTTGGATGTAAGGAGTGGCTTCTTCAACTATGGTGTGGGCCCATTTTGGCATTGTGGAAGGAGTAATTGGAGTGGCAGGGCTTTGAGTTGGAGTTTGGAGTATAGGATCCTCATTTTGGTCATTTTGATCATTTATCTCCAAAATGGGATCTTCATTATATTGAGGCTCTATTATTGGAGATGGCTCAAGAGAAATAATGTTGGAAGAGGATGGTTGAGGATATTTATTAGGGAATGTTTCATCAAATTGAACATTTCTATGAAAAAATACCTCATGAGTTGTGGGATCAAGAAGCCTGTATGCTTTCATTTCCTCACAATAACCAACAAAGATGAGTTGTTTGCTTTTCTTATCTAGAGCCTTCCTTTTCTTCTTTGGGATATGTGCCCAAGCAAGTACACCCAAAATTTTTGAAGAAAGAGACATCAGGTTTTGAGCCAGTCCATGCTTCCTCGGGAGTCAAATGGCCAAGAGCTTTATGAGGTGTGCGGTTTTGAATATAGTTTGCATAGTTAATTGCCTCAGCCCAAAAAACTATTGGAAGATCTCTTGAGTGAAGCATACAATTTGCCATTTCCTTTAAAGTTCTATTTTTCCTTTCTGCAATGCCATTTTGCTATGGATTATGGGAGACTGAATGTTGATGAATTATGCCATGATTTGAGAGGAAATTTGAGAACTCATTACTGAAGTATTCCCCCCATTATCTGTACGAATTTGCTTGATTTTGCAAGTGGCTTGATTTTCAACTAAGGCCTTGAAGATTTTGAAGTGGGATAGAACATCACTTTTGTATTTTAGAAAGTAGACCCAAGTTCTTCTAGAAAAATCATCAATGAAGGTTAAAGCATATTTTTCTCCTTTGAAAGAAGGCTCTGGGAAGACCATCAAGTCACTATGGATTAACTCTAGAGGGGATGAGGCTTTTTGAGAACCACTTGGGTGGAAAGGATCTTGATGTTGCTTTCCAAGAGCACAACCAAGACATACTCCATCAATAGAAGAGACTTTTGGCAACCCTATTACCATTTCATGGGTGTTCAATTCCTTTAGGTAGTTATAACTGAGATGTCCAAATCTTTCATGCCAAATTTTGCTTTCAAGATCTCCATGTGCAACAAAACAAGAGGCCCCTTCTAAATTTTTGAATCCTTTGAAGTGAAATAGGTGAGTGTTGTGATCAATATCTCCTTTTGCTATGAGAGAGTTTGGTTCTTGAAAGTCTCTTATCTCAACTCCAGTTGGTGAGAAGAGAATTATTTTACCTTTTTTAGAAGTACAAATCTGATAGATGGAGAGGAGATTTGTAGCTATGTTTGGGACATAGAGAACATTTTTGATATAACCACCATCAATGGATATGTCACCTTTTCCTTTGACTAGGATGAAGGATGAGTCACCAACTTCTATGCTACATGTTGAACTTGAGGAGATTGAAGTGAATGACTCATCTGAGGAAGTCATGTGATGAGTTGCTCCTGAATCTAGAACCCAGTATTTTGATGAAGTTTTTATAGCTCTGCCTTGAACATTTAAGGCTTTTCCTATCTACTTCTTAGTGTCTATCTTGTGATCCTTCATTTCTACCTCTAGTTGTTGTAGTCTTTTCCAACATTTGTTCACAGAATGACCATTCTTTTTGTAGTGAGTACAAGTTATGGGACTTCTTTCTCTCTTTGTGAATTTTTCTTTAGTAGAAGTGGATGCTACTAAGGCTTTTGAGGAAGAGGGAGAGATCTCATACTTAGCAAGTTTTGTTTCCTCTCTAGTTATCCTATCACAAAATTCTTCTAAAGAGGGCATTTTAAAACTTGTACCAAGAGCATCTTTTGTAGACAAAAAAGTGGTTGCAAAAATTTGAAATACACCATTTAATTTAGAAAGAATTAGATAGATGCATTCTTCTTCTATTTTATTCTTGCCACTACCTTTTAGTTGAGTGAGGACTTCTTTAAATTTGGTGAGAAAGTCAACAATATTGTTGAAGTCTTCAGGAGATAATGTTGTTAACTCTGCCTCTAGCTGCATTGACCTTATTTGATCTACTTTACCAAACAAGTTCTTTAGTTTTTGCCAACTCTCAAATGGAGTTTTACATTCTAAAATGTGAAACCATAAGCTTTCATTTACATTTGAGCTTATAATACCCATTGTTTCATACATCTTCCCTTTATGAACAAATATTTCATATTCCTTTTCAAATTCAGAGTTGCTCTTCTTCTAGCAAGTGTGTGAGCCCTTTTTGAGAAATGAGATTTAATATTTTTGGCTTCCATGTATGATAGTTATGAGGGGTGAGTGGGTCAATTGTATTCATTTTGACAAAGAAAAATTAAAGTGAACCAATAATTCCCCCTTTAACTTCAAGTGATTTAGTGAATACAATGAAGTTGTCGTAAAAAAAACACCTGTGAAAAGAAGAAAACAAAAGCCTGATTTTAATACCAATCTCCTCAAAATACCCACCCTTACGTGAGGGAAACTATAAGTATATGAGGATATTTTGGTAATTTGAAGTTAGGCTTATGAAGCAAGAAATATTGGCCAGGCCTTTATACCTTATCTTCTCAATTACCCGCCCTTACGTGAGGGAAACTATAAGTAATGAGGAGATTTGATACGTGGAACATAGGCTTATGAAGCAATTATAATCAGCCAGACCTTTATACCATACTTCTCAATTACCCACCCTTACGTGAGGGAAACTATAAGTAAATGAGAAGTCCAATACGTGGAACATAGGTGATTATTTAAAAAAATTTAAGTGCTCTCTTTGAAAAGATATTTGAGTTTCTTGCTTGAGTTTACAAATGTTCATGTGTTTTTTAAAAAACAATTTTGTATGATGAACTTTTAGAAGATGCTGAAATGAGATGTAAGCAACAAAACTAAGTGGCAAAAAAAAAATTGCCACACTTAGGATCCACCACCAAATTTTCCTCCTATACCTGTTTACTATAAGGAACTTAGCAAAAAAGGAATGTGTGAACAAAGCCAAGGAGCACAATAGGAGATGCAAGGACCAGCAACAACAACCCCCTGAAGTTTTGACAATAGGTGCAAGAAGTAGCACCTCAAGAAAATCCCCCCCAAAAAAAAATTGTATTTATGATTTTACAATTGGACTCTTCCACGTATGATGGCCCTATGGAATAGGATTAAGAGAGGAGTCTAGAATATTATTACAATATTTCTCAGAGAGAAAATAATAATACCATCGAAATCAATGACGTCATTCATTGGATGATGCAAGTGGAGTTGAGCGCAATAGATTGCAACCCCCCTGAAGCTATGACGTCATTCTTTTAGGACCAAAGAAAATGAAGTGTAGCAATAATATATCCCCATTTTCTAGGCAACATAAGGTGCCAAAATTGCACCGATGTCAAGGGCTGATATACAAAAAAAATATGACGTTGCCTTTATGCCGCACATGAAGCAGCGAACCAGCGAATAAGTATTTCTTTCAACTAGCATCAAGAGAATTTATCAAACATATCGGATGAGAGAAAATGATCAATTCAGTGTCGAGATAAATTATGTGTCGTCCACGCAGCACACGAACCAGTGAACCAACGACCAAAAAAAACAATTGTTTATTCTTGTCACCCTCCCAGCTCTGACCACGATAGCGTGGTTGGCAATCCCATCGAAGAGCACTGCTTCTTGCAAAAATTTGGACCAAAAAAAAATAATGGCAGCATCACGACTATGCCGAGAAAAGAAATTTTAATGGTCATATTTTCCACAAAGTGTAGCAAAAGAAGTAAAGTTTGAGCTCTAATTATGTTGTGATGGTGTGAGTATGTTGTTGAATGGTAGCTCCTTCTTAAAGAGAATAAAATTTTGTTTGATTGGCATACGGCTGGAAATTAGCTCTAAAGTATGAGTTTCACTGCATATGATGAAGTCAAGGAACGTTAAACACCAAGTTCAAGATCCATTGAAGCTAATGTGAGAGTCGTTTGTTGAATAGTGCACCAATAATTGATGAGATTTTAGCTTAATTCTCATAGAGCAATGTAGATGTCAGCCATGTAAACTACTTCACATGTCTTCTTCGATGGCGAGTGCACGTCTTATTCTTCACAAAATTGTCGAGGAGAGTCCTTGTTGTATAGTGCCAATGTCTTTTGGTGCAAAACTTCATGTCAGGGGTCAATGTTGTGAGAACTCAACGTTAGGAAAAGAGCACGAATCAGATTGCATAAGATACATCGCCAAAAAAAATCATCCATAATCGAATCAATTGCCAGCCAAAGTTTTTGGCATATGTTGTTTTTAAATAAGTGAAGCAGCACATATTAAAGAGGCTTCACCCGAAATGAGTTGCACCAATGACCAAAACATACTTTTAAAAAGTAGACGGTATTGGTATTTTGAAGAACGTGGATAGCCTGTGAAAAGAATGGCACAGAAGGAAAAGGAGCTTAAAATAAATTAGGCCAATTTTGTGTTAGCAAATATAGCCAAAAATTAATAATAATATTAATTCTCACTTTCTATTACATATTTTGTGCATGTCATTGCAACAAATAGCAATAGTTAAAAGAAAAAAATTACCCCCTATTTAATATCTCCTAACATCCAGATAAATCATATTTATAAAATATCTCAAAAACTATTTTTCTAGAAAGAATTAGAACCAATTTTTCAAAAAAAATTGTAGACTTAAAACAAATGCAGTGTGAGTAGTCTACAAGAGATATAATGAACTAGTTCGTAGAAGAGCCTTCAAGAGATAATGCTTAACAAAATCTATCCTGCTCTGGTATCGTGTTTATATTTCCCAAGAATAGACATGCAAAGCATTACAAGAATTATGAAGAGAAGAGTAGAACTGATTGATTTATTCCATGGATCAACTTTGTATAAATATCAAAGTTGATCATTGAGAGTTGTTGGATTACAACAACTCATCAAATATGAACTAGTCTAAACTAAGAGTTCACCTGACTCATTGAAGAGTGGTAACTCAAGTAAGTCTATCCTAGTAGAACTTAAGAGAATAATTATTTATTCTAACAGATAGGTTCTATTCCCATTAGATAATCTTATTTATCTTCATATTTGAGTGGTGGTTCATTGCCTATTGATTTTATCCCTTCATAGGCAACACCATAGGTAGCACCTTCTTTTCTAGATTTAAGGTATGTTGAGTAGGACACATTATTTTAGAGTTGAGGTGAGTGGTGATTTGTATTTGGATCATTTAGATTTTAATTCTAATATTGCTTTTCCATAGAGTATTCATGACTCTTCCTCAAATTTTCCAACACCCTAGTGGGTTAAGATGATTTTAAAGCATTCTCATTTAATTTTATCTGTAGAAATACATTGAAAGGGTCTTTTTTGAGCTTTGCTCTTGAAGTTTTCTTATTATCAAGATCCTATCATATATTATTAGGCAAAAGGTTGGCTAGAGTGGGAAGATTTTATGCTTGTAGAATATAAGTCTTTGATGAAATATAAATCATGGTAGTTGGTTCCTCTTCTAGAAGGAAATAATATTGTTGGTTGTAAATGGGTCTATAGAATAAATTATACTTCAGATGATCACATGGAGAAACATAAGGTATGCCTTGTAGCTAAGGGATTATCTCAATAAGAGAAAGTTGATATTTTGAGATATTTGCATATGATGTTTATATCAAACATCAGGATGAGGAAAATTTAGTGATTGTTTTATATGTTGATAATATTCTCACTACTATTATCTCTCTTACTTTGATCTAGGATATGAAGTCGTGACTTTGTTCCACTTTTGAGATAACAAATTTGGAACTTCTATACTATATTTTGGGGATTTAAATTGATAAAAAATATTATAGCATCACCATTTTATATCTCAAGTATGCCCATGATCTTCTTTAGTGTTTCAATATGGACGATTGTAATTCTGCTCTAACTCTTTTTATTTTAATCCTAAATCTTAGGGTTTATTGTAAAACTCCTTTTATGGATGTTATATGTCAATGGTCTCTTGTGGGAGGACATTTATATCTTACTCACACTGGACCTGATAGAGCTCTTATTATTAGTTATTGTTCTAGAAAAATGCAGACACCTTGAGCGAGTCATTTGAGAGTGACGCAACCGCGGAGCACGCACCCAGCTGGTGTACTAATCTATACCATCGAAAACACAAAGATCCACACAAAAATACACAAATTGAATGAATAATGCCAACTAATGCAAAGTATTCTTGTATTGATATTTCAAAGGATCTCGGGTTACAAAAATGCCCCCTCGGGGTCACTCCAAAGATGATATAAATGTTTACAATAGCCAACACCTTCAACAGGGTAGGCGCGCTTGTAGATTTGCTTCGATGACTGCTCACAAACTACCTTGGGGTAGAGCTAACCCCTTTCTCCGTGATGTGGAAGGATTATGATATAGGCCCCTTTTTGCACCTGTCTTCCTACGAACAAGAAACAACAATGCACGATTATATATATTGATAGCCTCTCGTGATGAGGCCCTTTAAAGGATTATACATGTAAATACCATCAAAATAATGAAACAAGAAAGCATAAAGAAAGGTTCTACGCTATTCTAATTGTATCAAGAATTAAACTACAATATACAAAACATGAATAAAAATATGATGCATTGAACAAATTTTGAATTGAAAGCAATAAAGCATAAAAAAGATCCAATATACTTCTACCCACTACAACGCATAAAATGCCTACTTCCTATGGTCATATTTTCTCTCAAAATGCAATTTAACCTATGAAAGAACTAATATTACTAACCTATGCAATAAAAAGCAGACTGAGTAAGGTGATCTCTAACCTATTGCAAACCATAGCTGTAAGGGGCAGTCGGCACTGTAAATCATGGTTGACAGCCACGGTTTGACCTCTGATGTGTTTGTCCTTAGAATTAGGGATAGTGGGCTTGACCTCCTTGTCCGAATTGATGTTCAAGGGTCGCCTTTTTTGTCCTTTGATAGATTTAGCAGTCAAATCGCTGTGAAGGGCCTTCGTTCACCCGGATTTGTGTTTCTTGATCCTCCTAGGCACCTAGGGCATCCATGGCTAATGGATCATTGAATGGATAGCAAATGGGCTCTCAAATGCATAAGGTCATTATGCAATTTGATAGGGCTTCGTTGCTCTCTTGATCAATTAGTTTGCTTGATAATTTGATAGCGCTTCGCTATGCAAATTATCTCTCTTCAGTCCTCCCTTTCCCCATTGAATAGCGGGGTACTTATAGCATTCCCGTAGGGCTAGGGGTGGCTTCATGGAGAAGCCAAGATCAAGAAGGTTGGTTAGAAAAGTTGGGATGGAAGCCTCTGGAATCTTTCCTCCTCCAACTACCTCCTTCTAGATCTCTTGGTTGTTCCAATCGATTTGGCTCGGATGTAAGGCCTAACTAAACTCCAGTTCAAATCATAGGTCATAGCTGTGATCCAGACTGGAGATCATAGGTGTCAACTTTGGTTCAGACTGGAGACCATAGGTCTGGGCTGCGATTCAAACTGCTTAGGCCAGAATGCCTAAATTGAGTGGTTAGAACCCCTACTCTATCTTGGAGTCTATCCATGATCCTTCATATGGTTTTTTAGCATGTCCATATGAGTACTTGCTCTCAGCATGATGCCCCTTTTGAGATGCATTATGAGATTGAACAACGCTGAGCAAAATAAACCTCCTAAAATGATGTCGAATGTTCTATGATGATCATTAATATGATCAACATTAGATGCCCCAGGTCCAGCAAAAGGACGTGCATCCTGGAATCATTGCTTCCAACATGGGAAGGCTTACATTTGAAAAGTCTGCACTCGTCATCAAACATTCGGGTAGCTTTGGTGCTATAATAGGAGTTAGGCCTATATAACCGAAGGATGAGAGCTACAAACAAAATTTCATATTTGCTATTTGCCCCAAGCAGAGGGGGAAGCTTATGATAGCTGTTAGCAATGATTCGTAAGGATGAACGTAATTTTGACAAGATCAAGGGATCTACGATCTCTAGGTTCTTCTATTGATTTTGATTATAATATGAAATTATGACTACCTCCTCAAGCGACGAGTCGATGAGGGTAATGACAATGTCTGAAGCGACAAAATCGCTTGACCATAATGAATGATCCTGAACAACTTTAGATTTGAGACGTTTAAATGCCTTGGTGAGGCCTAGTTCAGCTTATGATTGCAACGCTTAGTAGTATTTGCACATCTCTCTCCCATCGAGCAGTCAGGCTATGATAGTCATCTTAGAGAGTCAAGATAATACAAATTCAAGAAGACTTGTGTTGAATCATATTGTCGATGATTTGCTGAAAAATATCATAAAAGAAATGACAATTTTACCCCAAATTTCCTTATTGTGATCTACTCATCTTACCGGATTGCATGGATCACAAGTCGCTACAACCACCAAGTTTATATAATAAATCACTGAATACGAGGTGCATTTGGTTTTTCATTTCTTTGATTTTTTTTTTGTGTTGAATTTTGTATTTATTGGATTGATTCTGGTGCTTTTAATGTCACCAAATTTGCAATTTTGATCATTTATTTTGATTTTTATCCACTGGGAGTCATTAATTTACCTTTTCAGACCTTCCCACAATGGGTTTTTAGCACATTTATTACTAATTGTGGACCGCGAGTACTGATGGCGGTTTCCACTACCAAATTTTGGGGATCGTATGTCAGACTTGCAGGTGGAAAGCCCTAGTCTGTGGACCGCGGGTGTCAGCTGCAATCCGCAGAGACTAGGAGAACCTATAAATTGAAAGTTGATTTACAATTTTTCATTATTTTCTTGTAACCTTGAGCAATTTGAGAGTTATGAGAGAGAGAAGACATTCCCTAATACGGAACGCTGTCAAACTCAACAACTTGTACACTCATTCTTCCTTGATGGTGGATCCTGATCAGCCATCGACTAGTCGAGGGTAGGGTGTGGGCAAGGTAACTCGAAACTGAGACCTCGCACTCCATATCAATAAAATAAACCACACTTAATAAATACAGAAATTGAACCTCATTAAACTATTGGTAATGAACCCCACTAGTTTAGGCTAGATTAGAATTTAATTTTATGCATGAGTGGTCTAGGAGGGTACCCTAAATGGGTGCCACTCCTAAACCACAGCTGGTAGCTACGGTTCCTAGTTGGTAAAATGGGAACCACAAGTTTTAGTTGTGGCCCCCAATTTGTAAATTGGGGACCTCAAGTTGCAGCTGCGATTCCCAATTTGCAAATTGGGGACCGTAATTTGCAGTTGCAGGCTGCAATTGCTTGTGTTTTTTGTTTTTTTTCTTTTTTTTTAGCACTGCTTAGCTAGATTTAGCTTACAGTATGTTTTTTTTTGCTTTTTAAAAGTTAACGTCTAGAGCGCGAGAGCCTGACTTGATGAAGACTCTCCGTGAGGCCTTATCGGATGATGACCGAGCATGGTTTCGAGTTGTCGGGTTCGATTATGTCATGGATCTACCCACCATTAGGGTAGATCAGGCCTATATTATTGCATTGGCCCAACGCTGGAATGCACAGACCAACACATTTCACCTGCCTCCTGGTGAGATGACCATCACACTAGAGGACGTCTACAGGATCTTCAGGATCCCTATCGATGACGAGGCTATCGTTTCCTCTGCCTACACGATAAAGGATGTTATTTTTTCTACCATCTTCGATGATCAGAGTGCCAATGCCCAGGATGATGCAAACCATGGAGGGGTGCACATCGAGGACTGGTATCGGGATGACGTCTTCTCTGCTCGTGAGGCCCTGTTCATGCACCTCATCATTTGGATTATCCTTCTAGACTCCTCGGGCATGAGGATTCCCTGGAACATGCTAGCCCCTACTTGGAAGGTGCTTTAGAGCTCGATGGAGGAGCCACTATTGCTAGCCTAGGGGAGCACTTTACTATGCCAGCTCTACCGGGAGTTGTACCATATCACAAAGCGAAGTCGTAAGGGCATCAACTGTATCCTTTTGCTATAGATCTAGGGGTGGTAGCATATCCATATCGAGCATCCTATTGACCTAAATCTGTGCATCACTACCCTAGATGCTGCTCATATGTGCTACACCACCTTCTGTCCTCGTGTTGAGGAGGGTATCCGTAGCAGGGCTCATGCTAGGGATACACAACATTATATCATCAATTTTGTGGCACTTGGGATGGGGGACATCGTATGGCACCCCTACATGGATTGTCCTGTATGGTCGAAGGTGGACGAGTGGCTACGACGGGCCCGCAAAGATAGATGACTCATCTGGCATAAGCCAGATGTGAGAGAGTACCAATTTTTCTCTCACGTCCTACGATAGTTTGACATGGTGTAGGACCTTCCAGATATGCCCCTTGGGTACAAAAGACTGGATTTGGATAGGGATCTCCCATTGATATTTCCTCTACCACTAGGGGATGCACCTGATGACTTCCAAGAGTTGAGATTTGATACTACTGGGATGACGCTTGACTATGATGGGTGGTGGTCTCTATTTAGATGGCACGGTACCAGGCCTCTGGGCTGAGAGCCAGCATAGGTAGAGGCAAATCCTGAGGGGCACAGGGTGTGCCAGCATACTGAGGGTGGTTGGGGTATAGAGGCCATTGTTGAGGACCTACCAGTAATCAACCCTAAGGAGGATGCTCTATATGAGGGTGAGGTCCCTCCTGACAACGCAGAGGGACAGCTGCTAGCATAGGTTGCTGACTTGCAGAGTCAAATTGGATGATTCCATATGTAGTAGCAGGAGCGAGATACTACCATCACCACTCTCGAGACGAAGGTAGTTGATAGGGAGCGATGCCTAACTGAGGTGTAAGGCCAGATATGGGAGTTCATGACTCAAGTTATTGATGTAGAGGCCTATGTGTAGAGACTACAGACTACCCTGGAGTTGGCACAGGCACAATGAACTACATTAGAGGTAGAGCAGGATCTCACTCGAGCAACGAGGGGAGCTACTATGGGGCCTCCTTAGGTTATTATGGGGCCTCTTGCGGTACCAGCAGCAAGTACACTAGCTACACAGAATTTGACTGCTGAGGTGACTCGACTGCACAATATGGTCATGAGGACCAATGAGATGCATGCAGCCCGGCTTACCCATGTTGATCAACTAGTCGACTATATAGAGATGCAGGGGCTACCGATTCTTGAGGATCCTTTTGTTATAGAGTCACAGCGTACCAAATCTAGGACTTTAGGGCATTCTACAACTAGCTTGAGTCATAGGACTCACAAGACTGAGAGGATGCATAGGTCCTCTAGCATGCACACAACGAGGTCATAGAATAGGGCTAGAGATCCGAGGCAAACATAAGGGACCTCCAACCAAATGACTAGCCTACTGTAGCTACCAGTTTCCTGTGTGTTGGGTGTGTTAGGGTTTGGAGGCAGGCAAGATCTATAGTAGGATCCACCACAGGTTTCAAGTCAGCCAGGAGAACAAGCTCCAGAGTACAGTGTAGAGGGAGGCAACGAGAGCTCCAGTATAGGGGGAGCAGCCTAGATCTATTTATTAGCATATGCCTACTACAGTTTGATGTATCATTTTGTGTGTAAGGTTGAGGACCTACACAGTTGTAGCCTACGGGTATTTTGTACTCCCTATGTACTCATTTGGACACTATATATATATATATATATATATATATATATATATATATAAAATATATATATATATGATATGATCTTTCATGGCTCATTATGTGTAAGTGTGTGTTTATTAATTTTTGATTTTATGTTTATTTGATGCACATGGATGCAATGTGTATTTAAATGCTATGTTTATATGATGCAATGTATGGATGTCATGCACTAGATAGCTATTCTTTTTTATGATGATGATATGCAGTGATCTAGATGATTAGATGTGCGACATATGATGTATGTATATGGATGCGATGTTTATTTTTTAACGCATATTTATTTTTGCTTTGTGGGCATGCATATATTTTATGTAGTTTATGATATGCTATGCAATGTATGGTAATGCATTATGTACAGAATCATAATCTAATGGAAATGAACCTGTATTCTTTAATCACTTAGAACATAAGGAATGAATGTAAACTATGTATATCAATTTTTAAAATATGACACCACAAAATGTATAAAAATCATGCAAAATAATTGATAATTCTCATTACAAGAACTTAATCAATTAATCACCCATATATGAAATGCAATGAAATGGATTGGTAAAATGCTTAATGAATGATTATGTCATTTCGTACTATATATTTAGTGGTCGTCTAAACATCATTTTTGATATTCATGTGGTATCTATCTTATATATTTTATTGTACATTGTAAAGTGCATTTTGATTAATGAATGACTCGTATTTTTGCATTCTGATGAGATATGGTATTTTGTTGCTATTGGAGCATTTTTTGGGTTTTTCCTTGAGACTCAACACCCTAGTAGACCTCTCCAAAAATCACATACTAACTATACCAGGTTTATATTGGACAAGACTTTTGCCATGACAGACCCAACTATTCATAATCCCTGTGTGTGCATGTGAGTATTTTTAGATAGATCATAAGCATACCCCGTATGTTAGTCGGGAATATTTCAACCCATATGTGAGATAGGGTTCCTCATATGATTGTATCATATTTGTTTCATCTTTGGTTAGACTTATATAGCTATAAAATCCTAAGTACATAGAGCTAGCTCATATTGCTAATTGATCAGGGCTACCCCTCCAAATGCAGGCGGGACTCTTTCAACCCATTGCTACGTTTGGGGATCACCCAATAGAACTACCCCTCTAATTGTAGGCGAGACTCTTCCAACCCATTGCTGCGATCGAGGATCACTCTATGGCTTTCAAAAGGTGTACAATCTAGGGATTCAAGTTCTCACCCTTCTTTCTTTCTTATATGTAGTGATAAAAATCACTGTTAGTCCACGTGTTACCGCTTTCTTTGAGCAAGGGATTTTTATAGTGCTTTTGATTCACTATGTCACTTTACATTTTGAACTTGAAATTTATATATATTTTTTTTGCACTTTGTATCGCTCCAAAATTTTCACACCCTTACCTTCAGGCTATAGGATCCATTCCCGGAAGGGGGATGTGAAAAGGATGGTGCGGTACCTCGGACTGAGAGGCCTTGCGAAGGTCCCGCCTCTCGAGGGAGGTGTATATTGGTGATTTTTTGATGGATGGTGGGTTCACCAGGAAACATTCAATGGCAGTTTCCACACCTAGGTTGGGAATGTGTTTTATGTGTTCGTTTTAGCTTTAAGCATTCAAATCCTAGGTTTGGCCAAAATGCGTCTAAGCTATTCTATATGAAGATGCAGATTAAATGAATATAGAAAATAGAATTAAGATAGAAAATAGAGAAATTAAAGAATGTTAAAAGAAAAATACCTGATCCGGATGTCTGATGAAGATTTTGATTCTTGAAGTAGTCAGGATCGCCTCTGATTTGACAAGATCGTCTGAGATCAGACAAGATCATCTGAGATCTGACGAATTCGTCAAACGAATTCGTCAGAGACCTGCAAACAGAGAAATAGGTGCAAAACATAGAAAATACCACTAGTCTAACAGAGGGAAACAATGTGGAATGAGAGTAATAATATCAAACTGAAACTTATAAACAGCAACCTAGATGCATTATGCTAATTTCATGACAATTATGACTTAATCATGCATTTGATCTAGATGGGTGAACTCCAAAATGCAAAATAGCATAAAATAATGAATAGGCTAGCTAATTGTAGAATAAAACAGTAGAAAAAGGGATGAAGAAATGCAAACTTAAGGCACTGATTGCCTCAATGTTGACTGCAGTCAAAATCGTCTCACATTGGTACAAAATCGTCTCTGATTCGACAGGATCACCTCCGATCTGAACAGGATCGTCTGCGACGATGTAAGCTTGCTCCGGCTGCAAAACACTAAGGTACCTACAACAAAAATTGTATAGAACTAATGCAAATAGAAATTTAGGATGTTTTAGCGTGTATGAAGTCAAGTTACAGAGAATTTCAGCCAGGGGGGTGCTAAGGGGAGGGCTTAGGATTAAATAGGCTTAGGAGGGAGGTTAGGAGGTTGGAGATCATCCCTATTTGGGAGATCTCCAATGGGGGAGGGTCTCTAACGGTGCAGACACGCTTTTGTCCGGATTAGAGACTCGTTGGAATAGAAGCTAATTGCAAAAAAATAGTTTAGAGACAAGATCGTCTGGATGTCCTAGCCCAGACGAAATCGTCAGATCTGGGGCGATATCATTTGATCGGCGATGATATCGTCAAACGGTCAAAACAACCTCTAAAAATGGCGTGGGAAAGGGGGAAACAGATTACACGACGGTTAACGGGCGGTTTGGGAGGTTAAAATTTGAATTTAAATTATTTACTAGAGTAAATGTAATTATTAAGATTTCATTGCGCCAATTTTAGGGTGCTACATTTTGCCCCCTCTTTAGCGAATTTTTCGAAGAAAATGCGTTAAATATGAGTTCTTCTCGATTTACGAGAAAGCAAAAATTATTACCATTTTTAGGCGATGATTCTTGGTCGAATCGTACGACAGCTTACTATGGTGCCCCCTCCGTGTTTTTACCCAAATCGAACGTTTGAGGTAAAAACGCGGAAAAGCAAAATTTGAAAAATGTTTTTAATTATGTTTTGAATAAAATTAAGAAAAATAGGGTAAAACCCTAATTCATTTTTATTGTTCATTTTTCTAGTTTTAGAGCTCTGTAAGCAAAAATGGTGGAGACGGCGCACAGATCGACAGAGGTCCGACGTGGGCTATGGGTAAGAGTCTAAACTTAACTTGGAATGCTTGAATTTGAATTTACATGCTTTTTAGGTGAATTTTGGTTAATTTTTGAGCATCGCGGCCATTTTTGGGCCGTCGACGTCGTCGGGACGAAATCATCTCGATTTCGACGAAATCGTCTCAAGTTCGCCGATTTCGTCTAAAGGCGAAATCGGCAAAAGGGGGACGATTTCGTCAAATTAGGGACGATTTCGGCTTGCGAAATCGGAGATGATTATGCTCAAATTTGGGACGATATCGTCCAATTGTGGACGATATCATCAGTTGATGAAATTGTACTTATTTTAACTTGCATTTTTAATTAATGAGTTGTTATTAATGATTTATTTTTTATTGTTGTTTATGTTGCAGAGAGGATTGCTAAAGAGTAGGGAATGGAAATATGGAGGTTTGAGAGATGACTTGGCCGCTCTAACACAGGCAGAGCGGGATCAGCTGGCACAGGCCGGCTTATAGCATGTGGTAGAAATGCCACAAGTGTCTACAGACATGGGGCTACTGACAGCCCTAGCAAAGAGATGGTATCCGGGTTCTTCTTGTTTTCGGCTACCTACAGGGGAGATGAATCCTACTTTGGAGGATGTATGGAGGATTCTGAGAATCCCCATACAAGGATGGTTGATCACTCCTACGGACAATCAGGACCATGCTATGGGACGGTTGTGTGGTGACCCGAGCTTCACCCTGGAGAAGGGCGGAGTAAACATCGAGGCACTGCATCAGATGCCTGGGGCATCTAGACTCACACAAGTTTTGGTCGGAGTGGTTGGTGGACTTTTGTTGTGCCACCAGAGTAGGTGCAGGGTACCATGGATGCTAGAAGATGTGATTTGTGACATGCGAGACCATGGTTACAGGTTCTCTTGGGGCAGCTTTGTGCTATGCCGACTGTACAAGATCCTACATGGGGTCGTGTACAAGGGCGGTCGATGTCTAGTTATGACATTGCTCCTACAGGTTTGGTGCTGGGAGCACATTGCAGTGCGGAGGCCGATAGGGCTTCCTCTGACAGGGATTGACGGGGAGAGGCCCCAAGTTTTCTACTGGTGGCTCCAAAGAGGGTCACAACGACGGATTGACCTACCGATGTCCCGAAGACTGTTGGATGACCTTGTCCCGGATCAGATCACCTAGAGGCCTTGGAGGGACCATCCAGGGTGGGCCGAGGACGGACAGGAGCTAGCTCATGTCAGGCAAGTTTGCTGGCTCCAGATGGAGAGGGGAGAGGTGGAGATCCACCGCTACGACCGAGTTTTATGATAGTTCGGTCTACAGTAGGGGATCCCATCTCTCAGGGATTGCAAGTTTTCCCAGACTGTCCGGGATAACACCACAGTGAGCGGGGCTCCAAACATGCAGTGCTTCTGGAGTCAGGACTCGAATGATGCCCCCATTCAGCCAGTGGATGGGGACGACGCAGGGGTAGCCAATGGCTACCATGCCTGGTACGTAGGCATCCACCCTCATCGGATTATGAGGGCTCAGGGTCTGATACACGTAGTTGTGCATCAGATAGGGAGGCGATGCTAGGCGACTATTGAGGTAGCCCAAGGTCGCAACGGGAGAGAGTAGAGGAGGCCACAGGCGTAGGAGAGGCCACAGCAGTGGGAGAGGAGGGCGGAGAGACCCCCTTCTCCATAGAGAGAGAGGCCACCATCACCCAACAAGGGTAAGGGTGTCGACACTGGGGAGAGTAGTGAGACAATGACTCTTTGAGTGGAGACAATCTGTCTCCAAGCATAGGTGCAGACATTGCAAGAGGAGGCTACTTGACATCGAGCTAAGGTTACACAGCTCAAAGACGAGATTGCGCGCCTCAAAGCACGAGGCGGAGGGGCGAGCACTGGGGAGCCGACACGGGCTATTGCCCAAATCACTTTCTATCAAACCTTATACTATCAGATGGTGCCAGAGGAGGATAGATTACCCTTGCCAGCTAAAATCATAGATCCGATCAGGATCGGGTCGTCGAGGACTTTGTCCCGATCGACGACTAGGACTTGTAGTACCACTCATACTGTGATGGGGCCACCTTGTCCACCTCAAGGCGGGGGAGGAGATGAGGCTGAGAGCTCGAGGGGTTCTCGAGGCTAGACTACTGCATGACATTGTATAGATTGACATATAGTATGTATTATTTTTTTGATATAGAGGATTGAGTATGCCAAGGTACAGATTATGGCATACCAATCCAGTTTTGAGATGATGTATATATTGTTGATATATATATGAGATGAGATATTTTTGATCATATGACTTGTGTCTTATGTACTTTTATGATGCTTTGATGTGGTTGATTTGATGATTCATGTAATTATGTCGTTGGAAATATTATGGTTTGAATGTCATGCTGTAAAATTTAAATGAAATAATCTGATGTAACAATTTGGTTGTTTGTGATGAAATGTGATAAAAGATAAAAAGAGACTTCTAACAATAATTTCAAAGGACATTGTCACTATTATAGACCATTTCATGGAGTCGCCGCTCACTCGGTCGTCAAGCTTGTTAGAGTTAATGTAATGTGCACTATGCCAGTTTGACACTTGTCAGTTTCATTGACAAGTGTCATGTTCATCATATAGGCCTTCTGCCTATATATGTAACCTATTTTTATCAATAAAAAATCCCTTCAGTTTTCCCTCCTAACATTTGGTATCAAATCAGGTTCCCTCCTTGCCTTGTGAAACCCCTGAGGGGGGATTTCCCTCATGGAAATCCTCCCTCCCCCCTAATTTTTCCCTATTTTTTTTAATTTTTTACCGAGGGAGTATGCTCTCCATCATTTGATGGATCAGAAACCAGATGGTAAGAATTTTAAAGTTTGGGAAAATTTTAATCTACCAATCCTCTTCGAAAATGCTCGTTCCATAAAGTTCTGGATCAGCTGCTGTGTAGTTTGCACTTGAGTTGCAGTTCCATGAATTTCAACTGTCATTTCACCAGCATCTGCATATGATAGGGGTATTTGCATTTGCTGAGTAACCTACGTAAAAAAATATTTCCTTAGTCAAGGCCATGGTGCTTCTCGCATAGGAGAGGCCCTGGTGTATGTTTGGCGCCATGACGCACTCAGCGCGCAGACACAAATGTCCTTTTTCTAGCCCGTGACAGCGTCGTCTCCATCGTGATCGGGGTCATCAACTCGCCCGACGAGTAAGGGCGGGAAGAGATGCAATGGAGTAGGCTCCGTGACAAGTGCTTTGCGGTGCTTGGAAAAATGAACGCGATGTTTTCTACGATTTCAATATTTGGCTAAATCGAAGAAACCTGAAACGATGGGAACGACGAAACTGTTGACAGCGATCGGATTGCTCTCTGAAGAGTTCGAAGTGGTCACCGGGGGAGGAGACGTCGTCACTGACTCTTCGATGTAGTTAAAAATTTCCTAAGCTGCAACTGTGCAAACAAATAAAATAGAGTGCTGAGGAGGTCATCGTAGAATTGAGGAGTTCATGGTCGATATTTCTGCATGGATTGCTATGTCACTTCTGATAGGAATTGCAAAAGGAGACTTTTTTTTTTTAAATACATCGGCGGTGCCTACAATGCATAAAAGATATTTTGTGGAGATTGTTTTCCAATGTTATCGAGTTACTCGGCCACCCACCTTGAGAATAGAACCCAGTGATAGTTCATGTTCAAATCTCCACCATCCCTGTGCCAAATGCAGTGCCAGGAGAGCAGATTTGTAGCTGCCGTATTTATTTGTCTTCCAATTTTTTTTTGGCACATAGATTAGAAAGCATTTTCTCTTTAAGTTACACAGCTATAGAGAGATCACAATATAATGTGTTGAAGATAGCATTCTCACACAACCCATTCATAGCGGCCGTTTCATTCAAAAATAAGCGCTCAACGAGAAACAATATCATTTGCCATCATTGTTGACTATCGTGGATATTATTTTTATTTGAGATTTGTGTCGATCGTACTAAAGAAGAACACGCAGATAGTGGGTGATATAATACTATGATTGATGCAGTAGGCCCCACCAACAATGAAGCCAGAGCAAAGCAGGTTATTTTTTGGCCTGCCAAATTTGAACTAGGATTCTCAACTGGTACATTGTGAGCATCTTTTGCTAATTTATACTTATGTGATCTGCCCGTCTGCTATGTGGAGAAGTGGGAAATAACTAACATGAAGACCATAATGGATGGCGATGACGAATTTTACTCTTTGTGCGCCTACTTTTTAGAGCCATTGGAGGAGTTTTCTAAAGCTGCGATGTAAATTGATTTTTTTTAAGCTGGAAAATGTTGTGTTTTCTGCCACAATGGCATGACATCATCGATGGCGACAGGAATGGTGGTGAAATTTTTTTTATGGATGCTTGGGGGACAATGATGGTGCTGTGTTGTGGTTTTTTTTACTACCCACCTCGTTCGAGCCTACATTTTCAAGTCTGCCATTATGAGAGGGTTCAAAATGGAAGATCGTCATCACCGCCGATCAGGAGAGCATTGTAGCCAAGAAAGCGGAGATGAAGTATTCAATGAAGTAAAAGTTGCATTCGATTTTTGGAGATTAAGTATTTAGTAAAATAAAATTTTAGTGCAGTTACTGCATGCGATTTCAATGTTTCTAGAGGTATCAGTCTCTCGGGATCTCCGGTTTGATTTTGCTATATTGGAGGAGTTTTCAAATTCGGTGCCACTTTGAAGTGTTTATTTTAATGACACATATTTCATCGCGCTCCACTTCCACATCACACTTGGAGAACATGGTTCCGCCATAAAGCTCTTGGCAGAGCTGGCCTCCGACCTCCTCATCAATGTCGGCAATGTACACATAGTTGTCTTCCACAATGAACTTCTTGGCTGTGACGGTGCCTATCCCATTGGATCCGCCCGTAATTTCACATTACCATTGGCATGATTGAAAGTGTTTGGCTTTGGAGGTGTGAAAAGAACTGCACATGCATAAATATCTTTCCCGGTAGTTGTTGCACCCATGGGCTGTGGACTCGAACAAATTGGCATTTCAAATCCTAGCAATCCGAAAAAGGAGTGAATGTACCGAAGAATTGTGACCGCGGTTTTCTATTTCATTGATGTTATTTTGATGCTAATTTTTCTGCCTCAGAGCAATGCTGCCATTAAGCGATGTTGTCTATTTACTGCCTAGATAGGCATGTTGTTGTTTTCCCAGCAAGTTGAAGGCCCCATTTAGACACAAGTATAGGGGTATTTATAGTCGTTGGAAACGTTTTTCCATGACGGACACAATGGTGGTGTCATATTCTAATTTTGAGGCTGTTTCAGTTGAGTTTTTTAGCCTCAAAGTTCTTATACCTTGGAGTGCACTCTCGATTGTACCCGACACTCCCAAGGTAATTTTATATGTGATCCTTGTACCTAGTGACCTTTTCTATACACTTGGCGAATGCAGCAGCTGGTTACCCATGCATTTCAATGAGATGACATGGTCACCATAAGGACACTTATACTAGGGACTACAGACAAAGACACCCTAGACTCTATCCGAGGTTTTTTCCGGATCTACTTCTGAAGACTATAGACGAAGACACTTTAGAAGATTCTCTTCTTTTCTTCTTCTCTCCTCCTATTTTGATCTATGGATCATTTTATTGTATTGAGTGCATTTTCGGCAAAGACCAACACTCTTATATGGCTCGTTTTTCCTTTCATTAGGTGCATTTTTGGTAGAGACCGACACCTTCTAGATTGAGTTCACCATGAGGAGGGATTTCATACTCATGGTGAATCTAGTCAGTGACCTATGAGAGGCAACATCCTCTGAGGATGACCTACAGAGGCAACAAACCCAGATGTGGCTGACCTTGAGGCACCCATGATGACCCTAAGGCACTTAGACGGCTGACCCAGTGGCAACAGACCCGTGGAAGTGGCTGACCCTAAGGCAACAGACCGAGATGTATACACAGTGAATCTAGCATTATTCACAGTTGGAGAGCCAAGAGCATAGAGCACGAGCCTAGACCAAATCAGCAATAATCAAGGATGATAGGTTGTTTTCGAGAAGTCAACATTAAGGGGGAATGTTACCTAATTTTGACTTGCTTTGTTTTTTTCTTTAGTTAGGATAGTGCACTTTAAGGGGGAATGTTAGAGTTAATTAATGTGCACTATGCCTTCACCTTGACACTTGTCAGTTTCACTTGACAAGTGTCATGTGTTGAATATAGGCTTATGCCTATATATTGTAACCTATTTTTATCAATAATTAATCCCTTCAAGTTTCCCTCCTAACAAAGCTAATCCCAATATAGAAATATTGTTAAAAAAGTAAAAGAGTGCTTAAGAGACTGTCTTAAGACTTTGGTGCAATGGTGCAAATGATGATGATGATGGTTTGTTTTCAGATTTTCATAAAAATAGTATGCATGAAAGAATGTTAAAATGATTTTTGCTAGGCATAAATTCCTAAGTGTGATAAATTTTTTGGATAATTCCCTAGGAATTATACCATCATTGCAAAATTGAAGGTTGACATAATGACATGAAATAGTGATAATGTTTGTTTGTTTTAAAGCATAATTGTATAACATAATGATTGAAGTCATATGGTTTTCATGATTTTTAAATAGATGGGGAATAAAAATTGGTACAATGGTTTGCGCTAGGCATAGAATATGTAGGTATAGACTTATACCATCATCACGAAATCCAAAAAGGAGATAGTTTTATTGCATGATCGATTTTTAATAAACAGAAAATATGAAGAGGAAGACTTGCGCTAGGCATAAAATTCCAATTTTGGTTGTGGAACTATACCATCGTCGCGAAAGTCAATAATATATATATATATATATATATATATATATATTGATTGTTTTGATTGTATGGTTTTTGAAAGAAATTTTGATTTTTCTATTATGCATGTAGTTGTCTTTATACTAAACAACTGTACTTGAAAGAAGAAAATGAATTATTTCAAACAATTTGCAAAATATTTCAAAGTACTTTGAAGACAAAAGTTAGATTTATAAGGAACCCCATGTGCATATGTGAATTCATTTCCAATCTTGATTTATCATAATGATACACAAAATCTCTCAAATATAAAATGTGTGTGCAATTGCTATGTTCATTTACCAGTTTGAGCAAGGTACTATGATACAAGTGATTTGAATGAACCAAAGAAGTGTTCATTAACCATGATTTAGATGCATATAACCATACTAGACTACTATGTAAGTCGGATTATCAAGAGCTAGCTAATCCATAAGCAGACATAGGTCTGTACAAAAGAAGGTCGCTAATGTGACAGACATATCGCCACGCTAGGAGTTACCCAAGGCCAAGCAGGTTGGGCACAAACCACCTGTTATGGGGCTTACCTCACAGTTTTCGAATAATTGAGAATTCCAGGGATTCAAGCTCATCAACCCTTCTTTTCTTTTCAAAGGGTAGGGAAAGGGATTTTATTGCTTTTGCTTTTTGCTTTTCTTTTTGTATTTTTGCTTGATTTTTGAGATAATGCTTGAAACATTGTTGTAATGATATAAAAAATAATATTTTTTGTTCTTTTTCTCTTTTTCTTTTGAACTTTGCTTTTTCTTTTTGTGCTAGGGATACTTGCTCGGATTAGCTGTAGAGCAAGGGATTTTTATTCTGGGTAGGGGTGAGCTTGTCCTTTTGCCAATTCTCAAAGATTCTAGACCATGTGCATGATAGGATAGCAGGGGAAACTTTTCGCTCAAGAAACCACTTCTACTATGTAGCAAAGCATGGAAATTACAAATATAATCATTTTATTGTGAAAAGATGTGCTTGGTTTAAGTAAATAACAAGATCAATTCTCTGTGCTCAAACGTTATTTAATTGAATTTTGTGGACTTTGATATAAGAGAGATTAGTAATCATGCCAGATAAAATCAAAATATTTATTTTGTGATTGTGAAAGTGAGGGATTCCAAATAAATGCTAATTTATCCAAAATAATTTGAAACATATAACTGCAACATTTGTAAGAAGATATATATAAATACTTTTTGAGAAGTTTTGAGAATGTTGACTCTCTCTTTCTTCTTTATATTGTTTTGGTTTCGAAAGAGTCAAGAATATTGTTGTTTTTATTTTTATTATTTTTGTTTTTGAACACAAAATTAACAAGTGCCATAAATAAATACAACAAATAGTTTTGAAGATTTTGATGATTATGAATGTTTTTGGTGTTTGTGAATTTATAAATTGAAAGAAATACAAGATAGTGATTTTGAATTATTTTAAACAAATATATACAAGGATGAAATGACCGAATTTATACATAGTAACGTTTAAGATGCAAAATATTCATGGGTTCTTTAAGTTCTTTACCATCTAAGGTAGATAATTTGTATGCTCCCGATTCAAATTTAGCAGTGATAATGTATGGTCCAAGCCAGTTGGGCTCAAATTTACCTTTAAGGTCCTTAGTTGCATTAGTATTTTTTTGATTTTCTTTTAAAACAAGGTCGCCGATCTCAAAGGATCGATGACGAACTTTTTAGCATATGATCTTTTAAGCTTGTTTTGGTAGGCACGGAGGTGCTCCAAGGCATTGATGCATTTTTCATCTAGGAGTTCCAGCTGACTGAGTCTGCCAGCTCGATATTCATCTCCTACTTCGGTATCTTGAAGTAGCAGAGCCAAAGAAGGAACTTCTAATTCAAATGGAAAAACGGCTTCAACACCATAAACCAAAACGAAAGGTGAAGTTCCAGTGGGAGTTCGAACACTAGTTCGATAGGCCCACAAGGCTGGATATAACTGAGTGTGCCAGTCACGGCCAGTTTTATTGACCAATATTTTGAGAATTTTGATTAAGGTTTTGTTAGATGCTTACCTTGACCATTACCCACGAGGATAATAGGGAGTGGACCAGCGATGTTGAATCTTATATTTTTGGCATAATTTTTTAACATCTTTATTTTTGAAACAAGTTCCATTGTCAGAGATGAGATTTGCAGGAATTTCGAACCTACAAATGATTTGATTAAAAATAAATTTAGAGACTTGGGTGCCAGTGCAGGAAGCTAAAGGCATAGCTTCAACCCACTTCGTGAAATACTCAGTTGCGGTTATGATGAATTTGTGTCCATCAGATGACACAGGATTGATTTTGCCAATAATATCTAAACCCCATTTTGAAAAGGGCCAAGGAGATGAAATAGCCTGTAGTTCTTGTGCAGGCGCATGGACAAGGTCAGCATGTTTCTGGCACTTGTCGCAATGGCGCACATAATCATGTGCATCATTCTCCATGGTAGGCCAAAAGTATCCTATCCTAAGGAGCTTTTTAGCAATGACACTACCACTAAAGTGTCCTCCACAAGATCCATCGTGGGCTTCACTCAAGGCTGATTTGGATTCTTCTAAATTCAAACATCTTAATAGGATACCTTCAAAAGATCTCCTATATAAAGTATTGCCAATTATTACAAATCGACTTGCTCGTCTACGTAATAACCGACGTTGGTTTCTATTAGAATTGGCAGGGAAAGTCCCATTTTGAAGAAAATCAAATATATCTGTATACCAAGGTTCAGGAGTAGTCTCATTGATTAGAAACACATCCAAAGGTTCTAAGCATGACTTATTTGAAGCGGGTTCCTGGAGTCGACGAATAATGATAGTGGCATATTCGTCATCTAACTCCAGGGGCAGGAGAGATGCAGCTGCGGCCATAGCATCAGTTGCACGGTTGCAAGTTCGAGGAATAGCTTCCAAGGTAACTTGATCAAATAGAGACATTAGTTGTAAAACATAGGCTTTATATGGGCACAGTTTATCATCTCTGGTCTGATAAACTTCATTAATTTGGTTTATAACCAATTGAGAATCACCAAAAACTAACAGATGTTTAATTTTTAGCGCCAAGGCAGCTCGTAATCCGAGGATTAGAGCTTCATATTCAGCGATATTGTTGGTGCAAGCAAATGTTAATTTGAAGGACAGAGGAATAAGATGTTTTTGCGGGGATATTAAAATAATACCCGCACCAACCCCACTCATGCATCGGGCTCCATCAAAGTATAAGGACCATTGTTCAGTATGGTCTGCCTCTAATTGAAGGCATTCATCAGGAAACTCAATGATGAGGGGATGGGTAGACTCTAAGGGTGCAGCGACTAATTGATCTGCTATGATTTGACCCTTAACAGACTTTCTGTCCTATGAATGTGAGATCAAACTCGCTTAGAGCAAGAACCCACTTGGCTGTGCGACCCGATAAATAAGGTCGACTCATGAGATACCTTAAGGGATCGTATTTAGCAATGACATAAGTTTTTTGACTAAGCATATAATGGCATAATTTTTGCGTAGCAAACACGACTGCTAGACATAGTTTTTCTAATGTTGTATATCGGGTTTCATAACTGATGAAGGTTCGGCTAATGTAATAATTAGCCCGTTCTCTCTTTTCATCATCAAGTTGAGCTAACATAGCTCCTAAGGTAGAATCTGAAGCTGAAATATATAGGAGAAATGGGCGATCAGGTTTAGGCGGTGAAAGCACGAGGTGGATTAAGGAGGTATTGTTTGAGAAGTTCAAAAGCTTCTCTACAGTCGTCGTCCCAATTAAAAGGGACATCCTTCTTAAGGAGTTTAAGAAAGGGACCGGTTTTGTCCGCCAACTTATCGATGAAGCGACGGATGGCTTGAAGCTTACCTTGTAAACTTCGTAACTCAGATATATTAGTAGGTGCGGGCATATCGGTGATAGCCGCAATCTTGAGAGGGTCGATTTTGATACCACGTAAAGAAACTAAAACCCCTAATAGTTTATCGGACTTAACTCCGAATATGCATTTTGTTGGATTTAATCGAATAAGATATTCTCGTAATCGATTAAAAACTTTTCTCAAATCATCTAAATGATTGTCTTCATTAATAGAGCGAGCTATAATATCATCTACATAATCATGTAGGATATCATGCATCATATCATGAAAAATATAAGTCATAGCTCGTTGATAGGTTGCACCTACGTTCTTTAAGCCAAATGGCATCACTTTCCAACAAAAGGTACCCCAGGGGGTAATGAAGGCTGTTTTAGCCTGATCTTCAGGAGCTATCCTGATCTGATTATAACCGGAGAATCCATCCATTAAGGACATCATCCCACTCCCGACAGTAAAGTCAATGATTTGATCCATGTTTGGAAGAGGAAAATCATCTTTAGGGCATGCAACGTTAATATCTCTAAAATCTGTGCAAACCCTAACTTTGGTAGCTTCTTTCTTGGTGACTGGAACTACATTTGAGATCCATTCAGCATAATCAATAGCTTGTATAAAAACAACATTCGGGAGTTTTTCTAACTCCCCTTTGACTAGCAGAGCCACTTTGGGATGCATTTTTCTAAGTTTTTGTTTAACGGGTTTAGCATCCGGATGGACCACTAGATGATGCATGACTACAGAAGGGTCTAGACCTGGCATATCTTCATATGTCCAAGCGAAGACATCTTCATACTCTTTAAGGAATGCAATGTATTGCTCTTGTTTTTCTTGACTTAATTTCGATCCAATATTGATTATGTGAGGATTATCCTCAGTTCCAATGTTAATTTTAATGACGTTTTCTACCTCCATGTGTAGATCTCTTTCAAAGTTAGGTGGGGCGGGTGAAACGCCCAATTCTTGTAATTCTTGTAAGGTTAATTTGGATAATTCATCTTGAGGATTAGTGGTCTCAAGCTGGGCTATAGTTGGTATTGAACCATCAAAATAAAATCCATTGTGTAACATCTCTTCAACGGAGACATCATGGAAGATATCTCCTTCCAACTCTTCATCGGGGTCGACAATCATTTCAGGGTAAGCTATGGATAGCATGTTACATGTAAACGACTAATTTTTTAGAGGCAAATCAACATGCCTATCCAAATAATCTTGATAACATATGAGTTGATCATCATCTTCAAAAGGAAAGGGTTGACCCTTACTAGGAAATAGGCCCACACCACAGCGGGCAGGCCACGGTTCTACCTCGAAAGGTTCTTTCATGCCATTTTGGAAAGGTCCCAAGCCTTTCCCTTTATATCCCATTTTAAGCATTATGGGTTTAGCTTTAATATATTCATTGGTAAAATAACACCGAGCGTATCCCTCATGATGAGTTTTAATGTTCCGAGGGATTCTTCCCCAGTCATATCCTTTATAAATGAAGGCACAACTCCCGACTTGGTAAGTACTTCCCATAGGTTGTGGGAGGCCCAAAGTACGAGGAGATGGCGGCAAGTTATTTAAAAGAATTGAATCTTGCATGAAAGTATTTGTTTTTTCTGATATTAAGGTTGTGGATAAATCTGGTAAAAGTTCATCAGAAAGAGCATAAGATGTAGAAGGATCATTCCCTATATCTTGAGATGTGGAAGGGATGATAGATGTGTCTATAGGTTTTGAAATTATAGGGGTAGAACATGAAGGATTGGTTGTAGATTTAAGATCTTTTTGAGGTTCTAGAGTGGTTTGTTTAGAAGATTGTTGATCTATATAGGAGGATGAAATTAATGGAGGGGAAATAGGTGAAGTTATGGGTGTGTGTTTCACGATTTTAGATGAAAAATAAGAATTAGGATGTGTGGATGACAGAGCATGGCAAAATTGCATTCCAACGAGGTTCTCGCCAAAGCACACATATCAAAGGGTCTAGGGTCACCATGGATAGTGACCAACTGATTTTTAAATTCGAATTTAACACATTGGTGTAAAGTTGATGGGACAGCCCGCATTGCATTGATCCAAGGACGACCCAAGAGTATATTGTACGATGCGGGGCAATGTACAATAAACACGGTGGTATCTAGAGTTCTAGGACCAACTTGCAATGGGATGGTAATAACTCCACACGTTTCTTGTGTTTCGTCATTAAAAGCTTTGATAATCATGTCAGTTTTCTTCATTTCATCACTTCTAAAGCCAAATATTTGGTAGAAGTCAAAAGTGCAAATGTTTAGAGATGAGCCATTATCAATCAAGACTCGTTTGACAGCTACATCTCCAATTATAGCAGTAATATATAAGGGATTGTCTTTATGTAAACTGTGTTGTGGGATATCTTTATCCCGGAAGTCAATACAATCAACTTCTCGAGTGATGATAGTATTGGCCATAGCTTCAGGTTGAATGTTTTGAGGTACCATCATTTGGCTTAATGTAAGCATCAACTCATCCCTATGGGTGGGAGAAGATCTTAATAAATCCAAAAGGGAAATTATGGTTGTAGTATTGGATAATTGCTCATTAATATTGTAAGGGGGTTTAGGTTGAACATGGGAAGCATGATTCCCTTTATTGGGATTTTTCAAAACAAATGGAGCTGATCCATCATTCTGGTTTGGTTCTTGTTGAGAATTTTGAGCCTGTTGTCGGGTAACGACTCCAATGGTACCTACAATGTTATATTGAGGACGCTGAACGGGTCTCGGTCGAGCGTTTATGGCTTGTTCATTAGGGAGGAATTGATTAGAAGAAGGTCGAGTAGTAACTCTTCTAGGAAATGGTTCTTCTGGAACCATAGCATCTGTGATGGGTTGAATAGGATCTGATTCATTTTTAGAACTATTCGATTGGTTTGACGTAATGTCTAGTTCACTTTCAGTATCTGATTCTACATCACTAGAATCAGGAGTTTGAATATTATGTAGGGGCCTGGTCGTAACCATGGAGAAAGTTGTGTCAAATATTTGAGGATCAGGATTAAGTAAATGTCCACTAATGGTTCCTACATATCGGGTAGGAGGAGGAACATTATGATGTTCAATTTGATTGGCCACCTCTTTACCATGTCTTGGTAAAGGGTGTTGAAATATGTCTAATGATTGATTAGCATTTTGATTTTGATTTTGGGGAATGGTCTTTTGAGTATTATTAGGAGCATTTTGTTTCGGTTGGAAGGCTTGCACCTCCATTTCATTATTATCAATTAGATCCTGTATTTTATGTTTCAACCTTTTACAAGCGTTGGTAGAGTGTCCAGGTCCTCTATGGAAATCACAGTGTAAGTCAGCTCTGTATCCGGGTATAGTTGGATCAGGTTCCCGGATAGCTGGTAATTGGATCAAACCTCTTTCGAGTAATTGAGGTAAAATAGTTGATAATGGTTGATTCAATCTAGTAAATTCTCGAGGAGGTTTATCAGGAGGTTTCAATATAAATTTTTCTGTTGTCTTCGTTGCATTGATATTAGCAACATTTCTGCTGTCAGTGACTCCGTCACCGACAACTTGTTTGTTTTTATACTGATTTTTGGATGTTTTCTCATCATCCTTCTTCCTAAGTTGGCCTCTTCTAATGAGGGCATCTTCTACTCTTCGAGCTAAATCTATAGCTTGATCGAAGGTAGTTAAAGTAGCAGTTGATAGCTCATAAGATATTTGTTCTTGCAAATTATTGATAAAAATGTCCAACATTTCTCTATAAGGTAGCACAAAGTGCAGTTTTCCTATCAATTGCCTCCATCTAGCTAAGAAATCGGCAAAACATTCATCCTTGTCTTGTTTTAAGTTGTATAAATCTTTAATGGTTACATGCCTCTCGATGTAGGCACTAAATTGATGGACGAAAGATTCAGCTGTTTCTTCAAAATTTCTCAAGGAATGAGTGGGCAATTGATAGTACCACTCTAATGCCATTCCACCTAAACTTTTTGGGAACATTTTTAGTAATAGCAAGTCATCATGTGATATATCATGACATGCTATCCTAAACATGCGAAGATGCTCTATGGGATCTTCGGTTCCTTTATATATAGGCAAGATGGGCATGGGAAAATGCTTAGGGTATGGTTGAGCTACAACTATGGGATCCAAAGGTTGACTACAGATCTCTCGATAATTGTACGAGGGACGATAAGGATCTATCTGGTCCATACGCGAAGCTAACTGTTTCACCATGGCTTCCAGATTACTAGTTTGCCCACCATATTGGTTCGGTAGGGCATTAATATGGGTTTTGTGAGCATATGATGGAGGGACATGAAGATTAGATGCTATGTTGCTATTGTGTAAATTGTTGGTAGGAAAGGTGTTATGAAGGAATTTTGAAGTTGTATTATGTTGTATTCCAGATTGTTGAAAATTGGTGTTAGGCTTCGTTTTAGGTTTTTGTTTACTTGAAGCATATTGATCAATAGTTTGGCGAAGTAAAGTAGTGAAGGAAGTTTTCTTTTGTGTGGGAATGATTTTAGGTTGAATAACAGGTTCCTTAGGAGGACGGGTAACCTGTTGTTTTGACATATTTTGAATCATAGTGACCATATCTGCATTGGATGGTCCAGCCTTATCACTTTCTTGATCAATGAAAGACAAGGGATTAGTGCGCACATCAAACGTATGTTCCATGGCTGCTTGAGTGTCACTAATTTGCCCTTTATCAATACGAACTGCCACATTAAGAGCGTCAATGTTATCATTGAGAAATTTCTGGAAATGATCTACGTTGTCAAAAGCAATAGTTCCATCTGGAGCTACTCTAGGGGATGAGGGTCCATCCTCTTTAACACTTTCTTCTTGTTCATTATCTTCACCTAAGTCATCTTCTAGGTGATCTAGAGTTTCTCCTTCCGGAATTGGATCTTCAGGAAGGACATTTGGGTCTCTAGTTTTATCTTGTAACCAATCTTCTTCTTCTCCTTCAGTTTGTTTACCATTCCTAAGTTTAGGCATTGTGCCTAAATTTCAGATTTCAGCAAAAAAAATATATATATATATATATATATATATATATATATATATATATGCAACAAGCTTAAGAGGTATATATTAATTATATACCTACTACAATATTTAAAATGAAATGTTTTTTGGTTTTTGCTATGTTTTTTAGTTTTTCTTTGTTTTTGAAATAATATTGTAAAGATAAACAACACAATAAATGCAAGAAATAATACTTGAAAGTAATAATCTAGTTTTCTATAAACAATTTATAAATGTCATTAATGGGTTCGAGTTCTTCGGGAGTCATGAAGTGTTCTTCTTCAAATTGAAAGTTTTCCTTCAAAAATTTAATGAAAAGAGCTATAGTGATATTATCTGTCTCAGATGTTGGTTGATAGAAGTAAAGCTCGTGGCAATACTCTCGATATAACATAGCTCGAGGAACTCTATTCCATCTTTCCCTATCCGTAAGAACAACCTCTTGGTCTTCTACATGACCTAGGAACTGGTGTACAATGGCTGCGTTCTCGAGGTATTCCTCGAAGGTGAACAATTTTGAAGATACAAGAGCTCTCCTATAAGCTAACCATCTATGGTAGGCTCTCTAAAGTTCATGATAAAAGACTAGTTGATGAGGATCCGAGATTCTATCTAGGACTAGCCTCTTGATTTGTTTAAGTTTTGTTGACCTAGATGAAATGACACTAAGTCTTCTATCAAGTTCGTCCCACAAGAGTTGATTTCTATCTGTTTCAGGCACACTAAGCACAGAATTGATTTCTATGGCTGCCAATTGGTTTTCAACATTTATAGTAACTGCTAATATTTTCTTAGGAGCTACCATCTAACATGCAACTTATTAATTTGAAATGATTTGAAATGCATCTATGTTTTAGTTGTTTTATTTTTTATTTTTATTTTTGTTTTCAAAAGGTTTAAAGTGCATTCACGTCGGGTTCACCAAAATGTATCGCTCCAAAATTTTCACACCCTTACCTTCAGGCTATAGGATCCGTGCCCGGAAGGGGGATGTGAAAAGGATGGCGTGGTACCTCGGACTGAGAGGCCTTGCGAAGGTCCCGCCTCTCGAGGGAGGTGTATATTGGTGATTTTTTGACGGATGGTGGGTTCACCAGGAAACATTCAATGGCAGTTTCCACGCCTAGGTTGGGAATGTGTTTTATGTGTTCGTTTTAGCCTTAAGCATTCAAATCCTAGGTTTGGCCAAAATGCGTCTAAGCTATTCTATATGAACATGCAGATTAAATGAATACAAAAAATAGAATTAAGACAGAAAATAGAGAAATTAAAGAATGTTAAAAGAAAAATACCTGATCCGGATGTCTGATGAAGATTCTGATTCTTGAAGCAGTCAGGATCGCCTCTGATTTGATAGGATCATCTGAGATCAGACAAGATCATCTGAGATCTGACGAATTCGTCAGACGAATTCGTCAGAGACCTACAAACAGAGAAATAGGTGCAAAACACAGAAAATACCACTAGTCTAACAGAGGGAAACAATGTGGAATGAGAGTAACAATATCAAACTGAAACTTATAAACAGCAACCTGGATGCATTATGCTAATTTCATGACAATTATGACTTAATCATGCATTTGATCTAGATGGGTGAACTCCAAAATGCAAAATAGCATAAAATAATGAATAGGCTAGCTAATTGCAGAATAAAACAACAGAAAAAGGGATGAAGAAATGCAAACTTAAGGCACTGATTGCCTCAATGTTGACTGCAGTCGAAATCATCTCGCATTGGTATGAAATCGTCTCTGATTCGACAGGATCGCCTCCGATCTGAACAGGATCGTCTGCGACGATGTAAGCTTGCTCCGGCTGAAAAACACTAAGGTACCTGCAACAAAAATTGTATAGAACTAATGCAAATAGAAATTTAGGATGTTTTAGCGTGTATGAAGTCAAGTTACAGAGAATTTCAGCCAGGGGGTGCTAAGGGGAGGGCTTAGGATTAAATAGGCTTAGGAGGGAGGTTAGGAGGTTGGAGATCATCCCTATTTGGGAGATCTCCAATGGGGGAGGGTCTCTAACGGCGCAGACACGCTTCTGCCCGGATTAGAGACTCGTTGGAACAGAAGCTAATTGCAAAAAAATAGTTTAGAGACAAGATCGTCTGGACGTCCTAGCCCAGACGAAATCGTCAGATCTAGGGCGATATCGTCTGATCGGCGACGATATCGTCAAACGGTCAAAACAACCTCTAAAAATGGCACGGGAAAGGGGGAAACGGATTACACGACGGTTAACGGGCGGTTTGGGAGGTTAAAATTTGAATTTAAATTATTTACTAGAGTAAATGTAATTATTAAGATTTCACTGCGCCAATTTTAGGGTGCTACACACTTTGTAACTTGGGATTTAAACTTTGTGACTTTGGGATTTATAGGGGAAATTCTTGTCCTTTTGCCAAAGTACACCTTTCTAGACCGACTTTTTGCAAGATAAGCAGGTCGTGAAACCCATATCTCTAAATACCTAAGTCTATTTTTGCAGCTTTCATCCTCTCTTGTCTTAGTAGGATTTTATATTGTTTTGCTTAGTGACGGGATTCTGATATGTTGAAGAACTATCCCAACTAATGACCTTGTCTATAACAGCAAAGGAAGCTTTTTACAATATCTGAATAACCCACTAAGTATGGCTGAGTTACTGGAAAACTTAATATATGTACATATTTCTCTGCAACAGGTATCGTGTATGAATGTAATGAGTTATGATAAATGTAAGGGTGCATTATTGAAACACAAATGTGCGATTGTTTGTAATATTTTGATATACACATTATGCTCTACTGTCGAATGCAATGAATGACAAATGCCTAAATGCAATATGATGTTGTGGATGCATATATGAAAATGCAAACTATAAAAGCAAATGGTTTTGGATTTTATGCTTTAAGAATTCGATTTAAAATTTTATATATTTTCAAATTTTTATATATTTTTGAGATTTTATATTTGACCAAATGACGAGTACATGTCCTTGGAGCTTTTAAGGATGACCAAATGGTGAGGAACTACCTTTGGATCTTTTATAATTCTTACTGTTACCAATAATTTTGAACCTGCTTTTACTTGACCAAGCTACTCAATAGAGAGCTTGGGATATTTTGGGATGACCGAGCGGTTGAGACAAAACCCTCAAAGCTTTTGGGTTGACCAAAGGGCTTACGAATGCCTTTGGTGCCTTTACTTAACCAAGCTTATCAATTCGAGAACTCGGAGCCTTTCGAGATGACTGAGTGGTTGAGACAAAACCCTCAGATATTTTGGGTTGACCAAAGGGCTTACAGATGCCTTTGGTGCCTTTACTTGACCAAGCTTATCAATTCGAGAACTCGGAGCCTTTTGAGATGATCAAGCGGTTGAGACAAAATCCTCTAAGATTTTGGGTTGACCAAAGGGCTTACAAATGCCTTTGGAGCTCTTTTTGCTATGCTCTCTAAGCATAGAATGCCTTAAGATGGATGATATTGAGAGGCTCAAGCTCTTCCACACCCTTTAGAGACGTTAGGTGATAGGTACCTAGACCAATATTTTTAGATATGATGTAAGGCCCTAGCCAATTAGCCACAAATTTGTCTCACATATCAAGTGGAAAATTCGAGTTCTATTGGTTCTATTTCAACACAAGATCCCCAACTTCAAAGTCTCTCTGGTGGACTTTGACATTGTAAGCTTGTTTTAATTGCTCCTGATAAACGTAGAGATGCTCGAGGGCATTCATGTGATGTTCATCGAGCAACGTTAATTGATCGAGGTGAGCTTGTCACACGGTGTCATCATCGATGAACTCTTTCAATGTGACACGCAACATTGGAATTTCCAACTCTAAGGGCATAATGGCCTCAGTGCCATATACTAGTGAAAATGGTGTTGCCCCAATGGGCGTCCGAATGCTAGTCCTATAAGCCCATAATGCAAGGGGTAGTTGTATATGCCAATCCTTGTGGTGTTCTTGCACTGTCTTTTTCAAGATGGCTACCATAGTCTTGTTTGAGTCCTCAGCTTGCCCATTTGCTTGCGGATAGTATGGAGTTGCAAAACTATGTTTAATGTGGTATTTAGACACTAAATCCCACACAGTTTTGTTCTTTAAAGAATTTCCATTTTCTAAAATTATTTTGGATGGTATCCCAAAATGACATATGATATGCTCGAGAATAAATTTTGTGATGCAAGCTCCAATGGTCATTGTAAGGGGAATGGCTTCCACCCACTTTGTAAAATACTCAATAGCCATGATAATGAATGTATGTCAGCCTGACGATGGAGGAGAAATATTGCCAATAAGATCTAGTCCCCACTGAGAAAATGGCCAAGCCGCTTGAATGGGTTGTAAGGCCTATGATGGCAAGTGCATAAGATTAGCATGATGCTGAAATTTAACGCATTTCTTGACATACACATTGGAATACTTCTCCATAGTGGACCAATAATAACCCATGCAAAGGATGCATTTTATGACAACCATACCACTAAAATGGCCACCTCACGTACCATCGTGAGCTTCTAAAATTGCCCAAGATCACTCTTGGGGCTCAAGACATTGAAGGAGAAATACTTCATAGCTGCGTCGGTACAAAATGTCTCCTATCAAGACATACTTAGTATCTTTCTATTTGAATGTGCATCTTGCGACATGTGACAATCCCTTTGGGATCATACCAAGTTTTAGGAAGTCTTGGATTTGCAACATCCAACTTTGACAAGCCTCAACTTCGACTGCTAAGATGACTTGCTCCCCCTGTGTATTTAACTTTGTAAATGTAGACTAGGAAATAACCTTATGGTGAATGGTAGTACCACTCCCCGTAGGACTCTGAGAAGTCAATGACTCCCAGGGTGCCTACTTAAGAAATTCTTTCGCTCTATGGAACCAATCAGCTGTTGGCTCCATGATAATCATGTTGACTGACTCTTTGTTATCAAAGGTTGCACACTCCATTGCTAGGTGCGAGAGAATTCTAACATGGATGGTAGTAAAATTGGAAAATGGATTTTGAGGGATCAAGGACCCCAAATATGCCATGGTGTATGCAAACCTATTTGACAATCGAGGGATTGCCTCGATGTCATACCATTCAAATTTAGCCAGATAAGTGGCAACAAGATCTTTGTAGGCTTTCAATAAGGGACATCGACACTGAAAGAGCCCCTTAACTTGGTTAACTATGAGCAAAGAATCACCAAAAATGTTCAATATTTTAATACCCATGGCGATGGCTGCATGGAGGTCCAAAAGTAGGGCTTTGTACTCAGCATTATTGTTGGTGCATGGAAAGTCTAACTTGAACAACAAGGGCATTGGAGCTCCTTGTGGCATGAAAAACACTATTCCTGCACCACCCCCTTGCTCACACTTTGAACCATCGAAGAACAATGTCATATCAACATTATTCTTTGGTTCCTCGGGTTCGGGAGCTTCAGATATTATGAATACCACATCATCTAGAAGATCAATGGTTAGAGGCCTACTGTTGTACAATGGTGCCTCAACCAATTGATCAGCTATGACTTGTCCCTTGATGGAATTTTGGCTGATAAATTGCAAATAAAATTCTATCAATAGCATGATCCACTTTTTAGTATGTGTGTTATGATATGTCTTGCTCATCATATACTGCAAAGGATTATGTTTTGATATAACATATGTTGTATGACTTAGCATGTAATACCACAATTTCTTGGTAGCGAACACCACTGCTAAACAAATCTTCTAAACATATGCATATCCTAAATCATAACTCACCAAGGTGCGACTAATGTAATATACGGCTTGCTCTTTTCCTTGCATGTTATTTTGGGCTAACATGGTCCCTAATGCAAAGTTGTTTGCCGATATATATAGCATAAAAGGCACATCTGGCCTTGGTGGAGCTAGTACTAGTGACGTTGCTAGGTATTGCTTAATCTTAGCAAAGGTTGCTTGGTAGTCCTCATCCTAATCAAATGGGACCCCTTGTGTAGCAATCAATTCATGGGTCGACATTTATCTAATAATTGAGCGATGAATCACTTTATGGATGCTACTTTGCCCTGAAGGCTTCTTAGTTCTTTGATATTAGTGGGAGGATGCATCTCTAGAATAGCCTTGACCTTCGTTGGATCTACATCGATGACTCATTTAGAAACAATGAATCCCAAGAGTTTACCTTAAGTTACACCAAATACGCACTTCTTAGGATTCAACCTAACATTATGCTCTATCAGGCGATCAAAGACCTTCCTTAAGACCTCTGCATGCTTTGCTCGTAGCAACGACTTAGCTAGTAAGTCATTGATATAATCTTATAAGATTTTATGCATGTAGTCATGAAAGATATATGTTATTGCCTGTTGATATGTGGCACCAACATTTTTAAGACTAAATGGCATAACTTTGTAGCAAAATGTCCCCCATGGCGTTATAAATGTGATTTTATGTTGATATTTGGGTTTAATATGAATTTGATTGTATCCAAAAAAACCATCCATAAGGGAGAGCATTTCGTGACCTGTAGTAGCGTCTACCAGAGCATCGATATTTGGCAACAAAAATGAATCTTTGGGTGTTTCCTTATTGAGATATCTAAAATCCATACAAATACGGACCCTTCCATATGGCTTTCCTACGGGTACCATATTGGACACCCATTATGGATATAACTCGTCTTTCACCATTAAGGCTACTATTGGATGCATTTTTCTGAGTCTTTGCTTAACTAGATTCTTTGAAAGATCTAGCAAAAGGTTATGAGTAACCAATTTTGGATCTATACCCGACATGCCTTTGTAAGTCCAAGCAAAGAGATCAGGTCTCTCTTTCAGTAGAGGGATGATTCTATCATGCTCATTCAGAGTGAGACTCTCTCCAAATCTAACCTTCTTTGGATTGGAAGGAGATTTACTAATATCCACATCAAATGTTTTCTCTACTGACATATGTGATCCCTCCTCAAGCTGGTGAGGCGTAGGAATCAAAAGGATGTCATTAGTCGAGTTCTCATGTTTCTCGTGGGAAGCACCCTCAATGTGATAAACATTGTAAGCACAGTCTGGTGCAAAATGAAATGGTTGCAACATTTATTAATTAGGGAAGAAATATTTAGGTTGGACCGATGAGTCAACGCGATCCTAATCAATAGCATCCATGTTTAGATGTAGCAGTTTAGATGGATCTACTGGATTGTGAAGTGGAGTGGTCAAATCAACAGAGACCATACTGATGCAATGGAATTAATCTCCTAAACCACACGGACAAAACTCTATATCTAAAGTGTAGCTTCTATACCCAAGATCTGGCTCGAATGGTATGGGCATAAATGGATCCTCTCTATGGGATGCCCATATAATTGGATCCTCCTGGTGCACTAGCTAAAAAATGGGATCTCTCGGCTCAAGAAGCTCTGCCTACGTAGGTGGATGGAGAAAGAGTTCCTGATACCTCTCTTCGAGCTCTCTTATTTCCCTCAAGATACGATGGAGATTGATCTCTCGACGCAAACTTGTAGCTATAATAGGTGGGGGACCTCAAGGTGGAGGTCTATTACATAGGTGATGAGGTCCCAAATAGGCCATCTCCAATGAATCCTCATCATCACTATACAAATACAATCTATCACTTCCCCCCTCTTCTAAGGGGTGATCTGCCAGATGTGGCCCCATGTATCTGATTCTATGGTCACTACCATCACTATCCGAATAAATCCTATATAAGGATCATATACATGATACTATCATGTAAAATGGCACTACTTCTTCCTCATAGCACTCGATGTTGGGAGGGACTTTCTCCATAACATGCTTTGATTCCCTAGGCAATAGATATTGTGTATACACGAGCCTATAATTGATCCTTTCATCTACATCACTATGGTCACTACCATGGATGGACCACTCTATTGTGTCTATGAGCAGTGGGAATCTGGGTGAGGCCTTAAATAGGCCTCCTCTATTTCATATTTATAATCACTATCGACTATGAAGTGCTCATTCATCTCTTCAACTTGTTCCATAGGAAAAATATGGCATAAACACCAAACCTAGAAAGGTTGGCTTGATTTCCTCTTCAGATTGATCATCATTTGATGACTCATCATCTGCATCATAACTAGGGCCACTCATTTTGAAGGTGGACTCCTCTCTATCATCATCACAAATATCTCCTAACTCGAGATTGCCTTCAGTAGTGGGGTTATGCCCTTGCATACCAGTGTCATCAGTAGCATTACGGATTTGGCTACCCAGGTTGTCTCTAGGGTTGTCCTCTAAGGGCCCATCATGATATGAATTGGGTGGCCCTATGGTAACAAAAAATACCATTTGGTGAGACCTCCAACAGTTGGAAGGATTAGGGTGATATGGATTAAAATCCACATCATCCCCCAAACTCAAGTACATGCGATCTAAGGATGCAATAAGAAAATCGTCATGACCTTGTACTTGTAACCCTAACCTAAACCTATCAGTAGCTAACTGATAATGAGGTTTGAGCAGAGTCCTACATCCTTTTTTGAAAATACCAAGGTCGTGTCCATGCCAATGATATGACTCAAAAATGTGCATGGCGTATTTTGGGTTGGATAGATAGCACACATTCACAGTGAATGGGTCGTCATCATCCTCATATACTAAAGAACACAAGCTTATACTGAGAGGGGGGGGTGAACAGTATAAGACCTCTTTTTATTTTTTTCTTTATACTTCAAAACAAGTAAAGCAATATACCCAAAGCAATATCAAAGCAATGCACAATATCATCCACAAAGTGACACCAATTTTAACGTGGTTCACCCAAAATGGTCGGGCTACGTCCACAAAACTTTTCTCTAAAAGTTATCTCAAAGTTCTTTGGGAATCCTTCCCAATTACAATGTTTATGAGCCTCGGCCCAAAGGAGATACCTTCCCCTAATCAGAATTTATGAGCCTCTCGCTCAAAGGAGATACCTTCCCCTCTCGCTCCGGAAATGATCCCTCGTAAGATCAACCGCCTCTACCTCTTGCCAAAGACGTGGAACTCCTTTCCACCGAAGACCTCCTGTCCTCAATGCTTAGCCTAAGAGACCTCTCGCCTTCTATGATCACGTCCACAGTAGCTCAAGAACCTGTACCAAACACAGTCAGTCGGTCTAGTACAAGTCTTCCTCTGTCTGTCAGATCTGTCCAACGCTTGAACAAATCAATCCTCTGCACACAAGCCTTCTCAAAGACTTGCCAAATCTGTCCTCAGGTTCTTCTCAAAGAACCAGTGCACCTCTGTCCTCAAGTTCTCTGATAGAACTATCAAACTCAGCTCACAAGTCCTCTCGCTAGGACCTGTCCAAATCTGCTCACAAGTCCCCACCGAAACCTCGTCCAAAACTCGCTCACAAGTCCCCACCGAAACCTCGTCCAAAACTCAAGCAAGCTCACCAAGAAAAAAACTTTCTTAGTAGGAAATCACAAGGTGAATTGTTAGAGACCCAATGTGATTTGTCAAACTCATAGAAGCATAAAGAGAATTGTTAGAGACTCAATATGTTCTATACTCAACTCCCAATCTCAAAACTCAACTCAAATCAACTCAGCTCAAACTCAATCTCAAATCTGAAAACTCAACTCAATATCTGAAATGGATAGGATAGAATGCTTTCTTTCAAGAACATGAAACCCCAACAATTGCCAACTATGCAAAGAATCACATAACAATGATACTCATGTTCTTTTCACCATCAATTAGGGCTTCAACAACAATGCTCATCAAACAAGGTTCAATCAACACCATTCAACTCAAAACACAACCTTGAAGCATTTCACAATCAACATTAGAAAAGGAAACAAGTAGAACTCCTTTTCTCTCCAATATTGTTTGAACAAAAAGCATCCACCAACTCAAATCAACAAGAGCACAAAACAACTTTTCAAATCATCAACAAAGGAGTAAGCCCAACACTTTAACCAAGTAAAGAATAGCTTGATTATTACCAATTTAATGAAAGCAAATGTCAATCTCAAAGCTGCCCACTTAAGGTTTCACAACTTCACACAAGAAGCAATTTTAACCTTAAAACATCATGCTTTCATTTCCATAATCAACCAAAAGCACTCTCAACATTACAAGAAAAATTTATCCCTTATACACCTTATTTCTCCCTTATAGTCTTATCAAAAATAAAATTTATCTCTCATAAGAATGCAATAAGATATTTCAAACAACACCTTCAAAAGAATATTTTATCAAAATAAAACAAGCTTTAAACTCCTTATAACTCCTAAGCTGTTTTTCCCTCTAATAAACTTCCTCCATCCGCAAAATACACTTAGCAAAAATTAATTTCGAAAATACCTTGGCCAACATCAAAAATCGTGCTATGGAGAAATTGCGCACGAATTCTAACACCACCCGCTGCGTCCACTTCACGATGAAAAACCCTTTCACGTTATTCGAACGCGGAACCTCCCGTTCGGGTAGCGCGCCAACAGCCTAGCCGCTACCGGTGCGCCAAAGGCGCCCGATGAGGTTTAAACCTCACGCTGTTAGCCTTGTTCCTTCTGCGCCAGGGATTAAATAAAACAACAGTGCCTCCCTTTCTTCTGACGCGAACACGAAGACGAAAACCTTACGACGGATTTACGACAAACGACGAGTACAAAAAAATGAACAACGGATTCACGAAAACGGCGAAGACACAAATCGAACAACAGATCACGAATTCACAACGAGCAACTCTTTTCAAAATGCGGATGGGATAATTCTTGATTTTCATCGAGGGAGATTTATATGCATTTTTACCATAAGCTCTTGACGTCGACGAGGAGTTTAACACGTCGACGGAGGTCTTGGCTAGCGCCCACAATCTTAAAACATAGCGCCATGGGTTAGGATAACCCATTGCAAACAATAATTTAATATTTATTTAAAAATAATTAAAGGGAACCTTAACAAGGTTTTTAATTATTTAAATAAATACTTCCTCCTGGACCCAAATGCATTAAACTAATGCATCCACCTGTAATCTTTAAACCTCCCAACTTGGGGTTTACAAAAGACCTTTGAAACCGTCATGCCGTAACCTTCATCAAAACAAATTATTTGACATCAAATCAAATTCCTTCAAGAGCTTCTTGACATCAATGACAACTTATACACTTGAGCAAAGGCAATGTACCCAAAGTACCCAAAATTGCCAACAATCTCCCCCTTTGTCATTGATGGCAAACCTTTACCGAAAACACTTCTCAAGAGCCAAAACTGAAACCAACTGTGCTAACAACTCGACCAACCGTGCCCACAACTGAGAATCTTCCTTTGAAGTTTTGCTCCCCTCGACTTGAAGCTCTCCTCTTCACTTTGAAGCTCTCCCCCTTACTCATATCTCTCCCCCTTTGTCATCAATGGCAAAGGGTCACCTTTGGGGCTCGGGACTAAGAATGAGCCTCTTAGCTTAGTCCCTCCCCCACCTCCCGATGAGGTGATTAATTTTGGGGTGGGAGTAAAACTCCCATTAGGCACTGATCATCATCAGCGTCTATAACTTCCTTTTCGGGCCTTCTCTTGAACTCTTTGTCCATATTCCTGTTCTTGTCACTGTTCTTGTTCTTGTTCTCATCCCCTGTTCTTGTCCATGCCTTGGTCCTTGGACCTGATCATGCCACTGTTCCCGTTCTCGTATTCTAGAATTTCAGCTCTACACCGTCTCGATTATGTGACCTTCATTGTTGCACTTGAAACACTTGACGATGTTGTTTCTCCGAGGTAAACCTGATCTTTGAATCCACCTATTCTCGACCAAACCTGTTCTGACCAAACCTGTTCTGACCAAACCTATTCTGACCAAACCTGTTTTGATCAAACCTGTTCTTGTTATTTACCTTGCAATAGACTGCCTTGTGCCCAAACTGTTTACAAGAGTAGCAATACCCTTGAAAGTAACTAGCACTTCTGAAACTGTCATTTACCTTCTTCACTTGAGCCATGCAATGTGAAGCCATGTGACCAAACCTATGACAAGCAAAACATCTGCCTTGAAACTTTCCTTTATTTGACCTCTTGGGTCCTGAATACTTCTTCTTCTCATTCTGAATTCTGTTTTCTATTTCTGTGCATCTATCATTCAAGGACTCCTTTTCTGAAATACTTTCCTCATCAGAACTCTCTTCCTTTTGGAGTCTCTTACTAGACTCTCCAACTTGTTCCTTGTGTGGCTTAACAAAACCAAGGCCTGTTTTATCTCGTTGTCTTTCTTTGACCTTTGATGAGTGACTTAACCTTTTTGGAGCTATCTTGAAACCTCGTAAAGCTTATCCTTGTACTCTTTAGTTTCCTCTTTCAAAGAAGCCATTTTCTGTTCTAACTCACTATACTCAAGAACCTTAGACTCTAACTCATCCTTGAGTTCTTGTGTCTTAGCTATAGAGAAGTCAAGACTTTCTATAAGATCATCTCTCTCCATACAACATTCATCTAACTTATCCTTGAGTCTAGCATTCTTCTTTCTTTCCTTTTTCAAAGCACTAAGAGCACTAATAAGTTCACCTTCAAGATCTACTTCACCTTCCTCTATATCTTCCTCTATTTGTTTGCTTTTTGAATCATCAAAGCCTTTTTCAGATTTCTTATCACTAGAGGTGCTACCCTTTTCAAAAACCATACATGCATCTTCCTTATAGTTTTCTGAAGCATCCTCATACATACTAGAAACCAAATCATTATTTGTGCAATCATCCTCAAGGTGACCAAAGTTTCCACATCTAAGACATTTCATGATAATGAATCTATGTTTCGGTTCTTCCTCTTTTTCTGATATGAACAACATCTCATTTTCATCATCACTTGAAGAACTTTCACTATCACTACTAGAACACTTACTTGCTTTGTCTAGGTAGAAACTCTTCTTGTGCTTGTGAGAATACCTCTTTCCTTGATTGTTGTGCTCATCTTTGTTCTTCCTGTGATGCTTGTGCTTTTCAGAATCCTTGCTCTTAGAATCCTGTTTATCTTCATCACTTTCATTCTTGGGAACAAGTACAACAAGTAGCATAATGACCAAACTTTCCACAATTGAAACATCTTATATTTTTCATACTTTTGTGCTTTCTAGAGAACTTGCCTTTCTTGTTGTAATATGCCTCTTCATCACTAGAAGACTCATCACTATCTTGAAGTTGTTTACCCTTGGATTTCTTGGTAGCCTTGAAAGTCGCCTCTTTCTTGACATCAACCTTCACTTGAGTTCTCAACTCAAATGCTGCAAGTATACTATGGAGCTCATCCTTTTTCAACTTATCCAAATCTTTAGCTTCCTCAATAGCAGAAATCTTTTCACTAAATCTATTAGGAAGAGATCTTAAAATCTTATCACAAACATCATTTTCAGCAAGCTCAAGACCTAAGTCTTTCATGGAGTTAACAACCTCATCCATACGAAGCATGTAGTCACTAATATTTTCATCATCATTCATCTTGAGTTGTTCAAACATACCTTTGAAGTGTCTCAACTTGGCCTTTCTGACATTTGTATCACCCGTATGAACCACCTTCAACTTGTTTCCACATTTCACTAGTTGTCTTGCAGTGAATCACTTTGGTGAGATCTCGCTTTCTGTAAGCCTTTCAGGATTGCATTCATTGCTTTTGAATTGTTGTGATGTAGGAGCCTTTCTTCTTTAGTATTAGGACCATGTTCAAGAATAGTGTACTCATCTTCAATCACTTCCCAAACCTCATTCCCAAGTGCCATTAGATGAACCTTCATCCTTGCACTCCAAAGACCAAAATCTGACCCATCAAGAATAGGTGCTGCATTGCCACTTGAATGATCCATTGTGTTCTTTACTAGCTTTTCCTTCAAGCTGTTAAACTTTTCGAAGGCACCCGCTCCGATACCAATTGAAGAACACAAGCTTATACCGAGAGGGGGGGTGAACAAGTATAAGACCTCTTTTTATTTTTTCCTTTATACTTCAAAATAGTAAAGCAATATACCCAAAGCAATATCAAAGCAATGCACAATATCATCCACAAAGTGACACCAATTTTAACGTGGTTCACCCAAAATGGTCGGGCTACGTCCACAAAACTTTTCTCTAAAAGTTATCTCAAAGTTCTTTGGGAATCCTTCCCAATTACAATGTTTATGAGCCTCGGCCCAAAGGAGATACCTTCCCCTAATCAAAATTTATGAGCCTCTCGCTCAAAGGAGATACCTTCCCTCTCGCTCTGGAAATGATCCCTCAGAAGATCAACTGCCTCTACCTCTTGCCAAGCACGTGGAACTCCTTTCCACCGAAGACCTCCTGTCCTCAATGCTTAGCCTAAGAGACCTCTGCCTTCTATGATCATGTCCACAGCAGCTCAGCAACCTATACCAAACACAGTCAGTCGGTCTAGTACAAGTCTTCCTCTGTCTGTCAGATCTGTCCAACGCTTGAACAAATCAATCCTCTGCACACAAGCCTTCTCAAAGACTTGCCAAATCTGTCCTCAGGTTCTTCTCAAAGAACCAGTGCACCTCTGTCCTCAAGTTCTCTCGATAGAACTATCAAACTCAGCTCACAAGTCCTCTCGCTAGGACCTGTCCAAATCTGCTCACAAGTCCCCATCGAAACCCGTCCAAAACTCGCTCACAAGTCCCCACCGAAACCTGTCCAAAACTCAAGCAAGCTCACCAAGAAAAAAAACTTTCTTAGTAGGAAATCACAAGGTGAATTGTTAGAGACCCAATGTGATTTGTCAAACTCATAGAAGCATAAAGAGAATTGTTAGAGACTCAATATGTTCTATACTCAACTCCCAATCTCAAAACTCAACTCAAATCAACTCAGCTCAAACTCAATCTCAAATCTGAAAACTCAACTCAATATCTGAAATGGATAGGATAGAATTTCTTTCAAGAACATGAAACCCCAAAAATTGCCAACTATGCAAAGAATCACATAACAATGATACTCATGTTCTTTTCACCATCAATTAGGGCTTCAACAACAATGCTCATCAAACAAGGTTCAATCAACACCATTCAACTCAAAACACAACCTTGAAGCATTTCACAATCAACATTAGAAAAGGAAACAAGTAGAACTCCTTTTCTCTCCAATATTGTTTGAACAAAAAGCATCCACCAACTCAAATCAACAAGAGCACACACAACTTTTCAAATCATCAACAAAGGAGTAAGCCCAACACTTTAACCAAGTAAAGAATAGCTTGATTATTACCAATTTAATGAAAGCAAATGTCAATCTCAAAGCTGCCCACTTAAGGTTTCACAACATCACACAAGAAGCAATTTTAACCTTAAAACATCATGCTTTCATTTCCATAATCAACCAAAAGCACTCTCAACATTACAAGAAAAATTTATCCCTTATACACCTTATTTCTCCCTTATAGTCTTATCAAAAATAAAATTTATCTCTCATAAGAATGCAATAAGATATTTCAAACAACACCTTCAAAAGAATCTTTTATCAAAATAAAACAAGCTTTAAACTCCTTATAACTCCTAAGCTGTTTTTCCCTCTAATAAACTTCCTCCATCCGCAAAATACACTTAGCAAAAATTAATTTCGAAAATACCTTGGCCAACATCAAAAATCGTGCTATGGAGAAATTGAAGAACACAAGCTTATACTGAGAGGGGGGGTGAACAGTATAAGACCTCTTTTTACTTTTTCCTTTATATTACAAAATAGTAAAGCAATATACCCACAACAATATCAAAGCAATGCATGAAAACATCCACAAAGCGACAACAATTTTAACGTGGTTCACCCAGAATGGTTGGGCTACGTCCACGGATAAAATCTTTCACTAAATTTTATCAATCAAAATTTTGGGAATACCTTTCCCGATTACAATGTTTATGGGCACCAACCCAAAGGAGACACCAATCCCCTAATCTCGAGTTCGTGGGCACCAACCCACAGGAGACACCAATCCCCTAGCTCTGCTCTGGCTGGTGATCCTCTAGAAGACCTCTGCCTCCGCTGCCCTTAGCAAATGGAACTCTATCCATAGAAGACACCTGTCCTCCCTGCTCTGGCTGGAGACCTCTGTCCTCAACTCTATCACCTCCAAAACTGGTCCTCGAATTTGCACTAAACACAGTCCTTCGGTTTAGCACAAATGTCCTCGTTCTCTTTCTATGATCTGCACCAAACACAGTCCTTCGGTCTGGCACAAATGTCCTCGAAACTGCACCAATCTCTGTCCTCAACTGGTCCTCAAATCTGGTTCACAGAAGTTGTTCACAAGCTTCCACTAAAGCTTGCTTGATCTTCACCCAAGTCTTCACCAAGACTTGTCTCAGATCTGCTTTGCAAGTTCTCACTAGAACCTGCCCAAACTGCTCCACAAGCTCAACAAAAGCTTGCTCAAATCTGTCCAACAATCCCTCTCAATGATTTGTCCAAAACCATCAAGGCTTGCGCACTATCTTCGAACGTCGCAGAAATGATGCACCCAACAGCTTTGCGCTTTTCTGCTCTCTGTGCGCTCTTGCTTCGCACTTAGCTCGATTCGGCATGACTCGCTCTTTGCGCACCGTAGACTTAACTTGCGCACTTCAACAATGCATTCGATCACTTCACAACTCTCCAAACAACCCTCCTTTTATACTAACACTTTCAAGATCAAAACCTTGATCTTAGTCGGCTGCACAACCCTAAACTACGTCGGTTGCAAACCCTAATCTTCGTCGGCCCAAATTTAACTTTGTCGGCCTCACTGCCTCTGCAACTCTTCTGTAGCTTCTACCGTGAAACTACAACATGTCGCGATATCGTGACACCTTTGCAACCGTACACCTTCTTTTGGCTTTTGTCGTGATATCGCGACACTTCAGCCTTTGTCGACTTCAACTACGTTCTTGTCGCGATATCGTGACACTTTTCTTTGTCGCATCAACTTTCTTTTCTGATATCGTGACACTTCTCCCTTCGTCGACCTCCTTTCTACTTTTGTCGCAAAATCATGACACTTTTGTCTTCATAGCCTTCCTCTCTGCTTTTGTCACGAAATCATGACACTTCACCTATGGAAGACATGCTTTCAGTTTCTATCATGAAATCGTGACACTTTCTCCAACCGAACGCTGCCATCTCAAACTGTCGTGAAATCGTGACACTTTCTCTTCCTAGCACTCTTGTCTGCTTGCACTAGCGAAAATGGAACATGTCACGAAATCGTGACACTTTCTTGCCTTGTGTTTTCTCTGCCTTACCCCAAAATAGAACATGTCATGAAATCATGACGCTTTCGCCTTTGAGCTCTTCCTCCTTGAATTTGTCATGAAATCATGACACTTCTAGCTTTCGTACATTTTCTTTGCAGCCTATCAGAAATCGCGACGCTTTCTGCTTCCGTACGACTTCTCTGCAACCTGTCGCGAAATCGCGACGCTTCTCATTTCAGACTCTTCCCTTTGTTGCATGTCACAAATCGTAGATTCTTACTAACAACTTTCTCTACATGTCACGAAATCGTGACACTTTATCTTGCTTCCACTTTGTCTTCGACTTGTCACGAAATCGTGACACTTTTTCTCCTTAGCGCTTTTCTTTTCTTCGGTCGCGAAAACCCGACATGTCGCGATATCGTGACACTTTTTCTCCTAGACTCTCTCTCCTGCATTATGTCATGAAATCGTGACACTTTTTCTTTCGGACTCTCTCTCCTACAACATGTCACGAAATCGTGACACTTTTTCATCCGTTCAACCTTCCTTGCAATATGTCACGAAATCATGACATTTTTGACTCCGAACATTCTCTCTCCTCTTTGAGTCACGAAACTACGACATGTCGCGATATCACGACACTTTTCTAAAAACTTTCTCTCACTTGCTTAAGTCACGAAAATGCGACATGTCGCGATATCGTGACACTTTTCTAAAAAGCTTTCTCTCTCCTCTAAGTCGCAAAAATGCGACATGTCGCGATATCACGACATTTTTCAAACTTACTTTCTTTCAAACCTGTCATGCCGAAACCTTCATCAAAACAAATTATTTTACATCAAATCAAATTCCTTCAACAGCTTCTTGACATCAATGACAACTTATTCACTTGAGCAAATGCAATGTACCCAAGGTACCCAAAATTGCCAACAATCTCCCCCTTTGTCATTGATGGCAAACCTTTACTAAAAACACTTCTCAAGAGCCAAAACTGAAACCAACTGTGCTAACAACTGAGAATCTTCCTTTGAAGTTTTGCTCCCCTTGACTTGAAGCTTTCCTCTTCACTTGAAGCTCTCCCCCTTACTCATATCTCTCCCCCTTTGTCATCAATGGCAAAGGGTCACCTTTGGGGCTCGGGACTAAGAATGAGCCTCTTAGCTTAGTCCCTCCCCCACCTCCTGATGAGGTGATTAATTCTGGGGTGGGAGTAAAACTCCCATTAGGCACTGATCATCATCAGCGTCTATAACTTCCTTGCCGGGCCTTCTCTTGAACTCTTTGTCCATATTCCTGTTCTTGTCACTGTTCTTGTTCTTGTTCTCATCCCTGTTCTTGTCCATGCCTTGATCCTTGGACCTGTTTATACCACTGTTCCTATTCCTGTACCTTGGAAGTTCAGCTCTACACTGTCTAGCTGTGTGACCTTCATTGTTGCACTTATAACAAGTAACAATGTTATTTCTTTTAGGCATACCTGTTCTTTGAATCCGCCAGTTCTCACTAAACTTTCTACTTTGATCAAACCTGTTCCTGTTATTTACCTCGCAATAGACTGCCTTGTGCCCGAACTGTTGACAAGAGTAGCAATACCCTCGAAAGAAACTAGCACTTCTGAAATTGTTGTTCACCTTCTTCACTTGAGCCATGCAATGTGCAGCCATGTGACCAAACCTGTGACACGCAAAACATCTACCGTGAAATTTTCCTTTATTTGACCTCTTGGGTCCCGAAAACTTCTTCTTCTCATTCTGAACTTCATTTTCTATTTCTGCGCATCTATCACTCAAGGACTCATTATCTAGAAATACTCTCCTCATCAGAACTCTCTTCCTTTTGGAGTCTCTTACTAGACTCCCCAACTTGTTCCTTGTGCGGCTTAACAAAACCAAGGCCTGTTTTATCCGTTGTCTTTCTTTGACCTTTGATGAGTGACTTAACCTTTTTGGAGCTATCTTGAAACCTGTAAAGCTTATCCTTGTACTCTTTAGTTTCCTCTTTCAAAGAAGCCATTTTTTGTTCTAACTCACTATACTCAAGAACCTTAGACTCTAACTCATCCTTGAGTTCTTGTGTCTTAGCCATAGAGACGTCGAGACTTTCTATAAGATCATCTCTCTCCATACAACATTCATCTAACTTATCCTTGAGTCTAGCATTCTTCTTTCTTTCCTTTTTCAAAGCACTAAGAGCGTTAGTAAGTTCACTTTCTAGATCCTTTATTTGTTTGCTTTCGAATCATCAAACCCTTTTTCAGATTTCCTATCACTAGAGGTGCTACCTTTTTCAAAAACCATACATGCATCTTCCTTATAGTTTTCTGAAGCATCCTCATACATACTAGAAACCAAATCATTATTTGTGCAATCATCCTCAAGGTGACCAAAATTTCCACATCTAAGACATTTCATGATAATGAATCTATGTTTCGGTTCTTCCTCTTTTTTTGATATGAACAACATCTCATTTTCAGTATCACTTGAAGAACTTTCACTATCACTACTAGAACACTTACTTGCTTTGTCTAGGTATAAACTCTTCTTGTGCTTGTGAGAATACCTCTTTCCTTGATTGTTGTGCTCATCTTTGTTTTTCCTGTGATGCTTGTGCTTTTCAGAATCCTTGCTCTTAGAATCCTGTATATCTTCATCACTTTCATTCTTGGGAATAGTACAATCAGTAGCATAATGACCAAACTTTCCACAATTGAAACATCTTATATTTTTCATGCTTTTGTGCTTTCTAGAGAACTTGCCTTTCTTGTTGTAATATGCCTCTTCATCACTGGAAGACTCATCACTCTCTTGAAGTTGTTTACCCTTGGATTTCTTGGTAGCCTTGAAAGCTGCCTCTTTCTTGACATCAACCTTCACTTGAGTTCTCAACTCAAATGCTGCAAGTATACTATGGAGCTCATCCTTTTTCAACTTATCCAAATCTTTAGCTTCCTCAATAGCAGAAATCTTTTCACTAAATCTATTAGGAAGAGATCTTAAAATCTTATCACAAACATCATTTTCAGCAAGCTCAAGACCTAAGTCTTTCATGGAGTTAACAACCTCATCCATACGAAGCATGTAGTCACTAATATTTTCATCATCATTCATCTTGAGTTGTTCAAACATACCTTTGAAGTGTCTCAACTTAGCCTTTCGGACATTTACATCACCTGTGTGAACCACCTGCAACTGTTTCCACATTTCACTAGTTGTCTTGCAGTGAATCACCTTGGTAAGATCTGCCTTCTGTAAACCTTTCAAGATTGCATTCATTGCTTTTGAATTGCTTGTGATGTAGGAGCCTGTCTTCTTTAGTATAAGGACCATGTTCAGGAATAGTGTACCCATCTTCAATCACTTCCCAAACCTCATTCCCAAGTGCCATTAGATGAACCTTCATCCTTGCACTCCAAAGACCAAAATCTGATCCATCGAGAATAGGTGCTTGCATTGCCACTTGAATAATCCATTGTGTTCTTTGCTAGCTTTTCCTTCAAGCTGTTAAACTTTTCGAAGGCACCGGCTCTGATACCAATTGAAGAACACAAGCTTATACTGAGAGGGGGGTGAACAGTATAAGACCTCTTTTTACTTTTTCCTTTATATTACAAAATAGTAAAGCAATATACCCACAACAATATCAAAGCAATGCATGAAAACATCCACAAAGCGACAACAATTTTAACGTGGTTCACCCAGAATGGCTGGGCTACGTCCACGGATAAAATCTTTCACTAAATTTTATCAATCAAAATTTTGGGAATACCTTTCCCGATTACAATGTTTATGGGCACCAACCCAAAGGAGACACCAATCCCCTAATCTCGAATTCGTGGGCACCAACCCACAGGAGACACCAATCCCCTAGCTCTGCTCTGGCTGGTGATCCTCTAGAAGACCTCTGCCTCCGCTGCCCTTAGCAAATGGAACTCTATCCATAGAAGACACCTGTCCTCCCTGCTCTGGCTGGAGACCTCTGTCCTCAACTCTATCACCTCCAAAGCTGGTCCTCGAATTTGCACTAAACACAGTCCTTCGATCTAGCACAAATGTCCTCGTTCTCTTTCTCTGATCTGCACCAAACACAGTCCTTCGATCTGGCACAAATGTCCTCGAAACTGCACCAATCTCTGTCCTCAAATGGTCCTCAAATCTGGTTCACAGAAGTTGTTCACAAGCTTCCACTAAAGCTTGCTTGATCTTCACCCAAGTCTTCACCAAGACTTGTCTCAGATCTGCTTTGCAAGTTCTCACTAGAACCTGCCCAAACTGCTCCACAAGCTCAACAAAAGCTTGCTCAAATCTGTCCAACAATCCCTCTCAATGATTTGTCCAAAACCATCAAGGCTTGCGCACTATCTCCGAACGTCGCAGAAATGATGCACCCAACAGCTTTGCGCTTTTTTGCTCTCTGTGCACTCTGCTTCGCACTTAGCTCGATTCGGCATGACTCGCTCTTTTGCACCATAGACTTAACTTGCACACTTCAACAATGCATTCGATCACTTCACAACTCTCCAAACAACCCTCCTTTTATACTAACACTTTCAAGATCAAAACCTTGATCTTAGTCGACTGCACAACCCTAAACTACGTCGGTTGCAAACCCTAATCTTCGTCGGCCCAAATTTAACTTTGTCGGCCTCACTGCCTCTACAACTCTTCTGTAGCTTCTACCATGAAACTACAACATGTCACGATATCATGACACCTTTGCAACCGTACACCTTCTTTTGGCTTTTGTCACGATATCGTGACACTTCAGCCTCTTCACTTTTCTTTCATGATATCATGACACTTCTCCCTTCGTCGACCTCCTTTCTGCTTTTGTCATGAAATCGTGACACTTCTGCCTCTACAGACTTCGTCTTCACTTCTGTCACGAAATCGTGACACTTTTGTCTTCATAGCCTTCCTCTCTGCTTTTGTCATGAAATCATGACACTTCACCTATGGAAGACATGCTTTCAGTTTCTGTCATGAAATCGTGACACTTTCTCCATCCGTACGCTGCCATCTCAAACTGTCGCGAAATCGTGACACTTTCTCTTCCTTGCACTCTTGTCTGCTTGCACTAGCAAAAACGAAACATGTCACGAAATCGTGACACTTTCTGCCTTGTGTTTTTCTTTGCCTTACCCCGAAAATGGAACATGTCATGAAATCATGATGCTTTCGCCTTTGAGCTCTTCCTCCTTGAATTTGTCATGAAATCATGACACTTCTAGCTTTCGTACGTTTTCTTTGCCTGTCTGAAATCGTCACGCTTTCGACTTCTCTCACCTGTCGTGAAATCGTGATGCTTCTCATTTCAGACTCTTCCCTTTGCTGCATGTCACGAAATCATGACAGTTCTTACTTGGAACATTTTCATCTACAGCATGTCGCGAAATCGTGACACTTTATCTTGCTTCCACTTTGTCTTCTGACTTGTCGCGAAATCGTGACACTTTTTCTCCTTAGCGCTTTTCTTTTCTTTGGGTCGCGAAAACCCGACATGTCGCGATATCGCGACACTTTTTCTCCTGGACTCTCTCTCCTACATTATTCACAAATCAATTTTTCTTTCGACTCTCTCTCCCAACATGTCACGAAATCGTCGACATTTTTTCTTTCGGACTCTCTCTCCTGCAACATGTCGCGAAATCGTGACACTTTTTCGTCCGTTCAACCTTCCTTGCAATATGTCACGAAATCGTGACATTTCTGACTCCGAACATTCTCTCTCCTCTTTGAGTCGCGAAACTGCGACATGTCGCGATATCGCGACACTTTTCTAAAAAGCTTTCTCTCGCCTGCTTAAGTCGCGAAAATGCGACATGTCGCGATATCGCGACACTTTTCTAAAAAGCTTTCTCTCTCCTGCTTAAGTCGCGAAAATGCGACATGTCGCGATATCGCGACATTTTTCCAACTTACTTTCTTTCGAACCTGTCATGCCGAAACCTTCATCAAAACAAATTATTTTACATCAAATCAAATTCCTTCAACAGCTTCTTGACATCAATGACAACTTATTCACTTGAGCAAATGCAATGTACCCAAGGTACCCAAAATTGCCAATAGAAACTGTGCACGAATTCTAACACCACCCGCTGCGTCCACTTCACGATGAAAAACCCTTTCGCGTTATTCAAACACGAAACCTTCTGTTCGGGTAGCACGCCAATAGCCTAGCCGCTACCGGTGCACCAAAGGTGCCCAGTGAGGTCTAAACCTCACGCTGTTAGCCTTGTTCCTTCTGCGCCAGGGATTAAATAAAACAACAGTGCCTCCCTTTCTTCTAACGTGAACACGAAGACAAAAACATCATGGTGGATTTATGACAAACGACGAGTACAAAAAAATGAACAGCAGATTCATGAAAACGGCGAAGACATAGTCGAACAGCAGATCACGAATTCACAGCGAGCAACTCTTTTCAAAAATGCAGATTGGATTATTCTTGATTTTCATCGAGGGAGATTTATATGCATTTTTACCATAAGCTCTTGACGTCGACGAGGAGTTTAACACGTCGGTGGAGGTCTTGGCTAGCACCCACAATCTTAAAACATAGCGCCATGGGTTAGGATAACCCATTGCAAACAATAATTTAATATTTATTTAAAAATAATTAAAGGGAACCTTAACAAGGTTTTTAATTATTTAAATAAATACTTCCTCCTGGACCCAAATGCATTAAACTAATGCATCCACCTGTAATCTTTAAACTCGCCAACTTGGGGTTTACAAAAGACCTTTGAAACTGTCATGTCGTAACCTTCATCAAAACAAATTATTTGACATCAAATCAAATTCCTTCAAGAGCTTCTTGACATCAATGACAACTTATACACTTGAGCAAAGGCAATGTACCCAAAGTACCCAAAATTGCCAACATATACAAACATTATGGTGGGTGCTTGATCCAACCCTGCATAGAAAAAGTTTTTTTGGTTGGGTGGCTTACCCAACGGCACTACGGATCCAATCAAAAATCGATGGGTGTGTAGTCGGCCCATCTCTTGCACGATTTTTAGGTAGATCTGAAAGTAACATTTTGCACAAGATACTCACCCAATCCTATGTTGGCCATATGAATGGTCACCTACGATGCAGATAACCCTACTGAAGATGCAGGTGAAGCAGGCTGAGGTGCCTCCTTGACTTTGTCTTGAGGTTCTTCCACATCCATGGGAGTGGGAGTCTCATTGGTGACTGATCTGGGCACATGATTTTCCACTTTCTCACCCAATTTTTGCCTTTAGCTTCACAAATTATCAGTGCATCACCGATGCAATCAGCTTTAGAGAAGTTGCAGTTGTGTGCTCAGATTTGTGTGACATAGATGTAGATGGTTGAGCATGGGCTACTTGTTTTTCTATTGGAATCTTAACCGATGAGACAGGTTAGATATCCAAGTGCGTCGACGGGAGTACAAAAACCCTAGGCAAATCTGCTAGGTTCATGAACTTGAATGGTTATTCGTTCGAGGACACTACATGCACTTTCTTAACTAACGAGACAAGTTAGATATCCAAGTGCATCGATGGGAGTACAAAAACCCTAGGCAAATCTGCTAGGTTCATGAACTTGAATGGTTATTCATCCGAGGACACTATGTGCACTTGTCCCTCGTGAATGTATTTCACACACTGATGCAAGATAGAGGGGATGCAACACATTTCATGAATCCAAGGCCTCCTGAGTAGAATTTTGTACTACATGGCACCCTCTATCATGTGACACATCATAGAGATGGTCTTGAGTCCCACCTAAATAGGTAGAACAATTGTACCAACCGTCGAGCATAGTGCATCGTTAAATGCCCTCAACGTAAAGGTGGTAGGCACAATGTGTGACTTGGGTAGCTTGAGGTGGCTCAATGCCTTGGTTGTGATTATATTGATCGAGGACCCAGTGTCGATCAAGACCCTTTTGAAAGGCATGTGGTTAACACACACGATAATATGCAATGGTGGGTCATCCATAATAGTAGGAACCATCTTCACTTCATGATCATAAAATAGTATCATGGGTTCTTGACACTGTTATACATGTCCCATAAAATTTGTAAATTCATAGGCATCTTGGGACTATACCTCAATGGACCTTAGAATGTCCATAAGAGTCTTCCTGTGTCTAGGGTATTGTTGAATAAGCTCATTTATTGACAACTTTTCAGGAGCTATCTGCAGGTTCTGAACCAACTTGCTCCTTATGGTCACCACCGGTCTAGTTGGTGGGCCTGGCATGTTCTGAGTTGGCCGTTGATCCGACGTAGCTTGTATTCTAATGGGAGCACAAGGTCGATTCAATTAGTCGTACCTCCTGTGTCTAGTAACAATATTGACCATACCTACGAACCCCTTGGTAGGTGGTTTGATTTCTCATCTGATTGACCTGGTTAGAATTGTTATGAGGCACCTCATGATTAGGTAGTGGATTCTTGAAAATCTCCATGTTTTTGTTGTTGGGCGCTTGTGGGTTGCCTGGTACTACTAGCTCTCCTTTTTCTATCATGTTATGCACAATGTGTTTGAAGGACCAACATGTCTCGATTTCATGGCCTTTCACTCTATAGAATATGCAGAATAGATCATCTTAATGCCACTTTGATTTTGGCACATTTGGATCTACTAATTTTACCTCAGGAAATTGTATGGCCTTGGCCTTGCATAGTTGATGAAAAATCAAAGTCATCGATTCTGTTAAGGGTGTGAACTGGCAAGGTGAGCGCTCTTCTTTGTTTTTGCCCTTATAGTTGTTTTTTGCGTGTCTCGTAACGTGAAGGAGGAGGTTGAGCTTGATAATTAGGATTCTCCTGTCCCTTGTCTTCTCATTCGAGATTTAGCACTACTTGATTCACGTGGGCCTGCTTACCCTATTGTTTTGTAGTACTCTTTTTAAACCCCTCTTTCCTGGTTTTGAGCTTCAAGTTGCCTTCTTGTAACTTGATGTCCTCAATCACCCTGGCTTGTGCCATGGCTTCCTCGAATGTAGGGTACTGCTCAGTTGTAATAATAGAGAGATGTGCTTGGCATAACTCTTTGTAAACATTCAAGTCAGTTCGATCGCAAGAATAGGGAATGGTAGCTTTGCCATTATTCTATGCCATCTCTTTCCATATTGCTCGATGGGCTCATCGTCACACTGAGCTAGCACAGCCAAATAAAAAATATTGGCTTGTTTCTTGACACCAAATGAATAGCATTCAAGAAATGCATCGGACAACTATTCAAAACTAGTAATACTGTGTTTCTTTAGTTGGTTGAACCACTCTCGGGCCAGGCTGGAAAGTGTCATAATGAAAGTGCACAATAAAAAGGCATTCTGACTTCTATCTGGAAACATGCATCCAGAAAACTCATAACATGCTCTTGTGCATCCTCATCACCCTTGAATTTTTCCAATCGAGGTATATCAAAATTCTTAGGATATGGAGGTGTAGGCACCGAGGGGTCTAGAGGTTCGTTGTGTATCTTCCTCAGTGTTAGCTTTTGCATAGCCATGCCTTGCCTCTCTATTTCTTTGACCTTATCGGACAAAACCTTGTACGCCTTAGAAGACAGAAATTCCTCCTCCCTAAGCTGTCATGGAGGTGGTCTAGGAGGTAATGCCTTCTTCGAGGGAGATGGAGGACATGGATCTTCCTCCTCAACCCAAGAACTCTCAGGGTAGCCTTGATCATATTTTTTTGCATCTATGTGCTCATGTTGCCTCTGTCTAAGATCATTGAGTGACAACAGTGGCTCCCTCTGTTGGGCACTGGCATGAGTATGAGCGTCTATTCACTCCTTATGCATATCATCTAGGGACATAGCCCTTCTATGCACACTCTCTTTATGGTCCTTGGGAGGGTATAGGCCAGCCCTGGCTAGTCGATCCTATTGCTCTATGCACTCCTTCTAAGCTAGAATACGCTCTTCGCGCATGTGCTACTCATATAATCTCTATCGTAAGAGCCTTTACGCTTGAATATTTTCATCTTCAATATGCTACCTCTCTAGGCGAGCATCATCCAATTGATCTTGGAGTAGCTGACATCTTTGATCGAACACCAGTCTGTGTGATCTATCGATCTGGTCGATTGTAGGAGGCCTTCGGTGTGCATGATCTATGTGAGCTATCTTATAGGTTTTATACCCATTAAACAGATGTGTGAACGGTGGAGGTGTGACATGAGGGTGCTTAGAAGCCTCTCCATGCTCTCTAGTGATCTTGATATAACTGCCGCTATGCTCACTCGGAGCATGAGTGGGCGGAGCTATAGGCTTGTAGCCTAGCTGCTCAAGAACACTACCTAGACCATATAGCTGTCTAGACCTCCATCGCTCATGCGATGGTGTTCCATTAGTTCCCACCTTTGATATATCAATGGTTATCTTGTGTGGTGAACCACACGCTATCCTCTTGCCTCTGAATGGGTGGATATTTGACTCGTCTATACTCTGGTGGTGGAGGGTTAGAACCTCCTATGGACCTAGTACATATGGGAATCAACTTAGTCCCCTACACCACATATTCCTTGGTCGATCCCATGGATGCATGTGCAGTGTGGTCTTGGTAATGGCTTTGGGGCAGAGCATCCTTGTGCTGAGAAGCTCCATGCTCAGTCCTGTGCCTAGAGGAGTGTACTGAAGCTCCTCTATTGGGGTTCGCTCAATGGGATCTCCTCGTGTCAAGGTGTCGCCTCTAATGCTAGTTGAACATCGTTCATTTCACTCATGTGTGTGAGGACTCGACACATGCTGTTGTGAATCAGTTGGGGGTTGATCATGGGCATCGGTCCTAGACCTTTGTCGATCACCCCGTGTGTTCACCATTTGTGTTCCTAACATATAGATGTATTTTATTATGCAGACAATGTAAACAAATGGTTATTATCTCTTTTAAATGTTTGATTGTGAGCCCTAAACTATTTGATGTTGTTTTCATATGTGTTGTATCAGTGTTAGAAAATCTTTCATATTTTGAAATATTATTGGATTTTAAACTCAGTTAAATTAGCTTTCACCTATATACTCGCACAAGCCGAATATGGTAATGACATCCCTACTCAATGAAGTAGCATAGGTACTACCAACCCTCACCCAAAACACCGTACACAGCGATACACCCTTTTGAAGAAGAGTGCATGCTATTTTACATAGATAGGACAATTCTTGGGTCAACCTTGGCAATGAGCGGGTCTCGATAGTACAATTTCAAATGAGCCAACCAAGTGGTAATAACATCCATTGTTGGTCTCAATCAAGCGGGTTGGATGTGAGAGCCCAACGCCACTGATGTTTAAATGATACATGGTGTGTGTGGTTCCTTTTATTTTGCAAAAATGATGAATGCATCACAGAGCACAATGACCATTCCTACATGATGTACATGAAAAGAAAAAGGAACGTTTCACATTCAAAAATAATGCATGCTAATGTGCTACATGATATTTTGACGATGCAATTATAATGACATGGCCGCTGATTGGACCTCAAGCATGCAAACAACACACAATATTTATCAAGGTCGATGTATTTAGGGGTAGACTACACTCAGAGTTTTGCTATTCCCAACAACGCATTTCCACTGAATGGAAATAAAATACAAAATAGTCTCATTCATTGACCCCTTATATTTTTGTTCCTAATTTGCAGTGATTCGATGATCTCTGGAAAGATACAAAGCAGAAATTTGAATACAGAAGGTGAAATTAGGACCTACCTCAGCTCCTGCTTTTTTGCCCACTAATTTCTTTGTTGTCTTCTTCTTCCTCTATGAACCGTAGGTCTAACCTACGGGTTGTAGTGGAGACCGTTGGTTACAGTCACGGGCCAAAAAATAACCACAGCTGAAAGCTACGGTTAGCACCTGTGGACAAAAAAATCCAAGAATAGTTAGAATTCGAGTCTAAAATTATGGGGTTCCATCGTGATCGCCATCTGACGCAACCATGGCGTGCGCACCTAGTTAGTGTACTAATCTATACCATCGAAAACACAAATATCCACACAAACATACACAAATCGAATGAATAATGCCAACTAATGCAAAGTATTCTTGTATTGATATTTCAAAGGATCTTAGGTTACAAAAAATACCCCCATCAGGGTCACTCCAAAGATGATACAAATGTTTACAATAGCCAATGCCCTCAATAGGGTAGGCGTGCTTGTAGATTTGCTTCGATGACTACTCACAAAATGCCTTGGGGTAGAGCTAACCCCCTTCTCCGTGATGTGGAAGGATTATGATATAGGCTCCTTTCTGCACCTGTCTCCCTACGAACAAGAAATAATAATGCATGATTATATAGATTGATATCCTCTCGTGATGAGGCCCTTTAAAGGATTATACATGTAAATACCATCAAAATAATGAAACAAGAAAGCATAAAGAAATGTTCTACGCTATTCTAATTGTATCAAGAATTACACTACAATATACAAAACATGAATAAAAACATGATGCATTGAACAAATGTTGAATTGAAAGCAATAAAGCATCAAAAAGATCCAATATACTTCTACCCACTACAATGCATAAAATACATAATTCCTACGGTCAGAGTTTCTCTAAAAATGCAATTTAACCTATGAAAGAACTAATCTGACTAACCTATGCAGTAAAAAGCAAAATGAGTAAGGTGATATCTAACCTATTGCAAACTACAACTGTGAGGGGTGGTCTGCACTTTAAACTATGGCTGACAGCCACGGTTTGACCTCTGATGTGTTTACCCTTAGAATTAGGGGCAATGGGCTTGACCTCCTTGTCTGGATTGATGTTCAAGGGTCACCTTTGTCGTCCTCTGATATATTTGGTGGTCAAATCATTGTTAAGGGCCTTCGTTCACCCGGATTTGCATTTCTTGATCCTCCTAGGCACATAGGGCATCCATGGCTAATTGATCATTGAATGGATAGCAAAGGGGCTCTCAAATGCACAAGGTCATTATGCAATTTCATAGGACTTCACAGCTCTCTTGATCAATTAGTTTACTCGATAATTCGATAGTGCTTCGCTATGCAAATTATCTCTTGAGCCCTCCCTTTCCCCATTGAAAAAGGGGTGTACTTATAGCATGCCCCTAGGGCTAGGTGTGGCTTCATGGAGAAGCCAATATCAAGAAGGTTGGTTAAGAAAGTTGGGATGGAAGCCTCTAGAATCTTCTGTCCTCCAATTGCCTTCTTCTAGATCTCTTGGCCATTCCAACCAATTTGGCTCGGATGGAAGGCCTAATTGAACTCTAGTTCAAACCGTAGGTCACAGCTGTGGTCCAGACTGAAGACCGCAGGTGTCAACCATGGTTCATACTGGAGACCGTAGGTCTGGGCTGCGGTTTAGACTGCTTAGGCCAAAATGCCTAAATTGAGTGGTTAGAACCACTGCTCTATCTTGGAGTCTATCCAAGATCCTTCATATGATTTTGTAGCATGTCCATATGAGTATTTGCCCTCGGCATGACGTGTTTTAGGTGTCTACAGAGAGTAGTTAAGATGATTTTGAGGTACATCCAAGGGACTTATTAGATAGGTATTAAATATAATTTTGGATCCCCTCTAGTTGTGATAATAGTTTTAAATGTTTATTAGGATAATGATTTGGATGAGAGATTTTCCACCATAGGCTTTATGTTCTATTCAAGATATGACCTTATTTCTTGGTGTTCTAGATGTCAATATTCTACAAAATCCAAATATTATGCTTCTAATAAGGTAACAAACATCTTTGATGGATGCTAATAATATTTGAGGAGATTGGTATTCCTATAGAATTCTAGTTATTCTTTGATGTGATAAGTAGAGCACCATATAGCTTGTCTATAATCCAATGTTCCATTAGTAAATGAAGCACATATATATTTAGATGGACTTTATGATATGGATTCATGCATATGGGATGCTTGATCTAGATTTTTACCTTCAAAAAAGAATATATATATATATATTGACCAAGATAATTTTGAAGGTTTACTTTTATGTGCATGTGGAAGCTACTTGGGGTAGGAGAGTGTACCCTAAATGAGGATGCAAATTAAGGGTCTCTCTCCATGTCCCTTGTTTAGTTTAAGAGGAGATATTGAAATATATAATGGTTAAGCTTATCTTGAGTCCACAACCAATTTTTCTATTGTATCGTTCATATAAGCTCTTTGGTCCCTAGTAAACCATAAAAAGGTAATTTTATAATATTTTATTATTTTAACTCTCAACATTGATCTCTCAATATTGACCTAAAGGTAACTTGTATTTGGGTATAAATACCCCATCATATCAACCACTTGATTATCATTTGGATCTTATTTCTATTCTTTGATATTAATATTTTTTGGTGTCCATGGACACCCCTAGCTACTACTAGGTAATGTGTTGATTCCATTTGTTTCTAGAAATTGCTATGAAATCTAAAAAAACTACTATTGTGTCAGTTGATTATGCTTTTTTCTAAGAAAGTAATGCTTTTGTTTTCTAAAAGTAGTAGAGACATATAAGTCATATAATAGACTTAATTTGTTGGATTTCTCAATATTTTCTAGAAATATTTTGAAACAACATTCACCACAATCATATGGATAATAGAAGATAGATAATAAAGAGAGGATCTCGATAAAAATAGATAGAGATAATCAAAATAAAAAATGAGAGGTGGGTTGTCATAGTAATCCTTATGAAAATTTCACTAATTGATACAATGGATCAATCATTAGGGATATTTTTTGTGATATTTAATCCCCAATTAAATGCTAACCTCAAGATAATATAACTTTGACTTGGAGGCTAAATTACAATATATTAGACCATTTAACTAAGATATAATCTAAAATTAGTATTCCAAAACCCACAATAATTGAAAATAAGAGGTCAAGGAGAGGAGAAATTAGAGATGATAAAATATCCACCTATAATAGATGATTTAATGACCCTTAGATTTCCAATCTTTATATTTATTTTTGTCATTAGAAATTTATTTTCGTGACTTTAAAAGCATGCTTCAATCTTCTATCATCTTTCTTTGTAGTTATTCATAGAGTGTTCATCCTATTATAATATGCACATGGCTTTAACTTCTTTCAAGGCTTTGAATTACCCTTGGGTGGCTAATTTTTAGCCCCCATTGATTTTAAGTCCTTAGGATGGGACTATATATGAATAAGTGCTCCATAATTCTTTATAACAACTTCATAGTAAATAAGAAGTTTGAAGAGACCTTCAAAGGTTATAGGTATTGTATCCTTTATAGTCATAGTATTCATATGAATGAAAGCCAATTGTCTAAAAATGTGAAGTAAATATTTGAAATGATAGACTTTACACACTCTTCATTGCCTTTTATCTCGCCCTACCATATCTATACCATCTCTTAAGGGTGTGAAATGATACATGTATTCTTCAACACTATAAAATTCCAAAATATTGAGATTGAAGAACTTCATCTCTATCCTATTAACTTCATTCAAACTTAATTTTTCACATATATTCTTCAATATATCCCATAAAACTATAATATCATTCATCTTTTTAATGTGAAAACATATATCTAGTTCTACCAACATAAAGAAGACACCTAGAGCTTCCTCCTCATTTTTTGAAATAAAATAATCATTAAGACCTATCATTTGTATTGGCAAGGTGCTATAGTTTCATCCATTGATATTATTAATATATGCTAAGGGATCTGTTTTGCACAAAACACTCCCATGTAACTAGAATAGGTCCCTAAACTAATGTCATCATTATGCAGAGATTAAAAAAAAATGTGTGATTTGAAAAAAGAATTCAAATGATTCCATATGAAAAAGTTATTCCCTTTACAAGTTTTTTCTAATTAGTACTCAAAAGCAAAATATAAAATTTAAAATATTAGTTTTTAAACCTTAGGAAGGGATTTAGTCAGTCCAAAAAGTGCCATTTACCACACAATTACTAATTATATTTTGATTTTATTTGGTGAATAAATTTTTATAACTTGTCATAAAATGATTGGTCTTCCTCATTTACATAGTTAAGAATAATTCAACAAAATTGAGAACCATATAATCCAACTAAGAAAGGAATTCAAACCTCCAACCTAAGAGCAATGGGTGCCTTAGTTTTAAGCAAGCTAGTCATATTCCCATATATGCACATTAGGAATAGAATCGCCTTCCTATCCCTTGAGGTAGGTAAGGGAACACATGTTATTCAAATCATAAAAGTTTACCCTTAAGATTTGAACTTTAGCCATTTAGCTATGAATAAGGCTACAAACCATCATATCATTTCCTAGTGCTAGAATGATTTTTTACTTAATTTTTAGCCCAAAAATTCTCGCACTCCTTTCCTCAAGGCTGATGGATCTGTGCCTCAGAGGGGAATGGGAGAATGGATGGTCTACACCTCAGAAGAGAGGTACTTGATCATACCTTCTTGTGGTGATTTTTCGACGAATTGGGTGGGTTCACCAGGAAATATTTTATGGTAGTTTTTGAGCCTAGGTTTTGGGATTTGTTTTGATGTGTTCCTTTTATCAAATCACGCATACACCTAGTTTGGCCAATATGCAACTACGCTAATCTATATGCAATTTTGATTTATATGTAAGCAACAAAAGTAGAAAATAGAATCTAAATAGGCAATGCAATGCTTAAAAAGTGATTTAAAACACTTACTTGTATCCAGAAGTCTGAAGAAGATTCTGATTTTTGATGCAGGCAATATCGGGTAAAATCCAACAATATCGGTCAAAATCAGGCAATATCGGGTGACCCGATTATGCGAAAAACCAACCGATCTTGACTAAAAGCTGTAGTTTTATAATTGGATGCAGAAAACAACAATTTCACAGAGAAACATGCATTTGAATGGACTAAATTACAATGAGCAATGATCTTAAGATAATAATGGAAGGATGTTCATATGCATATCTATGCTAAATGTTTGAAATAACGAAGAAATATGCCTATTAGATCCAAAATAATAATAGTAATGAATTGAAATTGATGTAATGAATATGAAATATTAATTCTAAATGAGAGAGATGGAGAAAGGAGATGCAAACTCTAGGTTATGGATGCCCCCAGTCGGCTAAATTGCAGTAATGTGTGTTGTAGGCAAAATCGGGTGCTTTTGTGCAAAATCGGGCAGAACGATATCGTGATCGGGTGATCCGATATCGCTGAAATCTAACCGATGCACACTCTGAACCTACAAAAACATAGTGAAAAGGGTGAAAATATGGCATGAAAGTATGCGGGAGTTCCAAGGGGAATCCGAGGTGAGGAGCCTGGATTAAAAAGGAGGGAGTCAGGTGAGCTATTGGGCCAGAAATGGAAGAGGTTACAACTTCTTCTAATCCGGTCAAAATCGGGTGAACCGATCCCGCAATTGCCGTGCAGTTGCCCAAATAGAGACAAGGAGTTACAACTTATTTTGTCGCCTTGCTAAAGTAGGCGTTTTTTAGTTTTGAGAAAAATTGGGTGACCCAATTTCATGTAAAATATTTCAATTTTGCGAATTCGTACGATTTTGCGCAGAGGTTAAAAACAACTTATAACGGGCACAAAAATTAAGGTAACAAATTAGGGGTGGCAAATTTGATTTTTCAAAATATTTTTAGCTTAGTTTTAATTAATGTGAGTCATTTTTAGGGTGCTACATTTTGCCCCCTCTTTAGCGCATTTTTAAAAAAAATGTGTTAAAGATAAGATGGCACGCTTTATGAGAAAGCAAAAATTTTATTGTAAATTTGTTGATGGTTTCAAGTTTTGTTGTTAAACTATTTTAGATATGATGCCCCCTTCGAGTTTTTACACCAAATTCTATATTTGGTGGAAAACTCAAATTAAAAAAAAAAATAATATATATATATATATATATGATCTTCTTTTTTTTATGTGACTTCATGTATTTTAGTTGATTAATTTGCATTTTAATTTTATTTGGAATTTTTGGATGATCATGTTTGATTATGGATTTTATGGATATTTTAATCATGCTTAAAAAATAAAATGGTTTTTAAAAATGTTTTTGTTTGAAAATGTGTGTTTGTATGGTGATAGATTTTGATAGATTTAGCAATAGACCTCGAAGGATGTTATGTTGTTATATGACTGTTGGTGGAGTTCAAAGCTCGCTAAGTCATGAAGCTAATCCTGTTTGTGAGGAAGATTTTGATATTGCTAAATAAAATGGTCATGTGCTTAAGAATAATCTTAAGGCTTTTATGATGAAATGAAATTTTTGATGTTGTTTTGGAACAATGTGTTTAATAAGTGTTTGTGAAAATATATTGATTTAAGCATGAAAAATTCGAAGGATGATTTGCGCTAGGCATAAAATTCCTAAGTGTGAAATTTAAGAAATAGTTACTTAGGAACTATACCATCATCGTGAAAATCAAGATGAAGTGCAAGATGATATGAATTTTGTTTGTTCTTTTAAAATGTGAAATTAAAATCATTATGTCACATGTTCAAAAGATTTTATAATTTTATGAAAATATATGGAATAACTTTTGGGCATGAAAAATTAGAAAGATGACTTGCGCTAGGCATAAAATTCCTAAGTGTGAAATTTGGAAAGAAATAGTTACTTAGGAACTATACCATCATCGCGAAAATCAAAATGAAATGCATGATGAAAATTTTTAATTTTGCAATGTTATTATTGGTAAATTATTATGTTATGATGATAAAATAATTTATATAAATTAATACTAGGGATTGATATTAACTATCTAACAAAAATCCCAAAGAAATATTTTAACTTATTTCAAAGACAAATTCAAATTTATCAAGAACCAGTGTGTGAAAGGTGAATTCATTCTTTATTTTGATTGTCATGATGATACAAAATCTCTCAAGTAACAAATGTGTGTGCTTTGTGAGGTTAATTTACCAATTTTGAGTAAGGTAATGATAAAGCAAACTTGAATGAACCAATGTGTGTGCAAGTGAAGTGTTCATTAACCATGATTTTGTGCATGCATTGGTACTAAACTACTATGTAAATCAAATTACCAAAAGCTAGCTAATCCATAAGCGGACATTGGTCTGTACAAAAGAAAGATTACTAATGTGACAGACATATCGCCATGTGAAAGGAATTACCCAAGGTCAAGCAAGTTGGGCACAAATCACCTGTTATGGGGCTTACCTCATGGCTTTCGAATAACTGAGAAATTCTAAGGATTCAAGTTCAATACTCCCTTCTTTTCTTCAAATTTTTGGAATAGGGATTTCTTGTCCATTTCTGAACAAGGGGATTTTATTGCTTTGTAATGGAACATTTTTCTTGATTTTTCTCTTTTTTTTTTTTTTCTTTTTCTTTCTTTTCTTTCTTTCTTTCTTTTTTTTTCGGGATACTTGCTCAGATTAGACGTAGAGCAAGGGATTTTATTCAGGTAGGGAGGAGCTTGTCCTTTTGCCAATTTCTCAGTATTCTAGACCATGCACATGATAGGATAGCAAGGGAAATTTTTCACTTAATGGTATTAAGACTTACTATGTAGCATCACTTTTCGAATTTGCAACAAATCATTTTAAGATGTGAAAGTGTGTTCTTGGTTCATAAAGTAGCAAGATCATTCTCAAAACTCAAAATTATTTAATGAAGTAATAGTGTTCTTTGGTACAAGAGAGATTTATAATCAAAATAACAAAATCAAAATCATTTTAAAGTTGTGAAATTTAGTGCATGGTTCAAGATAAATTTTGAATTTATCTGAAGTAAACTAAAATATAACTTGCAATCTTGGTAGATAATAGATGCAAAAATAATGCTCTAATAATGCTTTGGAAATATTTTTGTAGATTTTCAGATTTTGTAATTTTTTTGGTTGTTTTTTGATAAGATATTTGAAATGCATGAAAATTTATTTACAATTATGTACATTGATGAGACTTTTGGCTTTATGCATAATATCTTTTTAGGTGCATAATATTCATGGGTTCCTTGAGATATTTTCCATCCAAGGTAGCCAATATGTATGCACCTGATCCAAATTTAGCAGTAATGATAAATGGTCCAAGCCAATTAGGTTGAAATTTTCCTTTAAGATATTTTCTTGCATTAGTATTTTTTTATTTTCTTTTAAGACTAAATCTCCAACTTCAAAGGATCTATTGTGAACTTTCTTTGCATATGATATTTTAAGTTTGTCTTGGTAGGCACGAAGATGCTCTAAAGCATGAATGCACTTTTCATCTAGAAGTTCCAGCTGACTTAACCTGCCAGCATGATATTCATCTCCTACTTCGACATCTTGAAGTAGAAGAGCTAAAGAAGGAACTTCTAACTCAAATGGAAAAACTACTTCGACACCATAAACCAAGACAAAAGGTGAAGCACCTGTAGGAGTACGAACACTAGTTCGATAAGCCCACAAGGCAGGATATAATTGTATATGCTAGTCATGACCTATTTTATTAACCAATATTTTTAGGATTTTGATTAATGTTTTATTAGATGCTTCAGCTTGGCCATTTCCTTGTGGATAATAAGGAGTAGACCATCTATGTTGGATTTTATATTTTTGACATAATTTCTTAATATCTTTATTTTTAAAACATGTACCATTATCAGAGATGAGATTAGATGGAATTCCAAATCTGCAAATAATTTGATTGAAAATAAATTTAGAAACTTGAACTCCTGTGCAAGAAGCTAAAGGTATAGCTTCTACCCACTTTGTAAAATATTCTTTGTTGTTATTATGAATTTATGACCATCAGAAGAAACAAGATTAATTTTACCAATAATGTCTAAACCCCATTTAGAAAAGGGCCAAGGAGAGGCTATGGCTTGGAGTTCCTGAGCAGGAGCATGAACAAGGTCAGCATGTCTTTGACACTTGTCACAATGATGCACATAATCATTGGCATCCTTTTCCATGGAAGGCCAAAAATATCCCATTCTAAGGAGCTTTTTAGCAATGGCACTTCCACTAAAGTGTCCTCCATAGGATCCATCATGGGCTTCACTTAAGGCTTTCTTAGACTCTTCTAGATTAAGACATCTTAACAGGATACCCTCAAAAGATCTTCTATATAAGGTATTACCAAAAATTACGAAGTGGACAACTCGCTTACGTAATAGCCTACGTTGGTTTCTATCTAGTCCTTGAGGGAAGGTCCCATCCTGCAAAAAATTAAAGATATCTATATACCAAGGCTCTAGGGTAATTTCATTAATCAAAAATACATCTAATGGCTCTAGGTAAGACTTAGAGGAAGTAGGTTCTTGGAGTTTATGAATAATGATAGTAGCATACTCATCATCCAACTCCAAAGGCAACAGAGAAGCAACCGCAACCATAGCATCGATAACACGGTTGCTAGTTCTAGGAATAGCTTCTAAAGTTACTTTCTCAAATAATGATATAAGTTTAAGCACATATTATTTATAAGGGTGAAGTTTCTCATCTCGTGTTTGATAAAATTCATTGATTTGATTTATCATGAGCTGAGAATCTCCAAAAACTAACAAGACTTTAATTTTTAAAGCTAAAGCAGCTCGTAATCCGAGGATTAGAGCCTCATACTCTGTAATATTATTAGTACAAGCAAACTATAATTTAAAAGATAAAGGAATAAGGTGCTTTTGAGGAGATATTAATATAATACCTACACCTGCACCACTCATACATCTAGCTCCATCAAAAAACAATGTCCAAGTTTCAGAATGATCTTCTTCTAAATTAAGACACTCATCAAGAAATTCAATGTTCATAGGATGAGTAGACTCTAAAGGTGCAACAACTAACTGATCAGCTATAACTTGGCCTTTTATGGATTTTTGGCTGATAAATATGAGTTCAAACTCACTAAGAGCAAGAACCCACTTAGTTGTGCATCCGGATAAATAAGGTCTACTCATCAAGTACCTTAATGGATCAGACTTAGCAATAACATATGTTTTCTGACTTAGCATATAATGATACAACTTTTGCATAGAAAACACAACTATTAGACAAAGATTTTCTAATGGAGTATATCGGGTTTCATAACTTATTAAAGTTTTGCTTATATAATATGTAGCTCGTTCTTTCTTTTCATCATCAATTTGAGCTAACATAGCTCCAAGTGCAAGTTTCGAAGTAGAAATATATAGAATGAAAGGACAATCCGGTCTAGGTGGAACAAGCACTAGAGGGTTGAGGAGATATTGTTTAATACTATCAAAAGCTTCTTGAAATTCCTTATCCCATTGAAAGGAAATGTTTTTCTTGAGAAATTTAAGAAAAGGTTATGTTCTATCTACCAATTTATCAATGAAGCGATGAATAGCTTGTAATTTTCCTTGTAAGCTTCTTAATTTTGATATGTTTTTAGGAGGTGGCATATCATAAATAGCCTTAATTTTTAGAGGATCTATTTCTATGCCTCGCATAGAAACAATGACTCCTAATAATTTTCTAGATTTTACTCCAAATACACACTTGTCTAGATTTAAACGTATCAGATATTCTCTTAATCTATCAAACACTTTTCTTAAATCATTAATGTGATCATATTCTTTTATTGAACGAGCTATAATATCATCCACATAATCATGCAAAATATCATACATCATATCATGAAAAATATATGTCATAGCTCTCTGATAAGTTGCACCTGCATTCTTTAATCCAAAGGGCATTACTTTCCAACAGAATGTTCCCCAAGGAGTAATAAAGGTTGTTTTAGCTTGGTCTTCAGGAGCTATTCTAATTTGGTTGTATCCTAAAAAACCATCCATAAGTGATAACATTCCACTCCCAGCTGTAAAATCTATGATTTGATCCATATTAGGGAGAGGAAAGTCATCTTTAGGGCATGCAACATTAATATCTCTAAAATCCATGCAAACCCTAATCTTAGTAGCTTCTTTCTTAGTTACTGGAACAACATTTGATATCCACTCAACATAGTCAATAGCTTGTATAAAATTTACATTCAAAAGCTTTTCTAACTCACTTTTAACTAGTAGTGCTACTTTAGGATGCATTTTTCTGAGTTTTTGCTTTACAGGTTTAGCATCAGGGCGCACTACTAAATGGTGCATAACTACAGAAGGATCTAAGCCTGGCATATCTGCGTATGTCCAAGCAAAGACATTAGGATATTCTATGAGGAATTCAATATATAGCTTTTGTTTTTCTTCACTTAACTCTGATCCAATATTGACCATGCGAGGGTTCTCTTCTATCCCAATATTGATTTTTAAAATATTTTCTACAACAATATTTAAATCTCTTTCAAATTTGGGTGGTGTGGGTGACACACCCATTTCTTGTAATTCTTCTAATGTGCATTTAGCTAACTCTTCTTGAGGAGTAGTAGCTTCAATATGGGCTATACATGGCATAGATCCATCAAAGAAGAACTCATTCCTTAAAATTTCATCAAGAGATATATCATGACAGATATCACCCTCTAAACATTCATCCAGAGAAGCAATCATTTTTGGATAAACCATAGTCAACATATTACAAGTATGTATTCTTTTAAGGGGCTCTTGTTGTTCCATATATTCTTGATATGTTATAAGATGATCATCATCTTCATATGGGAATGGTTCTATTTTTGTAGGAATATAACCAAGACCACATCGGACCGGCCATTCCATAACTTCTAAAGGTTCTTTCATACCATTTTCATAAGGTCCTAAACCTTTACCTCTATATCCCATATTACACATCATTGGTTTTGATTTTATATATCCATTAGAAAAGTAACACTTAGCAAATCCATCCTGATCAATTGTAAATTTTACAATTGAAATTTTACCCCAATCATATCCCGCATACACAAAGGCACAACTCCCAATATGACAAATGCTTCCCTTCTTTGGCAAGCCTAATGTTCGGGGAGATGGTGGTAACTTAGATAGCACCAAGGAATCTTGGGTAGAAAAATTAACTTCTTCTGTAGTTGCAAGCACTGAAGATAAATCCGGTAGTACTTCATCCAAAATGGCATATGAAGTAGATGGACTATCCTCCTTAACTGGTTCTTTAGATGCTATAAATTTAAATGGTGTAGACTCAGGAGGTGAATATGCTATTATAGATTTAGGAAATGGATTAGATATAGGCTCAGAAGGTGATGATGATAATGATTGAGAATTTGTTGATGTTGATGTTTTAGAATGTGTTTTTAATGATATTGATTTAGAAGGTGATGATGATTTAGATTTAGAAGGTTTTGATGATGAGGGTGTACTAGGATGAACAACAGACATAGCAGGATAGAACGGAACTCCTATAGGTTCCATCATAGCACACATGTCAAAATGCCTAGGGTCACCATGAATGGTGACTAATTGATTTTTAAACTCAAATTTAACACATTGATGTAATGTGGAAGGTACTGCTCTCATTGCATTGATCCAAGGTCGACCTAGAAGAATGTTGTATGATGCAAAACAAGGTACAACAAACATAGTCGTATCCAAAATCCTTGGACCAACTTGCAATGGGATTTTCATTACTCCACATGTTTCTTGAGTTTCATCATTAAATGCTTTAATAATCATTTCAGTATTTTTCATATCTTCTTTTTTAAATCCAAATATTTGAAAGAAATCATATGTGCATATATTTAATGATGATCCATTATCAATTAAGACTCTTTTAACTCCTACATCTCCAATCAATGTTGTGATGTATAAAGGGTTATCTCCATACAAACTTTGAGGAGGAATATCTTTATCACGAAAATATATGAAATTTGTTTCATCCAAAGTTACAACATTTACTACAACATTAGGTTCAATATCTTCAGGTACCATCATCTTACTTAAAGTTCTCATCAGTTCTTCTCTATGTATGGAAGAAGTTCTTAAGAGATCCAAAAGAGAAATTCTAGTTGTGATGGTAGCTAATTGTTCATTAATATCATATGGAGATCTTTGTTGTGAACTTATTACATTATTTCCCTTAGTAGGAGCTTTTAATACAAAAGGAGTTGTTTTCTCATTTTGACTTTGATCTTGAGAATTTTGATTTTGTGCTTGTTGTCTTGTAACAGCTTCGATGGTACCTACAATGTTACTATGTCGAGGATCACCAAAATAGGGTCTAGCATTTTCTGCTTGCTCATTTGAAAGCCATTGTTGAGATGATGGTCTAGTAGTTACTCTTCTTGGAAATGGTTCTTCTGGAACTGATAAGTCTGTAATAGGAGTGACTTGATCTGATTCATACTCAGAACTATTTGAGGCAATTTCTAATTCACTCCCTGTTTCACTTTCTGTGTCACTTTCTAAAGATGTACTTTGGCAATTCTTTAGAGGTCTAATAGTGACTAGAGATTCAGTAGTTACACATGTTTTTTGCAAATCTTGATGTGGTAGAAAACTGCTAATAGTTCCTACATATCGAGTTGGATGAGGAACATTGTGATGTTCTACTTGATTTACAACTTCTTTACCATGCTTTGGTAAAGGGTGTTGAAAAATATCCAAATTTTGATTTGCATTTTGATTTTGAGGTTTTTGTGTATTATTTTGAGCATTTCTTGGAGGGAAATTCTCTACTTCCATTTCACCTTTATCAATTAGATCTTGTATCAAATGTTTCAATATTTTACATGAGTTTGTTGAATGACCATCAGCTCTATGGAAGTTACAATGTAAATCAGCTCTAAATCCAGCTACGGTTGTATCAGGTTGTCTTATTTCAGGCAACCGTATCAAGCCTTGTTCCAATAATTGAGGTAAAATCATAGTTAAAGGCTGATTTAATCTTGTAAATTCTCTTGGTGGTTTATCAAGAACCTTTAATACAAACTTCTTCACAACTTCAGCAAGGTTAACATTTGAGTTGTTTCTACTATCAGTAACTCCATCACCCACTACTTGTTTATTCTTATATTGATTCTTAGAAGTTTTGTCTTCATATTTCTTCTTAAATTGACCTCTTCTAATAAGGGCATCTTCTACCCTCCTTGCTAAATCAATGGCTTGATCAAAGGATGTTACTGTAGTAGTAGAAAGTTCATAAGATAATTGTTCTTGCAAATTACCTATGAATATGTCCAACATTTCATGATGAGGTAATGCAAAGTGTAATTTACCCAAAAGTTATCTCCACTTAGCCAAGAATTCAGAAAAACTTTCATCTTTTCCTTGTTTCAAGTTGTATAAATCTTTAATAGTCACATGCCTCTCTATGTAGGCACTAAATTGATGGACAAACATTTTCGTTGTCTCCTCAAAATTCCTTAGAGAATTAGTGGGTAACTGATAATACCACTCTAGAGCCATGCCTCCCAGACTTTTAGGGAACATATTTAGCAACAACAAATCATCATGAGAAACATCATGACATGTTGTCCTAAACATGCGAAGATGCTCTATAGGATCTTCAGTTCCTTTATATATCGGGAGGACAGGCATAGGGAAATGTTTAGGGTAAGGTTGAGCTACCACAATAGGATCTAAAGGTTGACTACACATCTCTCGATAACTATATGAGGGACGGTAGGGATCCATCTGGTCTAGACGAGAAGCTAACTGTTTAACCATGGCTTCAAGTCCCTGTTGTTGTCCACCAAACTGATTTTGTTGCACCATATTATTGTGTCTTTGATAAGTTGATGTTGTTGTGTAAGGATTTCCAACTGAAACACTATTGTGTAAAGTCTGTGTGGGGACAATATTATGGAGTTGATATGAAATCTTGTTTTGTTGGATTTTCTATTGAGGATTGGTATTTTGCACTTGTTTAGATTTTTGTTGATTTGACATTTGTTGATTAAGAGCTTGAGTGAACATGGATGTGAATGGTTGTTTTTGTTGTTTAGGATTTGTTTTTGGGTTGCTAGCAACAATCTTGGATGATTGTGCCATTGGTTTTTGAGCATTTTGATTTAAAGGTATCATGTTTTGATTAGATGGTCCTGCTTGATCATTATCTTGGTCTATTGAGTTCATGTATGATAATGGATTTGTATGTATTCAAAAAGTAGATGCTAAGGTTGCTTCCATATCACCTTCTCCTGAATTATCAATTTGTACTGCTTGATTAAACTCTTCTATGTGGTTTTTTATAAATTGGGTAAATTTTCTAAGAGACTCAAATTTAACATTTCCTTTTTCATCTAATGTAGGTTCATCAGGATCTTCTATTTTGTCTTCTCCATTATCACCTTCATCTTCTGAAGGTACATAATCTTCAATGAGTGCTCTATCCTCAATGTTTTCTTGGTCTTGTTCTCCCATATTATCATTGTCTACTTGTTTACCACTTCTTAATATAGGCATTTTGTTTTAGAATATTTTCTCTTGCAGATATATATTATATATATGTGCTAAAAATTTTAGGGTATATATGCTATATATATACCTAACTAAATAAACTAAAATAATATGATTGTTTTTGGATTTTTGTAGTTTTATATTGCAAACAACAAAGCAAACACACCTATAATATTATAGATATTATACTTTAATTTTCTTGGAAAAGCCTATAGATATCATTAACAGGTTCAAGTTGGTCTGGTGACATGTAGTGTTCTTCTTCAAACTGGAAGTTGGATTTTAAGAATTTTATGAAGTGTGCTATAGTGATGCAATCAACTTCACAATTGGACATATAAAAGTGTAATTCATGATAGTATTCTCGATAAAGCACAACTCTAGGAACTCTGTTAAATCTTCTCTTATCATCTAAGACAATCTCTTGATTTTCCACTCATGATAGAAATTGATGTACTACTATTGCATTCTCAAGATAATCTTCAAAGGAATAAAGGCTTGGAGAAATTACAGCTCTCTTATCGGCTAGCCACCTATCACAGGCTCTTTGAAGGTCAAAATAAAAAGGTGCACTATCGGGATCCAGGATTCTAGACAAGTCAAACCTTATGATTTTCTTAAGTTCAGGTTCTTTAGCTCTTATAATCTCTAACCTTCTCCAAATCTCAGGGTATGGCACACTACCTAAAGAAGAAAATTCTTGGTTTGCTAGTATTGTACTAACATTGATTCGAATGACTCTCCTTATGTTGTAATCTACCATCTATGAAATTCACTAAAATGTGCAAATATAACTAATAATTTTGTTTAATTTTTTGGTTTTTGTTTTGTTTTATAAATCAGAAAGATGCCTAATGTTTTCACGTCGGGTTCACCAAAGAATGTAGCCCAAAAATTCTTGCACTCCTTTCCTCAAGGCTGATGGATCCGTGCCTCATAGGGGAATGGGAGAATGGATGGTCTACACCTCAGAAGAGAGGTACTTGATCGTACCTTCTTATGGTGATTTTTTGATGAATTGGGTGGGTTCACCAGGAAATATTTTATGGTAGTTTTTGAGCCTAGGTTTTGGGATTTGTTTTGATGTGTTCCTTTTATCAAATCACGCATACACCTAGTTTGGCCAATATGCAACTACGCTAATCTATATGCAATTTTGATTTATATGTAAGCAGCAAAAGTAGAAAATAGAATCTAAATAGGAAATGCAATGCTTAAAAAGTGATTTAAAACACTTACTTGTATCCGGAAGTCTGAAGAAGATTCTGATTTTTGATGCAAGTAATATCGGGAAAAATCCAACAATATCGATCGAAATCAGGCAATATCGGGTGACCCGATTATGCGAAAATCCAACCGATCTTGACTAAAAGTTGTAGTTTTATAATTGGATGCAGAAAACAACAATTTCACAAAGAAATATGCATTTGAATGGACTGAATAACAATGAGCAATGATCTTAAGATAATAATGGAAGGATGTTCATATGCATATCTATGCTAAATGCTTGAATATTTATGAAATGAAGAAATATGCCTATTAGATCCAAAATAATAATAGTAATGAATTGAAATTGATGTAATGAATATGAAATATTAATTCTAAATGAGAGATATGGAGAAAGGAGATGCAAACTCTGAGGTCTGGATGCCCCCAGTCGGCTAAATTGCAGTAATGTGTGTTGTAGGAAAAATTGGGTGCTTTTGTGCAAAATCGAGCAGAACGATATCGTGATCGGGTGATCCGATATCGCTGAAATCTAATTGATGCACACTCTGAACCTACAAAAACATAGTGAAAAGGGAAAATATGGCGTGAAAGTATGCGAGAGTTCCAGGGGGAATCCGAGGCGAGGAGCCTGGATTAAAAAGGAGGGAGTCAGGTGAGCTATTGGGCCAGAAATGGAAGAGGTTACAACTTCTTCTAATCCGGTCAAAATCGGGTGAACCGATCCCACAACTGCCATGTAGTTGCCCAAATAGAGACAAGGAGTTACAACTTATTTTTTCGCCTTGCTAAAGTAGGCATTTTTCAGTTTTGAGCAAAATCGGGTGAACTCGATTTTGTACGATTTTACGCGGAGGTTAAAAACAACTTATAACGGGCACAAAAATCGAGGTAACAAATTAGGGGTGGCAAATTTGAGTTTTCAAAATATTTTTAGCTTAGTTTTAATTAATGTGAGTCATTTTTAGGGTGCTACACATTTATATAGTGCATGGAAGACCTATGAGTTTGCATTAAAAATATTATAAGGAATAAAACTATTGACCTCATGGATAAAAGAGTTTTCCAACTATTACACCAACTACTGTGTTGGAAGTAGAGACAATTATGGCTAGAGGACGTTACTAGGAGTTATTAGAATTGGAAACATTAAAAAAAAAGGTGCCCACTCTAGTTGGAAAAAATTGAACCCTTAGAATTTTAAAGTGTGTATTAGAAGATAGAAGCATAGGGAATAGATCTCATGACCTCTTTATTGGTAGGTTTTAAAATTATTTTCCTCATCAAAAAGGTCTATGAGCTATATGAGATCCAAATTCCACATTTGATAGAATGTGTGACCTTCCTCATGCAGTAGAGGGTAAATAAAGTTGAAGAGACTCAAACTTATGCTTTGTAGTATACAAAAATTTTAACCACAATCAATTAGCTATGAATGCAGGATCTTTAGACATATCCTCAAATCCTAGCACCCCCATAAGAAAATGCTACAAAACATCCTACAAAAAAGTCCATTTTAGTGCAGTAATTTTGGCTTCAAAATTTAAATTTAAAAAATGTTCCCTCTAAACAAGGGAATAGAATAATTTTGTTCTTTGCACCTTTTTTGTCATCAATTGAGGGGATTTTTCCTTTGCAATTGAGTTATGTCACTTTGAATCTACTTTGATACGATATTATATTTCTCAATATTTTCCAAAAATATTCTAACATACATTCACCACATTAATATGAAAAATAATAAAATATCAATAATAAATGGAACATATCAACAAAAATGGAGGGATAATCCAAATAGAAGAAATAAGAGGTAGGTACCCATATGTACACTCATGATAACATATCTCTAACTAATATAATATATTTATCATTTTGGGTATTTAGAGTGATACCTAATCCCCATTTAAATGCTAACCTTGAGTCGAAATAGCTTTGACTTGGAGGTAAAATTATGATAAATCCTTTAACTGAGTTTAACCATATAAATGGATTAACTAATATTCTTAAGGGTTGTTGGATTTCAAACCTATTTCTAGAAATAAACATAAGAAAACCATCCACTCAAATCCTATATAGAAAGTATAAGAACATGAATAGAAAAAAGAGAGACATAGACATTATGGGTACCCTTGGGCACCATAAATAATCATTGTATTATTTATGGATAAGAATCACAACACTCTGATGCAATGGATGGATTGGTGGGTGGGTATTTATGCCTATACCAAAACCTCCATTACATAAATGAGTTTAACCTAAGCCAACATAATAAGATGGATTAAGCAAATTATAAGGTGGGTTTAGCTATAATAAGGTTAATCATAGCCCATAGAGATTACATAATAAATTATTAAAGGGAATTGAATAGAATTGTTTAATGATTGCTTGTAGGCCTATACAATATTATATCATACAATATCATCCTTGGCATAATTCAAGTTGCACACCCTCATATTCTAAACTAAGGGGCCAAATAGAGAATAAACTAGTGACAATAATATATTCCCCTCATAATTGATGCTCTATTAGGCCTATGTAGTTGACGAAAATCCTTCTTAATCCCCCTCATCATCTAGAATACATATGTTAGGACCCCATCCTAAAATTATTATATAATGATTGCATTTATAATGTTTTGACCTCATCCTAATGATATTATGTAATATTTTGTAATAGTTTGTAACATTAGAGGCACCTAGACAAGTGGGGCCTTTTAATGTATGTTATAAAGATTGTAATTATTTGTTTGGTAGAAGATTCTAGCTCTGGTGGCAACTTGCATGTGATCCAACCCTTGAGTGTTAGTTTTAGGGTTATGAAGAGTCTTAAAAAAATCAAGGGGCATATATGGATGTATATTTTTTGCATATTGAATCAAATTTTGGTTTAGGAGGTTGCCCGCTCGAAGAGACTTGCAAATTTTATATTGTGATTTTGTGAGATTAATATATATTTTTGCATTTCCATTTCGTATTGCAATATTTTGTTCTTTCATGATTTACTAATTTTATTGCAATATTTATGTGGATGTGCTTATTTTAACTATAAGGTTTCTAACAAGTGATATCAAAGCACTTTATAGGACCACATTTTGCTATAACTACAACAATTCTTGTCTTTCCATTTCGACTTATTAGGTATAAATTTTTCTTGTTTTCATTTTTCTACTTATCATCCTTTAAAATAATTGAGCTATTTTTCCCTCTATTTTAGTTTAATAGGTTGAAAACCTATGTCAAAGGTTTTAAAATATCATAAAGGAACTGTCATTATTGGCTAAGCTAGATTACCCATAAAGCATTTGGTGAAGTGATGGGTAATCAGAATCTAATACCAAAGCTTTCAGACAACACCCATATATAGTATTGAGCTCCTATGCATATTTGTGTATATTAGGATACCCCCCTAGGATTAGGAGAAACCTTTAGCCATGGTAAGTGTTTTGATTATGTATCTATCCATAGTGCATCGAACATAGAACTTGGTAAGATCACCCTCACGTACTATCTAAAAGACAAGTAGTGCACTCAATGGTATGTGTGGAAACCTCCTTGAGTAGTGGCTTAAAATATTCATCTAAGAATTATTGTTCATCAATGTGATATAAAATAGGGCTATGGATAGTGCACACACCTTGCCCTAGAGTTACACTATTTTTGTTGAATTTTAAACCTTAACACCAAGAACCCTACCATAAAAATTGATCATACTAGAGAGACTACACTATCACATAATTGAATATATTAAAATAGATGAAGGAAATTATGGTGAAAGTAATAGTCAAGATAGGGTTTGTTAGGGCAGTTGTTAGTAATAGTTGTATATAAATTTAGCCAGGGATGGTCAATAAAAATCAAGATAGTCTGATTGTGCAGTTGTCAATTATAGTCCAGAATCATATTAGTCAAGCTAATAGTTAATAATGGTCAAAATAGAATCTACCAATATAGTTGTTAGAAACAATGAGTTATATATTTTGACTAGGTAGTTGTTTTTATTAGACACTATAGAGCCTACTAAGGGAGTTCTCAGACAAAATAGTAACATATAAGGCATTTTTTAGAAACAAAGAAGAAATTTAAATTTTTTGGTGAAAAATACTCTAGGAGAAAAACAAATGACAGTTGACTAAAATAAAAATGTCTAGGGTTTCAAAAACATCATATAGAGATCTAGTCCATTCTAGTCATCTTTTTGAGGTGATCATTTTTATAAATAGCACCCAAATCCTTTTTTAAGACCATTACTTAAAATAGTAAATACCAAAATAGTATTTATATTTTTTAGTATCCTTAGAAGGTAGAAAATCATAGCATTGGCTAGATTGGAAGAAGATAAATTTAAGGCTCAAGGATGTACCTCAAATGTTTCCCAATCCCAGCCACCATTTTTGTCCAAGCCAACATCAAATCCTGCTAATAAATCTCCTGTCATCAAAAAGTTAAAATGAGAAGAGATTGAAGCCAAAACATCCCAAGGGATATGTTATAAATGCAATGAGAAGTATTTTCCATGACATAAATGTGTGCATCAAAAATTATATTTTCTTTATATGGATGAGGCAACAACCATAGAATCCTTAGATGTGGAAGAGGATCATCACAAAGAGGAACACATAAAACAACAAGAAGCCCCAAAATAATCCCAACCAAAAACTTTGGTGCACGCCTTACTAGGTATATCAACTCCCTAGACCATGAAGATGCTAGGTCACTTCAAAGGACAGTGATTAATAATTCTTATTGACTTTAAAAGCACACGTAACTTTACTAACCCAAGAGTGGTAAAATAAGGGACTTGTTATATAAATGCTTGTAATTCCTTTGAAGTCATGATTGCTAATGGAGGAACTTTACCTTGTAAATAAAAGTGTCAAAATGTCAAGCTACAAATAGAGGAATATAATATTAAGGTGGATACGTTTACCTTACCCATAGGTGGGTGTGATGTTGTTTTGGGAGCACAATGTCTGAGAATATTAGGCCTAATATTGTGCAACTTTTCTGAGCTATGGATGAAATTCAACCAATAAAGAACAAAGTACACCTTACGAGGCATGAATGCTAGGGATAATCAATGTGTTTCATCTCCTACGATGGAGAAACTATTGAAAAATGCATCCCATGGATTTTTGGCCCTACTATTTTCTATACAAACTCCAGATGACAAGGAAAAGGACCATCAAGAGGAATTACAATTTTTATTCCAAAAACATGCCTCAATATTTAAGTATCTCAAAGGACTACCCCCTAACCGGTATCATGACCATGCAATTTAGTCTTTTCTAGGTAGTATTCCTCCAATTGTTTGCCCTTATAGGTATCCATATGTCTAAAAATAAAAAAAATAAGAATATGGTGTAGGAACTGCTCATTGTAGGGATTATTCGCCCTAGCATTAGTCCCTATTCTTCCCAATTATTGTTGGTGTAAAAAATGATGGGTCTTAGTATTTGTATATGGATTTCAAGAAACTCAATAAAATAATTGTTAAAGATAATTTTTCAATTTTGAATATTGATTAGTTGCATGGTGCTCAAATTTTCTCTAAATTGGATTTGCAATTGGGATACCATCAGATTGAATCAAGGAAGATGACATTCCTAAAATTGCTTTTAGGACTTATGAAGGACATTATGCCTTTTTAGTTATGCCAATTGGTCTAACGAATGCACCATCCACTTTTTAGAGTTTTGTGAATGTCATTTTTTGTCCCTTTTTTTGCAAGTTTATTCTAGTTTTATTTTATGATATTCTTATTTATAGCCACACTTGGGAGTAACATCTTCAACATTTGGATCAGACCTTGCAATTTTTTTTCCAAAAATTAACTTTATACCAAAATATCAAAGTGTATTTTTGGTTTGCATAAAGTAGAGTATTTGGTCACATTGTCTCCAAAGGAGTTAAAGTAGATCCTAAAAAAATCTAGGTTGTTCAAAAATATCCAAAGTCTTAAACCCTCAAGGGACTTCAAGGATTTTTGGGACTCGCTGGGTATTACAAAAAAATTATGCAAATTTATGGAAATATAGCAACCTTATTTCTTTTGAGGATAGTCCCATGTCTCCTTTTGAAATCCAACTGGTAAAGTCTATCAACCTCTCTTCCAATATTTATAGCCAACCCCACCCCGTTGTGGATAGATCCCTTATATCATGGATTCCCCCGCCCCCTTGTTGGTTTAAACTAAATTTTTACGATGCTTCCAAAGGTAATCCCGATGAAGCAAGTTGTGGAGGGGTGATCCATGATGATAGAGGAAAGAGTTATTTTGACCTATGCTAAAAATTTGGGAGTCCAGTCAAACAACTTCATAGAGACTAGAGTGGCATTTCGTGGTATCCAAGTGGCGTTAGAATCCAACATCCAAAATTTGATCGTCAAAGGTGACTCCATAAATATAATAAAATACATCAAAGGCATTGCAAATCCACCTTGGAATGTTGGTCCTCTTTTCCAGGATATCATCCTCCACCTTCATGCAATTAGCAACATTTCAATTCAACACGTGTACAGGGAAGGAAATAAATTATCTGATACTATGGCCAACTTCGGGCTGACTCTGCAGTCCTTTTCGATGTAGCATCAAGACTTTCCCCAATGTATCATGAAATTTTGCCACGAGAATAAGGTTACCACTTATGAATAGTTTCAAATCTACCAGGGCAAATCTGTGTCACTGTGTCTAGAGGGAGAATAGACGTGGTTGCATGAATAGGCCTTACTCCTCTCAGGTTGATTTCTACTACACATCCATGATGAGATGGCATCCTTATTCAAGCCAAAGATAGTCAATTGATAGTCCTAGGCTCACACCCCAAGAAACCTACCTGAAATTCCTCGAGACTACACTGATCATAATATTCGGTGTGAGGGTTATCATTTTAAGACAATAATTAAAAAGAGTAGTAATAAAGGTGGTATTAAGGGGTTTCTTCTCAATATTAGTGCCAATATTGTCTTTATACCTTAGAAAGGAATAAATAATCAAGGGGTCAAAACAGAGTATCAATCGTAGGAAAAGGAAAGATATCGTGACACCATTCACATGCTTATCTTAACCTATGATATTGCTTATTACCAATCATGGCACCATCACCTCCTTGTGCCAAGTTGTCAATTCAATAGGGTGTAATGGCAAAACCATCCAACTTGGGTCCATCGTATATGCCAAGGTGACATGGTTTTTTGGCAAGGCGCACTCATGGAGAATGATTGAAGATGAGGTGTGTCTTCATTGGCCCACTCTTTCCACTATTACCATTTTTAAAGCTCGTCGACAGCTTCGCTCCCCGTTATGGTTGCCTCCTTTTTTGGTTAGCTCTTGTAGTATGAACCAAATCATCATTGGGTATGGTATGGTCCATGTGGTAAGATATTCCATGGCCAATCAACCCAATCAATGATTCAAGGCAATATCTAAGCCCAACGATGTCGGTATGAATCATCCCTGACTGTTGAAGGTTGATCTTTTAATTCTTCTTGTGCACAATGGAAACCAGAGCTTATGTGGAAGTTAAATTAAATCAAGATAAAGATTTATTATCTATGTTGTAGGATGGAATTACTAAAACTCGAACAACTACAATTAGACCCACTATTCGAGGAGATCATGGCTTCTCGTGGGTTACTCAATTTCTTGAAGAATTTTAATAGGCATGACCTTGAGATTTCAAGGAAGTTCATTCAAAGCTGGGATAATGAAATTGTGTCACTAAAAGGACTCACCTTTGTTGTGACCCTCAATTTGTTGGTTGAAATTACAAAACTCCCCAAATATGGGGATATTATCTGTAGATATAACCATTCAATGATGGGTGAGTTAGCTTTCTTCCGTGATAAAGAGAAATACCTGATGAAGAAGGACAATGGGTATGTCCAAGAAGACCTCCATCTACCTTGGAACTAGATCATGGTGCCAATTATACAATACCTAACTATGGATGAACCATCTTCACCTCTCTGTAGCTTCCACATGGTGTTCCTAAACTTTCTAAAGGATGTCAAGCATATTAACATCCAAGAGTATTTATTTTGATCAATGGAGATCTCTGTTGATAGTGTCCAAAAAGGGAATTCCACTTACTCGAAGCACTAGGATCTCCACTTTATCATTTACAAATACATTAGCCAAAATCTAGACCAGCACATCATCAAAGCTGACAGGTCGGTCGCTAATCCTGATCCAGTTCTAGAACCATCCCTGGCACTGATGTAAATCCCCCAAGATATCTTGGTGATTTATGTGGACAATGGAACCCCCAGTAGGACGAGTAATTAAAGAGGGTTACCTCCTACAGGTCCCTCTGTAATACCTACTAGATGCTTGATCTGTGTTAAAAATGCAAGTGAAAAAGGTAAAATTCCCTTCCCTACTCACAAGATTTAGAAGACTGCATCAGAACCATCTTTGGGGTCTTAGTATGTTCAGCAAATGGGTGATTTCAACCAGATCACTGACCTGGAGGACATCGTCACACTGGAAACTTTGATGCTCCTAAGATCAAGTAAAATCATCAACCAGATGAATGCGTATAAAGCTAGTCTCCCTATGGAAGATGATCCCAAAGATGATGAGAATTACATCCTAGAATAATGTGGTGTTTTTGGGTTATCCCTTTTGTCTAAAACTTGTTTTTCTTTATTATTTTTGTGCCTTTGGGCCTTATCCAATATGTATCTCTCTATTTTTGTTATGCGGCCACAGTTAATGGCCCCTTTTTGACATGTTTGGTATTGATTCGAACCTTCTCAGGATCCTCTCTATGACTTGTATAGAAGGTTTTGGGTCCCTTTCAAAACCCGTTAACAATCAAAAAATATATATTGAGAAATAATTCATTTATTTGGTTAGAACCAACATGATAAGATTTCAAGGAATTAAAATAAACTATGACAACCACACCAATATTAGCAACGCTTAAATTTTCTAATGCTTTTGGCAATGAATTTGGGGAGTTTTGATACAAGGAGGACCATTGGCTTTCACTAGTAGAGCACTATCAAACATGAATTAGGGAAAATCCACTTGTGAAAAGGAGATGCTAGCCATTTTACATGGTGTTAATCATTAGATGCCATATTTCATTGGGCATCACTTTTTAATCAAAATTGACCATCAAAATCTTAATTATATGTTGGAGAAAATAGTAGACACACCCGAAGAACAAAGGTAGGTATCTACATTGTTGAGCTATGATATGAAATCACATATAAAAATGAAAGGAGAATGTAGTGGTCGATGCACTATCCCAATAGTTTGAATATCAGGGTATGTTAAATGTTATATCTACAACACTTTCCCAATGGATCAATCAACTTAGAGAAGAAACAACCAAGGATTTTAGCTTTCAAACTTTGATCCACAAACTCTAAGTAGAGGAAATTCTTGCCCTAGATAAAACTGGGATGGTCAAGACTTGAGATATCATGACCAACTTGTTATTTCACAAAATTTACAAGTGTGAGAATTCATCTTGTAGGAAGTGCATTCATCACCAATGGTGGGGCATTTTAGGTTTTTAAAAACCTATGAAAGGACCAAAAAAAATTCTTTTGAAAAGGAATGAAAAGGTATATTAAATTTTTTGTGGTAGAATATGATAGGTGCCAAATTATGAAAGTTGAAATTGTGTGCTCCCCAAGAACCCTGTAGCCCCTACCAATTTTGGAACATGTGTGGATAGATATTTTCATTAACTTCATTGAAGGGCTACCCAAATCAATAAAAAAACCAGTGATTATAGTGGTAGTGGATCATCTCATAAAGTATGCTCATTTTAGTTCCTTATCCCATCCCTACATAGCCTTTGTATTTGCTCAATTCTTTTTAGACTCTATCTTTCACCTTCATGGAATTCCCAAATCTTTTGTGTTATATAGGGACCCTACTTTTACTATTCATTTTTGGCAAGAACTATTTATGTTGTAGGGTACTCAACTCAAAATTAGTTTGGCCTATCACCCTCAGATTGATGGCAAAATATAAATTTTTAACAAGTTCTTGGAAATATAACTCCATTACTTTACATCAAAACATCTTATACAATGGGCTAAATGGCTCTCTTTGATATAATGGTGGTATAATACTTCATATCATATTGCTTCTAATGTTACACCATTTGAAGCAGTATACATTATTCCTCCATCAACACCCTCCTCATACATTCTAGGAATATCTAAGGTTAAAGTTATCGATTCCACTCTCAACTAGAATGTCACCATCCTTTGACAATTTAAGGCAAATATTGAATTGACCTAGAATTGTATACATCAAAAAGTTAATCAATACCATTCTAAGCGTAGCTTTGAAATGGTAACATGGTCTTTCTTTGCCTATATACCTACAAAAAATCATCACTCCAACTCCATGAATACCAAAACAATGTAGCCTAATACTATGGTACTTACCAGGTGTTACAATGGATCAATTCAATAGCCTACAAATTGGCCCTTCCAACCACTTTTAGAATCCATCCAATCTTTCATGTCTCGTTCTTAAAGAAAGTTATTAGAAACAAGGTACAACTTCAATCCACATTATCATAGTTGGATGAAGAAGTATCCATCATTATTAAGCCTAAAAAAATTGGACTAGATATCATGCACCCGTTGCCATCGTGTCATCACTATTATTATTATTCAATGGTGAGGGTTACAACCTAAATATTCCACATGAGAGTCCCTTCAACTCCAACAATATTTTCCTCATATCCATCTTTGAGGAAAAATCTTTTTGAAGGGAAAGGGGATGTTAGGACCCCATCCTAACATTATTATGTAATGACCCCATTTCTAACACGGGGATCCTATCCTAATGATATTATGTAATGTTTTGTAATAGTTTGTGGTACTAGAGGTGCCTAGACAAGTGGGGCCTTTTAATGTAACCATTATAAATATTGTAATTTTTTGTTTGGTAGAAGATTCTAGCTTGGGTGGCAACTTGCATGTGAATCAACCTTGAGCATTAGGTTTATGGTTATGAAGAGTCTTTAAAAAATCAAGGACATAGATGGATGTATATTTTTTTACATATTGAATCAAATTTTGGTTTAGAAGTTTACTTCCTCAAAGAGGCCCATGAATTATGTATTGTGATTTTATTGAGATTAATATATATTGTTGCATTTCCAATTCGTATTGCAATATTTTGTTCTTTCATGATTTACTAATTTTATAGCAATATTTATGTGGATGTGTTTATTTTAACTAGAAGGTTTATAACAACATCCACCTATATTAAAAAATTTAGCTTCAATCCTATGTAATTTTAGTAAGCAATTTTTGGTTGGATGTCCTTCCTTCTTGCAATATCCACAAACGGTTTTTTATTTCTTTGAATACTTATCATGTCCCTTAGGCCCTAGGTCTTAGCGTCCTTAGATTTGAATTCCTTTGCATGAGATTATACTTGTAAATTACCACCATAATTCCTCATTGCTACCTAAAAATGAACTATAAGAGAAAAATGATAATCAAGAGTGAGTGTTTTTAATATTTCCAAGAACATAAGAATCACATGAACCATAAGGTTCAACAAAAAAAGGAAGGAGAGAGATTGGAAAGGATAATTTTTACATGTGTTCATCTTTCTTTTTGCCTCTAGAATATGATATGTTTGCTCTCAATGCTTTGAATGTTGTAATATAGTCTCAAAGTTATAAAACTCATCCAATTTAAGAGAGAAAATATCTAACTCTATGTGACATACTTTAGTTGTATTTATTTTTCCAAATAAATCATGTATATTTGACCATACCTTGATATGGAAAATAAAATCTAGTTTAATCAACAAGGAAAATAGACCAAGAGCTTCTTCTTTCTTATACTAGCAATTTTCTTCATCAAGGGTTATTGCTTTCTCCTCTTGAAAGATGCACCACAAGTTCTTACTATGTAATAAACTAATCATTTAAGTTGACCACACACTATAATTTTTTCCATTGAGGTGGGTAACATAGGATTGAGGATCCATATTATAAAATTTATTCCCCAACACTAATAGGTCTCTGAACTAATACCAACAATTTGTAGCACTCAATAAATTGTGTGATTAAAAAATAGTTCAAAATGCTTATGTATGCAAAATTTATCGCCTCTAAACCTTAGAGAAGTTGTAACCAATTGTAGCATACCACTTGGCATTTTCTGCTTTGCTAGTGCCCTCTACTCATGTTTTGCCACTTCAACACCTATAAAATAGTGCCTCACTGATACTTGATCTCTCTTGATTTGTTGATAAGGTATATACATTAAAAATTTAATAATTTATGGTGTTGGAAGTTTTCAAATTGATTGTACATATACCCTAATTCAAAAGAGGGTCAAAAAGTGTTGGACAGATTCCAACCATGGTATCTCCTTTGCCAAACATAACATGCTAGCCATATTCCCAACTTTGTCATTGGGAATGGAGTTGTATTCCCTTTTATACATCATGTATCCAATTGATGGAAAACAAAAATAGGACTTTACTTCCTCAAAAACATTCCACTATCCAACTTGCCACTACCTACTAGCATGACAAAATTGTGAGTGCTCCTATAGAAGTATAACCAATCAATTATGGAAAAATAAAATTTTAGTGTGAATCAAAATTATGTTATTTTAGACCCATGAGGGATAGCGTAGTGGTAAGTTATTGGGTTTTCATCCAAGAGATCCAAGTTCAAACCTTGGTATGAAGGGACCAGGACCCCTCATAAAAATCCATGTAAACTTAAATTTTTAATCAAGTGGCATTAGCTCAACTAGTTAAATTTATCAATATTTCAAGGAGGAGACCCAGGTTCAAATCTTTCCAAATGATACATGGATAATATCCAAGATTTTTTGTAATACCACTATGTGGTGATGATGTAATACATATGGGGCCCATTTCAATCCCATATAATCCATTGAAAAAATCATGTTCTTTTGCATCTAACCAATAGTACAAATTTCTAGAAGACCATTATTGTTGATTTTGGATTAGATACTTCAAAATATGGTCCTTTCCTTTTAGGTGCAAATACCAAATAAACAGTGTTTCCTTCAAAAAAATCTTGCTTGTGATGATTTTAAACCACACATTTTATTACCAAATACCTTCAAATACACTGTGCTAGCCACAATGGTATCCATTTGTGTCATATGGAAGTGGTCCCATTCCCTATGAAGAAGGGTTTTGTGTGCTCTTTTTTGAAAGGATGGAAAGCCAAATCCAAAAATGTGTACCACAATGTGCAATTTGAATTTGAATTTCATATGCAAGATTTTTTTGAAAAAAAGGAACTTTCTCTAATCAAACCATGTATGTTTCCTGAGGATTTTTAACAACTTAAGATCACAATATTTCCAAATTGGAATTTTGAATTATTTTTTGGAATAAACAAATTATTTTTCCTTTAATACTTTTGGAGAGGTAGATAATAAAGAATAGGGTAAAAACTCCTTTTTGTCGCTTGTGCAAAAATGGTTTATGAGACTCCAAGAAGAAATTCACCCAAGGATTCAAAAGAAATATTAGAGGATCCAGATAGAATTTATACATGACCAAGTGAGGTAGCTCCATACCCCCTCTAATACAATGTTGGGTTTCACACCTATTTCTAAAAATGAATAGAAGCAAACCATTCACCTAAATCTTATATAGAAATAATAAAAAGACAAAACAAAGTGAGAAACACAAAAATTATGGGTGGCCTTGAGCACTATAAATAATCATTGTAATATCCATGAATAAGGATCACAATATTTTAATGCAAAGGATGGAGTGGTAGGGGTATCTATACCAATACTAAAACCCTATTTACATAAATTAGTCTAACCTAATCTAATATAATAACATGGATTAAGATTAATTACAAGTTATATGGTGGGTTTAACCATAATAAGATTAATTATAACTCAAAGGGATTACATATTAAAATATTACATTAAATTAAATACAATTGTGGCCATAAGTCATATTACACTTTCAACAAGGGTGAATATATAAATCTTGCTTGAAGGCTTACATAAAGAATGCTTGTAGGCTTACATAAATGATGCTTGAATGTTTTAAATATAGGATGTGCATAGGCTTATATCAAGGGTGACCTTAAACACTTCATCTCTATTGGTCTTGTCCATAATATTAGATTGCTAATATTCCAATAAAATTGGTATGAGATGTCACTTCATTCCTAATCAAGCACATCCTAATATTATTCCCCTTATTGGAATTAAGGTGCATTTGTATAAACACAAGACTATTTTGAAATATTAAATTGTTATAAGTATTTGAATTGAAATGCATCATCTTGTTCATATCCATACAAAATTCATCATAGGATACTAAGGGAGACAATAAGGAATTGAGCACTATTATTTCTTGGACAATAAAGGAGAAATGACTCTCCTTTCACCCATGTTTAGTATTTCTTAAAAATAATTGCCTACTTTAAGTTCATGGTTGAGAACTAATTATTAAGAAAGGATCTCAATAAATTAAACACAAGGATCATCTAATAAGCACCATTGAGGAGCAATAGTTCAATGAGAAAAATTAAGAGGAAGAAATCATATAATATTTATCCAACTTTATAAATAAGGTAAGTACCCTCTAATGTTAGTACAATTATCTCTCTTAGCTCTTTTCATTACTTTACTTTAATTTTATAGAGGAAAAAATTGCTATTGGTAATCATTTTTACTTTGTTATGGTTAATTTCTTTATATAGTGATCCTATTAATCCTTAAATGCTTTGATTATTTGCATTATAGAGAGAAGGATATTTAAATACAATGGATGCTCAATTTTTGCATAACTAATCATACAACTACCCTTGACCTCTAGGGGAACTTACATGCCATGTGTTGAGTGGTTTTACTCAACTTACATTCATAGTATCTATGATGTAATAATTCCTAGCATTCCCCCTTATTACATAATAGTCTTAGCTCTAGCTCTTGTCTCTAGCTCTAGCACTTAGCTTTGGATCTAGCTCTTGGTTAGGCTTTGGCTCTATATCTTGACCTTTGACTTAGAATAATGTTAGAAATTATTACAGTATAGCCCATGTGTCATTGAGAGTGGTATAACCACCCATCAAAAGGACTATGCATGCACTAAAGGTTAAGGGTAGTTGTAATATTAGTTAGTGGTTTGCTATGCCAAAATTGGGTGTCCTACATATTTAAATATCTACCATTTCATAATATAAATCATTGAAATAGTTTCTAACATGTGGTATAAAAGTAGGTAAAAGGAAGATTCATCTCACCTTATGATCCTCCTTATGCTTTGACATAGATAAAACTAAAAAAGATCCATCTATTAAAGAAAATATCTTAGGGTAAACAACCCTTCCAAGGACCAATATTTTATAAAATTTGGTCTATAAAAAATACAACCTTGCCAAGGGCTAGCATTTTATCAATTCTAATCTTAGGGTATAAGAAAATTATGAAGGACTACACCCCTACTAAGAAGAATCTTAGGATAGACCATAGCAAAAGGAGAAATGTCAGGATAAGAAATCCTAGTGAAGATCAGCTTAAGGCAATATTTATGCCATATAAATTTACAAACATGAGATTAAAGGTGATCAAGACATCAACATATAACATTTCCAAGAAAAAAAAGGCACCAAGAAAAAGAGAGGCACTAAAGGTTACAAAGTAAAACCAAAGACTTGAGAATCCCTCAACATGGTTTACATGTTTATTTATTTTTTGTTCCAAAACATTAATCACTACAAGGTACACACAGACAAGGCACACATTGGATCAAGCTAGCAAGGCACTTGGGCACAAAAGACATAATTTCTTAATAAAAAATAGTAAACTTCTAACATTAATCCAACTCTCAGGCACTCGATGTTTCAACCACTTGTAGAATATAGACCAGGATTTCTATATAGAAAGCACTTAATAGGAGAAGATAATATGAAGAAGGTTGGATGATAATACTCCTTAAAATCAAGATATCTCTAATAAAATAAAAGACTAGCAAAATGTTGTATTATATTATTTTGTGATTGATCAAACATTATAAGTATAAATGTTTTGACCAAGATCAAAGAAGACACTACTCCTTCATTTACAAACACCATTGGTTTCCTTAATGATAAGTAGTAGAACAATTTTTAAAGGCACTATCAAGAAGAAATATTATAGAAGAGTCATATGTAGGTAACAAATCCACCTCCCAGGAACAAAGTGGGTGTAGCAATTCTATTTCGGGTGTTGGCGCTCTGGCGATTTGGTGGGAAAACTTCTGAACCAGCGTCGGGTGCTGCTCGTGGGCCTCTGGCCTGACAGATCTTCCCAGAGCCTTTGTTTGATTGTTTCTGCACTACTCTGAAGACTTGTAAGCTGTTACAGGAGGGCCCGATGGGGTCTCCTCCAGCCTCTTCTGCTGGAAAAAAGAGTTCATACGCTGAGATGCTGAAAGAAAACCCCTCGCCCTCCACTGGTGAAGCGCAGAGGACTGCTTTTAGACGTTACTCAAGAACGCTGGCAAGGGTGCTTCCACACACCGAGTTAACGGTTGCCTTCCGCAATCAACTTCCAGACCAAAGATTATTATAGAACCGAAACTGGTCGAAGACACAATCTCCTATCGTGCTCATCACGACCTGATTTGCAAATTCATGGGTATCCGTCCCACTCTGAACTTTCTGCACACCTGGGTTAGACAAAATTGGGAGCCACTAGGTGAGTACTCCTTATGGCCTATTAGTAATGGATATTTCATTATTAGTTTCTCTTCTTTAGCAGATAGAAACAGAGCATTTGAATCATAGAAGAGGAACCATGGCCCGACTGGGTTATTTGTTCAACCTTGGAGAGTGGGTTTTGACCCTCGTATCGAACCCACGGCAGTCCCGGTCTGGATCCGACTGTATGCTCTCCCGATGGAGTTTTGGGGTGAGCAGGTTTTAGAAATGATTGGTAATTCATTAGGCAGATTTATAGGAGTCTCCAGAGACACTATAGAGGGAAACACAACTGTCTTTGCTAGGATCTGTGTTGAAATGGACATTAGCCAGCCTCTACCAGCCGAGGTGGAACTTGAGTTGACAGGGCTCTCCTGGATACAACAGTTAGATTATGAGGCACTACCTTTTAGATGCAGAGTCTGCCATAAGCACGGCCATCTGGCGAGGTTCTGCCCAAATATTCTGAGCACAAAAGTGGAGGCGCCGCTTGGAAATCCAAATCGCCCCGCAGAAGGCAATTTTACCCCTGTCCAAGATCCATCTAGTATTCCTCAGGATTCTGATCTCCGTAAAGATGGTTTTGAACAACCGAAGCGAAGGAGAAATAAAAAGAAAAATTCCAAGGAGCAGGCACAACTTAAACCAACCAATCGGTATGAAATCTTTAAATCCCTAGTAGATCAAGAGGACCAAGTTATGGAAGGAGTGGATGGGAATGTTGAGGATATTAACATTCACTCTCGTGCTTTCCCTTCTTCTACTCCGGTCTTAGAACAGGTAATGGAACCCTCTGGGACAAGGCAGCCAGAGAACTCAGTGGACACCGGTAATCCACTCCCCAAAGACAAACCGGTTATTAAGGACGTCAATATGGGAAGCTCGAAAAGAACAGGGAAAGGCCGGTTCTAGGGATTACCCTGTGGAGAAGAGGTCTAAAAACAATAATTCCCAAGGAGCAGGCAGAAAATCCAATAAGGATCTACTAGCAGTACAAGGAGACAAGCTGATCAATGGAGGATCGGTGAGGCCAATTGAGTCTTATTGCTCACAAGGTCCTCAATGATTATTCAATCCTGGAATGTTAGGGGTTTAAACAGCAGAACCCATCAATCTGCTGTTCAAGGACTTTTAGGAAAATGTAAAACAGACTTTTTGCTCATCCAGGAGACAAAAATGTCTGTAGATCTTATGTGCAAGACTGCTAATAGAATATGGCGGGGTGCTGATTATATGGATGTGGCTGCTCAGGGTGCCTCAGGGGGGATTGTTACTCTCTGGAACCCTCAAGTATGGACAGCTTTAGAACACATAGCTTGGAGGGGTGTTCTCACTTCTCTCGTTTAGAAACAATGCCACAACTGAACATGTTCTTATTACAAACTTCTATGGGGCTCAATGCTTTGATGGCCAACGGCTCCAATGGCAAGCTGTAAACAACATGAGGTCATCCCGGGAAGTTTTTGACTGGATCATAGCCGGGGATTTTAATGCCAAATTGTCCCGTTAGGGATCGGGAAGGTGGTGCCCCAGTTTTGGATCCTGGGGACCGGTTCCTGATTGCCCAAATCCAGGCCTTTAATCTGGTTGATATCAAAGGCCCTGGAACCTACTTTACTTGGACAAACAAGAGGAGAGAGCCACACAAGCAGAAGGTTAAGTTAGACCGGTTTTTGGTTTCTGAAGAGGCATTTATTAAATGGAATCTTAAGTTCCAGATTTTGGAAGGTCCAGTCTCATACCACTATCCCCTTTTGTTGGAGGGAGGGCCGATGACAGGTCAACACCATAAGCCATTCAAATTTGAAAATTTTTGGTTGCAAAAGGAGGATCTCCGAAGGAAAATTCCACAGTGGTGGGAAGAAGGCCGCCTACCCTTGGGGACTGCAATGTTCAAATTCCATAAACAGCTCCATTTTGTCAAGTGTAAATTGAAACAAAGGAGACAAAACAATAAGTCGGACTTCCAACTCCAAAGGGCCCCCTTGATGGCTAGATGGGAGGAGGTGCAAAAACACTTCAGGGAAGGTACCATTACTGAGCACCTTAAAGCCGAGGATGATGCTCTGCGCAAAGCGGTTGAGGACATTGATAATCAAGAGGAAATTTATTGGAAACAGAGAGCAAGAATCACTTGGTTACTAGAAGGCGATAGAAATACAAAATTTTTCCACCGCTCAGCTTGTGCAAGGAGACAAATGCATAACATGGAAGTCCTTCACGATGAGAATGGACACTCCTTTGATACTCTCCCTGGAATGCATTTCCACTCAATGGATTATTTCTCAAACCTTTTTAAGGAAAGTGGGGAACAAGATGTGGAAGCCCAAAATGAAGTTATTAATGTCATACCTTCTATTATCTCTCACGAAGAGAATCGACTCTCCTTAGACCCATTGACAAGTGATGAACTAAAGAAAGTGGTCTTTGGGATGAGCACGGGAAAATCGCCAGTGTCCAGATGGCTTTCCTATAGAATTCTTTCAGGCCTTCTGGGATACTCTGGAGAAAGATGTTTTGGCTGTCGCAGAGGAGTCCGTAACTAATAAAAGAATGCTTAAGGCTCTCAATCACACCTTCATCACTTTAATTCCAAAAGGGGAGGGGGGGGTTCATCTCTCTGATTTCAGACCGATTGCCTTATGCAATGTTATTTATAAAATAATCACGAAGATTATGGCTGAACGGCTAAAACCTTTTCTCCATAAAATAATTTCCTCTGAGCAAGGGGGTTTTGTTGAAGGAAGACAGATCTTGGATGAAGTGGTCCTTGCTCAAGAGGCAATCCATACAATGCAAACTTCAGGCAACAAAGGAATGTTCATAAAGTTGGATATGTCTAAGGCTTATGACCGGGTGGAGTGGGGCTTCCTGGCAAAGATGATGGCAGCCTTTGGCTTCTCTCAGGACTGGATTGACTGGGTCATGAGCTGTATCTCCACACCTTCTTTCTCTCGTTCTAATCAATGGGCTCCCCTCGACTCCTTTTGGAGCCTCTCGGGTCTTCGTCAAGGGGACCCTTGCTCTCCTTACCTCTTCCTCATCTTAGCAGAAGGATTAGGCAGACTCTTCCTGAGAAGACGACAGCTAGGTGTGATAACAGGTATTAAAGTGGGGACAAAAGTTTTGACCCACTTACAGTTTGTGGATGACACAGGATTGGTTGGAGTGGCCAGCCTCAGGGAAGCAAGAGGAATTAGAGATACTTTAAACATCTACCTTCGGGCCTCAAATCAAGTCATTAATGATACAAAATCCAAAGTGGTCTTCTTCAATCTTGACCGAAGGTTACAGGAAAGAGTTACTGAGATCCCGGGATTTACTAGGACTTCTCTACCTGTTGTTTACTTGGGGGTTCCACTACATTTCAAAAAACTAAAAATTGATATCCTGGAAGGATCTTTTGGATGGCATCAAAGAGAAAATGAATCATTGGTCTCATAAATGGTTAAGCTATGGAGGCCGACTAACTTACGTACAATCGCTTATTCGTGCAATGCCAATATATAAATTCTCCATCCCGGCTGCCCCACATTCTATATGGAAAGAGCTTGAAAAAATGGCCAGAAGCTTTTTATGGGAGGGTGCAAAAGGGAAGAAGAAATGGGCCTTGGTTGGATGGGATAAGGTCACCCAGCCCAAGGATAAAGGAGGGTCGGGACTGAGAAGCTCCAAGCTTAATAATCAAGCTTTGGCTGGTAAATTGTACTGGAGGTGGATTTCCCAGCCAACATCCCTCTTTAGCAGAATTCTTTCTAGCAAATACCTAGGCCATGCTCACCCCAATGATCTTGGACGTTTCCCTTTGGAGGGTAATGGATCCTTAGTATGGCAGACTCTCAAGCTGGGAGCTCAAGTTATCAAAGATCAATTGTTTTGGAAAGTGGGGAGAGGGGAGAAGGCCCGTTTCTCGGACCGACTCCCGGGATCAAGCACCCTCCCATCATTGCTGTGTTTCCAGAATTGCAACCCATTAAATCAGCCATAGAAGACAAGGGCTGGATTCATATTGAGAGTTATTTCAATACCAGCCACATTGGGGAGTACAAGTTCAAAAAGTTCAAGAGGTTGGAAGAGTGGCCAATTCCAATCCCACCGGAGCTGGCACCAATCTTAGAAAAAATTTTGAAAGCCAGGTTTCTTACTGGGTGGGATGAAGAGGATGAACTTGCCTGGGGCTTTGGGAACCTTGGGGTTTACACTGTGAAGGCAGGATTTAACCAGATTCTTCCAGAGCCCCTCCCACACTCTTTCCCGGTCCATGTTTGGAAGAAGATATGGCACCCCAAGGGTTGGCCGAAGGTGAATTTTTTTTCCCTGGCAACTTATGCACAATGGAATTCTCACCTTTGACAATCTTAGACACAGAGGCATCATCGGTCCTTCTCAATGTGTTTTATGCCGCAAGCATGAGGAAACTGCTGATCATTTGATGTTTGAATGCCCCTTCTCACGGCAGATTTGGATGCGCTGGTTTTCCCACTTCAAAATTCAAGCCAACAATGAGGTGACTCGGACCAATATTTGGAACCGATGGAAGAGAGGCAGATTTAAATCCAAAGCTCTCCGAATTGGCTGGGAGCTGGGCTTTCTTTTTATTTGGTGGCAAGTGTGGCTGGAGAGAAATGCCCGCATTTTTCGTGAAACATTCTCTTCACTTGATGGAATATGGCAGGTTATATGGAGCAAAGTGGTGGAAACAGTTGCCATCTACGTTGAGGAGGAACATCGACCTGTTTCTGTGCCACTGCTTGATGGAGTTGTTGCTCTTGAAAGACAGGCTCAGGATAGATGGCACCCTCCCCCAGCAGGCTGGATCAAAATCAATACTGATGGAGCCGCAAAAGGAAATCCGGGTAGTGCTGGTACTGGAGTTGTGTGCCGTGATCATGGTGGGTCCGTGCTTTACTGGGAACTGCACGGTCTGGGTCATGCCACAAACAATGAAGCGGAGGCCTTGGTTGTTAAATTTGCTTCTATCTGGGCTGTCAAGCAGGGCCATAGAAAGATAATTCTTGAGTCCGACTCCCAAATTCTGGTGGGCGCTCTCGATTGCATGAGGAACTTTGATTTGCAAGCCTGGAGGTTGCGGAGTCTTGTCTCTCAGATAAAGGATCTCTGGAAAGAATTAGATGATGTGGTTCCCATCTATGTGAGTAGGGATTTCAACAAGGCGGCCGATTTCCTTGCTAAGATAGGTGCTGAGAAGGAAGTTGGAGTGCAGATGCATAGTGATATGCCTGTGGAGGATGCTGGGATTCGGCAAGGCCTTGAATGCTACCTATGATAATGTGCAAAGTTTTTGCTGCTAAGGAAGGTTTTTGTCATGATTTCGTGACATGTAGCGGCGTCGTGGCCTCTTGTTGGAAGTTGTCGCGATATCGCGATAGGTTTTGCCTTCTCAGCCTTAGAAAGGAACATGTCGCGAAATCGCGACATGTCGCGAAATCGCGACGTTTTTGGCGCAGGGATGATAAGGAGGATTATCGTCGCGATATCGCGACATTTTTGGTAAACTTGAGTAAAGGGCACATTTCGTCGCGATATCGCGACATTTTTGTCGATTGGAAGCTGCATGGTAAAATTGTCGCGATATCGCGACAGTTGGGGCACACTGGCGTCATCTGGATTTCTTGTCGCGATATCGCGACAATTTTGAAGACTGGCTGCAATGAGGATTATCATCGCGATATCGCGACTTTTTTGGTGAACTTGAGCAAAGGGCACATTTCGTCGCGATTCCGTGACATTTCGGTCGATCGGAAGCTGCATGGTAAAATCGTCGCGATTTCGCGACAGTTGGGGCACACTGGCGTCATCCGGATTAATTGTCGCGATATAGCGACAATTTTGAAGACAAGTTGTAATGAGGATAACTTGTCGCGGTATCGCGACAGTTTTGAAGATTGGGAACTAAAAGGAAAATTCGTCGCGATTTCGCGACACTTTTGGCACACTCATGACTTTGGTAAAAATTGTCGCGATATCGCGACACTTTTGCGGACTGGGAGTCAAGATGAGAATATGTCGCGATATCGCGACACTTTTGCTGGCTGGGCGCTTCGGAGAAATTTCGTCGCGATTTCGCGACCCTTTTGGAGATTTGATGCTTCCTGGAGTTCTTGTCGCGATTTCGCGACGCCTGTGATGATAGACCGTCGGAGGGAGTTGCTGTCGCGATTTCGTGACTTTTTTGGCGATCGGACGCGGAGGGCTTTGTCTGTCGCGATATCGCGACATGTCGCGTTTTCGTGACTGATGGCGCTGCTGTGGCCGCGACGGGGTTGATTGCCGCGATTTCGCGACATGTCGCGATTTCGCGACATGTCGCGTTTTCGCGCCTTGTTGTCTTCTGTGCTCTGTGGGGGTTTGCGTTGCCTTTGTGCTCTCCGCTTGTTGTCTAGTTCTCTGCTGTTGGTTGGGATGAGTTTTCTCCCTTGTGTAATTGCCTTTTGTATTAATACAAGTTTTTCAATTTTTCAAAAAAAAAAAAATCCACCTCCCAAAAGAAGAAGTAAAAATATTGTATTTGCACAAATTTTGTAATTGTTAATTTTGTTAGATGTACGATTTGTCAAAATGTACAACATGTGAGTTTTTATCTAATTGTACAAAGGAGAGTTAGAAAAATACAATTGGGTGTAATTGTACAAATTTATAAAAAGTGTAATTAGAAATTAAAGTGAATTAGGTGAAATGTGATTTAAGGTGAATTTTATAATAATCAAATTAGAGTTAGGAAAACCATAATGCAAGTTGATTGTTACGGAGATGGTAGTTGTAAATGGTGGTTGTCTCAAGAACCACTTTGGAATGGCTTGTGCAAGAATTATTAGAACCCCCATTCAATTTTCATGGTTTTTCATTCATTTTAATAGATACTTATTTTTGTTCATCATAGTTCATGCTAGTTGAGAGACAAGGGTTCATGGTTGTTCATTGATGGTTGATTATTCATTATTGATAGTTGAGTCATGTTGTTGTCCATGGTTATTGTTCTTGTTAATTGTACATATTTAGATATATAAATGATAATAGTATTTTAGGTTGTGTATTATATGAATTCCATGGTGTATATGAATGGTAAAATCAGATTGTGTATTTTGTGGAAGTATGGCCAGGATAATGTGTTAAACCAGTAAGGATATAAAGGAATTGCTTTATTAATGAATCTATAACTCAATAGGCTAAAATATAATTGATATATGGGTGATTATTTTTATATAAAAATGTATTATAATAGTTATATAATTTCTATAAATGTGTATGATGATAATAATTCAATGGTACTAAATTAGGGTTTGCATGTTGGAGGAAAAGTTAGCAAATACAATGGGAAAACATCCCAAAATTTACCTTGGATAAATCTATGGTACAAATTGGAAAATCTGTGCATGAAGAATTTAGCAAGGATTTGGAGAGATCATACATCCTGACCACCAAACCGTACAACCAATTTTTTACCTAATTTGGGAATGAAATTGCATAGTTAAAACTTGCCAAATATGGAAAACTAGTGTTTTTGAGAAATTTATGTTGAGCAAGGTGTTGCAAGAAGGTTGTCATTGTTGTCAACACAGGCAGTTAGATCCAAGGATGCAGTGGGTAGACAGATCAGAAGTCATTCAGATGCAGAAGATAGAAAAAATTCGAAGAAAAAGACAAGTTAGAAAACTGTCGCGATATCGCGACATGTTTTCTGTCGCGATTTCGCGACAAGTCAGAGGAGAGAAAGTGCAATAAGAAATGTCGTGATTTCATCGACGAAAGTGAGGAGAGAGAAAGTGCAGCCAGAAATGTCGTGATATCGCGACGAAAATGAGGAGAGAGAAAGTGCAGTCGGAGATGTCACGATTTCACGACGGAAGTAAGGAGAGAGAAGGCGCAAGTCAAACTGTCACGATTTCGCGACAAGTCGGAGGCCAAGAAGTCAAGTTGAGAAACTGTAGCGATTTCGCTACATGTTGACTTTTCACTGGCAAAAACCGGGAGAAAGTGTTAAGTGAAAAAGTTGTAGCGATTTCGCTACAAGTTACAAAGACCAAGTAAAGGTGTAGCGATTTCGCTACGAGCTGCAAAGGCACAAAGTAAAGGTGTAGCGATTTCGCTACGAGTTGCAAAGAGACGAAGTAAAGGTGTAGCGATTTCGCTACGAGCTGCAAAGGCACAAAGTAAAGGTGTAGCGATTTCGCTACGGGTAAAAGATGTGCAAAACAAAGGTGTAGCGATTTCGCTACAGGTCTAAAGTGCAGACATCAAAGTTGCAGCAATCATACTTCAAGTCGAAAGTGTAAGGCACAAGTCAAAATTTCTCAAGAAGAAGTAAGTTGGAAGCACAAGGCAAAGTTGTAGAAATTTCGCTACTGCATGAAGCTCAAATTGTACGGAAGCCGAAAGCGTCGCGATTTCACGACAAAGATGAAGATGACGTCAGCAAAAGCTGAAAGTGTCACGATTTCACGACAAGGTGCAAGAAAAGCTGCTGGAAGCCGGAAGCATCGCGATTTCGTGACAAGAATGATGATGACGTCAGCAAAAGCTGAAAGTGTCGCGATTTCATGACAGGGTGCAAGGAAAGCTGCTGAAGCCGGAAGCGTCACGATTTCGTGACAAGAATGAGGATGACGTCAGCAAAAGTTCGAAGTGTCACGATTTCACGACATGAACGGTGGGAAAGCTTTCAAAGGCCAAAAGAGTCGCGATTTCGCGACGACAAGGTCAAGGAGGCGTACGGACACAAAAAGTGTCGCGATATCGCGACATGTTGCATTTTCCGAGGCTACAAGCAATGAGAAGGTGACGAGAGAAGCGAGAGATTTGAGGTCGACAAGTTTGAATCGAGGCCGATGATTTTTAGGGTTTCGAAGCTGACTTTTTCTAGGGTTTTACAATGGACGTTTTTAGGGTTTTGAAGCTGACAGTATCAAGGGTTTTACAGCGGACATTTTTAGGGTTTTGAAGCCGACATTTGCTAGGGTTTTTACAATGGAAGTGTTTAGGGTTTGCAACCGACAATCACAAAGGTTAAGCAGCCAGAAAAATTCTAGGGTTTCATGTTGACTTCATTAGGGTTTGCAGTCGACGTCTTTGAGTTACAGTCGAAGATGTTTGATATGGTATTCTCTTCTATAAAAAGGGGGTCTATTGTGAGGTTAAGATGTGGAATAGATGTGAAAGGTGCGAAACAAGTTCGCGTGAAGCCGAGAGCAAGTCGTTTCGATCCAGAGAGTGAGAAAAGTGTTAGTTCTTTGGAATGGAAGTATAGAGAATATAGCGATGGGATAATGTGTAAGTGTGAGAAGGGTGATTGCATCAAGTTCGGTTGAGGAAAGTGCAGAGTCGTAATTCGCATCTGCAGATCGTGAGTGCATGGATGATAAGAGCGCGATATGCAAAAGTCGTGTTCTAAGTCCGAAGTGACAGTGCGCAGTTTACAGAAGTAATCGATAAACTGAATACGACAGAGAGTGCAAAGAAATATAGAGAAGCTATCGGATAGTGCGAATCATTTTGTGCAGAAGTAGCAGAATGCAGACATACAGCAGAATGCAAAAAAATGGCAGATCATGAAAATTAAGGTGAAAGTTTTATTCTACAATTTTTATTATTGTCTTCCAAGTTGTAGCTTGGCATAAGGGGTTGGTGCCTCTTTCCAGTAGGTGCTGGTAAAATAGGAGTTGGTGCTCCATTCTGTTGTAGCAGATAAAGTTAAGGGGTTGGTGCTCCTTCCAGTTGGTGCTGGTAAAGGATTATGTAAAGTTGTAGCTTTGCATTGACTGGATTTGGATGGTAGTCCAAGCAGTATTTTTGAGGAGTAGCCACATTGGTGAACCTCGTTAAAATGTTGTGTTATGTGTGATGCTTTCTTGATGCATTTAGTATCTCTTTTATCTGCTTTAAACTGCTGCTGGTTTTAAAATCATATGTTTTAGAAATTTTAAAGAACACACTGATTCACCCCCCTCTCAATGTCATTGTGATTACAACAATTGGTATCAGAGCCAAGTACCTGAACAGGCTTAAACAGCTAAGGTGATCTTGGAAGTTACGCAATGGCAAGTGGTGAAGGATTCTCTTCGAACAAAGCACCACTGTTTGATGGGACAAATTATGCATTCTAGAAAATTAGAATGCAGACATATCTCAGTGCTTTGGGCTTTGACATCTGGGGTGCGGTAGTTAATGGTTACAAAGCTCCTGCCACCGCTCCAACGGACACTACAGGTAAAAAGGCATTTGAATATGATTCAAAAGCAAGAAATGCTATTATGTGTGGACTAGTTGACAATGAGCTAGTCAAAGTCATAAATTGTGAATCAAGCAAAAGACATCTGGGATAAACTAGAGAAAATTCATGAAGGAGATGATAGGATCAAGGAGGCCAAACTTCAAGCACATCGAGCTCAATACGAATCTTTAAAGATGGACAATGATGAGAACATAGAGACTTTCATGCAAAGAGTCAATGGGATCACGAATTCAATCGGAGGTCTTGGTGAAGAACTAACCGATGCTGCTATCGTGAAAAAGGTATTGAGATCACTTCCTTCTAGATTTGATTCAAAAGTCTCTCGCCATAGAAGAAGCCAAAGATTTAAATCATTTTAGTATGGATGAGATGCATGGTTCTTTGACTGCTTTTGAAATGAGAATAGGAAGATCTAATCCCACTGATAGAGAAGCAGCCTTCAAAGCTCTAAAAGGCAAAAGCACAAAACAAGAATCTGAAGAAGAGAATGATTCGGATGAAATGGAAGCAAATTTTGTAAGAAAACTGAAGAAAGGAAAAGGAAAATACAAAGGGAAGCTACCTCTTAAATGTTTCGATTGTGGAGGCATTGGACACTTTGCTACCAAATGTCCTCTCAATAACAAGAACAAAGGTGAAGAAACTCAACATCAAGAAAGAGGTGAATGGAGGAAGAAAACAAACTTCAGAAAAGGCAATTTCAAAAAGAAAAGCTTTATCTCCCGAAATGCAGAATCTTCAGAGGACAGTTCTAGTGAAAACTCGAGGAAGGAACAGGTGAGGCTCTATTTATGGCGTTTGAAATAGACAAATCAGAAGAGGCAAAAAACACAGAAAATAGAGAGGGAATGAACTCTGAAGTATCTATTGAAGAAGATGAGGCTGAAGTTGATTTAGAGGGTGAGCTGGTGTCTGCTCTCATGGAATGGAAATCTGAGAAAAAGAAGAATGAAAAACTGTCAAGGAAACTTAAGGATGCAAATGACATTATAGCCAGTCTAAAAACACAGACAGAAGAATACAAGAAAATGTCCGAAGATCTTGAAATACAGGTAACCATGAAGATAGATTACTGCTGCAAATTGGAAGAAGAAAATGTTAGTCTCCGAATACAGATACAAGAGCTGGATCGAAAAATCAACTGTCATTTAAAACGTGAAGAAAGTTCGATGAAGCTGGACAAAATTCTAAGCGATCAAAGATCCACAGGTATCAAATTTGGTCTGGGATTTACTGAAGGAGAATCATCAAGTGGACCAAAGGCAAGCAATGTTGAAAGTGAAAAGAGTAAAGACAAGGAACAGGCTGTGGAAAGAAAAACAAATCAGGCAAAAGAAAGTTGTAATACCAGTCCTGAAATAGCAGTTGACAATGATGGCTTTACCAAGGTCATACATCAAAAGAAAAGAAGATCTAAGGCTCCTGCAACAACTTGGCCAAGACCATCTTTCAGGTTCAATCATTATTTCTATGGTTTTTGTTTTAAATGTAATGGTTATGGGCATAAAATTGTTGACTGCAAATACAATATAGGTCCAAGAAGTTTCACTAGTAAAAATGCTTTTGCTCCTCTAATGAGTTATGCAGTAGAATGTTTTAAGTGTCACAACTTCGGGCATATTGCCAGAAACTGTCGTAGTATTTCTGTTCCATATCAATCTCAAAAAAGAAGAACTCAACCATATAAGGCAAAACACAATAGAATTTCTTCTGAAGGATATGTGCAAAATTCTGAAAAGGGGAAATCCCAGCTAGAACCCAACACCACAGTTAAGATAGAATGGAAACAAAAGGAATAGCTCAGGAAAGAACAGGAATCTTTAATAGTGCAGACAACTTTTAGAGCTCAGAATAAATATGTACCGTGGATTCTTGACAGTGGTTGCTCAAGTCATATGACAGGTGATAAACAAAAATTTGAAAATCTACAGAAATATGAGGGTGGTTCTGTGAAGTTCGACAATAATGATGGAGCCAAAATAATAGGTAAAGGATCGGTCAAAATTAGTGAAGGGAAAATCAAGTCAGAAGAAGTTTTATATGTGGATGGTTTGAAACATAATCTGTTAAGTGTGAGTCAAATCTGTGATAAAGGACATGAAGTGGTTTTCAAGAAGCAGGGTTGTGAAGTCAAAAAAATAAACAACGGGAAATTGATAGCAACCGGCTCAAGGACGTCTGGCAACCTATACACACTCTCAGAATTTTTAGAAGGTATGTGCTTCATGGGACAAGAAGAAGAGAACTGGTTGTGGCATAAGAGGCTTGGACACATAAGTTTTGATAATTTGGTAAGAATCAGCTCTAAACAAGCAGTGAGAGATATTCCAACCATTAAGAAACCTGCAAACAGTGTGTGTGCTTCATGTCAGAAGGGAAAGCATACCAGAGTTTCATTTAAAACAAAAGAATACCATACTAGCAGGCCTTTGGAACTCATTCACACGGACTTATGCGGACCCATGAGGACTCAAAGCATAAACGACGACAAATACTTTATGTTGTGTATTGATGATTTTTCCAGAATGACATGGATATTCTTCCTAAAAGATAAAATAGAAGCTTTTGAAATGTTCAGAACCTTCAAACAGCTAGTCGAGAATGAAACAGGGAAAAGGATTAAATGCTTGCGATCAGACAGAGGAGGAGAATTCATTTCGAATGAATTTTTAGAATACTGTGAAAAATATGGTATCAGGAGACAATATTCAGCAGCCATAACTCCTCAACAGAATGGTGTAGTAGAAAGGAAGAACAGAACAATTCAAGAAATGGCACGCACCATGCTGGCAGAAAGCAAAATAGTAGATAGATTCTGGAAAGAAGCAGTTCACACAGCAGTATACATTCAAAACAGGTATATGTTAAGAACTCATGAATGCAAAACACCGTATGAGTTGTGGTTTGGTAGAAAAGCAACAACAAAACATCTCAAAGTATTTGGTTGTAAATGCTACATCAGAAAAACTGATGACAACCTTGGAAAGTTTGAAGATAGAGCAGATGAAGGTGTGTTTGTTGGTTATTCTCCACATAGCAAAGCTTACAAATGCTACAACAAGAGACTCAAGAAAATTGTGGACAGTGCAGATGTTAAATTCGATGAAGGGAGGAAACAAATAGTTAATTTTCAAGAAAACTACCCAATCTACGAAGAAGTAATTGAAGTTGATGAAGTACATGGCACAGAAAATACATCTACGACTGATACAGATGACTTATCAGATGACTCAGAGATGCAAGAAAATAAAAAATTCAAAACGGGCAGCTGGCAGAAAAATCATCCTAGAGACCAAATAATTGGAGATCCCATAGCTGGCATTCAGACAAGAAAGAAAGTAATAAGTAATTACTCTCTTTTATCCAGCATTGAGCCCAAAAACATAGATGAAGCAAGCAAATATGTCAGCTGGATGAAGGCAATAAATGAAGAGTTAGATCAGATAGAAAAGAACAGAACTTGGGAGTTAGTACCTAGACCTGCAAACAAGAATGTAATCGGCACCAAGTGGATATTTCGAAACAAATTAAATGAAGACGGACAGGTCATTAGGAACAAAGCAAGACTGGTTTGTAAAGGATATGCACAGGTCGAAGGCATTGATTTTGAAGAGACATTTGCTCCAGTGGCCAGATTAGAAGCAATTAGAATGTTTTTGGCCTTAGCAGTTCACAAAAACTTTAGGGTATATCAGATGGACGTAAAATCTGCCTTCTTAAATGGGAAACTCGAAGAGGAGGTATATATTGAACAACCAGATGGTTTTCAAATCAGTGAAGATCCCAACCTTGTCTACAAATTAAAGAAAGCACTGTATGGATTAAAACAAGCACCACGGGCATGGTATGCTAGGCTAGATAATTATCTCTCTCAATAAGGATTCAAGAAAGGATTAGTGGACAGTAATCTGTATGTGAAAACAGAAGATGGGCATCTCATTGTTCTTGTTGTCTATGTGGATGATATCATATTTGGCAAGCAACAAAGATGAATCATGTAAAGACTTAGCAAACAAGATGCAGAATGAATTTGAAATGTCAATGATTGGTGAACCTGTCTTACTTTCAGGGTTACAAGTTAATCGTAATGAGAAAGGTATATTCATTTCTCAAATCAAATATGTGAAAGAAATGCTAAAGAGGTTCACTATGGAGGACAGTAAGCTGACCAAGCACGCCCATGACAACAGGCTGCAAGTTGAGTAAAGAAGACAAATCTCCACCTGTAGATCAAACCATGTATAGATCAATGATAGGAAGCTTACTATATTTAACTGCAACTGGACCTGATATTCTGCAGGCAGTTTGCATGGTAGCCAGATTTTAGGCCAGTCCCAAAGAGACTCATGTAACAAAGAGTTAAAAGGATTTTTCGATATCTCAAAGGCACCATGGAGTATGGGTTGTGGTATCCAAAAGGCAAAGATTTCACTCTTATATCATATTCAGATGCAGATTGGGCTGGATGTGTTGATGACAGAAAGAGTACCAGTGGAGGAGCATTCTATTTGGGGGACATATTGGTTGCATGGCATAGTAAGAAGCAAGAGTCGTTGTCTTTATCTACAACTGAGGTAGAATATATTGCAGCAGCAACATGTTGCACACAAGTTTTGTGGATGAAACAAACCTTGAAAGATCTAGGTATTAATTTTAGTGAACCAATATCGATAAAGTGTGACAACACCAAAGTGCAATCAATATTTCTAAGAATCCAAGGAATGCACTCACGGACAAAGCACATTGCTATAAGGTATAATTTCTTGAAAGAAAAAGTTGCGGAAGGAGAAGTTAAATTGGACTATGTCCCAACTACGGAACAGTGTAGCAGATATTTTTACAAAACCTTTGCCCAAGGAAGTATTTGAGTATCTTCGGAGCAAATTAGGAGTAGTCACACTTCCTAAGAAGTGACTAGCTACTGGGATCACTTTCTCAGGGGGAGCACTTGAGTGCGTGAGGATGAACTCAGTGGGAGTCAAATTGTGCCTGAGAAGTGTGAGGATGGACACGGGGAGAGTCTGCAGAGCAACCCTTTGGTATTATTGACAAAGGGGGAGAAGAGTTACAGGAATGTATACGGGTGTTGCCAACAATTCCAAAGGGGGAGATTGTTGAGCAAGGTGTTGCAAGAAGGTTGTCATTGTTGTCAACACAAGAAGTTAGATCCAAGGATGCAGTGGGTAGACAGATCAGAAGTCATTCAGATGCAGAAGATAGAAAAATTTGAAGAAAAAGACAAGTTAGAAAACTGTCGCGATATCGCGACATGTTTTCTGTCGCGATTTCGCGACAAGTCGAAGGAGAGAGAAAGTGCAATAAGAAATGTCGCGATTTCATGACGAAAGTGAGGAGAGAGAAAGTGCAGCCAGAAATGTCGTGATATCACGACGAAAATGAGGAGAGAGAAAGTGCAGCCGGAGATGTCGCGATTTCACGACGGAAGTAAGGAGAGAGAAGGCGCAAGTCAAACTGTCATGATTTCGCGACAAGTCGGAGGCCAAGAAGTCAAGTTGAGAAACTGTAGCGATTTCGCTACATGTTGACTTTTCACTGGCAAAAACCGGGAGAAAGTGTTAAGTGAAAAAGTTGTAGCGATTTCGCTACAAGTTACAAAGACCAAGTAAAGGTGTAGCGATTTCGCTACGAGCTGCAAAGGCACAAAGTAAAGGTGTAGCGATTTCGCTACGAGTTGCAAAGAGACGAAGTAAAGGTGTAGCGATTTCGCTACGAGCTGCAAAGGCACAAAGTAAAGGTGTAGCGATTTTGCTACGGGTAAAAGATGCGCAAAACAAAGGTGTAGCGATTTCGCTATAGGTCTAAAGTGCAGACATCAAAGTTGCAGCAATCATACTTCAAGTCGAAAGTGTAAGGCACAAGTCAAAATTTCTCAAGAAGAAGTAAGTTGGAAGCACAAGGCAAAGTTGTAGAAATTTCGCTACTGCATGAAGCTCAATTTGTACGGAAGCCGAAAGCGTCACGATTTCACGACAAAGATGAAGATGACGTCAGCAAAAGCTGAAAGTGTCACGATTTCGCGACAAGGTGCAAGAAAAGCTGCTGGAAGCCGGAAGCGTCGCGATTTCACGACAAGAATGATGATGACGTTAGCAAAAGCTGAAAGTGTCACGATGTCACGACAAGGTGCAAGGAAAGCTACTGGAAGCCGGAAGTGTCACGATTTCGTGACAACATTGAGGATGACGTTAGCAAAATTTTGAAGTGTCACGATTTCGCGACATGAACGATGGGAAAGCTTTCAAAGGCCAAAACAGTCACGATATCGCGACGACAAGGTCAAGGAGGCGTACGGCCACAAAAAGTGTCGCGATATCGTGACATGTTGGTTTTTCGAGGCTACAGCAACAGAAATGTGACAGAGAAGCAGCAGCATTTGAGGCCGACAAGTTGAATCGAGGCCGACAATTTTTAGGGTTTCGAAGCTGACTTTTTCTAGGGTTTTACAACGAACATTTTTAGGGTTTTGAAGTCGACAGTATCAAGGGTTTTACAGCAGACATTTTTAGGGTTTCGAAGCTAACATTTGTTAGGGTTTTTACAATGGAAGTGTTTAGGGTTTGCAGCCGACAATCACAAAGGTTAAGCAGCCAAAAAAATTCTAGGGTTTCATGTTGACTTCATTAGGGTTTGTAGTCGACGTCTTTGAGTTACAGTCGAAGATGTTTGATATGGTATTCTCTTCTATAAAAATGGGGTCTGTTGCGAGGTTAAGATGAGGCATAGATGTGAAAAGTGCGAAACAAGTTCGCGTGAAGCCGAGAGCAAGTCGTTTCGATCCAGAGAGTGAGAAAAGTGTTAGTTCTTTGGAATGGCAATATAGAGAATATAGCGATGGGATAATGTGTAAGTGCGAGAAGGGTGATTGCATCAAGTTCGGTTGAGGAAAGTGCAGAGTCGTAATTCGCATCTGCAGATCGTGAGTGCATGGATGATAAGAGCGCGATATGCAAAAGTCGTGTTCTAAGTCCGAAGTGACAGTGCGCAGTTTACAGAAGTAATCGATAAACTGAATACGGCAGAGAGTGCAAAGAAATATAGAGAAGATGTCGGATAGTGCGAATCATTTTGTGCAGAAGCAACAGAATGCAGACATATAGCAGAATGCAGAAAAATGGCAGATCATGAAAATTAAGGTGAAAGTTTTATTCTGCAATTTTTATTATTGTCTTCCAAGTTGTAGCTTGGCATAAGGGGTTGGTGCCTCTTTCCAGTAGGTGCTGGTAAAATAGGAGTTGGTGCTCCATTCTTTTGTAGCAGATAAAGTTAAGGGGTTGGTGCTCCTTCCAGTTGGTGCTGGTAAAGGATTATGTAAAGTTGTAGCTTTGCATTGACTGGATTTGGATGGTAGTCCAAGCAGTATTTTTGAGGAGTAGCCACATTGGTGAACCTCGTTAAAATGTTGTGTTATGTGTGATGCTTTCTTGATGCATTTAGTATCTCTTTTATCTTGCTTTAAACTACTGCTAGTTTTAAAATCATATGTTTTAGAAATTTTAAAGAACACACTGATTCACCCCCCCTCTCAGTGTCATTGTGATTACAACAATTTATTACAAAATTGATCAATTCAGGTTACAAAACCACTTCCAATGAATTTAATAAGTGGAAAACAATACAATTTTTAGTGTTTTATGATTTGTTTTGTACAAGTTGTATTATTTGGTGATCGTACAACCAATTTTGAGTCTGTTGCAAACCGTACAAGGCAAATCATACAAGTTATATGATTTGGGTGAAAGTTGTTACAAAACATCAAGAATCATATCCAAATATTTCAAATCATCTTCACCTCTAGAAATATTCTCCCCTATGCTACATTTGGTGTTGTTGCTTATACAAATTGAATCAAATTGATGTAATTGATGAGAATGCATTGTCATTAAGGAAGATTATTGAGGATTTGGAATGGTGCCACATTTTGCACCATTGCTTATACAAATTGCTTCAAATTGATGCAATTTATAAGAATTTGTGGCATTATGATAAGTGGTGAATAAGAACCAATTGTATATGAATGACTAACACAAGTTCACTAGGATTTAGGAGATGGAATCAAGGAGAAGAAAAAATCCCAGTAAGAAGGAGCACAAGAATTGCTCAAAGGGATACCATGAACAACTCAAAAAATGAACCAGTAATTGAACAAGTATGGACTGTAGAAGAAGGATATACTAAAATATTAGAGATGTTACTAGTAGATATAGAATAAAGGGTACAAGAACCACCAAGGGTCAAAGAGAACATTGACGTAAGGGAAGATGTTGACAAAATAACTATATGAGAAGACAGTGAGTGGATGGTAACATCTAAAAAGTGATAGGAAGGTTGCAAAGGGGTGTATAGGATGGTAGTTAGGAACCAGAGCAACAATATGTGAGGTTTTAGGAAGGACAACTAGGGCCACTGTCGACATTTCGATGAATAAGGTCACAAAGTGAGAATGCACAAGAGGTTGGGAGATGACTATTTGGTCAAAATAAGGTACCACAAATGGAAATATCTAATGAAGAGTAGTGTAGTGGAACACCCACCCATGGAAGGAATCAGTAAAGGATTCCAGAAGATACCTCCTCAGGTGATGATGAAGGAAATCCAACAATGGCTAGTATAGCTATGAAAGCTAGGAAACAAAGATGTCCATCCTTTGTGGGGGAAGGAAAGGAGGAACCAACAAGACATATTGGGACATGCATAACCATTTGGAAAGAAAATGGTGTAAATCAACCAAGTGAGTGGTTGCAATTATTTCCTGCCACACTATGAGGACTCGCAATAGATTGGTATCTAAAGAGAGAGAATATGACAACATTCCAAGCATGGAATACGATGAAGGATGCCTTCATAAAATAATTCAAACCCTTGAGAGATGACAGTGATATTGTCATCGAGATATTCACCAAAAAAAAGGTGATGAGGAGGATATAAAGACATGTAATTGGTGACTAAAGCAATTAGCCAATAATATGGAAATGCCACTAGAAGATGCATTGGTGAAGAGATGGTTTATCGATGGGCTACTGCCAAGATATAAAAATAATATGAAGGTAGTACCATCCTCAATCTATGAATAAGCACTTGAAAATGTGAATAATTTTGAGAGTGGGGCAAATCAAATGATCATGGAAATCATAGCACATACGAGGCATGAAGATTCAAATAGAGGTGAAGAAGATACAATACATCAAACTATCCAGTCATTTCATAAGTAATTTGATAAGATCATAAAATAAGCCAAGAAAGATACATGGAGAGACCAGAAGGACATCTGGTGTATTGAATTTAATTTTAAAGGACATTCAAATATGAATTACCCTTGAAATAAATATTGCCATATATGTAATGTGTTGGGACACAAAGTAGTAGAGTGTCCATTTAATGCAAAAGTTTACCAATAGATCCTCATGATTCAAGAGCAATAGGAGAAACTAAAATATTAAGGGAGTGGAAAACCTGCAACCAACGGAGGTTACAAGAATAGTTGAAGAGGAGGAAGGCCAAACTAGGGTAATTGATAAGGAGGCCAGAGCTGATTACAGTATGATTCGAAAGGAATATCAATCATACAATACTAAAATTGCCAAGAGTGGGGGTATTTTATGAATAATTGTCCTTCTTCTCAAATGATGCAACCAACCTAGAATAATACTACACACATGTGTAGATGATGTGGTCTAAGGAAACATAAAGAAGCCAATTATCCTAAGAAAGTGATTTTAAGTGGCTTGCAGAATGTAAATTTCCTAGACATTGATGTACCCTCAATGAAAGAGGAGAAAACTGAGGAAGAAGTACTAGTTGTAACATGAAGTAAAGCTAAGAAAGATACTTACCCAGAACTTTCCAAGGAGAAGTGAAGATGGCAGGTGGTGAAGAAGGCACTTGAAGAAGAAGCCAAGAAGGCTAGGCAAGTGAGACTTGTAGAGGAAAAGGAGTTGAAGAAACCTTGTACATCAAAATATAAGGCAATAGTACAAAATTTGGTAGCACAAAATCTGAATACAACTATGGAGCTAAATATGGCTAGTCTATTGGAAGCCATACCATTATTACACAAGATGATGGAAAATAAGTTGCAACCGAAGAAGGTGATGGCAGTCGAGAGCCAACCTATACAAGAGAAGGAACAAAAAAAATATTTTATGGATCCAACTATCCTACTAATTTATGTTGGAAAGAAACCAACATTAGTTCATATGGAGATAATGGGACACAAATTAACACAAGTAATTGTGGATAGAGGGTCTAGTGTGAAAGTGCTACCAAAAAATACTTGGAGAGAGATTGGTGCTCCTTCCCTATGGGAACCAAGATTTTAGTTGTATGGTACTGACCAATATAGCATTGAAACAAAGGTAGTATTGACCACACAACAAGTGATAATCGCTAACCAATAACTTGTATTGCACTTCGTTGTGATTACAATGTAGAAGCTTTCATATGATGCACTTCTAGGAAGATGTTGGCTATGAGTAGCCAAAGTTAATCACAACTGGAGAAATTACTATATCACATTTAAGAAAGGATAGCACAAATACATGATTAACCTAAAGAATCAAAGAATCAGCAAGGGTGTTACCATGATAAATGAGTTGGGTAGTTCTTTAGGTGTAGAAGAGTATGAACCAAATGAAGAAGGGATGTTGTACTTGGATGAGTGTAGCGAAGATGAAGCACAATATGATAGCGGACTTCTTCATTGGTAGATGGAGTATGATATTTTACAATGCATGTTTATCATGACACAGGAAATCTAAAGAAGACAACAATAGATAGCTTATTCCAATGAACCTTGGGAAGTACTATTACGTAATTAAGATCCACCATAGGAAGGCAATGATATGGGGATCACACACCTATTTTTAGAAAGGGAGGATATGAGACCAATTATAGAAAGGCAAGAATTGGTACCACACCATGGCAAAAGAATATGAATGCAAGTACATGTAAGGTTCTTAGATAGGATGAACTAAATTGTAGAGGAGGAGAAAGGAACCCCTCCAATTTATCATACACTAGTATCATTAGCAATGAACTGGAACAACAAGAAGAAGCCAACCAATTGGAGGAGGTAGTATATCCTCAACTCGAATGAAGAGAATTACCTCGTGTAGTAGAATGTTGATGTAGGATACGACTAACGATGCAGTATGAGAATAGAATTGACACCTTCTATATGGATGTTCCAAACTCAAACAAAGGTGGAGGGGTAGAAGAAGAATTGGTAGGACTCACTTTGCTAGCACATATAGGTATTATGTAGTAAATAATGCACTATCAAGCACAACAATTGTAAAAGGAGTACGTGGTATTGCAAGTACATAATACAAGGCTTCATGACAAATCATCCAAGAGATGAATGACAATATGCAACAACTTGAGGAGCATCAGGTTACACAATAAAGGAAACTGAGTCCAAGCAGTGAGAGTAATGAGGAAGTAACTTAGGTAAGGGGAAGCCCACAAGAAGTTACAAGCTCTTAGAGGAAGTAAATACTCCAAATTGAAGCATGTGATTCCATGCACGAACCATCCGTTATAGGAGAAATAGCTAATGTATTCTAGTGAGACATTGAGGAAGACCTCACATCTCTTGAGCCCCAAGGAAATTTACATATCAAATCAAGTGATTACAGTATTAGGGAATTCCCTATTTAGTATGGTATAGTGACCAAGAGAGTGGTAACGATAATCTTGTGGCACAACTAGAAGCACCCCATGCCCGACCAGATCTTGATGCCTATGAGTTAGCCTATCAACAACTAATAAGGCAAATGAGGGAATTTAGACAGCTTCAACGGATAAGGGGATTACCAACAGAGTGGTCAGATTAAGGAGTAGATAGTCATAATGACTTAAGTACAAAGTTAAAATTTTTAGATGACTATAGAGAAACCTTGGTAAATTATTTTCCACAACATCGTTTTGAATAAAGACATTAAATGAAATGAATTATGCATGCACATCATTGGATAAGAAAATTATAATTATTAGTACCATAAGCACCAAAAACATATGGGCACATAGCTAATATAGAGTTAGTGGAGGTAACTCTGAGCACTTGGGAAAGAGAGAAACCTAGTCGACAGGAGAATAAACCATAAAGAACCCTAAGTCCCATAGGGAAACAAACAGTTCAGAGAGGAGGATTACAATCACCTTGAGGTAGGAGTGGAAGGATTCAACTTCCTACTCCAATATAGCCTGGGGATACACCACTCACATGTCTAAATTGGACTAGGAATGCACATGGTTTTTATGTACTAGGGGGACAAATAGTAAATATCATAGGAAGATATCAGTTGGGGTGACCACCCATGCATCAACCAGGACCTAGAAGGATAGAGGTAGGAAGAGGTTCACATTAGGGAGAGGGTAACCCATTTAATATGAGAAGAGGCCCACTAAAAATAGGATGAGGTTACAAAATAAAAATTCATGGTAGAGGAAATGTTGGTCAAGGTAGTGTACGCTTTGAGGATGAGGAAATTCAAGGAATACAAAGGACTCGCTCACCCAGTTTATAGGTAGAATTGGTTTTAGGAGATAGGAGTAGAAGCTAACCAAATGGAAGTGGACGGGAAAGGGTACCTCTACCTTAGGATCAGCCAATGGAGAGAGAAAATAGAGCTTTTCAATAAGGACATGGTATAGTTACAAATCATACAATTTGTAATTGTATAAACCCAAATTGTACAAATGACACTAACACTTGTACAATTTCAAATCGTATAAATGACACCGGTATGGTTTTATAATAGATATGGAACCTACAAGTAGGAGCAAATCATACAAATGATGAATGTGACCGTATGATTGTGAAAAATGAGATGGTAAAATTTCCCTATGGCCCATCAGTAGAAGGGATTGTACAAGTGAATGTCACTGTACGTTTTCCTAGAAGGTAAGTGGCAAATAACGTATTGAAAAAAATAGAAAAATTATCTTAATCATGAAAATTCCTTAGGATGTAATTAAGACAAAAGCTGGTTGAAAACCATAAAGGGTGGCCCCTTTTAAGAAAAAAAAAAGAAAAATAAAAATGAAAAAGAAAAAGAAAAGAAAAGAAAATTTAAATATTCAAAAGGCAAGAAAAAGGACAAACAGCTAGAAAAAGATAAAAATGCATGCAAAAAGGGGTGATTTGGCAATCATCCGTACAAAAAGTTAAAAATCCATGCAAAGAGGGATGAGGTGGTAACATTTCATGCAAATGGATGTTAGGGTTTAAAAAGCAAGCGCCATGTGGAATATTTTCACCAACTTAGCAAATTGCACATCGACAACTGTGCATTTCGAAGAATTCAAGAGCAAGGAGGGTGCAACTGATGATTTTTATTCCACATGGGCATGTAAAAATAACTAACTAAATTTTATTGACCCATTATTAATTTGCACCAAATAAAGTGCTTGTTTTCAAAAAAGGTTACCAAAATTGGAGAAAATCGACAAAAAGGTAGGGTTTCACTCCAAAAACTTGGGATTGTTCCAAAAAAATGGCTTGTAGGTGGAAAACATGCTAATAAAGCTAGGTTTTGAATTGAAAGGGCACCAAAGGAAACCTTAAGATGAGACAAAATTTTCTAGGGTTTGATTTTTTCATAAAAAGCAGAATAAAGGGAAAATGACAAACCCTACTGCATGAAAAATCGATTGATGGAAAGAGAAAAATGTTTGTATTTGCATGTGGAGAAATATTATGAAGGAGGCCATACATCAGATTTCAATATTACCACAATTTTTCGTATGTTGAATAATTGCACCTGTTTGACAAAAAAATACATAAAGAGCACCAAAATTGCACCAAAAAGAAGATTTGAATACTATTGGAAAAAGGGTATTGTATAAATCATGTAAATCAAGAAAAAACATCAATTTTTGGCTAAGTGTAGGTCTGAAGAGCGCCCTATATGATTTGGATGTGACATTGTATGATTTGGAAAGAGATTGTATGATTTTAGGGTAAATTAGGACCCAATTTGTGCATTTTGGAGGTAATTATATGGATTTTTTATGCAATCGTATAGATTCTGATGTAGTTGTGTGAAAGGGAAGTTACCTTATATGATTTGGAGCTGATTTTATGATTTTTGGGTGGAATTGTATAATTTGGAGCTTATTATGTATGTTTTTGTGAAGTTGTATAGAATTAGGTATAGTTGTACGATTTCGAGTTTAGTTGTACGATTTCAAAATTGTACATGTACGATTTGAAGAGACATTGTATGATTTATAGAAGCCTCTATACATTTTAGGTGTAGTTGTACAAAATTTGGAGCTATTTTTGATGGATTTTTCTAGAATTGTCAAGTTGAATACAAGTGCGAAAGTGGTTTCAAATCGATCATGGGAGAAGCATGAGCTCTGTGCAAGAATTTTGAGCTTGTTTAGATAGAATTGTAGCCACTAGGGTGGAAGGTTCACTAGGTCCATTACACTAGAGATATTCATGGCCCAAGTGAATGAATGAGACCTACCCATTACAAAATCAAGGGTGAGAGTTTCATACACAAGGGATAAGCGGCTATCATCCTTAGATAGGGAGAGGGTATAGGTCATGGAGAGGTCATCGAGGTTGGTGTGGTGGTAGAGAAAGAGCCCCATTGCAATTTTAAAGAGAGACAATGGAACCACCAAGAGCACACCATAAGGAACTTCACAATGAAGTTCATCGAGAGATTAACCTAGAGGAGCAGGAAGAACTGCTCAGTGAGGAGGAAGAAGAACAAGTGGATATCAATGATATCACTTTTGGATAGTTGATAGAAAAATTTTATTAGAAATGGTGGAAAAAATTTGATGTTGGCTATCCATTAAAAGTAGCATTGGCTAAAGCTGGGGTTTGTGTACTAGCATAGATCCCACCCCAATATAAAATATTCTATAATGAATACTTGTTGTAGATTGTATAATTATATGAACCTAGTAATAATCTCACCTATGTGTGGGTGAATAACCGCCATGTTAAGGTGGAATTCTTGGTAGCAACATTTCAAAGAACATTTGAATTGCCTAAGGAGGGACAACCTATTTTTAAGAATATGGTAGATCAAATTGAGGCTCACAAGCTTATTACTACACTCACACGAGTAAAGTCTCCAATAGTGGCTAAGATTTTTTGTTCAAAAAGTCATGGAATCAAGCAGAGCCAGTTGAATATGAATGAACTTGCTTGTGCAATGAATATAGTAATGGCTCACTTGTCAGGAGAAACATGATCTTTGGAGATGTCAATTTGGATGGCACAATATGTGGAGGGCATCACCCATAGAGTCAAGTATGATTGGGGAACTTATTTGGAGCAAAGAATTCAAAAAATATTGGCCAAAAGGACAAAGACCTTTGCCATGATCTTTCATGTTATTGCCCTCATGTTGGATGCAGTGACTCAATTAGGTATTTCATTTCCAGGCTTGACACCGCCTCATGATTTATCACTGAATCAACCCACTATATTGTGATGGGAAAAGACCATGCCTCTATAGAAAGTGACTCCTAAGAAACCTCATTTGAAAAATGCAACAAAGAAACCTGAACCTTTGGTGATAGAAGAGACTTCATCAGAAGAGGAAGTCCATCCTCAGAGGAAGAGGCACATACATCTTGAACCTACTTTGGATAAGTAGGCATTGGAACAAAGGTCGTAGGAGCAACCACTATCTCAAGATGAGGAGGAGGTAGTAGCACCAACATCCAATATAGTGCATATTATAATGTGTGGTAAGTGGGAGAGACAAAATATTGAATAGAATTTGGAGCAAAAGGAGCAACCGGACTCTATGCTTGAGAGTCTATATGAGGTGCACTTAGATCTAGAAGGCTGGATTTTATGGACGTCAGTGTGTCTGGTGGCACAAGATATATGGTAGAAGCAATGGGATCTCTTGTATTTCTTTAGTCCACTAATTTTGACTTTTTGGATTCATCAAAAATCTGGCAGGAACCCCCAATGAAATCACTAGTAATAAAAGCAAAAATAATGATAGTAGCTCCACTGGAAGAGGCTAAAGGAAAGAAGAATATAAATATTATAATGTGAGGTGGCAATGGTCAATAGGAGCACGAAAGCACACAACCACCACCATAATGGTCTGATCCACCTTTGATAGTTGCAACAATAAGGTAAATACACTCAAATCCACAGGTGGAAGGGTTGGTAGAAATGTAGCAGGAAGACTTGCCTGACCTGTAGAAGGAAGTCCAAGCACCTGTGGTAGAGCAAAAACTTCTCAAGGAGACCACAAATGTAGAAGAGATGATATCAAAAGAAGAAGAGGTAGGTAGGACTATAGCTCAAATTCCTCTACAAGAGGAGAAAGCATCTAGCTGAAATAAAAGAGACTAGAGGAAGTTCAGTTCCACAAGATGAAGAGGAAGAACAAAATCTACCACAAGAAATGGATGCGAGGCTTCATATAAGATTCTTGTTTGAATTGCCTCATTTTGGTATTTCATAGAGTGAGGGAGAAGACATAGATGGATAGGTGGAGCATTTCTTCCAACAATTTAGAAAGATGTTTGCTAGTGCCAGATTGTAATTTATTATTGGTGGTGTAGTACAACTAAAGTAGTGGAGGAAGCAAACCTTTATTTAATTGGAGAAGTTCATGGAGTGGGTGTGTAGTGAATACCACATCAAATAAATAGCTCAGATTCACAAACAACACCCATGGCAGTTACTGAGGGGAGGTAACAATTATGTTGTAAATTACAGATTTACCAGATGGAGTGAGGATCAATTATAGGGCATATCCAAGAGTGTATTTGGATCGAGAAACATGCTAGAGCTATCCATTGAATACACTAAATACCAGCTTGTGACCCAGTAAGAAAAAGAGCACATGAAGCAATTAGAAGTACAATTGGCAACATAAAGTGAACAACTAGCTAAAAAAGAAGCCCATTTGAAGGTAATTTAAGAACAACTACAATAGAAGGATTGTAAGATCAATAAAATGGCCACATATGCAAATCACTACAATGAAATGATCTTGGATCATAAGGCTCAACTTCAGGCTAAGGATGAGCATATTGTAGCTTGTGAAGCTAACATACATCAAAATATTAAGGTCATTATAGAGAAGAATGAGGAGTTAGTCGTAGCAGCTCGCACGGAAGCCTCATTGACAGATAAAATATCCAAGGGAGCATCTGGGTGAGAGAATGAGTTAGCTCAACTTTTGACTATTGCAAAAGATAAAGCTAATAAGTATGGGTTGAAGGCTATGAAACTTAACCATTATGCAGCCAAGTTGCAGAATGAATGTACCGTTCTTTATCTTCAACTCGAGGATTTCCAATAGGACCAATTGGCCAAAACAAAGAAAACTGAAGTGGTGAGGACATTGACCGATGTAAAGGGGAGGGTAGATGTAGTCAAAAAATCCACCTCCAAGAAGAAGAAGAAAAAATATTGGATTTGCACAATATTTCTAATTGTCAATTTTATTAGATGTATGGTTTGTCAAAATGTACAACATGTGAGGTTTTGTCTAATTGTACAAAGGAGAGTTAGAAAACATGAAATTGGGTGTAATTGTACAAAGTTATAAAAAGTGCAATTATAAATTAAAGTGGATTAGGTGAAATGTGCATTTAAGGTGAATTTGATAATAATCAAATTAGACTTAGGAAAACCTTAATGCAAGTTGATTGTTATGAGGATGGTAGTTGTAAATGGTGGTTGTCTCATAAACCACTTTGGAACGGCTTGGGAAAGCATTATAAGGACCCCCCATTCAATTTTCATGGTTTTTCATTCATGTTAATAAATACTTGTTATTATTCATCATAATTCATGCTAGTTGAGAGACAAGGGTTCATGGTTGTTCATCGATGGTTAATTATTCATTGTTGATAGTTCAGTCATCTTGTTGTTCATGGTGATTGTTCCTATTAATTGTACATATTCAGCCATATAGATGATAACAGTATTGTAGGTTGTACGTTATGTGAATTCCATGGTGTATGTGAATGGTAAAACCGAATTGTGTATTATGTGCAAGTATGGCCAAGATATTGTGTTAAACCAGTAAAGATACAAAGGAATTGCCTTATTAGTGAATCTATAACTCAATAGGCTGATATATAATTGATTCATGGGTGATTATTGTTATACAAAAACATATTATGATAGTTGTATAATTTTTAGAAATGTTGAGGATGATAATAATTCAATGGTACTGAATTAGGGTTTGCATGTTGGAGGAAAAGTTAGCAATTGCAATAGGAAAACATCCCAAAACTTACCTTAGAGAAATTTGTGGTACAAATTTGCAAATCTATGCATGAAGAATTCAGCAAGGGTTTGGTGAAACCATACATCCTGACCACCAAACCATACAACCAATCGTTTGCCTAATTTGGGAATGAAATTGCATAGTTAAAACTTGCCAAAGTTGTACAATTTGGGTAAAATTTGTTACAAAACACTAAGAATCATCTCCAAATCACCTCCCCCTCTAGAAATACTCTCCCTTGTGCTACATTAGATAGCTATAACAAGATATTATGTATGATAACTCATAACAATACCAGCCTTTGATGTAATTAGAAATGTATTTCTACAAACACAAACCTCAAAGGATTAGAAATACAATTTTTTAATGGCTTGCTTTAGGTGTTTTCTCTAAAATATATTGCTCTAGATGAAGAAGGAAACAATATTAATAAGACAAAAAAAATTCAAAAATAGCAACAATTATTTTGAGGTTTGAATACCTTTAAAAATTTGTGGTTCCAAAACAAATTCCTCAAAAAGATTTACCCAGATAAAAGAACAACCAACCAGGTATTGACATGTGGACACCTTCTACTTGGTAAATTCAAAATTCAATTTCTAAAGGATGGATATTTTTAATGAATATTCTTACTAAAGCAACATCCATCCTTTATGATTATAGTGTGAATGACTACAAACTTAGAATAATGACATAATTCAAACAAGTTTTTCATTGACCATATTACAATCAAGGAGGTCCTAAACTTAGGAGCCACACTAAAGAATGTACAAGTGCAAAAAAGAAGACTTGAACTACAAAAAGGTATATCATTTATCCCATACAGATTGTAGATAGGCTTATTATAGCCTATAATAGAAAGCTCAATCTTTTTTATTGATGAAAATTAAAAAAGAGAAGCATATAAATTTTTAAAATAAAAAAAATATTCTAAAGAACATTCCCTCTATTTATTTTTCCAAATGAGATACTTTTTTATCAAAATTTGAGGCATCATTTAATTTATGAATATATATAATGGAAAATACCTCTTTTAGGGTGTCACTTTTGGGTAAGATCCAAGGAGGTAGGGGTATATATTCCACTACAAGATATCTAGGGCTTGCACCTGGCCTGACCACTTTGACACACTCAAATAGCATGCCTAAAACAACAAAAACACAAATGACAAACAACAACAACAACAACAACAACAACAACAACAACAACAACAACAACAACAACAACAAAAAAACCACACACAAAAAACACAAAACACACAAAAAAATGAAATAAAAACAACATGAAAATACAAAAACACAAAACACAAAAAAAAAAAAAACACAAAAAAACAATAAAAATACACACACACACACTAAAAAAATAAAGGAAGAAAAATCATATTACATCTATGGACAAACCAAACCAAATGACCTATTAGCCAAGATTCAAAATAAGAAACATAAGAAAGATCTTTCTAAGCTAGGATCTGAAAATTCATGTCTGAATGAGAGAGAAGGTAATACAAATAAAAAAGGAATAAGGTAATTTTATAATTGGAGCCATCCAAAGAAAGGATAGAAAGAAGAGCATCCCTTATTTGCAAAGCCCACCAGTATTTTCATCTCTGATTTGCATTTTCCCCTATATTTTCATCCAAAATCCTATTGAATCCAACTTTTCCTCTTCTTTTTTAATTTGAACCACATTTGTTTTCCTTAATACCTTCTGGTTTGTATCAAACTTCATTTTTTATTGGAGGTTTGATTAACTCTTGATGGCTCTAGATTTAAATCTATTTCTACTAATTAAGAATACAGGACTAAATCTTGATTCATAGATCTGTGGGATCCTCCTTCAGAACTAAAGCCTTGTTTGACTTTCTCCTCCATTATTTTTTTGTTCGTGATTTTTCCCTTGTTGAGGATAGATCTTATAATTACTATTAACTAGACCAGTGGCTTTCTTTGAGGAGTCTTTGACTATTTTTGGGTGGGGAATCTATGAGCTATCCAAAAACTAGGTTTCCAAAATATTTATCTCCATAGAATCATCCACATCCTCTAAATCATCTTCCACTACAAGTTTTGAAAACCTATTATTTGAGGAGGTTGACTTATCTGTAGGCTTCATTTTCTTAGTAACATGCTTTTTTTTAGGAACCTAAAATTCCTCCTGATCTTGATCCTACTTTGTTTGCTTTAAGACCACATATTTGTAATCTTTTAATAAGTGACCATATTCATGACACACCCAACACCTAAAGGGAATGTTTCCATAAGTTTCTTCCCCAAAATACAAAGTGATTTTTTTGGTAGGGGGTTCTTAAAGTCTATGAGCACATAGATTCGAGCAAAAAAAAAATGTTCAAACCGCATTGTGCTATCTATTATCATCATGTAGGTGCCTAAATTGTTACCAATTGCTAAGAATACTATATGATTCTAAAATTTAGTTGGTAAACCAAAAATTTTGACCCAGATAGGTCCTACTAAAGTTATTTCCTCTTTAGCCTTAAATAAAACATGTCAGGGTTTCATAAACAAACAAGCTCGACCAAAAAACCAAGGACCACCCTGGAATATTTGTTGTCTATCCTCCTCATTAGCAAATAACACCAAAAAATACCCATTAGGATAATTTGAGATACTAAACTCACCTAGAGTTCACCATTGCTTCAAAGCCCAACTTTTAAAAGCAAGTAAGGATGGTCGAAAGCCCAAGAATCGATAGATCAACCCTCATTGCTCCATTGTAGCAATTCCATCCTAAATTTTAGATCGATGTATATTAACAACTAGAGACACATCCACCACTCACATGCAACCAAAGTCTATTTTTATGGGATCAATCCTTGGCATACAAAGAGGTTGATGTAAAAAACCCCATTGACCAGTTAGAATTGTTAAATGTTGAGAACCCCTTATAGCATCTTTGAGATTCGTTCTATCCATATTTCCACCTGGTCCCTTCCTTGCATCCTCTCTCCTTCTTTGGATCTTGCTATTCAAATCCTAGTTTTCTAAAATACCAATTAAATCATGAATATAGGCTTATATATTCTTGCTGGAAAGCATTTTTGAGTCTGATTTAGTAAGAGAAAAAAGTTCAAGTTTTATATGGCTATTAGAGCATCAAATTTCCTATTGCCAAATTCTAACTATTAAGGGGGAATAATTATGCTACCTAGAAGATCAAACTCAAAATAAATATCTAGTTTGAAGAAGTATGGGAAGTTGTAGATGGCATCATTACCCATCATAATGTATAAGGTGAAGAGTAGAAAAAAATTAATGAGGATAGAAAAGCATGATTTATCATCATGTTTAGAGTAACCAATGAAGTACAACCATATATTTGAGATTATACCACAACAAAATATGCAGGAGAAACTTCAAACAATATTCAAGGCAATAAAATAGAATCAATTTTTTTTTGCAAAGTCAAGTTCATTGCTTGAAGATGAAGAGTGGAGAAAAGACTTAAATATTTCATGAGGAGAATTACTAAACTACGAGCATCACTACAAGAATTGGGAGAAAAGGTATTAGATGAAATTCTTGTTCTATTATTTTTATGTCTCTCTCTTCATAATATCATGTATTTGTGAAAAATTTATATATCACTAAGAAAATACCAATATTTGAAACGTTGGTGAACCTACTTCAAGAAGTAGAGGCCTCATATACAACACAATAAGAAGAACAAGTAATTATTACAAATAAATAAGGGAAGTATTCATTTAGAAGAGGTATAACACCTCACTTCCAATAATAGAGAACTGATTCTCACACACAAGGATATTAGTAGTAGAGAAATGATTCTCACATACAAGGATATCAACAATAGAGAAACATTTTTCATGCACAAAAGATGTGTGAAATTTGTGGTAAAATCATCCACGCAGTGAAGGAATGTTGGCATAATCCATTCACAAATGGGTCTCCTTCATAAGATATGCACCAACAACAAGATAGGTTATCATCAAACAAGCAATATTAGATTTGGAAAAGAGTACAAAAAAATAATGTAGCATAAGATAACCAAATCAAATAAGAAAAATAAAATGTATTTTTTGCTCATGCATGGCTAAAATAGCACAATAATATTTGGTATGTGATAGGGAATTAAATATTATTAAAAACTATATTTAATTAATTAATTATGTTTTAATTAAATTAGTTAGATTTTAATATCTAAAATTATCTAATAGGTCTTGTGACCTTATTCTAAAAAATGTCAAACATTATCTTTAAGATTCTAACAGACCATTTTTTGACCCATCCTCTTGTAAGGGCATTTGACATGGTTTTGAGCCAATGATTTTGCCTCAATCGTGGTTTGTAAATGCTTATAAATATATTTTATGTTTAATGAAAAATCAATCAAGTTCCAAGATTTCTCATTTTTGTATCAGTTTGGTATGAGAGCATTTTGATCTCATTTGGTTCAGTTACACCTCTTGAGTATTTTAAGTACATTGTCTCCATTGCAATAGGATAAGCATGGTGCTTAGCCATGAGCACCTAAAAAATTGTTCTCTATAGTATTTGGCATAGATGGCCAAAAGCCTCAATGTGAATATTCTTTCAATTGTGTTAGACATGGCTGACATAGACTTGGAATATGGAAGAGAACCTCACTATTGAGAATTCAAAGCATATTGTCAAAAATATTGATTATAGCCCTATGGTTTTTTAATACAATTGTGGATCCTTATATTGCAACACTATCTATTCATTAGCCTATGGATAATTTGGATGAATGCATGGCCTTGAACAACAAAGAAAAAGATAATGTAGATGATGAAACTAAATGTCTTTGTGAAAAGTAGGATATATTTTCTTCGATCTCCAAATACTATGAGTAGAATGATATCCATTCCCCTCATGTAACAGTCAATGAATCCCTTGTATGCTCTACATGACTTCATCTTCCCAAGGAGGTTGATCGAGATACTAGGACACTATTTGTGGAAGAAGTAATGGAGCTTGTGGAGCTTCATTCTCTAAAGAATTCTCTAGTGGGGCTTATCTATGTCTTACAACCATCCCCCCTTACATAGCCCCTTGGACTACGAACAACATTCTCCATCTTGTTCAAGAAGATTCTTTATCTATTTAGTAGAAATAGTCTACCTCTAAAATTGGAGTTCTAGAGTACTTTCTCTAGCAAGTGGCATTGTACATTGAAAGCCAAAGGACTAATATTTTGTTGTGAAGACATGCTCCATTTCCTATCTACAAACAAAAACAATGCCTCTTGTGACACACATTTTCTAGGTAAATTTGTTGCTCTTGTTAAAATACATCTCCCCTAAAATCCCTCTACATTTTAGATAAATCCTATTTGGGAAAATATCTCTACCAAATTGCATTGTAGCTTCTCCCAGTGTGCCATGTGGTTGATGTCCATGTAGTACACCCCTACCATAGCTGCCACATTGGCCTCCTCCTTGGCTACAAGTATTTCTACTAGATCAAATTTTGCATTCTATAACTTATCGATCCTTTTTCCTCCTCTTCGATAGTGCCATAATATAGCACGACCTCCTAGAACAAAATTTCCACATAGCAGGACATCGCCTCTATGTCCACAGCCCCTCCTATGGCCAAAATCTATCACCATAATCATAAATCACTAGCATTATTGATTCTCTCACATGTTTATTACCAAAGTAAGTAATCAATATCAAAGCTAGAGTAGGGCTAGCGTTGGTGTATTCACCCTATAAAGAAGGCCTCACCATTGTTATCCTTCTCATCACCAGCTTCCCCATAAAGAAATGTATAATAGGGTCATTCAAGGCCTTCGATATATAAACAAATCACTCACAACTCATGCAAGGATCCCACATTTATTTTTTGGAGATGTGATTTGAGAAAGAAATACCTACTCATAGTACTAGGGAAGGAAGTGAGAAAATTATCCTTAGTAGAGACTGTCAAAGCATGCACTCATATACATTAAAGTATGGTGCACACAGAGGACTTGCGGGTCTCTCCAAATATTTTTTTATTTTGGGTAGGTGGGTTACATATTTCTGCTCCACCTCATCACTTCCCTAGCCTAGCTAGGTCATGGTCCCCACCATGTTGTTGTGACCATGGCCATTGGCATGCATCATCTGCCTGGTCCCATCCTTAATCCATCAACAAGTTTTTGTCATCCATAAAAATTACTTCTCTGACTAGTCTAAAGAAGAGATTTTTGAGAACCTTTTAAGTAGGCATGTCAGTCGATAGGCCATCCATGAGTAGATATATTACACAAACCTTCTCCATGTAGCTCTAAGATAGAGAATTTGACACCTAGATCAATTGGATTTAAACAACCTTCTTAATTTATTATCCACCCTTCTCTATGGGGAGACTAATCAATGCCTTTATATGTTTATATTTATATTTTTGAATGCATATGATTGGTTCAAGGCTCATATAAAATTTTAACACACAAATATATGCTCCAAAATATTCCCTAGAGATTCTTTTTTGAGGGAACAACCTCGCTTTTTCTTTTTTTCAAGCGAGATATTGTTTTCTCACAAATCAAAGCCTCCATCCAGTCATGAGTATAGGCTTATATATGCTTATTGGAATTAATTTTTTGAGGTAGATCTAGTGGAATTAGAATTTTCAAGTTTTTTTAATACCTACTTAGGATAATGAAGCATTAAAGTCTAGGTGGTCTATCTTCTAGCTCCTATGCTCTTCAAGCTTTTCTCCTCAGCTTTTGTATGCATTGGAGTCCAATGCTTTTGTTGTTGAGAGGAATTATAGGAAATTCAATATTATTAAATATTAGGTTTAAATAATTAATTATGTTTTAATTAAATTAGTTAGGATCTAATATAGGTCTCTGAAAAACATATAACAGGCCTTACGACCTTATCCTAAACAATGTCAGGCATTGTCAATAAGAGCTTTACAAGTCATTTCTTCACTCATCCTCTTTTAAGGGCATCTGGAAGACCAGTAGTTTTACCCCAACCATGGTTTGTAAATTTTTATAAATATGTTTGATGTGTAATAGAAAATAAATTGAGTTCTAAGCTTTCTCGGTTCCATGTCAGTATGACTCTGAAGCAACCAAACATATGACTAGCCAGGAAAATTATGTTCATCCAAATTGTTCTAGATATACAAGAAATAATGTATTTAATGACTCCAAAATCTTGGTTGATCATTCCAATCCATTAGATAACCAACAAGATATCAAAATAGACTTCAAATACGTCAAGCAGGAGAGAATATTGTCAAGATACAAAAGTAAACATGACAAATGTAAGCCATGGGATATCCATGACCATTAGAAAGTCAATAAATTTTATCCTTCTTGGAATAGAGGATGATTACTAAAGGTTAATTTTTGTACTACACTTTTTCTCGAGTTTAGAGCAATATATTTGCAAAATGCATGGCCTATCATAAGCGAGCTCTGAAGAAGTGTGGCATGGCTGGAAAATTCAATATTGTGGAGAGAATAATGTCTATTTATACAACTTGCAAAACTAAGGATCCTTTCATCATTATTAAATCCTAGGATATCATAAATCTTTTTCTAAGGAGTGTACTAATATCACAAGCAATCAAGATACTAGATGACAATATGCAATGTGATACCATCAAAATTGGTAACATAATCCATAATAAATGAATGTCTATCAAACAATGTTAGTAGTTGTTAGGACCTAATGTTTTAATGATAAAGGCTATTAAGCTCTTGAAAAGATACCATATTTATTTTGAAGGAAAAACAATGGCAATTATGGGACCATTTAAAGGGTTGAATCAAGTATGTAGAATTAATAAATATTGTATTCAAAACATACATCATATTTATCATATCAATGAACCCGTGATAAAAGGAGAACTTGCAATGAATCCAAAGCTTACTAAAAAAAATAAGATAGGATAAATGGAAAGTAGAAGAAGGTGAAGAAGACTTACACAACTTTCTTCCCATCACATGCAAGACCAAAAATAGTGACCAATCAATTCAATAGTTAAGATAGGATGTATGGTAACACATGGAAAAAATCCTCCACATAAAGACATTGGAGGAGGCACATACTTATTGCATTGAATCTATTAGATATTGAATAAGTATATATAATAAGCATGTTTTTGGAGTGCATGATCAATGGAACCCGATATTCCTAAGTACTATAGTATATAGTCTACATTAAGGGGTATAATTTCCTCTTTCAAGTATAGAGATCCAACATCACCCTAGAACATATTTTCAAGTTAAAAGCCAAGAGATCAAGCGAGAGCTAAGAGTAAGCACTTGAGATAAAATCTAATACTATATGTTAGAAAATATTACATCATAGTGTAACAACCCAAAACAAACCACCCAACTCAAGAGAAATTTTTTTCCCTTTATACACTCATTAGGTATCTACACATCCATAAGTAAGTGTTCACTAACCACCATAAGAGTCAACCTATCCCTTTTAGTCCATAAAAAGGGTACTCCTATATCTACACCATACATAAGTTCATCCATGTAGGTGCACTAAGCATAATGCAAGTAAGGTACCTATATCATTCCCATGATGAGCTAGCTTATCCATTTTAGTCTATTAAAAGGGTACACCCTTATCTACACCATACATAAGTCCATCTATGTAGGTGCACTAAGTATATTGCGACTAGGCTATCCATCTCATCTCCACGATGAGCTATCTTTGCCATCATTTACTCTTGGTGATAGATGATTCATAGATTCTGAACCTAGTTGTTATCTTCATTCATCTACCTAAGTTTGGGTTTTAGAGGAAATATTTGGAACAAGGTCCTTTTTAATTACTCTCTCTATCTATGTCTCTCTCTATGCTTCTAATCCATGTACGTAAATATTAATAGATATTATTATTTAAATATCTAAGATTCATCATAGTAAGGGCTATTCAAGAATGTAAAGTGCGTATACTATATATTTCTCACAACTAGATAACTTTTCATTTTATTTAATAACTCATTCGCACTCATTATGAGTAGCACCATTTTAGTTTAATAACCTCTTACCAATGTCTAATGCATGATATATGAAATTACAATAAAATTTCCATTTTATTGAAGAGAAACTTAACTTCAATAACTACCTCTAGTAGATGCAAGATCAAAGCATGAATATATACAACATACACACATAACACATCATATATCTTAGGAAATCCCTACGTGAAAAAGCCAACATCGAAATATCCTTTAATTTATATAAATTAAGTTGTTTTCAATAAAACTACAAAAAGGAATCCCATAATTCCTTTTCCCCAAACAATAGTAGAAATATATAATAATCCCATAATTATTATACCTCAAAAAACATGAATAGTTCCTTTAATTCACATTACAAAGGCAATGAGGGAACCCCATAATTCCCTCGAATGAATTCCACATTCATTCTTCTAAGGACAATTTCTTCCTACCAACATCATTATAGGAATCTTATTCTAAAGAACTAATGTATCCATCTACTAAGAAATACCACACAACAAGAATGAGGGAGAGAGGACCCCATAATCCTCTCAAAAGAATACCCTTAGTTCCTTCCAATAAGATACATATGTGAACATAGGTGTTTTCCATATTTTTTTTATACAAAATAAAGTATGAAATCCTTTATACATTTCAAACCTACTTTAACCCCTAAGGAAATATATTATCCCTTAAACATAAACTCTATGCATTCCAATCCTAAAATTTGGAAGTATACGCTTATCAATATTAATCATTCATAGAAAAATATAAGCTTAGTTTTCATTTCTATAAAACAGATCCTTTTTCTTTAAGGTTCATCAAAATGGAGTTCTCCCATTTAATCAAGCCAAAGTCTACCTTACATTTAATAAAAAAAAAGGTCTTCCCTTAAATAAAAATAACCCGTACTTATAATTAGAAGTGCCTTTTCTTTTCATTTAACCCAAGAGGGCTATTCAACCTAAAATTCTAACATTTCCATTGAATCAAATGCCCATTTGCTTAAATTTAAAAACCCTTCCCTCAAAAAATAAAGATTAAACAAAGTATCTAATCAAAATTATTTTTTAAAATAATGGTTAGTGAAGGTTATTCCTCCAAAAATATTGGGTTACTCCACCAACTAGGTCGATAGAAGGTGAAGAGTCAACAATCGAGTCAACCATGCGGTCAACCCATGGAAAACAGTCAGCATAGAATATACATCATACTCTCAACCGATATGTAGGGCTTCTACCAAGGATGAGTGGCTCCACATGAAAGCCACTTGGTACCCCCAACTAGTACCAAGAGAAGCCCATGTAGAGCAACGTTGATCACTATTTATGGTCAATAATTAAGATGAGCTTAATCCATTTTAAGTCTTAAGGCACCCACTACCTAAGAGATGTGGGATAAAATTGAATTAATTTTTGAATTAAAAACTTATTACTTCCCGAATGAGTGCTCAAAAACCAAACATGGGAATTCACTTGTCATATAGAGATTCAACTACAACCAAGGGTCAAAAAATTCAATCCAGGAAACTAATAACCACCACATGCCATGCATACACCTGGAAATACCTCCAACTGGCGTTGGGTAGCCCCCATTAGGTGGTGCCCTTGACCACCAAATGGTGGTTGACTAATAGGGGAAGCACTAGATTTTTAAGGCATGCTTAGCCTTCCCACATATCCCATGTGGGATAATAGGTGGGTAAGACCTGAGTGGTCTTCCCCCAACCCGTATCTTATTAAGTGCAGTGACGTTGCACGATGGTAATGTTTTGGTGGTATGAGGATAGCTACAAGATAAATTAAAGGTATATCCTAAGGTTTGGACCTTAGTAAACTCCCATACATGGTAGTGACAAAGAAAAACCACCACCTCCTACACATACACAGACAACACAGGTGATAGAGAAAAATACAAACAGACCTTGGCGATGGCATCAAATATTAAATTTGGATAAGGGTTGTTTTTTATCATTAGTTTGTCCACTTATAAAAATGGTTGAAATGAATGGTGGTGCACCAAACATAAGTCTAGACTGATGCAGAAGTCACAGGCTCTAACAGGAGTCACTAGCTCTAATAGGATTCACAAGCTCTAATAGGAGTTACAGGCTCTAAAATAGGGAACCTTTGATGCTACTAATAGGGTCGCGATCGCTAACAATAGGTAGTTGAAACTAACAAGGTCATAAATGCAAAATAGAAAATTAAGCCTACCACAACATGGCTAGGTGGCCTAGAGTGGGAGAATAAAGAGTCTAACAAGGCATCTAAGGAAGATAGAAACTATGAACCACGGGCCATAAAAAGAAAGGGTGAAGCACAGTCGCACACAGGACAAAAATTGGCATTTAGACATAAATAAAAAAGGAAAACGAATAGCTAAAGAAAATAAATTTATCAAGCACTTTTTTTTTAAATAAAAACAAACCATAAGGTAGGATTCCAACCTATTAGAATTATTCTATCCTTCTTCTTTTGAGCTCCCCTTTCTCTACTGCTTGCCTCGCCAAGAAGCCTCATATACTATCCAAAAATAAAAAGCCTTTCTTTCTTCCCTCTTTTCATACTTGCACTCCAAAACCAAGAATTTCATTATCCACATGTTTCTCCTCTCCCATTTGGCAAAGGGGAGCATACTCCCTCATTAAGGCCAGCCACCTTCCTCAGACTTGTTTCTCCTCTCCCAGTTGGCAAAGGGGAGCATACTCCCTCATTAAGGCCAGCCACCTTCCTCAGACCTGACAAGGGTATTATTGCTTCATTATTTGAATCTCCAATATTTTTTCCTATGTTTTTATTTCATGCTCCATTTGAAAAGTCAACATGTAGGGGCTTTAATTTTTTTTTAAATAAAACTCACGTTCATTTAAAAAGGGCTATGCCCCTTTTTTAAATTTTGTTTGAATAAAAATTTTTAAATAAATCAACTATTATATTACCACAATATAATTCAATTAAAGAGAACATAATATTTCTTTAATTATTTTATTTTATAATTTATTAATTAAGTTCAAGAATATCCATATTCCCTAAAACAAAGCATTAACAATCCATGACATTATTCCCTTTAATTTAAATTACAGTATGCATGGAATGATATCAATAATCCCCAAAATTAATTAAATCAAAAGCATGTACCAAAACTGATTTTAAATTTTTAGCTTGGTATTGCCCACCTAGGTATTAGTAAAATCTCTATTTTACTAATACCCTCCTAGGTGGGTCTGTTCTTGGTGGTTGATCTTTTCTTCCACCTGCAAGCATAGTTACCTTGCAAAACCCACGTTAAAACAACAATACCATGTCCATACAACATAATCATTATTACAAATATTTTTGCATATCCATAATATAAACTATGCTAGGCATTGAAACAATAAATTACACACATTGTCATTTTAAAATGGTCCTGCCAAGGCAAGTTCATGACACATAGCCCATGTGACAATGAGAATGGTATAACCACCCATCACAATGACTATACATGCACTAAAGGTTAAGGAAAGTTGTAAGACTAGTTAGTGGTTTGTTATGCCAAAATTGCTAGTGATATTTAATTATTTGGTCATGTAATAGTTTAAGGAAGTGCTTTAATATTTTAGGGAGTGTTTATTATTTATGAGTGGGTAAAATTTTAGGTCATTAGTATGTGTCAAAGTGTGAAGTATGTTTAGGTGTCAAGTGTGCAAGTGTGAGTTGTGTGAGTTAATGAAGAGTCATGTAAGGTGTCATGTGTGAGTTATGTAATTATGAGAGAAGAGGGAAGGTGAACATAGATGCATGTGAATATTCACATGTAATTATATATTGATGATAAAGCATTGTAAAAAGTATTGAACTAACATAGCTTCATGCATGCTATTGTAGATTTTTATCAATAATATTTTTAGTATTTTGTGTGTGAAATATTGTAAGCATTATTTTGTGATTCTGGAAGTGACACCACCATAACAATTTGGGTCTATATGCTAATATGGTATCAGATCCATATTCAGTGGACTTCATGATAGCCACTCTAAGTGAAATAGCTATGGTGATACGTGATTACAGTGATTGGAAGAGATAGCATTGAGAAAATTGTATTTTTGAAGGAACCAAGCCTTGATTAAGGAAGACCCATATTTGCAAAAGACAAGTTGAGAATATTGTACTTGTAAGAAGCCAAACCTTGAATAAGGAAGGCTCACGATTATATCATAAGTGTAATAAGCCACACCTTGAAGAAGGAAGGCTCATGGTTGCACTGAAATTATTTGTGATAATTCAAAGAGGCAGCTACAAATATTGAAGATTGAAGATCAGAGGTTGAAGAAGAAGAGGAAGCAGAGAAGAAATAAGAAGGAAGGGCATAGGTCACCCAAATAGTAGAATATTGGAGAATAATTGAAAATTTAAAGGATATTTAAATCCATTTGAGAAATTTGTGTTTTTTGAGAAATTTTTATTTAGAGATTGATTATTAGGAGACATAAGCAGTTGATTGAATAATTTGAAGTGACAAAAAGAATAAATTGAATTACTGATTGAGTGAGAAATATTGATTAAAACTAAAGGAGATATAAGAAGATTAAAATTTTAAACTTAAGTTTTTTAAATAACCGAAGGGTAAGCTTGGAACGAAGTCACAGACATTGAAGAATCAGGTTCTGTGAATCTTTGTAAGTTAATTATACTTAATTTTTGATGATAGGAAAAAAGGGAGCACAATGAAAAATTTGGTAAAATTATTTGTGTAACATTTGAACATTACAAAGAAGATAGATTTAAATTATAACTATCAAATTAATGTTACAGTGCAGGAAGCTCATGCAAAATTAATCAATGTGAATTTACTAAAATTTCATGGGAGAAAATTTTGGGTTCAATGGATGTAGCAAGGTAAAGTGAGTATCAAATTGTTGAAATGGATCATTTAATGAAAGTCTTGAGAAAAAATGGACTAGCATAGAGGATTTTCATGAAAGTAGAAATAGATAACATGAATGTTCTTCAAGCTACAAATTGATTCATTTCTCAACAACCAAATATACTTGGTGATACAATTGGTCCCTTGGTAGGTCCTAATATGACTACATTACTAGATCTAGCAAGAGTTCACAAGAATGAGTTTTGAGATAATTTTTTTATTAGTGGAGCATATGGTGCTAGCCTTCTTAAAAGATAAGCAATGTGGACAACAAATATATAAGGATCTTAAACTTACAAAAAATTATTTAAAAGATGCTATGTGAGTTGTGTGAGGGCATCAAAAGGTCATCAATCAAAATCCTAAAGGAAAGTATGAAGCTTTAGAGAACTATGAAAATGATTTAACAAAATTGATTGCCTATATATGGGCACTGTAGTAGGCAAAAGTAGAAGAGCAATTAAAATACTCCTTGGTAGGAAGATTGATTTTATTCATTGAAGTGGAAAATTTGGGAAACATCACCATTGCTACTGATATCACTTATGGATGACTTAAAAAAATAAGAAAGCAAAGTTGTTATTGCAAGGTACTGCCAAACATGGAAACCATGGAACAAAGTACAAAGAAGGAAAAGAAGAAGAAATTCAACATCATGTTTAATTTTTTCATGAAATGGTTAATGATGAAATAAATCCTAGCATTTACACATATGGTGCCTTAAATAATGGATGTGCAAGATCTAGACAAGTGGCCAAAGCATTTGGTGTGTAAGGAATCAAGGAGATGTTATGTTGTTTAGATCTTATTTTGAAATGGATGCCACATGGCCAACAATCACTAAGTTTAGAGGATTTTGGGATTCTTTTGAGTTGTTGGTGACTGTAGAATAAATACAGACTGCAATAGTCAAAATGAAACATTGATAAAATTCAAAATAGACTGGTAGATTCTCAAATAGTTTCAGTTACATATCTATTTTTCATTTACACCTTTTGGAATTTTTAAATATTTTGAATGAAAATTGGTATAACTATTAGACACATTATCAATGGAGAAAATTTAATGTTGATATTTGGATTCTTTCTAATCACTCCAATTAAAAAGCATGGTTGACAAAAACTATTCAAATAATTTGAACTATATTTGAAAATCATAAATTTTATGAAGGTAAAATACCTTTAAAAAATAATGGTGGTTGATTCCTTCATTAAATAACAACTATTTCATCTTCTTGAAATATGCACCTCATGTTCTTAGAGTGTAATAGGACAATTATTTAGGTTGACCAAATATTTTAGTTTCATCCACTAAGGCGATTAACTATGGGTTTGTAATTCATATTACACAATTCAACCCCTAACATTATATTAGGTCTATGAATTGATACCACTAGTGCGTAGATCTTGAAAAATAATGTGATTTAAAAAAGAGAGGCTAAAAAAACTTCCATATAAAAAATTTATGTCCTCTAAAATTTTTACCCTAATGGAACCCAAAAATAAAATATTAAAATCTCAAGCCTAAAAAAGGATGTGTGCAATTGCATGTTGTCACTTGTCATTCTTTGATTAACTAGTGTCCTCCACTTATATTTTTCCATATCAACTAGTCTAAACTTTAGTAGATGTAATAATTATCCCCTTTTGATTGGTTTATATGACTTAAATATATAAAATCAATATTTGCATGGTGCTAGATAGGGCCATGTCAACTAAGAGGTTGACCAATATTCCATATTAAATGGAAAATATGCAGAAGACTTTGGAGAGACTTTAATTGAAGTCTCATCCATGTTAGGTCCCATATATTAAGCAATCATTCATAGCCATTAATGGAAAGGAAATAACATGGCAATGCATTTGAATCGCTCAATAATTACATCAATAGCTACAAAAGGTGGAAGTGTGTGGACCAAACATGTGATCTTACCTTCCTAATATAGTCCCAAGGGCCAATGACCAACTTGAAAGATACTAAATCATCGAATGTTATCCTTGGCCATGAATCAGATTACACTTTCAACACATATCACAAGGAAATATTTAAACTAGGTTCTTTGGCTTGAAAGTCCATTTTAACCACTTTTTTATTTATACTTGTAGAACATGATGACTGATGTACTTTGGCTTATCAGTTCCTCCTAGTTTATAGTCATTCCCTCATCTCAGGAAGTACTTATCCTTATCTACAAACAAAAACTTTTTTTAGGCTCTCAAGGGCCTTGTTCCTATCTAACATAGACTCTAACACCATACACTACTTTGAAGGTGCTCAACACAATTTGATTGGGCTTTGATGAATAACATATCACTCATGGTCAAGATGATCATTTGGCTAGGGATTCACACAATGTATCAAATGCACACTCATCACCACTCAATAGCTTGACACATGGATAAGTGATATTACACATTCGATTTTATGCAAGGTGCAATCAGAATTAGTAAATGGATCAACATAATCCTATTGACGACCAATAACAAGATATATCTCCCACATTAATAATGGGAAGGATCACTTGATCCTATGGAATTTTTTCTCTTCTCCTATATTGATGCAATTATAAAGGAGAAGAAGCATATAACATTTTGAGGAATTGGAATATTCCTTAGAGGAAGAATATTCCATCTACTTATTATTTTTCCTGACAAGACATTGTTTTTCTTGCAATTTGAGGCTTTAATCAAGTTAAGAGTATAGGCTTATATATACTTGTTGGAAATTATTTTTTGAGGCAAATCCAATGGAAGTAAAATTTTCCAATTTTATGAAAGTTTAATATGGCTAGTGGTGCACCAAAGTTCCTATTGCCTAATTCCCAACTATTGAGGGAATAATTATGTTTCCTAGAAGACCAAACTTAGAATACAACTCAAGTTTGAAGAAGCATGGGAAGTTGTAGATAGATCCATTACTCATTTTTATGTAGAAGATGAAGAACAAAAAAATTCAACAAGGTAGATAGAAAATCTCAATTGATCATATTTAGAGTAGCTGATGAAGTGCAACCATACATTTGTAATTATACCATAGCTAAATATGCATGGGAGAAACGTTAGACAATATTTGAGTAAAGGAACCTAGATCAAATCATATTTCTTCAAAATCAACTTCATTGCTTAAAAATAAAGAATGGATAAAAACCTAAATCTTTATTAAGGAGAGATGATGAACTACGAGCATCACTACAAGTCTTGGGATAAAATATATCTAACAAGACATTTGTTCTATTATTTTAAGATCTTTTTGAACTTGTGTTGGAGGTGTTCTAAATATTGTTATACAATTGGTTCTAGATATTAAAAATGATATGGAGGATGTGCTAGCTCATAATAATCTCATTGAATATTGTTTTGAGGATGTCATCACCTTCATTTATAGTTTTTCCAAAACAATAAATTATGTTTCCTTTCAAGATCAAATACTTCATTGTTGGGTTAGTGAATGGAAGCAATTCATAGTTATCTCATCACACACCAAGTTTTTTATTGTATTTGTTATAACGATGATAGAATCACTTTCAATACCTCTCATTGGCTAATCCTTTCTTGTTGATTTTGGACTCAAATATCTTTACAATAGTTTGAACAATGTTAAAATTCACATTTTCTTCTTTTGGTGATTTAAATTTAGTTTATCTCTAGTAGTATTTTTATCCTAATATTGCTACATCTTTTTCTTTGGTCTTTGAAAATATTCTTTATCGTCAAACCTTTCTTTCATCAAGAATCTAGTATTTGGCAGAGTTCTTTATCCTAAGTCTAATGCAATACCGGTCCTTGGCAGGGTTATTTACCTTGAGATCTTTTTCTTCAATAGAGAGTTCTATGGAGCTTCTTTATGTTGAATATTGAGGAATAATTTAGTGTTATTCCTCACTAAGTTATTGAGACCTACTTTGATACAATTGATATTGCTAATGCTTAGATGCTTCGATGATTTGCATTATAGAGTGAAGGGTATTTCAATAAAATGGATGCCCAATTTTGGTATAACAAATCATAACTAATATTGAAACTACCCTTGACCTATAGTGGACCTTACATAACATGTGTTGAGTTGTTTTACTTAACTTACATTCACATTATCTATGATGTAATAATTCCTAACATATAGAATATTAGTTTCTGTATATGGATGTGACCTATATTATACTTATTATCCCATACTTATCACCTATTCCTATACCATCCTTATACTATCCATAAACTAGATTCCAACCTTAAATTCCCCTCCTTTTATATTTATTTTTTGGGTTTTATCTAATTTTATACTTGACCATATGTTTCCTTCACTCACATAGTTTAGTGTCCTCCTTGGCATGTCCAAATCTAGGTAAAATACCTTGTATTTTAATAACTAAGTATCAAATAAACTAAAATACTTATTGATTTAATCTTATCCCCTAGAAAATATTAAGAAAGGATTTTTTAGTGATGAAAAACCCTAATGGATTATCAAATGATATGAGCTCAAGTGGTTAAAAATGGACTTTCAAGCCAAAGAACCTAGTTTAAATCTTTCCTTGTGATATGTGTTGAAAGTGTAATATGGTTCATGGCCAAGGACAACATTCAATGATTTAGTGTCTTTCATGTTGGTCATTGGGACTATATTATGAAGGTAAGATCACATGTTTGGTCCACACACTTCTACCTTTTGTAGCTATTGAGGTAATTATTGAGCGATTCCAATGCATTGCCATGTTCTTTCCTTTACATTAATGGCTATGAATGATTGCTTAATATATGGGACCTAACATGGATGAGACTTAAATTCAAGTCTCTCCAAAGGCTTCTGCATATTTTCTATTTAATTTGGAATATTGTTCAACCTCTTAGCCGACATGGCCCTATCTAGCACCATGCAAATATCGATTTTGTATATTTAAGTCATATCAACCAATCAAAAGGGAATAATTATTACATCTACTAGAGTTTAGAATAGTTCAACCCAGGTGTTGTAGGTGAGTTGGAGAGGAGAGTGCAATCCTCCAACGGAGGTCCCAAGTTCGAATCTCCACCCTACCAAAAAGTTGAATTGGGTACCCAAAATCCAATTGATAATGTTGGTGCGAGCAGGGCTGGGTGCAATCCTCGGGTGACTTTGATGGTGTAGAAACTCCTATTCATGGTCTCTTATACCAAGGCGGCCCTGCAAAGGGTTTTTTTCTAAAAAAAAAAAAAAAAAGGAGTTCAGACTAGTTCATATGGAAAAATATAAGTGGAGGACACTAGTTAATCAAAGAATGACAGATGGCAGCATGCAATTACACACCTCCTATATTAGGTTTGAGATTTTAATTTTTTATTTTTGGGGTCCATTAGGACAAAACTTTTAGAGGCCATAAATTTTGCATATGGAAGTGTTTTTAGCCTCTCTTTTTTAAATCACATGATTTTTCAAGATCTATGCACTAGTGGTATCAATTCATAGACCTAACATAATGTTAGGGGTTGAATTGTGTAATATGGATTGCAAAACCATAGTTACTCACCTTAATGGATGAAACTAAAATATTTGGTCAACCTAAATAATTGACCTATTACACTCTAAGAACATGAGGTGCATATTTCAAGAAGATGAAATATTTGTTCTTAATGAAGGAATCAACCACCAAATAGAAGAAGAAGCTCTTAGTCTATTTCCCTTGCCAGTTGAGCCAGAGTTACTTTTCCACATGAAAGAGGAGAGTGACCCTCTCAAGGTATGGTCAATATTGCATGAGTTATTTACAAAAGTTAATACTATTAATGTAGGTTTCTTGGAATTAGATCTCTCCTCTCTAAAATTGATTGAGTTTGATATATTGAGGACTATATTTTGAGATTCAAGATATTGAGGGTAGATATTACATATTTTGAAGGGAAAAGAAATATTATGTAGAATGTGTAAAGATTGTCCTACTAATATCCCCCTTATTTTTAGATGTTGAACCTAATGGTTCATATGATATCTATGTCCTTTGAATCTCAAAAGACTCTTATTCTTTATTAGCTTTTTTCTCTCCTAGTTTATTTTTTGGTAAAAATATGGGATGGTGATGGGACTCCACAAATACAGGCTCATGCAAATGAATTCAAATCTAAGGAGGCTAAGACCCAAGGAATCATGTTCTAAGATAAGTCTTCAAATAAGTCGAATACCACTTGTAGATATTATAAGAGGGAGGGACATTCGTTGAAGAATTGCTTTCTAAAATTACAAAGGTTTGAAGGTGAGTTCCTGAAGATTAATGGACATCTTATAGATCATGGGGGGATTCTAAAGATGATCTAACTCAACTATAAAGGCCAATTAGAGCATCCATTATTGGGAAAGATATTATTTTTTCTAATGTCTTCTCTCCTTAGCCCCTCAATTCAAATTATGGGGAGGTGTGTAATCTAATTCATAGCCAAGGTCGACATTGTATGATGTAATATTGATAGGCCTAAGGGCATTCATTATACAATGTATTGGATTTATTGTAATATTTTATTATGTAATCCCTATGGTCCATGGTTAACCTTGTTATGGTTAAACCCATTTTATAACTTGTAACTAACCTTAATCCCTTTTTATGTTAGCTTAGATTAAACTTTATTATGTAATTAGGGTTTTGGTATTAGCATAAATACCCCTACCACTCTTCATTTTAATTATAATGGTGTTGTGAATGTAATCTAAATATTTCACCATAATTATATATGATGCCTACATGCACCCCAAATCTTTGTGTCTATTTTCCTTTATTTCATCATTTTATACTTTCTGTATAATATTTGAGTGGATGGATTACTTCTATTCATTTATAGAAAATAATGAGTTGCAACAATATGCATAATTTTTAAATACCACTATGTGATTTTTCAAACATCATGGTAACATGGTCATGATGTGATATGGGAAGGGACCATTTAAATCCCATATAACTAAGTAGAAAATCCTAATGAAGAAAAAAAATATTTGATCTAAAGCTCATGAAACCATAACTAGTAAATGAAATGACCAAATCCTTAATCATAACATTACTTTCTACTTACTCCTTTTGAAATGAATCCCTAATAAATGTGCCGTATTGAAATATACAAAGCTAATTTTTAAAGAAAAATAAAAAATAAAAATATAAGAATAAGTACTAAACCAAAGAAACCCTAATTGATGCATTATCTCAAGAGAGTAAGATTCAATTAGTAGAATAAATTAAGATAGGTACATACTTACTATGGTATAAGCCAAGTAAATATTACTCAAGTTCTTCTAAATATTGATGCTAATAAAACACCAACTCATACATATTTGCACTCATTTGGATTTTTGATTAGACAAACTAATGTCATAATGAGTTGCAACAATAGTCCTACTCATGGTGCTAGCACTACCTCCAATTTCATGTCTACTATGACATCATCCTTGACTTGGTACCAATGTATATGGCATCTCTATACTTAGATAGAAACATATATGGTGCTAATACCCCACATTACCACTAGACACCAGAATCTACATGGAGCATCTTTGTAGAGCTAGACATCAAGGAAAAACATTAATTGTTTGATATTGCCACGCATCACCTCCAAAATATATAAACAAATAGCTTTGTAATTTTTTATGAAACTACTTACTGATTAATTCAAAGATGAACCACTAATGGATTCAGGGCAAATAGTTAGGCACAAATATTTTAGCACCATAAACCAAGGTTCAAATACCATGGATGAACCTTAATATTTTAATGAAATTGCATGACCTTAGTTAAATACCTTGGCTTTTAAGGAGAAGACTTAGTCTTGAATATTTCCAAGTGATGCATGCATAACTACCAAAATAATTTTGCAATACTACTATATGATCATGATGTAATGTGGGTGAGGCCCATTTTAATTCATATACCAATTAAAAACATTAAAATATTAATCATTTTTCCTTGTGATTTTTTTATAATTGTTATACATCATATAAATATCAATAATGAAGTAAATAAATTCTTCCTCTATAATTTCTACTTCGTACTTCTTTCCTCCCCTTCCCTCCTATAGATCATGTTGTACTTGCAGTTCTTAAATATTTTGTTCTAACACTTCTTTCATTACATAATAACAAAGTGTATATGTCTCACATGCCTAACACACCTAATGTAGATGAGTAGTTATTCTATATCTAATACTACTACATGAGCCTTGTATTCTATAGTTTATTCACATTTTCATTATCTATAAATAAATGTGTATGCTTCTTCTAGAGTGATTTTTTTATGCCCTATTCTATTACATAACTCTAAACTATAACTCATTTGATGTCATTAGATGGTTTAGGGGAGTTATCCTTTACACCACAACATATTTTATACCATAATGTAGATTAATTGGTGTCAAATATTATTTGTTATTTATTTCATATTTCCTCCATGTAATTTACATTTTTCTATAGTGGTTCTTACCAAAATTTGAGCCTCTAAAACACTTCACCATTGGATGTGTTGTCATACATATTCATGGAATAAGAAGAAAAATGTCACACTAGGTTTTTTGTTAAAGTATATTAAATATTTTCACACTTCTAGAAAAGTGTCTAATATGGAAAATGTATCGTTGACAAATATGAAACCATGAGATATCAAGAAACTCATTCAAGACACCCTAAAGAGCATAGAAACACCTTGTTTGTGTTATTTTGGGATCTCATGATCAACATGGGAGGGTTGTTCAATGTTTTTAACCCTTCTTCCCATCAAATATATAGCCCACTCAAGGTGCATTTCAACATTTATATTCTTGTCTTATTTGAATAAATCAATTCCCAAGATTTGGATACCTATATATTGTATCTAGAAGCATACATTTCCACTAATTTTTTCCTTAAAATTGAAAGGATTGCTTTCATATGTTTAGAGATGCTAAAATAATTTTTTTTTGTGGGAATACATTAGCAAAAGGCTTGTAAATGATAAATATCCTATCAATAGCTAGGTAATATGAGTCAAACTGGCTCACAGTTCTAACTTTGCAACATAACAAAGATGAGTATATGTGTTTCCAATAGTTATGCCAATGTTGAGATCAAACTATCTACTAGCGCATTAATGAGTTTAACAAACTTATTATTTACATTTGCATTGATAGTGATGAGAAGCATCAAGTTATTAAGCACATTATTAGACTATATTATAAAACTAGAGTTTTTTCTATCAATTCTTTGGCTCAGACATTTTATTTTATAGCCAAACTAGAAGAAAATAATATAACCAAAATAGAAATGCCCAACATTCATAACATCACAGACATCATTGAAACCAAATTTAAAGTCATTTGTTGCATGAGAATCTATTACATTAACACCCAAGGAAATTATGTTGTCTTACAATCCCAATTTTCCATATACAATAGACTAAAAAGGTAAGAAAAATGTGTCAACCAAGTGATACATCCATTATGAGACTCACACTCACAATGATGTTGACTATATTTGGTGGTATAACAACAAGTTAATTATTATGCATCAAAATCAAAAGTTGAAGATAAGGTTTACACAACATGTTGAGAACAATAATTTAGAAAGTCGATAAGACCTTTATCTCTAACATTTCTAAGAAACAAAAGTATTTGTTCCAAACTCATTACAAGGTAAAGAAAATACCCCTTCATATCATCAATAAACTAATATTTAAAAATAGTCATTGCATAGGACACTATCAAGTGACTCAACTTCTATACCATAGTGCATAAAAAAACTTAATCCCTTGCCTAGATTCATCCCATAAAATGAATAGAGGTTTTACACAAATGCACCCTTGAATATAGCATAATTTCAATGCAAGACATTTTAATATGTGATATGGCACCATTTGAAATATGTGATATCTTGCTTAGGAGGCTTTCTCTCTTTAACTACTAGGTAACCTACTAGACTTGTTTACAATATTAAATCGTGCATATGAATGATTTACCATATATTATAACTCCCACACTTGAAGAAGGTGAATCTTATTTCAAAACTTAATTTAAGAAACTTATTGCTCATGTGTAGAATTTTTTTTTGCTTATGGTTTGATAAGAGATCCATGGTACCAAGAAATTTTTCTTGCTACACTAACTAAAATCCACTTATAATAGAACCAATAGATGGATGTATTGATTTATCCATAGATATTTGCTAATATACATAGGTAGTTCCATTCCATTATTTAGTCAAGCACTGGATTTATGTGATTCTAGGATTATCACTACCCGATAGTCCACTATAACACCAAATAGTCTCAAAGAATGATGAAATTTAATGTTATATTCTTGAGTTGAGCAATAAAGGCAACATTAGGTGAAGCTATTTCCATTCATTAGTCTCATTATTTTGATATCAAACAATTATGGGACATGGAACCTATGCATCAACTATGAGATATTAAATAAGATCTTAGTGAAAAATATTTATTTATTACCAAACATTGATTATCTCTAGTCTATCTCCAAGGGTATCCTGATAAGAGGGAAAATATTGGCAATGGACCTCTAAGGGGATTCAACGTGTCTCTCCCTCTTATCATTTTGAGAGGACTAGAGGATTTTGTGAGCTAATGTCTAGTTTTATGGATTGACTACACTTAAAAAAACCTATATTCCTTTTAAAATTCCTCTTTTGTTAGGCCTAACCTTAATCTAGTTTTAAATACACAAAAAAATATGCAACATACAAGACCTATAACTAAAATGCTTTTCAATTTCAATGATAAAATGAAATAACAAATTTTTCTTTCAAGAGAAAGGTTGCAAGAGGGAATGTAACAAACAAAGCCTAAGGTATAAGTGACATGAAAATTCAATTTCAATGCTAAAGCTAAAAATATTAGATTATGTTGTATACCCTATATGATTAACATTAACTAGGTCCTTATATTACTTTATTTAACTTAAATATATACAAAATATAGAAATTGGTCTAAGTAAATATAAAATTGAATCTAAGTTTTAAATGTTGAAAATGATAGAGATAGAAGCAAAATAACTATAAAAGAAGCATCACTTGCTTGCAACAGTACCACCAGTGCTATTTCAATTGTTGGTACTATCACCAAAACCTAAAAAAAGATAGAAAATGATGGCAGATAGTGTAGACGGGACTATTTGATCTAACAAAAAACTTTTAGCTTCCTTGATACAATGATTAGAACCCTATTCAAATAATAAAAAATGCTAAAAGTGATAAATAAAACCTAAAATAAATGCTAATATGGCAAAAGTGCCACTAGAAAATAGTGTCATTGGCGCTATCACTTCCTACACTTATGCTTTATGTAAAATAGAGAGAAACAGTGCCACTGACCTATAGTATGGTAGTGCTACTACTAAAAATATAATAGCAAGATTAAATGCAAAGCTAAAGTAAGATTATGTTAGAGGTATTGCTTTATTTGGTACCACTATGTACAATGAAGTATTGTTGAGTACTATTATAAATTTTTAGATTAGGAAGTGTGTGTATCTAAAGTATGTGTCAAAATGTGAAGAGTATATGTGTCATGTAATTAAGTGTGAGTTATGAGTGCAAGTTTTCAAATGTGCAAGTGTGAGTTGTAAGTGTGTAAGGTGTCAAGTGTGCAAGTGAAGAGTCATAAGTGATAGGTGTCAAGTGTGAAAGTGAAGAGTCATATGAGATGTGTCAAGATGTGAAGTAGGAGGTTATGTAATCATGAGAAACTTTGTCATAATATGAGGCATGTGAAAGGTTGCATATCCCATGAGTTTGAGGAGATCAATAGTTAGAAGTACTGAAGAGTTTATTAGGTAAAGCTATATATTGGAGATAAAGCTCCATGGTATGTAAATAGAATGAGTTTTTGATTATGAGTAATTCTAACTTATGAATGTAATAGATAAGTTTCTTATGATCAATACTTGTGTTATTTGTGGATGATATTTTATATGTGAGTTTTTGATCCCATAATATTTACTTGTGAGTTTTTTAAGGCATAATTGCCAACAATGGTATCAAATCCATTTTGGCTCAAACTTATGCTAATGAGGATCTATAGAGATTGAGAAAGGATTGTTGAATAAAATAGATTGGAAGTTGAGGATTAGAGATCTACGAAAAGAATATTTTTCTAGAGGTATTTTTTGGAAGACATGGATAAATTTGGGAGATATTTATTGGAGGATATTCAAAGTTTGTTGGAGGAGAATAGCTACAAATTAGTGTATCTTTGGAGGTACATTGCAAAGAATAGAATGTTGAAGGAGGACTAGTAAAAATTGAATGTTGTGGAGAAGCCAAACTAGGAAGCATTTAAATGAGAAGATATGAATGGTTGTAGTGAGCATTGGTAGATTGAAAGTGAGTGAATATTGGCACATTGGAAGTCATGCAAAATTTGAGCTAGATAGTAGATCAATGAGAAGAAAATTTGACTAGTAGAATATTTTCTAAGTTGGATGAGCAAAAATTTGAAGAATGAGAGAAAGTTGGACGAGTAGTGATTTGAATAATGAAGGAAGAGCATCAATTGGGAGTAGTCTATGAGAAAGAAATTAGAGAGGACCAAATAACATGAAGGAGTAGTTGATGTTTGAAGGAGTGAAGAAGAATATCAAAGTAGAGGAGAGTTGCATATTCCACCATTAAAGGACTTGCAAGAAGAGAAAGTAGAAGGGAGCACCTAAAATTTATGGGATACAAGCATGAACAAGGGTGAAGGTGAGATGTTTGATGTAGACAATTATTTGACTAAATTTGAATGAGCATTGGTTTATAGAGATAGACAACAAGAGTTATATAGTTAGAGAATGTTGCGCATCTCAAAGGATTCATGAAATTAATCTACTTTGACATTACAAGTTTTGAAAGGTTTATGTTTTAATAATTAGGGCATATTTGAATTTGTGGGTGCATATTTTAAATTTTTAGGAGTTATAAGTTGTTTTATTTATTATTAAGGTATTTAGAGAGATAAGCTAATTAAAAAGGAATTGAACATTGAGATTAATGGAGGTATAAGGGAGTTGGATAATTGATTTGAATATTGTTTGATTGATGATTGGAGAAATAAGAGAATGATTTAATTAATGAAATAATGGAGTTAATTAATTAAGGGAGAAATTTGGAATTGGAAAAATTGATGAGGGAGAATAAGAATATTAAAAGGGATGAAATTGATTTTAATACTTATAAATTTGAAAATGATAATTGAAAGGTTGACTAAAGGAATTAAAAACTAGTTTATGAAAGATTTTCTTAAAGAGTTTGAAGTTGAAGAAGAATTCAAAAGAGTTACATCATGGCTAGAAAACAAGGAAAAATAAATATTCAAAATGAAGATAAAAATTGTCTAAGAACTATTTACAAATTATTTCAAAAGAAAGAAAACATGGAACAATAGAATTGATGGAACTTATACAATTTATTCAAAGAGAATAAAAAATTATAGTTCGGATGATTCTTAAATGGTGCATAAATTTTGTTTTAAAGATACTAATAACCTTAATGAAGGGAAATCAACAAGAACATTCATGACGCCAATGAAAGTTGCAAAATCAAGAAATATGTTTTTTGTTCCTATAAGAGTTCATCCAAAATATAGAAGATCAAATTACACTCAAAGGTGTGAACAATGCAATAAATATGGACATAAAGTTGAATATTGTTGTGATCTTTTTCATTGTAAAAATTGTGGGAGTCATAATCATACCCACAAAACTTGTTGGTACAAAGGAAATAGTGTTCATGAATGGAGCACTATAAAAGACATTAATGATGACATAAATAAAATTCTTAAATAGATAAATGCAAGAGCAACTTTGGAAACAAATAAAAATATAGAAAATGTAATACCAGTAGCAATATCACAACTAAATATAGAGAATGGAAGATGAAGAAAAGAATATAAGAGATTGAAGACTAAAAGTTTTCACACCAAATAATGTAATACAAGGGGTGTTGGAGGTATTAAATTATTTGGTACCATTGAGTACCATGAAGTACCATTGGTTACTACTGTAAATATTTATATTAGGAAGTATGGAGTTTGGATATTATTGTTTTATGGTTGATGATTGATTGAAGACTTGATTTCTTGACAGATTGATTGATTGAGAGATTTAATTCTTACAAGATTGTGATAATATTTTAGCATAATATTATCATGAAGAATGATTAAATGACTAAAAGCCTAGAGAAAATTTGATATATTTTTGGTGCTTGAGATAATTGATGAAAAGAGATTTTGGTAGAGTTTAGCTACAAAAAAACTTGATGAAATGGCCACCCCAAGGGATGGATTTATAAGCATCCATGATCCTTGGAAAATTTCATGCAATTAATGTGACATGATGGAGACATGATTGGAAGAGGTAATAATTTGAAAGGGATCAAGAGGAAGATCATTAAAATGGAAAGTATTGGTCCTAGGTTCTACTACAAGGAAAATTGATTAGAAGGTATTATCAGGATTATTAATGGAAAATGGATTGAAAGAGATAGGGAGTCACACCTCTGATATTTGATACATATAGGGTTAGAAGTGTTAAGAGGTAATAGCATCGGTGGCACTATCACACGGGTGCTAGCACGAGATGACTATTGGAGGTTAAAAATAGGTAGAAAAAGGATCAAAGGTCAAAGGTTGGTGGAAGCATTTCCAATATCACTATTAGAGTATATTACATCATTTGGGTTATGTAAATGTACCACCTTTGGTACATAGCTAGAGTAGGAGTTTACTTTAGAGTGAATTAAGTTAGTTACTTCAAGTATTGTAATAAATGCACAAGTGTCAATGTGCAAGTTGTAAATGTGCATGTAATCCACATGTACATAAGTCTTAGGTAGAGTAAAGGCCAAGGAATCTATATTTCTATATAAAGACCTCATGGTGAGTGATTTAGGAGAGGAAGTGATTATAGAGAGTGTGTGTTATAGTTAGGTAGTATGGTATAATGTAGTCCTTTCATATCTGTACATGGAGTGTTCATGTCCTCCATTATATAGCATTGTACTATTTTTATCACTTTTATTAATAGTATATTTTTTATTCATTTATAAATATTCATCTTATTACTTTCCTACATATTAATATACCATTATTTTACATTCATTTCATATTAGTTATTTTGCATCAAAAACTAACGGTGGTATCAGAGCACATGGTAGATCAAACAGAGAATAGAGAGAGCCATAAGTGAGACTGAGAGAAATACAAAAATCTCATCTAAAAAATTTTTGAGATTACATTTGGCTAGAGTCTTTCCACAAGGTTATAGAAAAACTTGTGAAGACTAGGACTCGGTGTGGATTCCACTAGATTGATAAATCAACTAGTGAATATTAGTCATCTCTAGATTTAAGAGAGTTATACGTTTAAGTTTCTAACAACTTATTGTAGTAAAATTAGATTCAAGAGAGTCGGGAAGCTTCCTACATAGATCTAGGAAGAACATCTTTGTTAGAATCATTCCAACACTTGCCCAACAAATAGAATACTGAAGATTTTAGCAACCTAATAAAATGTCTCATTACTAGAGATTACAAACTTGTAGAAGAAGAAAAAGCTATAGTAGCCTTACAACTGATTCAAGAGACTACAGAGAAGAGTCCAAAAGAATATTGGAGGTTGGTGATCTCCATTAAATACTATAGACAACAGATTAAAGAAATCAGCCTAAAGAAGTTGAAGAGACCCTTAGAAGGTCTAGTTACAAAACTTACAATTCTAGAATATTGGAGGTTGGTGATCTCCATTAAAGCCTACAAATTACAAAAGTAAAGAAGGACTAGCAAGGTCCTATTCCATAATTCTAGTAGCATCAGATTTTAGAGATCTTAGAGGAATATCTCATTACCAACACTTCCATAGTAGAAGGTTAAATAAAATATCTCATTTGGAAGACCAAAGAAGCTACAATATTGAAGACCTTGGTGAGGTCTCAAGGAGAAACAAGGAGAAGGCTTGGAGAGCCTTAGTTCAAAATTTAGAGAAGGCCATTAAAGGAGTTCCTAGGAGAACTCATTGGATAAAACTACCAGCAAGGAGAAATTACTGACAAAGCAAAATTTGGGACAATTGTTACCATCTGATAACAAGTCCAAAAGGAGAAGAATTAGGCAAGGAGTGCCAAATTTTGGAGGAGAAAACTGGAGACCTCAAGAAATTCAAATTCTTGAGAAGAGGGTTGAGATTTAAGTCAAAATTTGACAAGGATATTGAAGGAGATAGGAGCCTAACTTTACTACCAAATATGAAAGGTTTAAATATTTCCATTGAAGGCTAGAAGGTCCATTTGGAGATAGGGGTTTTTTGAATCTTTAGAAAAATACTGAAGGGTTCTTGAAGGAAAACTCAACTATGATTTGGGAGAAATCCCTACCAAATTTTTTAGTTTCAAGGGCAGCATTTCAGTGTAAAAATTGACTGTGAGAAAGCAACAATCAAGACAACATTACTAGCTACAGAACTTTAGATCAACAAAGAGCATTCTAAAGGAGAATTAAAACCACCACACTATAGTTTCAAGTAGTAATATAGAGGAGTTACTAAGCTATGAATTGGTGAGTTAAGGATATGTTGCAAATATCCAAGAAAAGTTGTAATATCATCAAGTCAAGGGCATAAATTTGGTGAATCAAATCACCAAGATATCCACCATCCTCAGGAGTTATTAAAGGTAAGCAAATTGGATGCAAAAGGTTCATTAGTTGAACTTTAAAACTATGATTTATTTAGAGATTCATTAAGCACCATAATAAAGTGAAATTTGCAAGGAGTGGATTCAATTTAAAGTATTCAAAAAGAAGTGTAGAAGGAATTTTTTTTAAGGTTTATACCTGCACATTAAAATAGGAGTTAGATCATCTTGTTATTATTCAGTTACAACAAAGAAGACTATATTAAGTTACAAAAATTATAGTGCATTTAGGAGAAATTACTAGTGCATGATTTAAGGTTCATTTGAAGGAGTAATAAGGTGAAATCAATATTGCACTATACTAGTTGTTCTTAAAAGGTTTTTTAAGATGCACTAAATACATCAAGTTATAGATATTCAAGGTGCACTAAGTATTTTAAGTTACAGTGAAAATTAGTGCATACTTTGAGTTACCTTGAGAGTTCATTATTACTGCACTATACTTTAGTTAAAGTAAACAATAGTGCAAAATTAAACCTCTTGAATAGCACATTAGTTGCATACTTGATTCATTCTTACTAAGTTATCCAAGTGTAAAAATTAGACGTTAGTGTTGTCTAGTAAGGAAGGCAACATTTGCTCTCAAGAATTTATCTTATCAGAGAAGTTAGAGAGTCTTGAAAAGGAGACTTTCAGTCCAAAACTTGGTGCAATTTAAGGTATACTATCTTAACTATTACAACTATATTTATAGTGAGAAATAAGCATTGTTCTTATCCTTTAAATAGCAATATAAGGACAAAATTTATTTCTATTAAAAGGCATTACATTGGCCAGCATTATACAACCATCAAGTAGTCACAACATCAACATCAAGGGAGGCAGATTCTAGGCCGAGAAATCAAGCCATCAAAAACTCATAAGTTGATTTTTGAAGGTGTATAGAAGCACCAAATCAGTGCCTATATAATAAGAGCCTATAGCACATAAAGGGAGTTATAGCACTTAGTGTAGGGTAGATAGATCTAAGGTTAACCTAGCATAGATTATATAAAATCAAGAGGTGGATAAGAAATACATTATCCAATTGATCATGTGGACAAACTAACAATGAAAGCTATCGAAAGCTATCATCAATTGGAGATGAATCACTAGTTAGGAAAGAAATGATCAAATCAACCATTGATTATAGCCATATCATCTACCAAGAGGGTAGTGTTGGAGCATCCTAGAAATTCTATAGTTGGAGCCAACCTTGAGGAGAATACAGTCATCATTTATTGGAAAACGTACAAGCTTGCACTCACTAGCAAGAAGGAGAAAAGTGTTGAAGCCAAGATTGCACAACTTACACCCATTGGAGAAGAAATACTAAAGGAAAGGAGACATTGAAGATGTCCTCACATGCAAGTGATACTTGGCGGATCAAAAGAGATTATTACATAATGCATGCACAAAGGGAGAGCATACAAACAATCATAATGATCATCTTGGAAGCATTAAAAGCATCTTTCAAAGGAGTGAAAGGTGTAATAATTATTTCAACCAATCGAGAGCATTGAAAACTCATTGACCAACATTTGAAGAGGCTATAACATCTATTTGCCACACATCCAAGCAATAAATACACCAAGTGTCGAGAGCATTAACATATTAAGCATTGAAGAAACTTAATGTAACTCCCAAGAGACACTTTTCCAACATCAAAAGATGTCCATGCTATTTAAAGTACCTAAAACCAAGGAGGAGACAATGTATCCACAATGAGCTTAAAAGAGTATCCATACATAGTTAAATAGGAGCAGACTGCATTAAAGTACTGAGGTCAATGTTACCAAAATGGTCAAAGCAGCATTAAAGAATCACTACCATTATCATATGTTTGTCATTGAAGGAGAGTAACACACAGTAATACAGTGTCCAACGTTCATTACTTAGAAGTTGGAACATTATAAATGTAAGGGTTTTGCCTTAATCAAATTGCTTTCATTAAGGAGGTACAAGGAGTATAATATAAGGTTGAAACTATTCTATTATTTACCTTCTAAATAATAGCAAAATAAACCGTACATTTGAAAGAACAATTAAAGGAGATTTATATACTTAATATCTTAATATTTGCAATAAAAAACCATAGGAGTTATAAGGGTTTCTACTTGGAAAATTAAATTCTATTATTGCAAATATTATTGTTTTCTAATATTCCAAATTAAGGAGTTATAAGGTATACTACACCAAAATATATTATTGAAATTTAGAAACATTAAACTATTAATATCAAGGGTTAGAAAATAATTTCATCATTTACTTAAAGGAGATGGAATTATATACTTAAACTTATCTCATACACATACTAAATAGACAAAATAAATCCAAGAGATAAGGTGAAATAAAATTTGATTATTGTTATTCACAAAATATTACAAAATAAACTCAAAAGGTAAACTATTATTTACTAAATCACTTTATTAAGCTTATAGCTTATTCTAAATCACTAGGGAGACATAAAGATTCTACAAAACCTAAGCCTTGAATAGGTTTATAAAATTAGTTCACATACTCTAAACTAGGGAGCTATAAGGATGTCTACCTCAAGGAATACAGTGAACAATGACATCAACAACACTATTAGAAAAAAATAACAAGTGCCATAAAAACTAGAATAAGGAATTTACTTACAAAATCTGAAGAAGATTTATATTTTACTTCAAAAGTGATTCATAGTGAAGCCTTAAGAGATAAATTTGAAACTATGGAATATTATCTACAGGCTCAACTCACTAAAGCAATTGATAATGAAAAAAGTGACATTCAAATTCCTTTAGACCTTGGTAGTATATTATACATGGCACTACTCATGTTCAAATGTTACAAGGATGAGAATGTAGAACAAAAAGGATTGATATAGTCATTTAAAAAGAAAACATAAATGGATGCATCATATCTAGAGAAAATATTTCAATCCTCATGCAACATTGATACTTCAAGATCTACTAAATCAAAACATTATCTTGATGTCTTAAGTACTTATGTAGAAGCCTCTATTCATGATAAAAAGGACAAAGGCAAAGAGAAGATACTCTTGCAAGAATCAGGTGATAGTACTACCACCTGTGAAAATACAAAAACCACATTTAAAGGTAGGAATAAAGAAGGAAAGGAACCATATCAAGGAGGCACACAATGTGAAGATAATACAAAGGACTAGATCAAGCTAAGGAACATATGAAGAAGACCATATTGAATACTAAAGTCTTCAATACCCAAATAATGTAATATAGGGGGGTGTTAGAGTATATTACATCATTTGGGTTATGTAAATGTACCACCATTGGTACATAGCTAGAGTAGGAGTTTACTTTAGAGTGAAGTAGGTTAGTTACTTAAATTATTATAATAAATGCACAAGTGTCAATATGCAAGCTGTAAATGTGCATGTAGTCCACATGTACATAAGTCCTAGGTAGAGTAAGGGCCAAAGAATCTATCTTCCTATATAAAGGCATCATAGTGAGTGTTTTAGGAGAGGTAATGATTATAGAGAGTGTGTGTTATAGTTTGGTAGTATGGTACAATATATTCCTTTCATATCTATACATGGAGTGTTCATTTCCTCCATTATATAGCATTGTACTATTTTCATCACTTACTGTAGAGGGGGAAAATTGCCCTATCGCTTACAATTCTCAATACTGGATCCACAAGAGAGAGATAGCCTTGAGGTGAACCATGGGGGTATTTTTTTCTCTACACTCTGTTATAGGGGGGAAAGGGTTCACCAGGAATGGTTTAAGGACTCACTCCAAGTCCTCTAGTTTTCAATAATGTTTGATGTATTCGATTCAAGATAATCATCTAGGTTTTGCCTTTCTAGATCTATGCTATAAAAGATAAAGGACAATGCAAAAATACATAATGCAAGAAGACAAGATCTAACCCTAGAATGATTATTTCTTTAAATACTTTCTAACCCTAGGGTTTCACAATAGAAAATCTTTAAGCAAGATCTCAAGAGGAGATGCACAAATAGAATTAACCCTAAGTGCATATTATACGTTGTTTATCTTTCAAATACCTAGAAATAAATTAAATGTATTTCTCTCAAATCAAATCTGGGGTTTACAATAGAAATAGAAGGCACTCAAAAAACAACCTAAAGACTAACTGGAACACTTATCTCATCAGGTGATTTATCCTTACTTTTATCCTTTGTCCAATGATATCAACAATTCTTGTTCCTACAAGATAACTTGGAAAACACTTGAAAAATATGATTAGCATTAGGGGGCTACTTAGGCCGCTATACAAAAGTTCTTGGAGGTGTAGTAGTCAAACCCCCTAGGTCCTTTTAGTTGACCTTTGAAAATAGAAGTAGAAATTGACTTTTGAAAGAAATCAAACATATGAAAGTACAGCAAAATAATATGATAGAAACACATAACAGAATGTGACACTATGCTCTATATGCAACCTAGAATGCAAGTATGAATCCTAGAACAATAAATTACCTCCAAACTATCTGGGTGAAATCACACCCCGTAACAGGCAACCACGATTTTGCATAGGTGAAATCACGCCAAGCAAAGAGTCGAGCATGATTTTCATATAAACTATGCAAAAAATAGAATAAATATGCAAAGGCTCATTACGTTAATAAAAAAATATAAACATGCATATAGAAGAGAAAATTCACATAGTAGAGAGCACAAAAGCAAATAGAAGGGTTGATACCTCCCAAATTATTTATTTCTCCTTAGGGCTCCAACAAAAATCCACCAAAGCGAGCAACAACAATCAACAATCCAATGCGATAGAGAAAAAATCAAACTTCACAGTTCAGAATTAACTTGCTTGCAGGAGAAGAAGGATGTAGACCAGTTAGCGAGCACTTAAACACTTTGCAATAATTTTGAAAAATCGTTATCATCAATTGTTGTCGTATTCTATAAATGAATTCAAACCCTCCTTATATAGCATATTTTAATGTGAGATGGGCAAGAAAATCGAGGAGAGACAATGTAAAACATGACAACCTCGAAGAATTAAGGTTTTCTTAGGAAAAACCCTAAAAAGGTGAAATTGCACCCCATAAAGGTTGACTAGGATTTTACCCTATGCTAAATCGGCCCCATCAAGGTCGAGCGCAATTTCACGTAGAGAGGGAAAAAATGCAAAAGAGGGGGGAGAAGCCTAACCCTTTCCCTAGGCAAGTCTAGAGGGTCTCCTAGAGGGTTCAGGGAAGATTTTCCACTAAAGTGGATCAATTTTCCATGTCTACATTTTGCCCCCCAGGGTTATGCACAGTGGCAAATTTCATAATTTAGAGCAAATTTTAGGATTTTCATAATTTTTATTTTGCTAATTTTGGGACCCTAGAGGTCGGCCCATTCACCCGAAAATTACGGGATCAATTTTTTTAGGGTAAATTCACCCTAGTACCATAAGGTTTCCTGCATAATTTTCGCCTTAAAATTATTAAAAAAAAATTATCTTGCCCAATTCACCTCTTATACCCCATTATATATAGGTAACCCTGATAGCGACACTCATACAATTAAAACATTAATTTTATCCGATAGCAAACGATACAAAGCAAGCGACTAACACATTGTGACTGACAGAAGGTGACTGACACGGATGACTATGATAGTCATCATGTGATAGTCACCTTGTGATAGTCACTTGTGTCATTCACCTTGTGACAGTCACCACATGGCGACTGTCACAAGGCGATTGTCACATGGTGACTAACAATAATTTCATAGTTTTAGGAATTAATATATATCCAAATATAGGCATATTTATACTCGTTGGAAATATCTTTTCAAGCCTGATCTAATGGTGGTATTTTTATGAAGTTTCAAGATGATTTAGTAGGTCAAAATCTATCCCAAAATGATATTACTTCCTTACCACCATCATTTGGGATACTTTTGACCTATTAAATCATCTTGAAACTTCATAAAAATACCACCATTATATCAGGCTCAAAAAGAGCTTTCCAATGAGTACAAATATGTCTATGTTTGGATATATATTGATGCCTAAAACTATGAAATTATTATCAATCACCTTGTGATAGTTGCCTTGTGATAGTTGCCATGTGACAGTCACCATGTGACAGTTGCCTTGTGACAATCGCCATGTGACAGTCACTATGTGATAGTCATCTTGTGATAGTCACCATGTGACAGTTACCGTGTGACAGCCACCATGTGATAGTCGCCATGTGACAGTCACCATGTGATAGTTGCCATGTGACAGTTGCCATGTAGCGACTGTCACAAGGCGACTGTCACATGGTGATTGACAATAATTTCATAGTTTTAGGTATCAATATATCTAAATATAGGCATATTTGTACTCGTTGGAAAGCTCTTTTTGAGCCTAACCTAATAGTGGTGTTTTTATGAAGTTTCAAGATGATTTAATAGTTCAAAATGGATCCCAAAGATGGTGGTAAGGAATTAATATCATTTTGGATAGATTTTGACCTATTAAATCATCTTGAAACTTCATAAAAACATTGCCATTAGATCGATCTCAAAAATATATTTCCAACAAGTACAAATATGCCTATGTTTGAATATATATTGATGCCTAAAATTATGAAATTATTATCAGTAACCATGTGATAGTCATCATGTGATAGTTGCCTTGTGACAGTCGCCATGTGATAGTTGCCTTGTGACAATCACCATGTGACAGTCGCCATGTGGTGACTATCACAAGGCGATTTTCACATGGCAACTCTCACAAGTCGACTGTCACATGGTGATTGACAATAATTTCATAGTTTTAGACATCAATATATATCTAAACATAAGCATATTTGTACTCATTAGAAAGTTCTTTTCAATCCTAATCTAAAACTATGAAATTATTGTTAGTCACCATGTGACAATCACCTTGTGACAGTCGCCATGTGGCGACTGTCACAAGGCAACTAAAAATAATTTCATATTTTTAGGCATCAATATATATCCAAACATAGGCATATTTGTACTCGTTGGAAAGATCTTTTTGAGACCGATATAATGGTGGTATTTTTATGAAATTTTAGGATTTTTAATAGGTCAAAAGTGCCCCCAAAATATTTTATAATTTACGTGCAAAAGTTTTGAAAATTTGCCATATTTTGATAACTGTTTTGAAAAATTTTGAAAAATTTGCCCCGATGTTTAGACATGATTCACCTTGATTCAGCCCGAATTTACAATTACTTTTTTGGTACCACCCCTTATGCATAACCATGTTTCCCCCTCTTTGATGCATTTAAGGCCAAGTAAATGCATCAAAGAAATATGTAGACCTCTATGGGCAAGAAGACAACAAACACAGAGAAGGGGTGGCTAGGTTTGGACAAAGGGTGGTGCAAAAGGGGTATCACGAAGGACACTCTGGACTTTTGCACACTAGGTGAGACATTACTTCCATTAATGCCTCTATGGCTAGGGTACCCCCTCGAGTTTTAGAAGGAATGAACATTCCTTAAGAAACTTGAAAAAGGTAAAGAAAGAAAAAGCAAAACACAGAAACATGGAGAACAAAGCAAGAAAACAAATAGTAGAGCAAAGAGCATTGGGTACAACATGAATCTAATGCAACTAGCATGAAATGCATGGATGAATAGAAGAAAGGGAAAGAAATAAGAAGGGAAGAGAAGAGAAGAAGAAGAACAAGAAGAAGAAGAAGATCCCAAGAAGGTCAACCATAGAAAGTGAGAGAAGTTGATCAAGAACCCTGAATGAAGGGTGTTATGCCCAAAAGAAGGTCCAGGTGTGGAGTGAAAACCCACTATGGGTGTAGTACTCGCTAATATGGATAGATGGGAAAAATATGGAGCATAACCCACTATGGGTGATTGCTCAAATGATTAAATTATGGAGCATAACCCGCTATGGATGATTGCTCGCTAGTGATTGCTATGGGGTGATTACCCACTAGGATGTATGTCGAGACCTACTAAAATGGCCAAGGAGCTTATCCTATAATGGGGTGTTGAGCCCGCTGAGTCAAAAGAAGCGTAACCCGATAGGGGAATATGCTATTGCTGATGTGAATGATGTATTTAGCAAGTACTACCCGATAGGGGTGTGTAAGATTATGTATATATATTGAGTCATATGAGCATAACACAATGTGAGTGTGTGCATGTGCTAGAAAGAAAGAAGGAAGAAAAATGAGGAGCAAAGAATTGTGCATGTGTACCCCCAACTTGAAGTTTCAGCTAGTGAAAATTCAAGAGGGAGGAAATGTGTAAACAAAGGAGAGAAGAATGTATATCCTTATCTGAACAAAGAAGACAAAGGAGAAATAAGAATCATGCAAAAGACAAGGACATACCAAAAGAGGATTGCATTCCTTGACTTTGGAGAGAAATGATGATCGTTGTAAAAACTTTCAAAGTCAAGGAATACAAGAAGAAGAGAGAAGAGAAGAAAAGAGCAAAGGAAGACGAGAAGAGAAGAAGGGATGAAAATGCATGGGCCCTAGGTTGGGGCTTCGCTAGGCATCAGAACCCTAGTGAAAGTGCAATGCATGTGAGCTATGACCTAACTAGGTATCATCACATGCCATTATCGTGAATCCCCAAAGAAGCTATATGAACAAGCAGTCATGAGCAAGCAACAATGCAATTATGACAAGAAAAAGTGCAAGAGGAATAGAATGTCAGGCAATCATGCAAAGTATGACAGGCAATCATGCAATATGAGTAGGCAAGCAAATGCAATATGATCTAAGCTAAATGTAAAAATGCAATGCAGATGATGGATCAAGCATAATATCTTTTTAAATGCATTATATTCATAGGTTCTTTAAGTTCTTTACCATCCAGAGAAGCCAAACGATAGGCACCTGAGCCAAACTTGGCCGTTATGACAAAGGGCCCTAACCAATTGGGCTGAAACTTACCTCGAAGATCAACACGAGCATTAGTGTTCTTCTAGTTTTCCTTGAGGACAAGGTCCCCAACCTCAAAATAATGATTGCAAACTTTCTTAGAATAAGATCATCGAAGCCTATCCTGATAGGCTCACAAATGCTCTAAGGCATGAATGCACTTTTCATCCAGCAGCTCCAATTGGTGCAAATGGTCTGCATGATACTCATCACCGACCTCGACATCTTGCAACAAGATGCACAATGAGGGAACCTCAAGCTCAAAAGGAAACACCACCTCAGACCCATATACCAAGACATATGGTGAGGCCCCTATGGGGGTACGCACACTAGTACGATAGGCCCACAAGGTAGGATAAAGCTGGATATGCCAGTCATGACCGGTCTTACTAACCAACTTCTTCAAGATCCTGATCAAGGACTTGTTGGATGCTTCAACTTGTCCATTACCCTGAGGGTAATAAGGAGTTGACCACCTATGCTGAATCTTGTACTTAGCACAAATATTATGAACATCCTTATTCTTGAAAGGAGTGTCATTATCAAAAATAATCATCGAAGGAATCTCAAACCTACAAAGAATCTAGTTGAAGATGAACTTAGAAACTTGAGTTCCAGTCACCATAGCCAGGGGCATGGCTTCAACCCATTTAGTGAAATACTCAATCATAGTAATGATAAACTTGTGACCATCAGACGACACTGGGTTAACTTTCCCGATAATGTCCAATCCCCACATGGAGAATGGCCAAGGGGAAGAGATAACCTGAAGGTCTTGAGAAGGAGCATGAACAAGATGATCATGGCGTTGACACTTGTCGCAGCACCGAACATAGTCACATGCATCTTTCTCCATGGAAGGCCAATAATACCCCATCCGAAGGAGCTTCTTGGCAATAGCATTGCCGCTGAAATGGCCTCCGCATGAACCTTCGTGAGCATCACTAAGAGCAAGTTGGGCTTCATCGGAGTTAAGACATCGCAAGAGGATACCTTCAAAAGAATATTGATACAAAGTATTATCGATTATGATGAATCGACATGCTCTTTTATGCAAAAGCTTACATTGGTTGTGATCTAAACCATCAAGCATCGAACCATCCTTAAGGAAATTAAAGATGTCGTTATACCATGGTTCAGATGGGGAAGCTTCGATGGTCAAACAATCTAGTGGAACAAGACAAGAACCAAGTGACGTAGGTTCTCAGAGTTGTCTAATGATAATCGATGCTTGATCATCTTCTAACTCCAGAGGGAACAAGGATGCAGTAATAGCCATGGCATCCACATGGCAGTTTGAGGATCTAGGGATAGACTCTATGGTTACTCGATCAAACAAGGAACAACTTAGTAACAATCTCCTTGTAAGGTTTAAGTTTATCATCTCGAGTCTGATAAACATCATTAATCTGATTAACCACAAGTTGAGAGTCACCAAAGACCGAAAGGACTCTAACCTGCAAGGCTAAAGCTACTCTAAGACCAAGGATCAAAGCTTCATACTCTGTAGTATTATTCATGCAAGAGAAATAAAGTTTGAAGGACAAGGGGATGAGTTGCTTTTATGGGGTGACTAGAATGACTCCAACACCAGCACCCTTCATGCATCGGGCTCCATCAAAAAACAAAGTCCAAGACTCAGACTCTTCAACTTTGACATTGAAGCACTCATCGGGAAACTCAACAACTATAGGATGGGTAGCTTCTAGGGGAGCGGAGGCTAACTGATCAGCAATCACCTGACCCTTAATAGCCTTCTGACCTATGAAAGTCAAGTCAAACTCACTAAGGGCCAACACCCATTTAGCAGCTCGACCTGAAAGGTGGGGCTTAGACATCAAATAGCACAAAGGATCAAACTTTGCAACTACCAATATCTTATGGCTGAGCATGTAGTGTCTTAACTTCTAAGAAGCAAACACTATGGTAAGGCAAAGCTTCTCTAAGGGAGTGTACCTAGTTTCATAGCTAACCAAGGTTCTACTGATATAGTAGATAGCTCACTCTTTGTTTTGATCATCATGTTGGGCCAACATGGCTCCCAAAGCATGAGCAATGGCTGCTATATAAAGCATCAAATGCCTACCAAGCACAGGAGGAACTAAAATAGGTAGGGAAGTGAGATACTGTTTGAGATCATCAAAAGCTTTCTGACACTCAGAATCCCATCGAAAGACTACATCTTTCTTAAGAAGCTTAAGAAAGGGCTGACACTTATCAGCTAACTAGGCAATGAACCGATGGATAGACTAAAGTTTACCTTGTAGACTACGTAGTTCGATCAAGGTGCGGGGAGGAGGCATGTCAGTGATAGTCATTATCTTAGCGAGATCCACTTCAATGCCTCACCTAGAAACTATGAAGCCTAACAACTTGCTAGATGTGACTCCGAACACACACTTAGCGGGTTTAAGATGAACCTTATATTGTTGAAGCCTTTCAAATATTCATCTTAAGTCATGGACATGATCCTTTCATTCTATGGAGTGAGCTAGAAGGTCATCCACATAGTCCTGGAGAATATCATGCATCATGTCATGGAAAATATAAGTCATGGCCTACTGATAGGTAGCTCCTACATTCTTCAAGCCAAAAGGCATGACCTTCCAGTAGAAGGTACCCCATGGAGTAGTGAATGTTGTCTTAGCCTGGTCCTCAAGGGTAATCAAAATCTGATTGTAGCCTAAGAAACCATCCATGAGCGAAAGCATCCCACATTTGGTAGTGAAATCTACAATCTGATCTATGTTGGGCAAGGGAAAATCATCCTTGGGACATGCTAAATTAATATCCCAAAATTTAGTACATATTCTGATTGTTCCTTCCTTCTTAGCTATAGGAACGATATTGGAGATCCAATTAGAATAGTCGATAGCTTTTATAAAACCAACATCAAGGAGTTTTTGGAGCTCCTCCTTGATTGATAGGGTGACCTTAGGATGCATCTTCCTAAGTTTCTACTTAACAGGCTTAGCACTAGGTTTAACTACCAAATGATGCATGACAAGGGAGGGATCAAGCCCTGGCATGTCGACATATGACCAAGCAAAAATATCTTGATATTCTTTTAATAAATTGGTCAATTGCTCCTGCTCATCCATGGATAAGGCTTTACCTAACTTAAGGATTCTAGGGGCTTCCTTAGAACCTATGTTCACATCTATGGTCTCCTCAATAAGGATGGACAAATCATCCTCAAGAGGAGGTGGGGCAGGAATCACTCCTAATTGCTCAAGGTCCTCGGGAGACATAGAACCAAAGTCCACTTGAGAACTAGAAGACTCAACCTGCACAACGCAAGGGATAGACCCATCAAAGTAGATGTCATTCTGAGGTGGATCCTCATATTTGACATACTGCTCAAGGGTTATGACCGACAAAGAAGGAGAGGGTGGCCCCTCATCCTCAACACTCCACTCTAAACCTTGATGAGATTCATCTAAGAGAGATTCTTGACAAGAAGAGTTGACTTGATCCTATGATGAGATATTGATTGATGATTCCTTATCAAAAATTTTAGGTTGCTTAGTTTGGTTAGATAAGGAATCTGATGAATGAATTTGAGCTAGATCATCTGGTGAGCAAAATTCAAATGGATGAGGATCACCCAAGATAGAAATAGGTTGATTTTTAAATTCAAATTTTACACATTGATGAAAAGTAGAAGGGATGACCTCCATCGCATGGATCCAAGGACGTCCAAGAAGAATATTAAAATATGCAGGACAAGATACCACATAGAACAATGTATCTAAAATCTTAGGTCCAACTTTGAGGGGAAGTGATATGGTACCACAAGCTTCTTGGGACTCATTGTTGAAAGTTTTAATGATATCACCGGATTTAGTTAAATCTTCCTCTTTTAATCCAAACTTTTGAAAGAAATGATATGTGCATAAATTAAGGGAAGAACCATTATCAATCATAACTCTCTTGATAAAAGTATCCCCAATAAATGCAGTGATGTAAAGAGAAGAATCTTCTTGCAAGTTTGAGAAAGAAATATCGACATCCGAGAATGTGAGATGATGTATCCCAAGAGAACTTACAATATTGGCCATATCACTAGGGGAAATATCTGGAGGGATAGATTGTTGTTTTAGAACATTTATTAAGGCTTCTCCATGAGTAGGAGAATTCTGCAAAAGTTCCAAAAGAGAAATATTTGTTGAGAAACTGATCTCCTGTTGAGATCGTTGGATCTATTGATTCTGTACTGACTTTTCTGAAGTAGTTGTTATCATACCAACCATGTTGTTATCATAATGATGTGGTACACTTCTATAAGATACTTGATTAGCTACCTGTTTAATTACATTCTGATTAATAGATGATTTTTGTTGATCATTTGAAGATTGAGAATTTCCTACATCAAGACGTCCTGCATCAATCAAATCTTGAACCACATGTTTTAACTTCTTACAAGAATTTGTCCAATGTCCTTCCACTCTATGATATGCACAATGTTGACCTGCCTTATACCAATGAGTTGTAGTATCTGGTTGCCTTATGGGAGGCAACTCAATTGCATTGGCTTCTAAAAGTTGTTTTAAAACTGCTTCCATAGACATATTAAGTCTTGTAAAATTCCTTTGTGGAGGTTTCTGAAGTACTATCTTTTGTAGGTTGTTAGTAACATTGTTAACAGGCCTACTATCCATTCCACTATCACCTCCTATGTGTTTATTCTTATGTTGAGACTTAGTAGGTTTCTCTTCTTTGACTTTGAGTTGGCCTCTTCTGATAAGGGCCTGTTCTACTTTTCTTGCTAAATCAATTGCTTGATCAAAAGATGTAATAGTAGTAGTCTCTAATGCATAAGATAACTGTTCTTGTAAATTTCCAATAAATATCTCAAGCATATCCTTTGGAGGTAAAGTATATCTCAAGCATCCAACTAAACTTCTCCAACGAGCCAAAAATTCTAAAAACTTTTCCTCTTTACCTTGTTTTAAATTATAAATATCTTTCATTGTTACTTCATTTTCAATATAAGCACCAAACTGTTGAACAAATAATTCTATTGTTTCTTCAAAACTCTTCAAGGAATAATTAGGCAACCGATAGTACCATTCTAATGCCATGCCACCAAGACTCTTAGGAAATATTTTTAGTAACAACATGTCATCATAAATGAGATCATGGCAAGTTATTCTAAATCTTCTTAAATGCTCTATTGGATCTTTTGTCCCCTTATATATAGGTAAAACTGGCATAGGAAAATTCTTAGGATAAGGCCTAGCAGCAACAATAGGATCCAATGGTTGATTACACATTTCCTTATAACTGTAAGTGAAACTTGAAGGTTGAATCATCTCAACTTTTGAAACCAACTGCTTTACCATATTTGTTAAATTTTGCACTTCTAGATTACTGTTATGCAATATCCCCAGATTCCCTAAGGGAGGGGTGTTGGACATATTGATATTGTTGAGGTATGTGGTATCTTGTTGAAGAGGATAACTAACATTTGGTGGAATAGAGGCAACAGTATTGAGATAAGCAGATTGAGGAGGAAATTGAAAATTTTGAATGACACTACTAGTTGGAGGGACTTGTAGATTCCTTCCAACGTTGGTGGTTACAGTAGTGGCATAAGTTGGATGATGAACATGATTACCATGATTCAAATATTCACTCAAGGAGTTATCATGAGATGGTCTAACTTCCTCAAGTAGGGCTTCTTCCTCTAAAGCTGCATCCAAGGCATGCTTATGATATTTATAAAAGGTCCATACATGCTCAAAATATTTGAAGATAAGGTTCCCATTAGGTCCCTTAATAGGATCAAGACTATTATCAATCTCTTCTTCCTCAAGGTTATGATTTTCTCTATCAATTTTATCATTCTCTTGAAAAATCTCATCAAACCTAAAAAGCCTTCTTCCATTCCCAAGGTTGGAAGCCATTGGGAAAAGAGAGAAATACTAGGGCAAAAGGAAGGAACTAAGACCAACAAAAACAAGCACAAGAAATTATGTTTTTAATGTTTTCTGATCTAGCACATAGAATTAATGATCTTGATTAAAGTTTTAAAAGAAAAGGAGGTGTTCACGTCGAGTTCACCAAAGATGTAGAGGGGGAAAACCGCCCTACCGCATACGATTCTCAAGGCTGGATCCACAAGAGAGAGAAAGCCTTGAGGTGAACCATGGGGGTATGTTGTTCTCTACACTCGGTGCTAAAAGGGGGGAAGGGTTCACCAAGAATGGTTTAAGGACTCACTCCAAGTCCTCTGGTTTTCAAGAATGTTTGATGTATTCGATTCAAGACAATCACCTATGTTTGGCCTTTCTAGATCTATGCTATAAAAGATAAAGGACAATGCAGAAATACAGAATGCAAGAAGACAAGAGCTAACCCTAGAATGATTCTTTCTTTGAATGCTTTTCTAACCCTAGGGTTTCAAGATAGAAAACCTTTAAGCAAGGGCTCAAGAGAATATGCACAAACAAAATTAACCCTAAGTGCACACTATATGTTGTTTATCTTTCAAATGCCTAGAAATCAATTAAATATATTTCTTTTAAATCAGATCTAGGGTTTATAACAGAAATAGAAGGCACTCAAAAAATAGCCTAAAGATTAATTGGAACACTTATCTTATCCGGTGGTTTATCCTTGCTTTTATCCCTTGTCCAATGATATCAACAATTCCTGTTCCTGCAAGATAACTTGGAAAACACTTGAAAAATATAATCAGCGTTAGGGGGCCTACTTAGGCCACTATACAATAATGCTTGGAGGTGCAACAGTCAAGCCCCCTAGGTCCTTTTAGCTGACCTTTGAAAATAGAAGCAAAAATTGACCTTTGGAAGAAATCAAGCATATCAAAATACAACAGAATAAAATGATAGAAACACATAACAGAATGTGACACTATGCCCTATATGCAACCTAGAATGCAAGTATGAAGTCTGGAACAACAATTTACCCCCAAACACTATCTGGGCGAAATCGCGCCCCGTAACAGGTGATCATGATTTTGCACAGGTGAAATCATGCCCCATAGAGAGCCGAGCATGATTTCGTAGAAACTATGCAAAAAATAAAATAAAGATGCGAAGGCTCGATTACGTCAATAAAAAATCTAAACATGCATGCAGAAGAGTGAATTCACCTGGCAGAGAGCGCAGAAGAAAACAGAAGGGTTGAGACCTCCCAAGTAGTTGATCTCTCCTTAGGGCTCCAACACAAATCCACCAAAGTGAGCAACAACAATCAACAATCCAATGCAGCAGAGAATAAATCAAACTTCACACTTCAGAGTTAGCTTGCTTGTGGGAGAAGAAGAAGGATGCAGATCAATTAGTGAGCACTTAAAAAACACTTTGCAATAATTATGAAAAATCGTTATCATCAATTGTTGTCGTGCTCTAGAAATGATTTCAAACCCTCCTTATATAGCGGATTTGAAGGCGATATGGGTGGGAAAACTGAGGAGAGCCGACGTAAAACATGCCAACCCCAAAGAATTAGGGTTTTCTTAGAGAAAAACCCTAAAAGGTGAAATCGCGCCCCGTCAAGGCCGATCGTGATTTTACCCTATGCAAAATCGTGCCCCATCAAGGGTGAGCGTGATTTCACATAGAGAGGGAAAAAGGGCAAAAGAGGGGGAGAGGCCTAACCCTTGCCCTAGGCAAGTCTAGGGGTCTCCCAAAGGGCTTAGGGAAGATTGCCCACTAAAGTGGGTCAATTTTTTGTGTCTACACTTTTATTAATGGCATATTTCTGAGTCATTTGCAAATGTTCATATTATTACTTTTTTGCATATTATTGTGTGATTAGTTTACATTCATATCAGATTAGTTATTTTACATCTTGTCATCATACTACCTTCCATCAAAAGCTAACAATCACGATAGTACCATTGGAACTACCACTCATGCCTCAGTATTATTGCTTTTGGAGCAATAAATGCTTTAAATTTTGTCTCAAGGAAGGTATGAGTCAATTTGGATGGTTAGAAGGCTAATTGGTGAATGGAAAGGTAAATTTGAAGGTTAGCCCTACATGTAAAATTGGATGTCTACATTTCCCCCTTTTTGATGCAGATGCCCCAATTATAGGAAGGTTTGCTATTACTTATGGTCAATGATACATGATGAATGATGTGGAGGTATTTTTCTTAGACATGATGTAAAAAATTATGTTTCAACCAACATTAAATGTTGTCATGTCCCAATGTGCCCCTAGATATTCAAAAGGAAAATTAAGTTGGACCAAGGAAACTGGACTTGATTATGATCCACACCAATGCAGTGATGAAAGAGTGGAATAGATAGTTGATTTGGATGAAATATGTTAAGGATTAAGGATTATGGTTGCAATATTAGATGATGAGAGGAGTAGAGGATTTAATTAAAGTTTAAAATAAATTTTGGGACTCGATGATGAGAGTTTGATTTATGATGGGAGTTGCATGGATTAAGATTTTCTTTTTTTTTAAGCGAAAAATCCCTTGTGGGGCCGCCTTGGTTTGAGAGACCACAAACAGGGGGTTCTACACCGTCAAAGTCACCCGGGAGTCGCATCCAACCCTGCCCGCACCAACATTATCAATTGGATTTTGGGTACCCAATTCAGCTTTTTGGTAGGATGGAGATTCGAACCTGGGACCTCCCTTGGAGGATTGCCCTCTCCTATCCAACTCACCTACAACACCTGGGTATGGATTAAGATTATATGGGTTGTTTAAGTTTTAATTAGAGATGGTTGATTAAAATATTCTAAAGATGAAAGATTAAAAAATAGATGAAAGGTGAAATATTGAAAGATATGATGATAGAAAGATGCATGAAACTATATATTAATTATGATTTAGATTAGGTGTGCATAGATGTGATGGTTGATGTTGAATTAAAGATGATTATTTAAAGTTGGTTAATTAATAAAAGGTAGTTGAAAATATTATATTATGAAATAGATATAAAATAAATGATACATGACAGACATGAGAGGTGCAAAACTCTACAAAAAAAAAAAATTTGAAAATAAATACAAATTTGTACATTTATATACAAGATTTATCTTTAAACAAAGCCTCATATCTAAAGGATTTTTTCTATAATATTTTTCTTTAATCAAAGCTTTATGCTTAGAGGACTTTTAATATAATATTTTTACTTTAGAAAAAGCTTCATGCCTAAATTACTTTTGACATAATATTTTCCTTTAGATAAAGCTTCATTTCTAAAGGACTTTTGATTATAATATTTGACTATAGACAAAGCTTCATGCCTAAAGGAATTTTATTATAAGATTTATCTTTAGATAAATATTCACGCCTAATTACCTTTAATATATCCTTGTTTATTAGCTTTAGGATGTTCTTATTAGTTTTTTCCATTAGCTTTAGGGCATCTTGATTTACATTACCCATTAGCTTTAGGGTATTTTTATTTCATACTTACCTTTAAGAAAATGCCTATTTGCCTAGACTTTAGACAAATACTTAAAGGATTTTTTATTATATTGACTTACCTAATAAATAAGTGTTATATAGGAATTATGATTTATTGGTGTGGAAATTAATTATACCCCTATTTTGGAGATAACTTTATCATTGACCATTTGTCTCCACAAAAGTTGTATTATGGGAAAACAACGAATGATGAGATTGATAGCACTATCAACACCTACAAAACCTCACAATATCCATCATGTAGCCATTTATGATATAGAAGAAGTTAAATTGATTGAATATAATATCAACACTTGTGAACTTTATAGTATTCATCATGCAACAAGGAAGTTGTCCTTCAAAAGAATTGATAGATATGTTTTGAGACAAATTAGATTGAGCTAGAGAGTTGATGATTGAGATAGAAATTGGTGATAGATATAAATAGAGATAGGTGGTTGAATAAACCTATATTTGATTCACAAAGGTGGGATTAAAATGATCCAATCACATTAGTCACCTATTGCAATGAAAATGAACTATCCTAACTAGAATCATCAATTACATCATTGTGAATCCCTAACTCAAAATTCAACAAGTAGTCTATACATAGACAAGCATGTGCATACAAGCATATATGGAGTCAAGCAGAAGGAAGCAATAAGTCAATGCAAACTCAAATGTGATACCTTTTAAGGTGAATTATGTTGAATTATTCTTTAAGTTATTTTTTATCAAGCATGGCAAGGCAGTAAGCTCCTAAACCAAAATTGGTGATTATGACAAACGAACCTAGAAAATTAGGCTCAAAGTTATCTTTAAGGTCATTTTTGGCATACTTGTTCTTTTGGTTCTCATTAAAAATAAGATCACCAATATCAATGGAGCAAAATCATACCTTTTTTCTATAGGTATGCTTAATCCTTTGTTGGTAGACCTACAGGTTCTCTAGGGTGTAAATATGCTTTTTGTCAAGTAGTTCTAACTGGATAAGTTGGGTGAGACAATATTCATCTCTAACAAAGGAGTCCTATAATAAAATTCAAAAGGAAGGCACCTCAATATTGAAATGGAGGATTAATTAAATTCCATAAATAAAATCATAGGGCATTGCACTAGTGGGAGTTCAAACACTAGTATGATAGGCCCATTAGATGGGATAAATCTAAAGATGCCAATTTCAACTACTTTGTTGACAATATTCTTAAGGATATTTACAAGATTCTTATTAGAATATTTAGCTTAGCCATTTCCTTGAGGGTATTAATTCATTTGCCATTGGTGCTAAATCTTATATTTAGCACAAATTTTATAGGCATCCTTTTTCTTGAAGGGTGTTCCATCATTAGAGATTAGCACAAAAGGGACATTGTAGCAATAAAGGATCTGGTTAAGGATAAACTTTGAGACTTATATTATAATGACTAAGGTTAAAGGCATGGCTTAAATGATAAAGGGTTAAGTTATTTCTAAGGGATTCATGTTTGGCTAAGGTCAAGACTTTACCAAGCTTAAGAAACTTAGGATTTTTAAAAGTCCCAATATCCATAGTTTCTTGAATTAGAATATGAGACTTATCTCCAAATTTAGGGGGATTGGAAAACCTACCAAGCTCTCAATATCTATAGGATAAAGGGATGGTTGATTGTAATTGGTTGGCTATGAGATAGCAACATTCAAAATTTGGAAAAAATATCCCCCAAAATAAAATGTTTTGGGCTAGATAGTTTGAGGGACCATCTTGAGGAGGATCATTCAATATATGCTTTGTCTCATAATGATATTCATTAGAAATCAACTCAGAATAGGCTAAGGTTAGGATATTTATACTAACAAAATGTGTAAATTAAAATTATCTAGGATCTATGATGAGTGATTACCCATTGGCATCATCCTTTTCCTAATCCAATTCATTTTAAAAAATTGGTGTCATCATTGGATTGCCTAAAGAGAAGGTTGGCTTCAACTTCATTATTAGAAAAAGTATGACTATGATTGGGGATGTAACCTATCCCATAGTATCATATCTAGGATTTGGACTCCAAGGGATCTTTGATGCCCTATTCATGCAAGCCTATACCTTTACCTTGATATCCCATGTTGGAAAACATCTATTTTGGAATGGGATATGAGTTTGATAAGTAGCATGAAGTGTATTGTTGTTCATCTAGGAGAGTGTTACATAGATTTGGTCATTGTATAGCAATTTTAACACAAAGAAAGGTGCAACTTCCAATTTGCATCATTTTTTCCTTCCTACTTAAAATAAGGCCTAAGGTTTGGGGGATAGAGGGACCTTGGATAGGTCCAAAAAGGATTTATTATTATTTTTAATGTTAGTTATATTAGAGGTTTGATGTTTAGATTTACTATTAAGTTGATTATATAATATTAGATACCACAATGCATCATTGATAGGAATTTGAGAAGAAGAATTTGAAGAAGATGATAGATTAAGAGAAGGCCAAGGATGAGCCTTAAGATTTTTGACCTCGATCATCTGATACTAGGTAATGTATTAGGGTTAACTAGAATGTGATATGTTTTTCCCTAATATTCATATTTTAGGCATTGATGGAGAATTCAGGGAATGACCCACATTACCTGGATCCATGGCCTTATAAGAAGAATTTTATAGGTTAGGTTACAAGGCATGACATAAAAGAGGTGTTGATAATGCAAGGTAAAACTGAGGGGTAAGATTATAGTGCCACTAGCCTCATATTCCACATTATCAAATAACTTGATAACATGATCAATTTTTTTCAAATCCTATTTAGTTAGCCCAAAATTATTGATGAATTTTAGACCATAGACATTGAGACTAGAGCCATTATTGACTAGGATTTGCTTGATGAAAATGATACCAATATGACCTATGATGTACAATCGGAATTGTCCAACCATAGAGGGTGGTGGAATATCATCCTCATATAATGATATGATTGCATGATTGATCCCAATAGATACCACCATAGAGGTAAGGTTATTAGGATTGAGATCTCAAGGAATAACTATTTCACTCGAAAGTTTGAGCAAGATGTCCCTATGTTCTAGAGAGGTCCTAAGGAGCTCAAGAAGGGAGATTTTTGCTGGGGTTTTTTAAGTTGTTGACATAAATCAAAAGTACCTTTATCTTTATTTTGTGATTGCATAATTAATGGTGGTCCCTTAGAGGAATAATTTCTTTTTGTGCAAGGGATCAAAGGAGATCACGAAGGTTGATCATATGACGGATTTTTTTGGTTTTGACTTGTTACAACACAAATGGAAGAAGATTGATAAGAAGAACAAATTGTTTCCATCATCCTTTATTTTGAAGGTAGAATGTTCCTATAGTGAACATTGTTTTTTGTCTTTGAATTTTGATTATGATTTGGTAGTAGATCTGAAAATTTCTAAGCTCTTGATTAGAATAGGATTGAGAATTAGAGTTGTTGAAAATGACTTGACCTATATAGACTAGGTCTTAGATAATATTTCTAAGGTTCAGGCATTTATTGGTTGCATGAGTGTTAGTGCAATGGAAAGCACAGTGCTCATTAGGAAAAAACTAAGGTTTTTCCCTTCCAATATCTAAAGTCTTAATAGGTGGAAGCTCCACCATTTTACCTTTAAGGAGCTATTATAAGATGGCTAAATGAGGTTGGTCCAGTCAGGAGTACTTCCTCCTAAGTTTTGATTATTGAGGCTTCCATAGGGTAATCTTTTGAAGGACCACCATAACACTCACATTGTTGGTTTAGCATGAGTTTGTAACTCCATCATCTACAATGTGCTTGTTTTTGTACTGCCCCTTCAGGTGGGAGAAATACATATCTTCCTTCTAATGGGATTTGGATTTCAATTGTCTTATTTTGAGGAGGGTGGTATTTACTATTTTAGCCATGTCAATTACATCTTCAAAATAAGATACATTAGTCAAATTCAAGTAGAAGGATAATTGCTTATTTAGTTTACCTATAAAGATGTCTAGAAGGTCTATTGGAGGAGGGACATATTGGAGCCTCCCTATTAGGTCTCACCATCTTGCCAATAAGTTAGAAAATTTATCATCTTTAGATTGCTTGAGTTTATATAGGTCACTAATCATGATATTTTCCTTTATATAGATAAATATTTGCTTGAAAAATATCTCAACAAGATCCCTAAAGCTTTGAAGGGAATGCCTTGGTATTTGGTAGTACCATTCGAAGGTGAAGTCACTTGTTGGGAACAAAGTATATCATAAAAATATTTTATTAATATTCATACATCTTACGTCTTCAACATCAAGTATATAATGATTGTTACAAGTGAATCCTTTAGGGAAACAATCCTATAGAAATAGTTAAAGTATTGATATAATAGAAAAACCTAACTAGAAACCTTCTACTATTTAGTGGAACATAATATTGAAGATATTATATAAAAATAAACTCTTATGAAAACTTTTTGAAATTATAGCCTAACATCCCTCCTTTATTACATTATTTAAGGGAAGAAATTATGGAATACTTACCCCCCTAAATCATGGAGGTAAGAATAGCTTACTCTGTCTTGGACTGTGATATTGTTTCTAAAACTTTTATATTTTTTATATCATCTTTTTCAATTACCTTATTTGTGGAATTTTTGTAGACTACCTTTAGATCAACATAATACTATTTTTTTTAGTATCCATAAAACATCTCTTCTATCTAATTCTATTCCATGATATCCATCCAACTACAATTCAATTGATGTTTTATGTAGTTTCTTTAAGGTGTGTTCTAACATTTCTTGAATATATATTCATATTTAGTACAATATATACAATTGTTTCTTGGGGTAGATATATATTGTGTTGTGAGATCAACCTATAGTTTTTTGTTTTCTTCTTGTTTATTTCTCCTTAGAAATGTTCCATTATAGCTAATTTTTGTTGTATCACAATATTTGTTATCAATCTGTGCAATAAGTTTTTTAACATTGTTATAACTGCTCCTTGCATTGTTTTTGCCTTTTAAATAACCTCTATATCATTTGTATCACCACTAAAATCCTTCTTTTGGATAGTGTTTGTATTACAACTAATTTATGTATGTTTGATAATACCACATGTATCACACATGATATATTTCATCAAGTTATTTGTATTACAACCAATTTATTTCTATTTGATAAGATCAGTTGTATCACACATGATATTTTTCATTAAAGGTTTATTATTTATCTGTGCAATCATTTCTTTTTGTTTTGTATACTTCTCTTTGTATATATCAAGAGTAATAAGTGATACATATATGATCTTAACTAAATCTATAGGTATTTTAACAAATTTTTCATCATAGTCAACTACTTTGTCAAGATGAAGACTTATATAAGTCTTAAGTGTAGTGAAAATATCATCATTAGCCTCTTTGAAGATTGATTGTAAATATTTTGGACCATCATCTATTTTGGCAATAATTTGTATCCAAGTCTTAAGCAATGTATATTCATATAGAGAATCATCTTCTCGTGTATCAAGTATTGGATCTTCATCTTGTTCCTTTGAACTATTTTGATTCAATATTTTCTTTATTTTCTTTTTGTCCATTACAGTTTTTTATCTAGTGTCATGTGCTCTATTCTTCTTTGCATTTTTCTTTTTTTGTGTATATTTAAGATTTTTATATGGTGGTTGTACTACTTGAAATAAAGGTGGTGTAGTGAAACATAAAGCAAATAGTCCATTTTTGTAAGATGCAGTACCTTCCAATTTTTCCTATCTGAGATAAAACACTTTTTTTATCCATTGACAATTTGAAAATCAACAATAACTCCTTTATCCATCATTTGAGCAACACAAAGTAAGTTATTGGTAAGTCCTAGGACATATAACATATTTTCATATAATGCATTCTATTAAAGGTAACGTTAGAGAAATAGTTTCTATTACTTTTATTTGATAGCTTGTGTTATTTGCCATTATCATTGGCCACCCATGTATTTTTTTTTTTAATGTCAAACCAATGTATATTCCCTATCATATGGTTATTAGCTCCAAAATCTATATACCAATTATTATCCCTGATTTGTTCCTTATTATGTGTCATTAGTACCTTATATGCTATTTTTGGTTCATCATCATGATTTGACTCAGGTTCTTCCTATGCCACATGCCCTTTTATGTTGTAGAAGTTTATCTAGACCCATGACTTGTTCATGGTGCATTATTAGGATTTCTAGATTGGTATTGATCTTGTTGCCTTTTTTGAGACGTTTATAATCAATTCCACTTCAAAGTATTATATATGCAAAATATAGTATCATGACTTATTTCTTATATATGTGACAATATTTTCTTCTCCATTTAGGTTGGTTTTATAAATAATATGAGGATGAATTAGTAGGAATCATGTTATTTTTTTGGTATCTCTTTTTGGAAATTAGAACATTGTTTGAGAATCATCTCTTAATTGAATTTTTGTCTCATTTTGATATAGGATATTGAATAGCTCTTCAAGTGATACTCTATGATTAGAAACTTGCAAAGTAATTACCAATAATGTATATAAATCAGGTAGAGTGTGCAGTATAATTGATACTAACAAGTTATCCTTAATTCTTTCTCCCAAAGTATTTAATTTTACCTTTAATTATGTAATATTTCGAAGAAAATATTCTAAACTTTCATTATATTGCATTTGTAATATGCATAGTTGAGATTGCAAATGATGAACAGATGCTTGACTTCTACCTTAAAAAAAATATGGAATATCCCAATCCTCTTTTGATGTATTCACTTCACTATTATGAGACTGATTTTCATCCATTATGCCTAAGAAGATGATTATTTTTTCCCTGTTATCTTTTTCATCATATTTTATCTATGCAATTGGTTCTTTGGTACGTGTTTCATCTCTTGATATAATATCCCATAGTCTTTCTACTAAAAGGATAATTCTCATCTTGTTTTTCCATGGAATGAAGTTTGGGCCTCTTAATTGTTGTGACTTTGTGAGAAATACTTTAGCAGTAGTCATTTTTTAATGTTCCCTTATAACTCCCTATTTAAATCTTAAACTGTCTCAACTATCGAAGTTTTTCTTTTTAATATCTTTTATTCTATAGTTTTAAACCTTTCAAATATTCAACTATAGAAAGTTTTCCTTTCAATATAATTTTTTTCAAAAGACCAACTATAAAAGGTTTTCCTTTCAATATATTGTTTGTTTTCTATAGTTTTAAACTTTTCAACTATAAATAAATGTTTTAAATATACTTTCAAATATTTAAAATATATACTACAAGAAATGTGAACCTAGATAGTTTCGTATCAGCTTGTTTCTTCTTGAAAAATATAACTGGACACAGGTGCATTCCTTTTTTATGGTGTTCATATGCTACTAACTGCACTCAAACTAGGTGATAGTTCTCATATGCTACTGCTCAAACTAACTGCACACAAATTGGGTGATTTTCTTTTGCACATAAATTAGTTGACTTCACACTAATAGTATCTTGGTATAAACATGTTTTTCATAAGCATTTTTGCTTTACTATGGTTTTGGCATGATTTTAATGCTTTTCTTAGCACTTTTCATAAAGCTTAATGTTGGCATGCTTTGAATATTTTTTTGGTGTCTTTCACAAGAATTTTAGTGCATACAAATCTCATGCTTAAGAATGTAATGCATAATATTTGGCATCTGACTTTGTAAAAAAATAATCACATTATTTATTATTCTAATCAATTGATTGTAAACTACCTTATAACACAACTTACAATGGAAGTTTCACTAAGATTCCATGTAAACACAAGCCATATAAATATGCATTGGCTTTTATGGGCTTTCCTATAGCATTTCAATTTAAAAACTGGATATTGTGTCATTCCTTGATGCTTCTACATTCTAACATATTCCTATTTTTCATTCCATTTTTTATAATTAGAAAGCATATATTAATTTCTTTCAGTTGTTTCAATCACATGGCCCAAATAAAATTTTAGGTGCATCTTCAAGAAATAAAATGATTTCAATTTATTTTAACCACACAACCTAAATATATTTTTGGGTGTGTCTCCAATAAATATAATACTTTCAATTTGTTTCAATCACATGACCTGAATACATCTCCAAATGCATTTCAAAATATAATAAATAGCTTTGGTTACCTACCTGTATTGAATTTGGGTTTGTTCTTTTTCTCTTCAAAAAACACAAACTTCAAACTTATTCATAAAAAAATATATTTTATTGAATGGCATGAACTCCCTCGTGAATTTATTAATTAGAGCAGTGCCCTCTTTGTTTCTAGGTCTGTAGTATCCATGAGGTCATCCAAAAAAAAAATTCTTCTTGAAAATTTATTTTGAAAAGCTCTTCTCTATCTTGCCTTAATGGCTTCCCTTATAATGTGCATTTAAATATCTTTGCTCATGGATCAAGAACATCCATTCTGATACCACATTTTTGGAACATAGTATATCATAAAAATATTTTATTAATCTCATACATATTACATCTTCAACATCAAGTATATAATGATTCTTGAGTCCCATAGGGAAATAATCCTGTAGAAACTATTAAAGCAATGGGATAATGGAAAAACGTAACTAGAAACATCTTGCTATTTAGTGGAACATAATAATGAAGATATTATACAAAAATAATATTTTATGAAATTATAGCCTAACACCACTAAGTCTCCTAGGAAAGACTTTAAGTAGAAACATTTCATCATAGGAAATATCACTACACGTAGTTATACATAACCTAATATGGTTTATAGGATCTTCCTTCCCTTTATACATTTAAAACTTAGGAGTTTTAGATTGGGTATGGAAAAGAAAACTATCTACAAAATGATTTAAGTTTTGGTTGCATAAGTCATCATAGGAGTACTTGTGACTAGAAGAAGACCCTTGGATTGATGCCATTGGTTGTTTTAGTAGCTCTAATTCATAGGTTAAAGTTTAAACTCACAAGAAACTGGATTTGACTGCACATAAAGCATGTGCTAAGAGACAATAGGACCTTAATAATTGATGTGAGGATAAGATTGATGAATTGAGGTATACGATATCGAAGTTGTCATTGTATGGATCATCCCTAATCTAGTTGAAATGAAAGGATTAGAATATGAAGGATGAGAGATTACAGTAGTAGTTTGAGTGAATCCATACTCATGCTTATGGTAATAGAAGGAATATTATTGTCAAGAGGATTAAAGATTGAGATATTAGATGATACATCATAATTAGGAACTTAACTTGTACCCACTTGTTGAGGTATGGTACAACTTATATTGACCTGTAATAACTCCTCAAGAAACCCAGGTGTTGTAGGTGAGTTGGAGAGGAGAGGGCAATCCTCCAAGGGAGGTCCCAGGTTCGAATATCCACCCTACCAAAAAGTTGAATTGGGTACCCAAAATCCAATTGATAATGTTGGTGCGGGCAGGGTCGGGTGCGACTCCCGGGTGACTTTAACGGTATAGAACCCCCTGTTCGTAGTCTCTCAAACCAAGGCGGTTCCGCAAGGGGTTTTTCGCTTAAAAAAAAAATAACTCCTCAAGAGAAAGTAAATATGAATGAGGATGATGGGATGTTTTGCATTCCAACATCCATGGAAGTGGTGAAGAAAGGAGGGTTAGAATCAATAATAGTAGAATTTGATGCATTAAGGTTTACATCTAAGGATCCAAATAATGGACCCACTTGATTAGAAGACAAAGGGTTAGAGATAGGTTATTGGGGATGATCCAAGAGTGAAGCCTCCCTACAGAAACACCTAGATTATTGTGACCTTCCTTGAGAATAGATGTCATGACTTCCCTATGTCTCTGTAATAAAGAAGCCATGTGATCAAAGGACTTGAAGACCACTCTCCCCTGATCATCATGGATGGGGAAGGGTTATGCATAAGGGTTCAGGCTCAAAATTTATTTATAAAAATTGGGTGAATAAATTTTAAAATGGAGGTGAATAGTGTCCAAACTCATGTAGAAGACATGGCGAATTGCATTTTTTCTAGAAAAAATTATAAAAATGAGGTGAATCAATTGCAAAATCTTGCTACCACTCGTTTTCATATATTCTTATGATAAGATAATAATATTTACCAAATCCATAATTTTAGGTTGCCTAGATCTAGCATCCTTTAAGGGTTTCTACACATTACCCTTACTATATCTCTACTTGCTTTTTCTTAGGTATCGTACTTTAACAACTTTAGAGCTCATTTTGGAGGTCTTCTAAAAGTTTTTTGAGGATTTTACCAAGCTCCAAATTGATCATAGATAAGTTTAAAGTGTAGATATCATCAAGCTAAGTGGTTTCAAAAAATTAAAATTAAAAACAGAGCTTTGGATCAAAAGTTATGCCTTCGAGAAGGTTCTTTGCAAACAGAGCTCCTTTGCAAACAATAGATACTTTTGTCGATCGATAGAAGTATCGATTGATTACATAGATGCAACCAATAAACAAAAGTGGTGATCGATTTTACCTCTACAATTGATCAAAAAAAGTATTGATTAATTGCATAGGTGCAACCGATTAATAAAAGTGGCGATCAATTGTAGAGGTACAACCGATCGATAAAAGTGATGATCGATTGCAGAGGTGCAACTGATCAACAAAAGTGATGATTGGTTGTAGAGGTACAACCAATCAACAAAAGTGGAAATTGGTTCACCTCTACAACTGATCAATTATACAATAGATTGACACTTTTATCGATTAGTTGTACCTCTACAATCAATCAATAGAAGTATCAATTAGTTGCAGAAGAAAAACTGATTGGCTCTTCTATGAATCGATTGATCCTCTACAACCTATCAACTCTTATTTGGTTTCTCCTCTACAACTGATTGGTTCTTTTTTCGATCCACTACTCCTCTGCAATCGATCATTATTTTCCTCAATTGATATTCCTTGCTATTTATTGATAGACTGATGTTCTACAATAGATCATTTGTTCTTATCTCTACAACTGATTGTATCAGGTTTTTGTGTATTATTTTTTTTTAGTATTGGTTATTTTTTAAGTATTTTGAATGTTTGAGATGTATGAGTATCGTTTTCACATTAGGTATATATACTAGTGGTATAAGAGGTAAATTTAGCAAGATAAATTTTCTTTTAATAAATTCAAGGTGAATAAGGTCCACAATTTAGGTGGGAGTGTTGGTGATTTAATATAAAAATAATGAAATTATTATCAATGTGGGTGAGCCAACCCACAAAAATGTTTTGGACCCAAAAAAATTTGGCGAATGGACCCTTGTCAAATTCATGAATTAACGATGATTCACCAGTATGCATAACCCTGGATGGGGGTTAGAAAACTCTAGGGGGAAGCACCCTCATATTATTCTTTGAATTTAGGGTTTTCAAAGGTGGGTTTATTCTTTCAATCATCCATCAAAGGATTAGGTTTGATGACCAATTTATGAGCAACACTACGGGTTAGGCAACATCTCTCAATCATGGTTTGGAAAGAAAGGAGTTCAATTAATTAAGTTTTAAGGTTTATAGAGTTTATTAGAGAAGAAAGAGAATATAATTTAGCAACTTTTTATATCCTTACCTCAATATACCACATTCGACCTATATACCTGTGGGTGAAATTTTGTGCACCTCATCCACTCTTTCTCTTTTGTGATGATGGCCTCTAAAAACTGGCTAAATTTTGATGTTGAGCTAAGGTATTGATGGTTGAGGCAAATTTCAAAGTCGAAGTAGACAAATGGAAGAATATGCCACCATGAAGTAAGGAGCGGTCCCAAAATCCCGCCCTATATAGAAGCTGCAAAATATAGGAGGATGGCAAAATGTCTTTGTCTCCCAAGTGCATCTAAATCAGCTAAGGGTAATTTTGAGTGGATAAATGGGTGGACAAATATTCAAGGAGGATTCCAAATCCCTACCCCGACCTTGGACGAAAAATTGGGCCCCAAGCCTCCACCCAAGGTGGACAAAAAAATGGGAAGGAAGCACAAAGATTATTAGTTTTGAGTTCCCATCCACAAATTGGATGGAACTTTGGGAAAGTAAAAGCAAAGGCTAGAGCCCAATCACCCATCCATAGGGTAGAGGATTGGGATGATGGAAAATAAGGAAATATGCCTAAATACCAGTCCAAGGTTGAGGTCATCATACATCAAGTTGAAAGCTTCTAGGATCCTCATAAGTAAGCATTAATTATATTAGCTACCTTGTATAAATAGCCAATGGGCACGAGGAAGGAATTTGAAATGCACAAATTTAAAATTAATTAAATTTTTATCTTTCTATGGCATGAAAGGGTAAAGTATATTAGAAGTTAAGAGGTTGTTCGAATTATCAAGAGCCCAGATCTATGTAGAAGCACCTAAATTCCTCTAGACAACTACCATTCCTTCCTAGAGCAGAACTGTAGCAGATCTTTCGATTGTCTCAGTGGGATTTTCCCACCTGATGCCATTAATGCTAAAATTTGAAATCATTGTAATATCTTCTAAAAATAGTGGAATGCTCACCATTCCAAGGTGCATTTTGGTGGCCATTTCAATTTATATGTAATTATTCTCACCTTGTAAATATAAATTATATCACGGTTTGGTCTCTCAATTTGTCTTCACTTCCTTTTTCTTAAGTCTGGATGTTTATTACTGTGATGGCCATTTAAGCTTGTTCACTTAATTCTACAATATAGATTTCATGGGTCTTGTTGAGTGGTTCTAGAATTCACATTTACCTTTGGGTGTCGGTGTTTTATTTTTGCTAAAGTTAGGCGGGTGGGAGCACTCTAATTTTGCACTCTATTTCATGCACCCTCTTGCTTGTTCTAGAATTTGCCCTTGCCCGTTGTGTCAAACAATAAGTAAGGATGAGATGAGCTAATATGTTAGTTGGTGTGCCACTATTTTCATTGGTGATATCAAACATGTGTGTCTTGATGCGGCCATATCCCATCCTTGTCAGTTCTAGCTATGGCCTCCCTTTACTTTCTCTCTCGTTCCCTTTTCCCATTTTACGCTTTGTGGTGTAGGTAGCTAGAACCGAAGGAGTTGGCCTTCTCTGAGGATCAACCACCCTACCTCTCCTAAGCTTAGTGACCATTTAATGCTGGTCAAGGATCATTGGGTGTGCCCCCCACCCATTCGGTGCTTGTTTTTGCACCAATAGTTTTTGGTGACTCTGCTAGGGAACTCATTGAGTTTCCATGTTTGAAGAAATTAGAGTTTTGTGATACTCTGGTTTTTCCATATCTAGTTAAATCACCTAAAAAATCCTTTGTGTGGTAGATCTATATTTTAATATCATTTGCCTTCATATGCTAAAACATCCAGACACCCTAGGGGGACTCAAGTTTTGATGAGCATCCTTGACCCCAATAGCAGAGAAAGTATGTTCATCTAGTGACTATGACTCTGAATGCAATGCATGAACCAAAAGAAAGAAAGCTAGTACCTCAATGGCCCAGTAATGTTACCCATAATGGAATGATCCTGATCTGCTCAATCTTCAATGTTGGAATAAGATCTTGAAAGTCCCCTTAAGCACCTGACAATACATGATGACACTTTAGGAATTGCTTGAGATCACCTTGAAGATATCACTGTACTAGCACCCCTCCATGGTATATCATATAAAGATGTCATGATCAAGCTCTTGGTCTTGTCTCTATAAATGAGGGTGCTATTGTGGTACTATACCCTTGGGCAGATAACCATATACTCATGGACGGACTTGGTAGGAGCCCTTATTGATACATTTGATAACTTCATGGATCCCTTCGAACTCTTGATGCATTTCTCATTCATCAAGAAGGCCCCTTTTTAATCCATAATATATTTCAACATACGGTTCATAAGGAGCTAGAAAAGGATTCCCTTTGAATATCAGTCATCCCTCACCCAAGCTCACTTGTACTATATTCGAGCATTCAGCTCAGATATAAGCCTCCTATTGTATAAATCTAGGGAAATAATATTCTCTAAAGTTTTTTAGGAGGCTTTACAGGCTAAGCGAATCCAAAGACAAGTAGGAAGGATATCTTCAAGAGACCCCACCCCCCATACCCTTTTCCATCCATTGTTGTCACCCTTTCTACTACACAATATCCACCATGGATGCCATCTGAAGTTGCATAGGAGCTAGAGCCCCAGTTAAGTGGAACTCAAAGGGTGGGTATTCTCTTGAGCTCATACAGAGGAGATGCAAGCACCATTCCATCAATTAATAATGTTTTTGCTTGCAACTTATCCCAACAAATTAGGGGTCTGGACCAAGTGGAGGATTCCACTTGCAAAAGAGATGTATTTTTACACCCTTTTTGTATCCAAGAGCACGCTGAGTAGTAGCTAAGCCTCCCCCTGGAGGATTTGACCGATCAAGAGACTATTCCCAAGGAGATCCTGGTGGCAGGTTTACCAGTCAATGTGCCTTGTTGACAAACATGTACGAATAATTAGGAGGTGCACATAGCGGGGAGTTCATGCCAGTTGGACCCCAAGGAGTGGAAACATTGGATCTTGTTGCCACATGAACTAGTACCTAAGGAAGGATCCTACATGGCAAAATTTATTGCCACATTGATCATAGATTACATAAGTACTTCTATGCATGATTATCTGCCAAGTTGTGACCTCTTTGCAGCTTGGAAACTATTTTGGCGATGTCGTTCGGACTATAAGAAGTATCTCAAGTTCATCATAGTTTGTTCTAGATATTGTAAATTCATTGGATGATTTCCAAGATGAATCAATGGTTGTGGTGTACCACTCACACCACAATTTTGTGTACATAAGTCGACAACTAAATAAAAGTGTAGTAGGCACATGGCCAGTGACATCATCCTGTACAATGGCGACTTGCGATGGATTTTTAGAAAGTATATTGGTTTTGAAGCACTTCCCTTTGTTCTCTATATTTTCCTTTGTGTTTTTTTTTACCTCGTGCCCAATGGATCAAGACTCAAAACTCATGCCTCACTTCGCTTAATATCCAAAAGGATATCCACTATATTATTGGAAGTAGTGCCCACTCCTCAATTAAATGGGAATATTGATCTATAAATAGAACCCCAAAAGGTAAAAGAAACATAATTTGAAGCATGAAGATAATAATATAGCTGCAATTGAATATTCCTTGAAGGAGTGATGATGAGAAAACAAGGTTTTTATGTGATTACATTAAAAATAGGTGTTGCATTAGAACTGGTAAATTCCCCTGGCATTCTGTCTGTTCTTGAATCAGTCCTGGTCCTGATTGGGGTATGTTAACGAAAGTGCGATCTATGGGGGGTGTCCCATGGATCACCTTCTCTTTTGTTTCTTTTATTTTTCTACATTCTTCCCTTCCTTCTCTTTCCTCAGTTCTTTGTTGCCGCTAACCGACGAGGTTAGTGGTAGTCATATTTTTACTTCTACCATTTTTTATGTTTCCCTCCCTCATCTTTTCCTAGTTTTGCTTATTTATTCCACTTGTTTTTTCCCTCCCTTTCATCCCTCCTATTTCCTCTCACCTTATTTTCCATTCACCTTTGGCCATCTTCCTCCATTGTCTTGCAGTATTCTTTGGTTGCTTTTGTTTATGTGCCCTCACTGTCCCCTCCTTCCTCCCTCCTCCTGTGTATGTTTTTGTGTTTCAAAATCCTAGGTTCTCCTTTCCCACAAGGAAAAGTCCTTGTGAGACCAAAAGTGTGGGTGAAATTTTTTGCACCTCACCCACTGTTTCTCTTTTATGATGACGACCTCTAAAAACTAGCTAAATTTTGAATATGAACCAAGGCATTGATGGTTGAGGCAAATTTTAAAGTCGAAGCATATAGATGGAATAATAGGTCACCATGAAGTAAGGAACGGTCCCAAAATCCCACCCCATATAGAAGCTAAAAAATATAGGAGAATGGCAAAACCTCTTGGTCTCCCAAGTGCATCTAAATCGGCTAAGGGTAAGGTCGGGCAGATAAATGGGTGGACAAATATTCAAGGAGGATCCCAAATCCCTGTCCAAACCTTGAATGAAAAAATGGGACTGCAAGACTCCATCCAAGGTGGACGAAAGAATGGGAAGGTAGCATGGGGATTATTAGTCCCGAGTTCTCATTCACAAATTGGATGGAACTTTGGGAAATTAAAAGCAAAGGTCGGAGCCCGATCACCCATCCATAGGGTGGAGGATTGGGATGATGGCAAACAAAAAAATATGCTTGAATTACCGTCCAAGTCTGAGGTCATAATACATCAAGTTGAAAGCTTCGAGGATCCTTGAAAGTAAGCATTAATTATCTCAGCTACCTCGTATAAATAGCCAATGGGCACAAGGAAGATATTTTAAATGCACAAATTTAGAGGTAATTAGTTTCTAATATTTCTATGGCATGAAAGGGTAAACTAGATTAGAAGTTAAGAGATCGTCATAATGATCAAGGGTCCATATCTGTTCAAAAGTGCATAACTTCCTTCGAACAACTTCCATTCCTTCCTAGAGTAGAATCATAGAATATCTTTTGACCGTCCCAATGAGATTTTCTTTCCTGATGCCATTAATGCTAAAATTTGAAATCATTGTAAAATATTCTATAAATAGTGGAATGCTCTCGATTCCAAGGTATGGCTTGGTGGCCATTACAATTCATATGTAATTCTTTTTTCCTTGTAAATATAAAGTATATCACTATTTGGTCTCTCAATTTATCTTCACTTCCTTTTGCTTAAGTCTGGATGTTTATTTCTATGATGGTCATTTAAGCTTGTTCACTTAATTCAACAATCTGGATTTCATGGATCTTGCTGAGTGGTTCTAGAATTCACATCTACCTCTAGGTATCGATATTTTATTTCTACTAAAGTCGATCAGTTGGGAGCGCTCTAATTCTGCACTCTAGATTTCATGCACCCTCCTGCTCATCTGGAATTTGTCCTTGCTTATTGTGGTAAATGATAAGTGAGGATGATATGAGTTGATTTGTTAGGTTGTGTACTACTATTTTTGTTGGCGATGTCGAACATGTGTCTTAATGCGGTCATATCCCATCCTTGTTAGTTTTAGCTATAGCCTCCCCTTGCTTTCTCTCTCATTTTATTTTCCCCTTTTACACTTTTATGGCATAGGTAGTTAGGATTGAAGGAGCCAGCCTTCTCCAGATATCAACCACCCTACCTCTCCTAGGCCCAACGGTTGTTCAATGTTGGTCGAAGACCATTGGGCAACCCCCCCCCACCCATCTAGTACCTATTTTCACACCAAAAATACCTCAAGGTCCTCCCTATATATTGAAGGTCCCTATATACTTGAATCCTTTCTATATACCCATCGGTACATGAGAGAAATAAGTGTTTGTTCCAAACCCATTACTAGGTAAATAAAATCCCTTTCATATCATCATTTATAGAAAGATCCAAAACCAATCATTGCATAGGACACAATCAAGTGACTTAACTTCTAGACCATAATGCATATAAAACCTTACTTTCTTGGCTAGATTCACCTTATAAAAGGAATAGATTTTTTGCACCAATGCACCTTTGAAAATGACATAATGTCAATGCACAAAATAATGATATGTGACATGGAACCATTTGAAATACATGAGATCTTGCTTAGGAGGCTTTATCCCTTTAACCACCATATGAACTACCAAGCTTATTCACAATAATAATTAGTGCATATGAAGGGGATGATTTACCATATACCATAATGCCCACCCTAGAAGAAGGTGAATCTTGTTTTAAAAAATTAATTTAATAAAATTATTCCTCATTCTTAGAAGTTTATTTTGCCTATGGTTTGACAAGATATCCATTAAACCAAGAAGTTTTCCTTGCCACAACAACTAAAATCCACTTACCATAGGCCAAATAGATAGATGTATTAATTTATCCATAGTTAGATATTTGTTAAGATACATAGGTAGTGCAACTCCACTATTTAGTCAAGCATTGGATTGGCGTGATTCTAGCATAATAACTACCTAATAGTCCACTATAACACCAATTAGTCTCAAATAATGATGAAATTTAATGCTAGATTCAAGAGTTGATCAATAAATGCAACATTAGGTGAAGTTATTTTCCATTCATTAGACTTATTATTTTGATGTAAAATAAGGATGGGATGTGGAATCTATGCATCAACTATGAGATATTGAAAAATATCTTAGTGAAAAATATTTATTCATTTTCATACAATGATGATCTCTAGACTAGCTTCAAGGGTCCTATAATAAAGAAGAAAATGTTGGCGAAGGGCCTCTAAATAGATCCAATGTATCTCTCCCTCTTATCACTTCAATAGGACTAGCGAATGTTGTGAGCTAAAGTCTAGTTTTATGGATTGATTTAAGAACACCTATATTTCAAAAGAAACTATATTTATTTTAAGATTCCTCTTTTGTTAAGCCTAACCTTAATCTAGTTTTAAATGCACATAAAAAGATGCAACATACAAGACCTATAACAAAAATGCATTTTGATTTCAATGATAAAATGAATTAATATTTTTTCTTTTAAGAGCAAGGGTGCAATAGCGAATGCAACAAACAAATCCTAAGATGCAAGCTATAAAGCTAAAAATATTAAATTATGGTGTATCTCCTAGATGATTAATATTAACTATTTCCTTATTTTTCTTTGTTTAACTTGATGATAAATGGAAAACAAAAACTAATCTAAGTAAATAGCAAACATATTCAAAGTCCTAAATGCTAAAAATAATAGATATAGGAACAAAAAAAAACTATTTCTAACACTAAGCATTGTTAGAACTATTATCGGATGCTAATGCTATAACCAAAACATATAAAACAAATAGAAAATGATGAAGTTAGTATAGAGGGGTCTGTCTAATTTAATAGAAGATAATTAGCTTCCTTGCTACAATAATTAGACCCCTATTCATATGATAGAAATTTTTGAAAATGATAAAAAGCCTAAAATAAATGCTAATATGGCAGAAGTGCCATCGTGCAATAGCATCATTAGTGCTATCACTTTCTGCTCTTCTACTTTGTCTAAAATAGAGAGTAATAGCACCACTGATCTACAATCTAGAAACACTACTACATATATGAACAAAATAGCAATATTAGATTCTAAACTAAAGCAATATTATGATAATGATGATGAAAGGTCCTAATCTAGGAGGATAAATATCTTGTTAGATAGCAGATAAGCAAAGATTCGGTTGTTTAAAAATAAGTTTAAATGCTAAAAATGATAAGACTATGCTAGATGTTAATATCAGATGCAAAATACAAGGTTTAGCCAAAATATTAAATTTAAATATAAAATCAAATAAGAGACAATAAGCAAAGGTGAAAGGGAAAGAGCATAACACAAGTTAGCAAGTTGTTTCTCCCTCATTAGGAGCTATCGAAAGCTTGCTTGTTGCTTGTTGGTGGCTTTCTCGAATGCTTGAGCTTGAACATTGCTACTTGATGCTTGATGATGATTGCTTGAGAGATTGATTACTTAAAATCTTGAATTCTTACAATATTGTGGCAATATTTTGCTAGAATCTTGCCATATAATGAAATTACTAAGATCCTAGAGAAATTTTGACAAATATTTGGTGCTTAAAAGATTTGATGAAAATATATTTTCATATAGTTTAGCTACAAAAAAAACTTGATGAAATGGCCACCCCAAGGACTGTATCTATAGGTATCCATGGCTCCTTGGGCGAGGAGATGCAATGAATGTGATATAATGGAGATATTATTGGAAGAGGTAAAAATTTGAAAGGTATCAAAAGCTCATCATAGTTCTAGTAGTGATGGTGTTATTCTAGGCATGTTTTGGGTTTTAGCTTGACATGCTAATAGATGTCACTTTCCAAATCCTTACTGACTCCATGCCACTTGCACAAGTTAAGGAAGTTGAGAGGGTTGATTTTTTTTATAACACATACAACAAGTTTAGGAGATACTTGTGCATTAGTAACAGAAGCACAAGAAAATCCATAATCAACGTTGCACTCCACACTTTCTAAGTTGGATATTATATCTAATATTCATTTGAAGAAAAAATGCTTCTTTAACCAATGTCAAAATATAAAACCCTTTGTTATGTGGTCCATACACCATACAAGACATAGCAAATGAAAATCATTTCATTCTTTACTTACTCCTTTCTTGGGGATGCATTCAGTGCTCAATAGAAAACTCCTTAAGTTATATCATGCTCCTTTACTAGATCCTACAATAGTATATCATCCTATAAATTTGGATCCCACTCAACTAGTACATGTTTTAGTAGATCATATGATTAATACCACTAACAAGGGTATTGTTCAAGTGACACAACCTATTAAGGGTTGATAAGACTAATTGGTTTGCATCCCAATTTGAAGAATACACGCTTGAACAACTCAAGAATTTATTTCCATTGTTAAAAGCTAATACAAATACGACCATCGCTTCTCAAAGGGGGATGAATTATCTAGTCAAAGCATGGGTTGATCAATTCCTTAGGAATCATGACACCAAGGCAAATCCATCTCATAAACCTTGGTGTTATTTTACGTTTTTTAGTAAACAAACTAATGCTATAATGACTTATGACATGAGGTTTAATTATTATGCCAACACTACCTTTGACATCATATCTATGATGGAATCATCCTTGCCTTGGTATAAATGCTTATGGCACCCTCACAGTTAGATAGAAACATTTCTATAATTATTGTTGTCTAAAAGAGAAAGACAAACATTTCTATAATTATTGTTGAAATGGCTTCTTGATTAATTGGAAGTTGAACCATTTTTTTTTTATGAGGAACCTTTTATATACAACATATCCACAACATGTGAGGGGAGAGATTTGAACTTGGGCCTCTCGATAACTGGAGAGTTTTAACTACCCACTTGCTCTTCAACTCCTCTACATGAGCGGATTGAACCATTTTTCCTTCTGATTGTTTTGTAATTGTTATACATTATATGTATAGCTAAGGATTATAGTAGATCACTTCTTCCTCTACATCTATTTTTTAATCCTTTCGTCTTCCTTCCTATAGATCATATTGTCCTTGTAAGTCTTAAGATTTTGTTCTGCTACTTCTTTCACTATATAGGAATAGAGTGTACATGTGTCATATGTACACCTCATGTAACAAAGTATTTGTATTGTTGCTAATACTGTTGCATGAGCCTTTTATTCTATAATTGAGTAACATTTACATTATCATTACTCTTTGTTTTGAAGATACTATATTTATTTTATTCTATTATATAAATAAGAAGCATAGATCATTTGACACCATAATATGGTTTAGGAGAGTTTTCCTTTACACCACCAATTTCTAATCCCCACAATGTGGATCAAGCAATGATGCCATAAAAAAAAATCATAATATAGACATGAAGGAATAAAATAGAATCAACATATCACATACTCAAGATATGATAGCATCCATAAACACCAATAAGTTCATTAAATATAAAAAATGATGAACTTGATTATTACAATATTTATGAATGAAAGTATTTATTTTTTTATGATACATTTTATGAATCCCAATAACATCAAATGCCAACATATTATCAGTTTGTTAACTAATACGTGGAAAATTTTACAAAGTGAAGATGGATTGATAGGTATTTCACAAAATATAATAAAATATCACAAATATCAAAATTTTGATCACGATCAAAGTGAAGATTACATATATTCCATCATATTGAATTTTAAGAAAGGTCAATTGTGTCACAAGTACATCATACATTATTGCTTAAAACATTACATCTTGTTTTTCTTCTTTCATTTTGTTGACCATACTTTATGACTTTGTTATCAAAATAGCCTCCTTAAACAACTCTTATTGTATTGACTACATTACATATTTCTAGGACTCTATTTTCTCAAGCAATTAATATTTAACTTGTAAGCATTTATTATATTTTTACAACTTTAGTTCCTCTTGGGCAACATATAAATAGTATCAAAACTAGAGTATTTATAAATTATCATTCTATAGTTGCCTATCTCTTGTTCCTCATGTAGCATTCATTTGTTGATCTTTAATTATAAAGAGATGTTTTTAGTATATTTTTAGTATAATAATTGGATATTTTCCTCTAAACTAAATCAAGATGTAGTTGCTCAAAATCACCTAACTCAAAGATTAAAAAAACACTAATACTTAATTTAATTCCTTCTTCAATAATAGGCTAAAAATATTGGGTTATCACATAAAATTTATCAAAGACACCAGTGCATAAAATAACATTGAAATTATAATTCTAGGGCATCCCCAAACCCTAAAAATGAGTGATCATATAACCAATTACATCATCATGTGACAAGATATTTTTTTATTTTGTTATATAAGTTGTACTGAAGTAAACCCTTCACAAAAACAAATATTAAAAACACTCAATTTCCACTCATTAAACAATTGAACTTTATTATTCCAATCGTACCATGCAACCACTATTAAAAAGCTACCAAAATCTACTATGCAATGTGGCTTGAACCACTTCAAATCACTTTTATGTAGCAAATATTATGGTTTCCAATAACTTGATCTTCCACTTTTTCAACTTGGGCCTATTAAATAAAAAGAAACGCACACACATATAGATAGATAGATATTTTAATTTGTTTGCATCCTACAATTTTACACATAAGACACATGATGCTTAATACAATAAATTAATTATGCAAGTGTAATGACTAAGCTTATATATCCAATTCATAGAAAATTCATGACATGACTAAATTTTAACCTCAAGATACCTGTAACGACTCTCCTCACATGATTATTGGTTAATAAGTAAAGAGATAATAAACTTACCTTTTTCTTGTGAATTGTGGTACTGCTGATAGTCTCTGTGAGTACGAGATCAGATTCAAGTTATCGATGAATGGAAGCAAGTCGACGAAAAAGGTAAGAAGGGAAGTGATGATTTGATTCGCGAGAACATGGAAACTCGCACTTTGTATTTCATATAGGTGCATTACAATTTGCAATTGTGTGAGTCATGTTTGATTGTTGTTTTTTGTTATAAAAAGTGATATGCATATAGTTTTTGTGGTGATGATGATGGGAGCCACCATTTACTTAGATTTGCATATGTTCAATAATCAAAATTAAAATTTAAAAGAAAGAGAATAGAACTAGTGGCAAATGGATACAATATAAACTTTAAAAAAAGTTTAAAATAAAGTAATTTTTATATGTATTATAGCCTTTTATGGTGTGTCACCATTTCTATTGTTATTATTTTAAAACAAATACATTAAAGAGAATTGAATCCAATGAGTGGTGGCATAATGAGGGTTTGGGTCATAATAATTGTTATGAGTGTTGTGTGGCGATCCTTATTCTGGTGTGCTTATTTGGCATTATGCATACCTTTGTGGGGAGTATGGTTCTGAGTTTCGGGAATCATGAGACGAGAGAATAAAAATTATGAGAGGTTTTTTTTTAGTTTTAGTTTTTGGGAAAAATGGGCAGAAAGGTGACTGAAACGAATTGGAGGAAAAGAGGAAAGAAGGAGACAAAGTGAAACATGTTGTGTTTTCTTTGTAAAAAGTGTCCACGAAGGGAAGTGAAAGGAAGACTACATCGTCTTCAACCAGAGGCAAGAATTAAAGGTTGGATATTTTGTTTTCTTTCACTGTGAAATATATGAAAACCAAGTTTGATTGTTTCTAGTTGATAGTGTTGAAAAGAAAATCATGATATATGCTTTGTGATACAGTGTAAGGATATGAATTTGAAATTATGAATTCTATGAGCAGTGTAATGCTTGTTTTGGGTGTTGTTATGTTGTTGTGTAAAGAATTGATTTGGATATAGTTATATATGAAAATAAATAATAAAAGAATCATGCTTGATTGGAGATTATGCCTATGTGTTTTACAAGACTTTTATTTAAGTTAAAGTGAGGTCTCCAATTACTTTGTCTGTGACTTTTAATGATAGTTTTGGAATGTGAACTATGAAACTTGGTTACTCTGTCTATGACTTTTAATGATAGTTTTGGAATGTGAACTATGAAACTTGGTTACTATGTATGTGACTTTTAATGATAGTTCCGAAATGTGAAATATGAAACTTGGTTACTCTATATTTGACTTTTAATGATAGTTTTGGAATGTGAACTATGAAACTTGGTTACTCTATTTGTGACTTTCAATGATAGTTCTGGAATGTAAACTAAGGAACTTCATGACATAAAATTCAAGAGATGGATTATTTGAACTCTTGCTTGCATTTTTATAACATTGTTAGCAGTAAAAATTGTTTGCATTATAGAGTTCATGTCATGTAATTTGAGCCGCATCTGATCCCTATAACCGCTTATGAAAAAAATTGTCTGGCGTCAAGAGTTAAGCAACTATGGATATGTCTAGAATGGGGTGAAGTCATTCTGGATAGCAAGAGGACCTGGTTTTTGAGGTACTGATGCATTATAACATTTATCGAGATGCTCTTACTCTGGTTCTACGATAGAAGATATAATTTTGCCATGAATTTGTTAAATTGCATGGCCTGTAACGTAAAACTATATGTTGAAAGAGTCTGGAAAGTGTTCTTTTTGGGTAGCGAAAATCATAGGAGTAAAGTTGATTAGAACTGTAAATGAAAACTTAGCAAGGTCGCCTGTTAGGAAAAGTACCCCTATTGATCATTTATAGTCTACCTAGAGTCGTAGATGCTAGGGATAAATTTTGTCGCTGGACAGCGCTCTTGTAAACTAATTTTGCTCCACTACAATTGGAAAAGAAACAGAAGTTTGAATTATATTTTAGAGTAAAGAAAAATAGAACTATTCTCTATTGAATATGTAATCGTATTACTTTATCCTTTGTGCATTCTGATAGGAAGTCTTTTATAAAGTTGTGTAATTCTTTTTTGTATAACTTTCTCATTGAGACGACTCATTCTTGGATAAATATTATAAGTGTAATTGGTTTTATTTTATTTCTATATATGGTCAAATTTTATGTGAGTTGTCGGTTATGATTTTATAAGACGACCTTCAAACTAAGACATAGTTCATGTGAACAAGCCGACGGTTGATGATTGAATAAAAATCGAGGACTAATTCAGAATATCGTCAATTCATCGTATTTTGTTAGAAAATCAAGATAAAACCATTAGCTAATAGCTCAACCAAAGTTGGAAATCCTGCACTGAAATTGATAACCAAAATATGAAATACTTGTATGAGAAACTGAAACATTGCTTGTAGAATTAAATTTATGCACGAACAAAATAATTAAGGCATAATGGTTTGACAACAATGAATAGAATTCTTTATTTGAGATTTATTATAATTATAGTTATGGATAAGTGATCTTCTGAGTAGAGGTAGAGTTTATCCTATCACTATAAAAGAAAGTTGTTTAATGCATCTTTTGATATCTTCTTTTACATCTTTGGTGATACTCAAGGAAAGAAAACCAACCGTTCTTGGTAGAATGGCAGTGTAAAATGAATAGTTCAATCAACATTTAACTTTATTACAAGAAAGTGAAATTAGAAGGTAAACCCTTTAATAGGTTTAACTTTGCAGCTAAGACAAGATAAAACATAGCTATTTGTTCCCTTTAAAAGTTGACTTACCTATCAATTGAGAATTAAGAGGCTTGTGTTTGAAAAAATAGATTAATAGTCTAAAGTTAGAAGAAGTCTACTTTTAATTTGATGCACTTAACATATTTTTTTCATATAGATATATAGCTCCTTGAGGGAATACTTTTAATGTAACTCAAGTAGTTATAGGGAAAAACTAAGGTTAGCAAATGTAATCATTATCATAAAAGATAAGGTTAGCAAATGTAAACATTACCATAAAAGATATTTGCATTGCATATATTTTAGTAGAGTTTAGTTAATATTTGAATGAGGAATTATCCTTACCTTTTAAAACAAAAGGATAAATACTCTTCAATGGAAAAATAGTATAATTCTTCGAGAAGGAAGATCTAAACATTTAAACACCCAATTTCATTGAGGTGCAGGTATGCACACAACTGATCTCGAGAGCAATCATAGTCTGACGAAATTGGTTGGAATACATGACCCGGTCAAAACTTATAATGAGAAGGTGGTATGGGACGTCATCTCCAGATTGTTTCTCAGTAGTACTGTGATAAATCCCATGATCATTTGACTTAGTTGGACTAGCCTCGATGTTTTGTATGGGACACACAATCGAGAGTCACAATGAGCATATGCGATCAAGTCCAAGGTCAGGGTATTGACGTGGCTCTTGTTGACTTCGGGTAGGGGATTAATCAACTAGACACTAGCTTATGTACGTTGAATCCTCACATTTTAGAAAATGAATAAGTCGACCAGGTAGGTTTTGGATTCATAAAATACTAAGGATGGGGAAAGAAAGCATCCTCTCTAGGTGTTATGGGCCCTAGAGGATAACCCTTGCCATGGATCGACCCTCATGCTAGAATACGAGGACGTTAAATGAGACAAGTCGACTCCACTGATGGCACCTTCACGAGATTTGACCAATCTTGTCCACTTGGGTGACTATCTACAACAGTATTGAACCCAAAAGTGGTACAATATGTATGTACTAAATAAAGTTTATGTTTATGATTTATTGGGTGAAACAAATTTGCTATGAACTTGAAAGCATTCTTATGAATAAAATTGTAGTTGAAAACGAAAAACAAATTACCCTGTGATTAAACTTGCTTATTTTTAGTGGTACAACCAAGTGAGTAGACTTGGGTTGTTACAAAACCTTAGAACACATTAAAAAATCAAATGTATTGAACAATTATGCTCAATTCATAAAGCAAAGATGTATAGATTGAAAATAAAAAATAATCATTACTAGGTATGGATTATAACATTCAATCTAATTGTATGCTTGTTTGTAACAAGTATCTCCTATTTTAAACAAATTTTAGCATTTTTATGATGATGATGATGATGATGATGATGATGATGATGAAAATGCAAAATAATAGCTATCGAATAGCTCAAATATGATGCCTAAGTATGGAATACGTGGGAATACATATGGCGTCAATCATTTAAAGTTTCTCTTTGTTTTCATGCCATAATATAAATATATGCACAATAATCAATAATAATCCTAATGGTTTTAGATGTTTTAAATTATTTTACAAATTTAGATAAGAAAGCTTGATAGAATTTAAGTTCTTGAGAATAACATTAGTACATTATACATACTATTTCAAGATGGCTATGACCAACACTATAACTATGCCATTTCTCTCACAATAAAATGTTAATTTGTATGTTTTCATTGTTGGGGCCTTTACAATATGCTTTTGACTTTACGTTGATGGATGTGGTTAGCTTAAAAACTAAACTTTCACAAAGCGAATGTCTTGTTTTTCCAATTTGTGGTTGAAGCACTCCATGATTTTCTCCTCATATTTATAAACTTCCTCTATCACTATAAGATCATATTAACACTACTTAACATGACATACAAGCTCCATATGTCATTAATGATAGGCATATGACATTGGCATCTTTAAAATTTTATAATAACTTCTTTATATGATTAGTACTAAGCAATCATTCCATAATTAGAGTTGCATCAATAGCTTTTTCTTGTCCTTAAAATTTCTTCTTACTCTTAAATCTTCAACCTTTACAACTAACTAATTAGATTGGAATGGATACAACATATACTTTGACCAATATGTGTTGGTAAAGTTAAAAACCCAAAGAAATAAACTCAATTGAATTTTGACAATAAACAACAAAATGATGATATAAGAGCATACAAGAGCATCTCAAATGTAATCCTACAATGTCCCTTGTGGTCTTAAGTCCTCGTGCATACTTAACATCAACCAAAATAAAATTAAGCATATTTTGTTAGCAATTAACACGTCACTTTAGCAATTACTTTGTATAATATTTTGGTATCATGAAATAGTTAAAACCAAATTCAATTAGGTGATATGCAAAGTGGATTACATTGGAGATTATATAACAAAGATATCATTGAGATGATTCATAATGATCATAAAATTTACCCAAATCTTATTCACTATAAGAACTCTATGTAAAGCTAGTAGAGCATGCATGCTTCTCGTGCTCATTAAGTCTATAGAGATCTTTAAAATTTTATAAATTGTAAAACTTCAATAATCATAAAATTTGTATGAACCAAACCAAGTTGCTCAAGTGTGTCATATTGTAACTGATAGTTGTAATACTACATGAAGCAATTTTACCAACTACATTCACAAAATATTTACATTCTTATCTAGTGAAAGTATTAAAAAAAAAAAAATTATTTACCCTTCAATATACTAAACGAGCATAAAATACCTATTAGAAGCATATAAACAAAAAAACCAAATTTTAAGTTAGAAATGTTCAAAATACATTTTCAATGATTAAGAATATTAAACTTATATTTCTAGTAAAGGATATATGATAAAAAAAATTATATTTATCCTTCAACGTACTAAGCGAGAATAAAATACCTATTAGAAGCATATAAACAAACAAACCAAATTTTAAGTTAGGAAGGATTAAAATATATTTTTAATGATTAAAAATATTAAAATTATTTTTCTAGTAAAGAATATATGATTATATACCAATTCAATATATCAAATCATTTGTGATGCTCAAGACTTCATTCAATATCAAAAAAACACCAATAACATTCAATATAAAAAAAACACCAATAATAAGTATGTTAAAACCCTTTGAAAGAGAAAATCATCTCAAAACCATGAGTAATTTTATTATTTAAATGACCCATTCACAGGAAAAACAGAAAAGAAGACAATAAAACCTAATGCAAACTTTAATATTGCTATGCATGTTATACCTAATCTTTTATGTCATTTATTATTTAAATGACTTATTCACATAACATGCATAATATAGAGGAAAAATAGAAAAGAAAACGATAAAACCTAATGCAAACTTTAATATTGCTTTGCATACTTTTGTAAACTTTTGAATACTCCTTTACATGTTATACATAATCTTTTATGTCAAGCTTTACAACTCCCTTCTATTACAAGGGGACTTCCCACAAGACTTACATTAATGCAAATACATTGATGACCCTCACACTTTAAATAAACTTGCATTCATAAATTTTATGTCAAGCTTTACAACTCCCTTGTATTATAAGGAGACTTCCCACAAGACTTACATTAATGCAATTACATTGATGACCCTCACACTTTTAATAAACTTGCATTCATAAATTCACTTTCACCCCTATGTCTACTTTGATGATCCTCACACTCTCACTAGACTTGCATTCATACTTTTATCTTTACCTTCTTAAACATGGAACTAAACAGTTAACTTGCACCCTTCTTATATAATAATTAAACATTTTTTCTTATATAATAATTAAACATTTTTTCTTAAATCTTAAAATATTTATGCAATTTTTTTTCATTATTATTTAGTTTTAGTGGTTTTAGCTTTAGAAAACCTCTCAAATAATCTTATTTTTTTCTTCTCAAAATTTTTTATCTCTAATTTTTTATGTATAAATCATATTTTTATTTTTAAATTTAAACATTATTATTTTAATTGATTTTAGTTTTTAAAATTTTATTCACACAATTTAATATCTCTAGTTTTTAGGTGTGGGAGTGTGTGAGGGGGTGAGTGTGTGGTGGCTTTATGATACATTCCCTATTAATAAGTATAGCTCTCAACTTTAAGAGGAGTCATGGTTGAAAGGAGACTACTCAGCCCTGTACGCTCACAATAACCAAATCCAATATATATATATATATATAATCTCTAATATAAAATTCATATTTTTATTTTTAAATTTAAACATTATTATATTAATCAATTTTAATTTTATTAATTTCTATAATTTTTAATTGTCTTTCTATTTAGATTTATTCTTAAGAAATCCCCATGTCATATTATAACTTTAATATCACAACATCTCGAAGAAATTCTTAAGAAATCCCCATGTCATATTATAACCTTAATATCACAACATCTAGGAGAAATAAACACTAGAAGATTGAAGTTCAAGCTTTCTATGAGTTTAAAACATAGATATATATATATTATTAATCTAATTTTAAAGTTTAAATTTAAAATATATTATATAATATAAAATTAACATGAAATTTAATCAAATGGCATTAGCTTGATGGATTAGATTCCTCAACATTTCAAGGAGGAGACCAATTGAAATCTTGGATAACATCCCAGCTTTGTTATAATACCACTATATAATGATGTAATACGGATGGAACCCGTTTAAATCCCATCTAACCCATTGATAAAAAAATATCATAATATTTAAGAAAATCATTTGAAAATAAAAAGTTTCACATTGTAAATTTTCACATCATCAAAGATTATTGTTCCATTCTTACAAATGAAAGTTATCAATTTAGGTTAGAAGTCTCTCCAACGACACTAAAAAGCAAAAGTTTCACATTAATATTTGATTATATTACTATATAAATTTATCGAAATATTCTGTTTCACCATAATTGATATCAGTTTTGTTGTTTATTTATTTGATTTAAATTTCAAGATAAAGTAATAGTTTCTCCTTTAGTTATATGGGAGTGAAGTAATAGTTTCTCATTTGATTATATGAGATTGAAACAGGTTCCTCCCTAATATATATATCATCATCACCATATAATAATATTACAACTTATTATATCATCATCATATAATGATATTATTATTCAAAAAATAAAAATAAAATAATAATTTTATTTTTTAAATTTATTTTTTTCAATCTAAAGTAAAAGTTTTTTTTTCATAAAACAACCACATATATGTTTTTTAAATTACATTTAACACCTTATCCTGTAGGACTTGGTAGGACTTCAGATCAAGGACTTTCAAGGAAGTCTTCAAATCGAATTTGGACGTTGATGGATGAAGCTTAGCCTTTATTTAATTAGCGGTATGATTTCAGAAGGATTTTGTTTGATTAGTGGTATGATTTCAGATCAAAGATTTCAAAGATCAAAGACTAAATAGTTAACCGACAAACACTCTATCCTTTTTAGGTGGCAAACACTCTTATCCTCTTCTAGGTACTGGCAAACACTCGCACTACCATCCACGTGAGGGTTTGAACATGAGTCTCTTTAAACCATCCACATGAGGGTTTGAACATGGGTCTCTTTAAACCATCCACGTGAGGGTTTGAGCATGGGTCTCCTTAGAGAACCTAACACCCGTGAGGGTTTGAACATTGTCCTATGCGGACAAAAGATGTTTAGGATACCTTATGCGATGGGATAAAACTCAGGTTTTTATGAGGAGTCTCAATCCCCTCGTACCAAGTTTTGAACTAGAGTCTTTTAGATGAAAACCCAAGAACCTACCACTAGAGTCTTTTCGATGAAAACCCAAGAACCTACCACTAGAGTATTCCTGTCTACCACTAAATATCCCTCTTAAGAAAACCTACCACTAGAGTATTCCTGTCTACCACTAAGTATCCCTCTTAAGAAAAATGTTAGGGTAACCTCTTAGAATACTATGACTGGACAATCTACCCTGGCAGCTACTGATTCCACCACGTATAAAATGTAAGATTTTTACAAGAGAACTCAATCCTCCTCTTGCACATAAGTTTTAACTTAAGTTTCTTTAATAAAACCCAAAAAACTTAACACCCAAATATTTATTTACCATTAAATATCTTTTACGACTGTAATAAGATTTTTTTGCTAGACATTTTCGGACAGCGTGCACACGTCAGGGAAAAGGTCCAACAAAAAATTCATATTACAATATAGACATATTGGACATATTTTTAAGATCATTCTAGGCATAATTTTAAATCATTGAAGATAAAGAGTTACGGATATGTTACACAACTTCTTTTTTTTCATATTTTGAATCTTTTGAATTCGACCCATTTGACCAAAGGCCTATCATAGATTGGGCCTGGTCAATCCAACGAGCCGTCCCAGGCATGAAGTAGCTTTTAGGTAACCACATAGTTCATTTATGCATATTAACTATCTTGTCACCAAACCCTTGAGCTACACTTTAATTGGGTTGACATGGAACGTCGCAATCGCATTCAAGCTCGCTGCTTTTATAAGCCTAAAATTTTACCGTGTGTTTATTATAGCAGAAATGGTGGTTTTAATAAATGAGGTGACAATTGCATAAACAGCAAACCTTTCATTGCAAAAACGACTCTCATTTTTGTTGATTGTAGGGATATCCAAGAATGAAACGACTCTCAAGAGTGTAAAATATTTTGCTTGGGAAATTTGACCAGATTACAAATTTGTGTTACCCAAAAAACTGAATGGTTATTAACAGCTTTTATATTTTTAATCATTTAATGAAATGCTAAATCATATTTTTCAAGACTTGCATTCTAACAAGCATCTGATATTGCACCAGCCTCTCCGAAAGAGACAGTCCAGATGAATCTTCTGACTATGGCTAACTTCATCCACTGGCCTCTCCAAAAGAGAGTCCAGATGAATCTTCTGACTATGGCGAATTTCACCCACCTTCAATACATGCAGGCTCAGATACGCTGTAAAATAACAAAAATAGTTCAAGACAACTGAAAATTACCATTAAAACATTTGGTTCTGCAAATGTCTAGTGTCAGCTGTATGTTGTAATAAAAGAAAGGTCAAATTCCAAAACACACACACAAACGAATGATTTTTTGGCCGTTGGAGCTCAGCACCCTCTAATAGAGTTCCAAGTTGGTCAGCTAGTAAGAAATATGAACATTTGCTAATAAAAATTACAGCACTGTAGAAATTCATGGGAGATAAAGTCATACTGATAGGGAGTTGTCATTCAACATGCAAATTGGATGTTAATACGAATGTGGACCACCATATATTGGACAAAATTGTGTGGACGCAAATGGACTAGGAAGAAAAGCAAGCAAAGCCTACAAAAGAAAAAAGAAATAGAGAGAATAAATTACAGGCAAGGATTGATATTCAGGTTCCTCTCTGCATTATCCACATGCAAGGATTGATATTTGCATTTTTGTCAAAAGCATTTAGAAGACATTCAAGTTCCCAGTATCTTCTATTTAAATCACCGTGTCATTACACAGGGCCTGCCCAAGCACCTCGCATAGCCAATTGTAGAATGGAAAGATACTTAGCCTCACAGATTAATTTCTTCAAATGACAAGCAGTCGAAACTAGTTTCAGTTTTGACAATCACCTATTGTAACTTGGTTTTCAATTTGAAAAATGGCAAACATGTTAATTCATGTCTAATACATAAAGTAATGATGAATTGGGTATGTGCCAAAATTTTGTTAAATAATTCATCAAGAGCTCAAGGTTGAACATGTGTCTCCAAAAAATATTCAATAGACAACAGCAAAGAACTGTGGCTTGGACCTTCAAGATGAAAATGAAAAACAGTATAAGCTCTGGGTTGCTTATAAACAGAATGGAATAACAAAAACAACCTTCCTGCCTTCTAAATCTTTAAAGAGTTCAAGTCCTCTTAATTTTTCAATGATTTTTCACAAACCTGTCATATGTGCCCCGTGAAAGAAATTAAGTTTATGCAAGTAGGAAAGCACTCCATTAAAAGAGCACACTCCATTAGTTCATCTTTCATCCCTCAACTTCAAATTGAGGTACTTGCCCTTAAAACATGTAAAGGAATTGAGACTTATCCACAATATATCCAAAATGCTTAGAGGACAATCTCTACATTTAATGTCATCTTTCGATCATTGTCTTATGATAATGGTCTCTAGCCACAGACAGGAGAACAACAAAATTTAACTTTGGTCTCTGGCCACAAACCGGAGAAGAACAAAATTTGATATCCCTTGAGAGGTTAAATATACTGTTTGCAAAGCAAATTAGGAAATTACTAATGAACAATTCTGTGTTTTTTGTATTATATGCCACCAAGTCTACAAATGTGTAAAAGCTTGCACAATGAACCAATCCAGCAGACATGACAATAAATTATGATATGCCATTGCAGGAGACACCCAATCCTGCTGCTGCCAAAAAACCCACGAACAATGCACTGAACAGGAAGATACAGGAAGATACGGACCATTCTTGTGACAAACTTTACATAAAATTCTTAGCCACCTAACTGTGCTATGAGGGAAATTTCCGAGGCACCAACAACCATGTTAAAACAAATTGTCCGGAACGTACATAACTATACAAGAATGAGTGAATTACCATGCATCCAGCTATTCAGGCCAATGCAAGTTCATCATCCATCAATAGCAACCGATCTCATATACAATCTGTCACCAATTCATGGATTTGAAATCCCAAGTCCATGATTGCTCCATTTTCAATTTCCCATCCCATTACTAGCAGACTCCTCCAGAGCCTTCATCAGAGCAGCAGCCTTTCGCTTTGTCCGTGGTGTCCCATCCTCAACAAACTTCCTGCAATGCTCCATCACACCTGCCTGCCGGGCCTCAACGGCCCTCTGCTTGCTATTACAACAGAGTGACGACAAAATTGCCACGGCATGCTCCTTGCTCCTGAAAGTGCCCTCACTCAGCAACCTAGTCAATGTCCCCATGACCCCCTTTTGGAGGGCAATTGCAGAGCGGGCCTCCGAAACAGTGGCCAACATGTTGAGGAGGCCCAGGGGTCTTTCAACCGTCTCATTGAGCACAACCCCAGTGACACTATCCAACAGGAGGGGCACTGCCCCTGACATTACAGCCCTTCTCTTGTTATCATTATAAAAACAAAGGCTATATAGCGCAGTGATGGCCTCCTTCCGCGAACGGAAATCCCCTTCGGCGAGGAGCTTTACAAGGGCCCCGATCGCATCAGAGTGGCTACCAATTGTGGCCTTGTTCACATCCACCATTGCCAGGCTCGTCAGCGTCACCGCAGCCGTGGCCCTGGTCTCCATAGAACCATGTTTTAGGGCATTCACTATGGCATCCACTGCCCCCTCGGCTACAAGCCCCACCTTGTTATCATCCTCCGAACTCAGATGAAACAGCACCACCATGGCGTTCTCCTCGGTCTGCCTGTCGCCGCAGGAAAGCAGCGGGAGCATCTTCGCCACGGTCCCAGCCTCCACCAGGCGGAGCCGGGTCTCACGGTTCTGCTTGGCGAGGGTTCGAATCTCCCGAACCGCATCCCTCACAAAGCTGATACAACTACTATTATGGCGGTTTCTGTTATTGGCGAGGGTTTTTACTAGGGCTTCTAGGGTCTTCAGCGTTTCATGACCAAGGGCGTTGGGGCGGCCCCCAGGCGGCGACACGGCCGCGGCCGGGCGCTTGAGGTCCACACCGTGAGTCTGCGCCCACTGCGATATGAGGCTCCGGAGTGCGTAATTCGGTATCAATTTCGTATCATTTAGAGGCATGGTCGTGTTAGGGCAAATTCGCTTACCAGCCTCCAGCCATCGCTGTATGGACGACCGGTCGTACGTCTGCCCCGTGCAAAGGATCACAGGATCACTCATCAGCTCCAGGCTTATCGGGCACTTGAAATCGTCAGGCGGACGGCAGTCCATCAAACTCCTCTGCACTCTTCAAAACCCTAACCCTCCTCCAAATCTTATAACCCCTTGTAAAATCCCAAAGCTTCACACACCCCTTCGTAAATACCCCTAAAACCCTCCCAATTCTTCGAAACCCTCACCCTCTCTCAATCTTCATGGCATCGAAACCCCTCATATTCCTCCAAATTCCCCCAAAACCCTCCGAATTCTTTGAAACAGTAATTTTTCCCTCAATCTTCAACTCCCTCGTAAATATTCCAAACCCTCGAAACCCTCCGCCTGCCTCCAAATCGTCAAATCCCTCGCCTACTTTTCAAAACCTCGGTTTCTTTACAATTCTATCTCAGCCTCAAATTTCCCTTCTCTCAATCTCCAAATCCTCAAACCTTGGTTTCTTTACAATTCTATTTCAGGCTCAAATTGCCCTTCTCTCAATCTTCAACTTCCAAACCCTCGAAACCCTCCACCTGTCTCCAAGTCCTCAAATCCCTCCGTAACTTTTTCAAAACCTTGGCTTCTTTACAATTCTATCTCAGGCTCAAATTGCCCTTACTCTTGTTCTCCCCCCCCTCACATCTATCTCAGGCTCAAATTGCCCGTACTCTTGTTCTCCCCCTCAAATCCTTCGTTCTATTCCCAGCCGTGCCAGTTTCCCCTGCGATTCCGACCTCATTCACCTCCTCACACCGAGCTCTTCGCAACCCAACACCCAAACCGGGGCCTAGACCAATAAATTTAAAGCCCACGACGCAGCCATTGCGTATCTTGTGCCTCTTCTGTCTTCTTCTTCCTCCGCGTCTGTACATCCCGAGGACTTGGGAGGCACGAGAGGGCCGTTAAAATAAAAATAAATAAATATAATAATAATAATAAGCAGGCTAAAAGATCCAACGGTAAAAAGGCGCAGTAATAATTGGAGATTTTCAACACGCTTTCCAGTCTCTCGATTCTTCTGGCACGCCTGTAGTAAATATCTTTTCACCGTGAAAGACGGAGATCTCATCAGGCACAGAATTTTCAAGCCCGTCGGTTGACGGCGACAGAATCTCTCAAATTTTCGTGGGGTTCGACTCCGCGTCCGCCCATTTAACCGACTCGCCACCGCGTCAGCTTGGGTTTGTCGTTATCTTCGGATTTGTCCGTTTCTTGACGGCGGGGTTGCCCGACAGCTTTTTGTCTGTTAGTTGACGCGCAAAACACGGGGGATTTGGGCGAGGGAAGTCATGGGGAACACGATTGGGTAGATCAGCTTCTGTACCTACCTGCCCAGAATCATCCTTGTTTTATATGTACTGGTGGTTGAGATTTGGTCCAAAGAAGCTGGGGAGGATCTTGACGGTCCATTTAGTCGACTGGTGTTGCAACTTGGAAGGACTTGTGTGCACGTTATCGTGTTTGAAATGATAGTGGGTAAAGTTAGGTTTGTTTGCAATTAGATATTGTTTTGATTATTATTTATTGTTATTATTTTTTAAGTATATTGAAGATCTTATGGAAGCACATCATGGGGATTTGACTTCTAAACACCACCTCTAGAAAATTATCATTCAAATATATTTTGGAATCTTTCATATCTTCGGAATTATTTACATAATATTTATAGGTTTTTTCATTAAAAATCTTTCACATGTTACTTGGGTTATATTTAATTAATGCTGCCTCCAAGAGTAGTTGGTAATTGTTTGTTTGGCCAAGCACTTACCAAAAGAGATCTCGGTTCAAACCTTAGGAGTATGTTTGTTTGTAAATGTAGTAGTTTGCTTCAAATCTTTTGAGTGTGCATCAGATTGATAATAACGGTACGAATCTCGAGTGATAAATGGTCTTCTTCATGTCAAGTTATAAAATAACAAGATGGTATATGCTTGTTCACGTTATGAATCTCGAGTGACAGATGGTCCTCTTCATGTCAAGTTATAAAATAACGAGGTGGTATAAGATTGTTGGGGCCAGCCCATGTGGTTTAAAAACGTGCACTTGGCAATTACTAAAAGTAGTGTAGATGTAACAAACTTCCTTATGTATCAAAAAAAATATTCATCCCAAGCTCAAATCATTTATCTTAAGTTTTGCAAGATAGTTTTTCATGGGTTTCTTATTCAACAAATTGTGATGTTTTTCAACCACCAAACTTGGTCTCCTTCTGTATAGACCATTCAACATTTCTTTTGCTTTATTCCATTCATACGTATTTATCCATCCACAATTTATGTGTTTTATTGGTCACTCTATTTTTTGGCAACACTTTCTTTTGGTGTGATTATTACTTACACAAATTTCACAAGAATGCTAGTTCCAACACTTAGTTGTCACATGTCCACTTCTTCCACGATGACTACAACAAGCCACACTAGCCACACTAGGAATTTTATTTTCTTCACACATTTCTCTTTTCACAAATTTTGTGTTACTCTCATCCATTACAAATTTGGTTTCATTGTCATTTGCTTGTCCTTTGTATCCAAGGCCTTCATTCTTTGGTCTTATATCTGGTACTACGGGCACTTTCACACTTTACCTATTTTTTTTCCAAACCTATACCATCATATATCCCATTCATGTAAAAAAATTGAACCAATACCTTTTGTATGTCTTTCAAAATTGTTAGCTTTTGATGATCTATATTAAAGGAAATGCAACCACAAGATGTAAAATGAGCAAACAATGTTAACTATATGATAATGGTAATATAATATGCAGGAAAAGTATATGAAAAACTTCTGCAATAACTCATAAAATAGCCATTAATGAAAGCTCACGAAAATAGTACAATGTAATATAATGGAGGACTTAAACACTCCATAAATGATGCATGATCTACATTGTACCTACTATACTCACTATACTTTCTAACTCTCTCTCTCTCTCTCATCTATCAAAGGCATATATATAGGGAGATATGTCCCTTGGCCCATGACTCTTCAACTACCTATCCTATGACTCATGTACATGTGGACTACATGCACATTTACATCATTGCACATTCTAACACTTGTGCATTTATTACATTGCACAAAGTAACTACTCAAACCTTAATCTAAGATAAACTCCTAATCTAGAGATGTACCTAAGGTGGTACATGTCACATATACCAAATAATGTAATATATTCCAACACCCCCTGTATTACATTATTTGGGTATTGGATCTTCATCTTTCAGATGTTCTTCAACTTGATTTGGTCCTTCTTCTTCTTATTTAATTTGTAGATGACCAAGTAATCCATAGCTTTGTTGTCCTCTCATTTTCTTTGTTCTAAATATTCTATTTCCTGTTGACTTTTATGATATATAGGTCTTTCATTTTTTGCAATCTACTCCTCAGAAAATGCATTAGTGTTGTCTTGAAATACAATAATATCATGTGAAGTCTTAATTGAATCTAGAGCATATATATATATATATATATATATATATATATATATATATATATATATATATATATTTGGTGGATTGATCTAGTATATTCTATCTCATTTTGATTTATGATGAGACACATATTGACTCCATTTATATATTTTAAATCAACCATCCTTTTGCTCTCTATTAGCTTGGCTATTGAAATAAGATTAGATGTTAATCCAGGAACATGAAATTTAGAAATGTTGGACTAGGTTTTACACACCCATATCCATGTATAAGATAGGTTTTTTCATCTGCAATTTTCAACTTGAAATTGTTAGTGACTTCAAGGCAATCAAACCATTTTAAATTTCCTATCATGTGATGACTTGCACTAGAATCAATGTAACAAATGTCCTTTTCATTTTGACCTAAGAAATTGTTTGTGTTTGAAGTAATTTTGCATCTTTGATATGGTATATTGGATGGATTTTGATCTTGAGTCCTTTTATAGTGTATCTTGTGATGATATGTTCCTCTTGCTAATTTATCCATTATCTTAAGAATCTATAGTATTTCTTGTCTCCCAATCTCTTCAATTTCTAGATTCTAACCTTCAATTCTTGTAGTGTATGATCAATCAATATGGAATTCCTTTTAGCTTCCTAGTATTTTGAGAATACCTTAAGAATCTTTAATGTTCAATCATTGGTTTTGATAAGAATTTAGTTTTTCCAAATCTCTAGATAAAATACCTTTTTTTTTTTTTTAAGCAAAAAACCCCTTATGGGGCCGCCTTGGTCTAAGAGACCATGAACAGGGGGTTCTACACCATCAAAGTCACCCAAGGGTCCACCTAGCCTTGCCCGCACCATTATTATCAATTGGATTTTGGGTACCCAATTCAACTTTTTGGTAGGGAGGAGATTCGAACCTGGGACCTCCCTTGGAGGATTGCCCTCTCCTCTCCAACTCACCTACAACACTTGGGTGGGTAAAATACCTTTTAATTCCCAAGTATTTAGAACAATTTTGATGGAAGTTTTGTATTTCAAAACCTTTGAAGTTGTCTACCTTATGACTCCCTAGTTAAGAATATGTGAACAAACTTTGACAAAACCTTATCAAATCTCAAGTTTTGTAGAACCCCTTATATCTCCCAAGTATTTGGGTGTACTATAGTCTTGATAAGGTGCTTGGCTTTCTTTAGATTTCTTTTTGAGTTGAATTCCTAATGTTTTGATGTCAAATTTAATATAATGAATAACTCCTAATTTCACATTATTTCTCCCTGTTGATATATGCACTTTCAATTTGATAATGTTCTTTATTTTTTAAGACTCTATAGTTGGATTCCTTTTGGCCCTTCAATTTGTATAAAGACAAATATAAATAATAATTTCCAACTTTTAAGCAATGTTATGAAAAATTCTCTTTACCCTTTTATTATCAATGGTTTGGTTTTCTAATTTCAAAGATCTAAATTTTGATGTAGTACTCCTTATATCTCCCTATTTGAAAATTTAGAAAATAATAATATTTGCAAAATAATGTTTCAATTTTCCAAGGTAGAAAACCTTATATCTCCTAGTTTAATTATTTGCAAATACTTTGATATTTGAATCTCAACTAATGCAATTTGAAATATCTCTTAAAGATATAATCTCCTTGTTTTAATTGCTTTCTAATCCACTAAGGTTGTAATTTCTCCAATGCAATATTAAATAAACTTAACCTTAGATATAATGCACCTTATATCTCCTTGCACTTAATGGAAAGCAAATATTAATTCAATGTAAATATACCTTTCTTGTAATGTGATATGCTATGTGCTAATTGGCTTCTATCTTGACTTCACTTTCAAAGCTTTGGAGTGTTGTATTCCATTTATATTCAAAGTATGACAATGAGAATTAAATGCTCCATGTTCTATGGTGCTCTTCAAACGGTCTTCTTCTACCTTCAATGCACTTTGACCTATGTAAGCTTGATGTGCGCGCTCTCTTTAGGCAGGGTATTAATACTCCTCTTTCTCCATTTTTATTGGGTGGTGCAAGGAGGTTACAAACTTGAGAATGCATTGATGCAGGTGTTATCTCTCTCTATGGATGTTAGAGTAATGATTATTTATTCCCTTGTGCTTGTATAAAGCATTATCAAAGCTTGTAGATAGTGGGTGGCATAGGTGCAAGCATTGTGCATGAAATATTCCTCCTGAGGTGTTACTAAAAGTTAGTGGGTGCTCTTATCCTTTGTGCCAAGTGGCACACAATTCCTTTGATGGCTTGTGACAAGTGGATCCTTCTTCCTTTGCATGTAACCAAGCTCTTCAACGTCCCTTATCTTCTTAATGCTCTTCCAACTCCTTGCAAGTTGTTCAACTTCTTTTCCAACGTGCTTTCTTGATGTCCAACGTATGGTGGCTCCTCTCTAATGAAGGTAGCTCCTCTCCACTGAAGGTGGCTTCTCCTATGACGATTCAATATTTTCTTCAAGGTAGTCATTCGTCTAATATTCTCTCCTCTTTCTCTTGGGTAACTCTTTGATGTTATTCTTCTTGTGTTATGTTATTCTCCTTGCATTATCCTTATTACAATTTGCACTTTTATTATTTTATGTTGTCCTCGCTATTGGCGTTATGTTATATTTACTTGGTCTCCTTGTTGTAGGTTCCTTGTGTATTGTGAGCGTTGTGTTAGTCTTACAATGACACTGAGAGGGGGGGTGAATCAGTGTAGCTCTTTTAAACTTAAATTCACAGCTCTTAAAACTAAAATAATGAAACCTTAAAACCAGATAAAGCAAGTATCACAAGAGAACATCACACAACACAAGATTTAACGAGGTTCACCAATGTGGCTACTCCTCAAAAATGACTGCTTGGACTACCATCCAAATCCAGCCTTTGCAAAGCAACAACTTTACAAACAATTTACCAGCACCCACTGGAAGGAGCACCAACCCCTGATTTATCTGCACCAATAGAAAGGAGCACCAACCCCTGATTTACCAGCACCAACTGGAAGGAGCACCAACCCCTGATGCCAAGCACCAACTTGGACTTCAATTCTGAAACTAGAAGATTGATAGTAAGATACCTTTGCTTTTGCTAGACCCTGACTGGTCTTCTTCACCTTTGCTTTCTCTACGCACTCTGCTTTCTCTGTGCAATCACTTCGCACACTCTGCTTCGCTACACTCGAACTTCACGATCATCTTCTCCCTTTTGTGCACTCTACTTTCTTAGCAAATTTTGCACTTAGCATGATTCGACATGACTTGCTCTCTGCACACAATGACCGTATATCACACACTTCAACATACACTCAAATCTCCAAACAACCCTCCTTTTATAACAAAATTTTTGTGATGAAAACCCTAATCTTAGTCGACTATAAACCCTAATCTTAGTCAGCTTTCATGACAACTGTAAACCCTAATTTTAGTTTATCGTTGTCATCGGTCTTCATCGACTTCAACTTAACCACAAAAATAAACATGTCGCGATATCACGACACTTTTCTTTCTCTCTCTTTCTCCTTGCTTTGGCCCATGAAAATACATGTCACGATATCATGACACTTTTTCTTTTTCTCTCTTTCTCCTTGCATCGGACCGTGAAAATACATGTCGCGATATCGTGACACTTTTTCTCCTTGCTCTTTCTCTTAGCTTTGGCCCGCAAAAATACAACATGTCACGATATCGTGACACTTTTGCTTCTACGCTTTCTCTATCCTTCTTAGTCATCAAAATGCGACATGTCACGATATCGTGACACTTTTTCTTGCTTTCTTTTTGTCATGAAATCATGACATAATCTTGCTTTTGTCACGAAATCGTGACACTTTTAAGTCTTCTTCTCTTTTGTCATGAAATCGTGACACTTTTGCTTCCGTACTTCACTTCTTTGCTTTTGTCATGAAATCATGACACTTCTGCCTTTCGAAGTCTTCTTCTCTCTTTTGTACATGAAATCTGACACTTCTCTTCTCTTCTTTTTTTTACAATGACACTTCTGTCATGAAATCTGTTCCTTCTACGCTTCCTCTCTTTCTTTTGTCATGAAAATGCGACATGTCGCGAAATCGTGACACTTTTCAACTTACTTTCTCTCTCCTATTTTAGTCGCAAAAATGTGACATGTCCTGAAATCGTGACACTTTTCCAACTTACTTTCTCTCTCCTATTTTAGTCGTGAAAATGCGACATGTCGCAAAATCGTGACACTTTTCTTACTTGTTCTCTTTCTTCGAACTTGTCGCGAAATCGTGACACTTCTTCCTACTTTCTCTTTTTCTTCCAACATGTCACGAAATCATGACAGTTTTTCCACTTGCCTTTTTCTCTTCCAACATGTCACGAAATCGTGACAGTTTTTCTACTTTCTCTTTCTCTTCCAACATGTCACGAAATCGTGATAGTTTTTCCACTTGTCTTTTTCTCTTCCAACATGTCATGAAATCGTGACAGTTTTTCCACTTTCTCTTTCTCTTCCAACATGTCACGAAATCGTGACAGTTTTTCCACTTGTCTTTTTCTCTTCCAACATGTCACGAAATCATGACAGTTTTTCCACTTTCTCTTTCTCTTCCAACATGTCACGAAATCATGACAGTTTTTCCACTTGCCTTTTTCTCTTCCAACATGTCACGAAATCGTGACAGTTTTTCTTTCCTGTTGTATATGTCGCGATATCGTGACACTTTTCTTACTTGTCTTTTTCTTTGATCTTTTGCATATGGGCCACTTCGGTCTTCTTGGAAAATCACTTACATACTCTGAGTAACCTTTGAACTCCTATCTTCTACATTTGAATAGCTTTTGAACTTCCTATCCACTTGCATCAACAGATCTATCTGATTGTGTTGACAACAATGACAATATTGTTGTTGCACCTTGCTCAACAATCTCCCCCTTTGGAATTGTTGGCAACACATGTGCAATTTCCTGTAACTCTTCTCCCCCTTTGACAATAATACCAAAGGGCTACTATAGACTCCCCTTGAGTCCATGCACAACATTCTCAGGCACAATTTATTACACTTAGCAAAAATCATGAACATGAGCAAAAAGATAATCAAATACTTAAATGCTCCCCTGAGAATGTGATCCCTGTAGCTAGTCAATTCTTGGGAAGTGTGACCACTCCCAATTTATTGTGAAGGTACTCAAAAACTTCCTTGGGCAATGGTTTTGTGAAGATATCTGCTACTTGCTCTGTAGTTGGAACAAAATCCAACTTAACCTCACCTTCCACAACTTTCTCCTTCAAAAAGTGATACCTGATAGCAATGTGTTTTGTGCGTGAATGCATAACCGGATTCTTGGAGATGTTAATGGCACTTGGTGTTATCACACTTAAGCGATATTGGCTCACTGAAGCTAATACCAAGATCTTTCAGGGTTTGTTTCATCCATAATACCTACGTACAACATGTTGTCGCTGCAATATATTCTGCCTCTACTGTCGATAAAGAAACCGACTCTTGTTTCTTACTTGTGCCACGCGACCAATCTGTCTCCAAGATAGAATGCACCTCCACTGGTACTCTTTCTGTCATCTACACATCCTGCCCAATCTGCATCTGAATACGAAATAAGGGTGAAGTCTTTACCTTTTGGATACCATAACCCATACTCCATAGTACCCTTGAGGTACCGAAGAATCCTCTTCACTACTGTCACATGAGTCTCCTTGGGATTAGCCTGAAATCGTGCTACCATGCATACTGCCTACAAAATATCTGGTCTAGTAGCTATCAGGTACGATAAGCTTCCAATCATAGATCTGTACATGGTTTGATCAACGAGTGGAGATTTGTCATCCTTGCTCAACTTGCAACCTGTCGTCATGGGAGTGCTAACTGGCTTACAATCCTCCATTGTGAACTTTTTTAACATCTCTTTTACATATTTAACTTGAGAAATAAATATGCCCTTCTTACTTTGATTAACTTGCAACCCGAGGAAATACGAAAGTTCACCAATCATTGACATTTCAAATTCTTTCTGCATCTTATTTGCTAAATCTTTACACGACTCATCTTTGTTGCTGCCAAATATGATATCATCTACGTATACAACAAGAACAATAAGATGCCCATTTTCTATTTTGACATACAAATTACTATCCACCATACCTTTCTTAAACCTTTGTTGAGTGAGATAGTTGTCTAGCCTTGCATACCATGCTCGGGGTGCCTATTTTAAGCCATATAATGCTTTCTTCAACTTGCAAACCAAGTTGGGATCATCACCAAGTTGGAAACCATCTGGTTGCTCAATATAAACCTCTTCTTCAAGTTTCCCATTCAAAAATGCTGATTTCACATCCATTTGATAAACTTTGAAATTCTTGTAGACTGCTAAAGCTAGAAACATTCTAATTGCCTCTAGTCTAGCTACTGGTGCAAAAGTTTCCTCAAAGTCAATGCCTTCAACTTGTGCATAACCCTTACATACCAATCTTGCTTTATTTTTGACTACCTGTCCGTCTTCATTCAATTTGTTTCGAAAAATCCATTTAGTCTCGATTATATTTTTATTTGCAGGTCTAGGTACTAACTCCCAAGTTTCATTTTTCTCGATCTGATCTAATTCTTCATTTATTGCCTTCATCCAACTTTCATCTTTGCTTGCGTCAGTAACATTTTTGGGCTCAATTTTGGATAATAGAGAGTAGTTACTTACTACTCTTCTTCTTGTCTGAACACCAACTTTAGGGTCTCCAATTATTTGCTCTCTAGGATGATTTTTTTGCCGATTTTCTGTTTTGAATTTCTTATTTTCTTCCACTTTTGAATCACAACTTAAATCATCCGAGTCAATTTTTTGTATCTTTTCCATTTCGTTTTCCTCATCTCCTTCAATAACCTCTTCATAAATTGGGTAGTTCGTTTCATAGCTAATTACTCGTTCTCTACCTTCATCAAATTTAACATCGACATTGTCCACAATTTTCTTTAGCCTCTTGTTGTAGCATTTGTAAGCTTTGCTTTTTGATGAATAACCAACAAAAATACCTTCATCTGCTCTATCTTCAAACTTACCAAGATTATCTTCAATTCTTTTGATATAGCACTTGCTGCCAAAAACTTTGAGGTATTTTGTTGTTGCCCTTTTACCGAACCACAACTCATAAGGAGTTTTGCTTTCATGTGTTCTCAGCATGTACCTATTTTGGATATACACCGCAGTATGGACTGCTTCTTTCCAAAATCATGTCTACTACTCTGCTTTCAGCCAACATAGTCCGTGCCATTTCCTGCACTGTCCTGTTCTTTCTTTCTACCACTCCATTCTGCTGAGGTGTCCTGGTTGCTGAAACTGTCTCCTAATACCGTATTTTTCATAGTACTCTACAAACTCCTCTGAAATGAATTCTCCTCCTCTATATGATCTTAAACATTTGATCCTCTTTCCTGTTTCATTCTCAACCTGGTTTTTGAAAATCTTGAACATATCAAAAGCTTCGATTTATGCTTCAAGAAAAATATCCATGTCATTCTGGAATAGTCATCAATGCACAACATAAAATATTTGTCACCATTTATGCTTTGTGTTCTCATGGGTCCACATAAATCAGTGTGTATTAGTTCCAAAGGTTTGCTTGTGTAGTATTCTTTTGTTTTGAATGTGACTCTAGTTTGCTTCCCCTTTTGGCATGAAGCACAAATGTTGTTTGCAAGTTTGTTGATGGTGGGAATATCTCTCACTGCCCTTTTTGAGCTGATTTTTACTAGATTATCAAAACTGATATGACCGAGTCTCTTGTGCCACAACCAATTTTCTTCTTCCTATCCAATAAAACAAGCTCCTTTTGAAGTCTCTGAGAGCGTGTACAGGTTACCAGATGTCCTTGATCCAGTTGCTATTAATTTTCCACTATTTGTTTTTTTGACTTCACAACCCTGCTTCATAAAAACTACTTCATGACCTTTATCACAAATCTGACTTACGCTCAACAAGTTATGTTTCAAACCATCCACAAACAAGACTTCTTTTGACTTAATTTTTTTGTCACTAATTTTAACTGAACCTTTGCCAACTATCTTAGCTCCATCATTATTTCCAAACTTTACTGAACCACCTTCATATTTTTGTAACTTCTCAAATTTTTGTTTGTCACCTGTCATATGACTGGAGCATCCACTATCAAGTATCCATGGTACATATTTATTCTATGCTTTAAATGTTGTTTGTACGATTAAGGATTCCTTTTCTTCCTTAAGTCACTCTTTTCCTTTCCACTCCATTTTGATAGTAGTTTTGGGCTCTTGTTTTGCCTTTCCCTTATCAGTAGCTTGTGCATGTTTTTCGGGAAGTTTTCTATTTTGTCTCATCCTATTTGGTTGAAATTTTCTTCCCTAAAACTGATTTGATGCAAATGTACTTCTACAGTTTCTTGCAATGTGCCCAAAATTATGACGGTTATAACATTCTACTCGTATAATTCATCAGAGGAGAAAAAGCATTTCTACTGGTGAAATTCCTTGGTCTTACATTATATTTGCAGTCTGAGATTTTATGTCCATAGCCATTGCATTTAAAACAGAAACCAGAAAAGGGATAATTGAACCTGGGTGATGGTCTTTGCCATGTTGTCGTAGGAGCCATAGGTCTTCTTCTTCTTTGATGTGTGACATTGGTGAATCCATCATTGTCAATTCTCCTTTCGTGCCTGGCATTATTGCTTTCTTTTGCATGAGACATTTTTCCTTGATCAACCTATTTCTTATCTTCATTCTTTATGGATTCTACATTTTTGGCCTTTGATCCATTTGATGATTCTCCTTCGATGAAACCCAGACCAAATTTGATGCCTGCAAGCCTTTGGTCATTTATGATCTTATCCAGCTTCATAGAACTTTCTTCACGTTTGTGATAACAACTAATTTTCTTATTCATCTCTTCTAGCTGCATTCTTAAACCAACAATCTCTTCTTCTAGCTTGTTGTAATAATCTATTTTCATGGTTATTTGCACTTCGAGATCTTCGAAGATTTTCTTGGATTCTTCTATCTGTACTTTCAAACTGGTTATGATTTCATTTGCATCCTCAAGCTTTCTTGAAAGTTTCTTATTCTTTTTCCTTTCTATCTTCCACTCTTCAAGTGCAGAGATCAACTCACCTTCTAGATCTACTTCAGCCTCAGGGTTTTCACCACATACTTCAGAGTTCACTCCTTCTTCCTTTTCCGATTTTACTTCTTCAAATGCCATGAAAAGAGCTTCACCTGTTTCCTCTTCAGAATCCTCACCGGAGCTGTCTTCTGATGAACTGGCATTCCTGGAGATGAAACTTTTCTTCTTGAAGTTGCCTTTTCTGAAATTCATTTTCTTCTTCCAATCACTTCTTTCTTGGTGCGATCCTTCATCATTTTTGTTCTTCTCTTTAAGTGGACATTTAGTCACAAAATGCCCAATGCCTCCACAGTTGAAACATTTAAATGGTAGCTTCCCTCTGTATTTTCCTTTTCCCTTTTTTAGTTTTCTAACAAAGTTTGCTTCCATTTCATCTGATGTCTCTTCTTCCTCGGACTCTTGTTTTGTGTTTTTATTTTTAAGGGCTTTAAAAGCCGCTTCTCTATCTGTGGGTTTAGATCTTCCTATCCTCATCTCATATGCAGTCAAAGAACCATACATCTCATCTATACTAAAATAATTTAGATTTTTAGCTTCTTCTATCACTGAGACTTTAGAATCAAACCTTTGAGGAAGAGATCTTAGTACCTTTTTCACGATGGCAGAGTCTTCAATATCCTCGTCGAGTCCTCTGATCGCATTAATGATTCCATTAACTCTCAACATATATGCCTCAATGTTTTCATCGTCATTCATTTTCAATGCTTCGAACTGAGCTCGATGTGTCTGTAACTTGGCCTCCTTGATCTTATCATCTCCTTCATGAATACTCCTCAGTTTGTCCCATATCTCTTTTGCCGTATTACAGCTCATGATCTTTACTAGTTCACTATCTGCTAATCCGCACATGAGAGCATTTTTTGCTTTTGAGTTATTTTCAAACAGTTTCTTTTCGTCAACCTCTTTTGGAGGAGTGATGGGTATTGTGTATCCACTAACTACTGAATCCCAGATGTCGTAACCCAAAGCACAGAGATATGTCTGCATCCTGATTCTCCAGAATGCGTAATTAGATCCGTCAAACAATGGTGCTTTGTTTGATGAGAAGCCTTCACCACCTGCCATTGTGTTACTTCCAAGATCACCCTAGCCGGTTAAGCTTGTACAGGAACTTAGCTATGATACCAATTGTTAGTCTTACAATGACACTGAGAGGGGGGTGAATCAGTGTAGCTCTTTAAACTTAAATTCATAGCTCTTAAAACAGAAATAATGAAACCTTAAAACCAGATAAAGCAAGTATCACAAGAGAACATCACACAACACAAGATTTAACGAGGTTCACCAATGTGGCTACTCCTCAAAAATGACTGCTTGGACTACCATCCAAATCCAGCCTTTGCAAAGCAACAACTTTACAAACAATTTACCAGCACCCACTGGAAGGAGCACCAACCCCTGATTTATCTGCACCAATAGAAAGGAGCACCAACCCCTGATTTACCAGCACCAACTGGAAGGAGCACCAACCCCTGATGCCAAGCACCAACTTGGACTTCAATTCTGAAACTAGAAGATTGATAGTAAGATACCTTTGCTTTTGCTAGACCCTGACTGGTCTTCTTCACCTTTGCTTTCTCTACACACTCTACTTTCTCTATGCAATCACTTCGCACACTCTGCTTCGCTACAATCGAACTTCACGATCATCTTCTCCCTTTTGTGCACTCTACTTTCTTAGCAAATTTTGCACTTAGCATGATTCGACATGACTTGCTCTCTACGCACAACGACCGTATTTCACACACATTCAACATACATCTCAAATCTCCAAACAACCCTCCTTTTATAACAAAATTTTTGTGATGAAAACCCTAATCTTAGTCAATTGTAAACCCTAATCTTAGTCGGCTTTCATGACAACTGTAAACCCTAATTTTAGTCTATCATCGGTCTTCATCGGCTTCAACTTAACCACAAAATAAACATGTCGCGATATCGTGACACTTTCTTTCTCTCTCTTTCTCCTTGCTTTGGCCCCCAAAAATACATGTCATGATATCGTGACACTTTTTCTTTTTCTCTTTCTCCTTGCATCGGACCACGAAAATACAACATGTCGCGATATCGCGACACTTTTTCTCCTTGCTCTTTCTCTTAGCTTTGGCCCGTGAAAATACAACATGTCACGATATCGTGACACTTTTGCTTCTCTACCTTCCTTTCCTTTTTGAGTCACAAAAATGTGACATGTCACGATATCGTGACACTTTTCGAATCTTACTTTCTATTTTTAGTCATGAAATCATGACACTTTTCAGAAATCATGACACTTCTACCTTCGAAGTCTTCTTCTCTGCTTTTGTCATGAAATCATGACACTTCTACTTTCGTACTTCACTTCTTTGCTTTTGTCATGAAATCGTGACACTTCTGCCTTCGAAGTCTTCTTCTCTACTTTTGTCATGAAATCATGACACTTACTCTTCGTACTTTCACTTCTTTGCTTTTGTCATGAAATCATGACACTTTTGTCATGAAATCATGACACTTCGGCTTCCTCTCTTTCTTTTATCTGAAAATGCGACATGTCACAAAATCGTGACACTTTTCAAACTTACTTTCTCTCTCCTATTTTAGTCACGAAAATGCGACATGTCACGAAATCGTGACACTTTTCCAACTTACTTTCTCTCTCCTATTTTAGTCGCAAAAATGCGACATGTCACGAAATCGTGACACTTTTCTTACTTGTTCTCTTTCTTCGAACTTGTCACGAAATCATGACACTTCTTCCTACTTTCTCTTTTTCTTCCAACATGTCACGAAATCATGACAGTTTTTCCACTTGCCTTTTTCTCTTCCAACATGTCACAAAATCGTGACAGTTTTTCTACTTTCTCTTTCTCTTCCAACATGTCACGAAATCGTGACAGTTTTTCCACTTGCCTTTTTCTCTTCCAACATGTCACGAAATCATGACAGTTTTTCCTACTTTCTCTTTCTCTTCCAACATGTCACGAAATCGTGATAGTTTTTCCACTTGCCTTTTTCTCTTCCAACATGTCGCGAAATCGTGACAGTTTTTCTACTTTCTCTTTCTCTTCCAACATGTCACGAAATCGTGACAATTTTTTCACTTGTCTTTTTCTCTTCCAACATGTCGCGAAATCGTGACAATTTTTCTTGCTTGCTGTATATGTCGCGATATCGTGACACTTTTCTTACTTGTATTTTTCTTTGATCTTTTGCATATGGGCCACTTCGGTCTTCTTGGAAAATCACTGTACATACTCTGAGTAACCTTTGAACTCCTGTCTTCTGCATCTGAATAGCTTTTGAACTTCCTGTCCACTGCATCAACAGATCTATCTGATTGTGTTGACAACAATGACAATACTGTTGCTGCACCTTGCTCAACACGTTGCCTTCATGAGACTGTGGCATTGAATTTGATGTCTTTAGACATATTGAATGGGATGATATTGAACCCTTATATGACTATATCTCCTTTGCTTTGTACCTTATGCTTTAACTTGGTTAATGTTACTATTTGATGACTGTAATTTTATGGTACTTTGGTGTCTTAATACACTTTAATTTTATCTTCCTTTTGTTGCTTTGGTAAATACAAATATGGTGCTAATATGAACCAAAAATAAATCTGTTATAGAGTAGGATAGAATACCTTGAATGCACTTGGACTTTGAGACCTTTTAGTCTCCACTTTGTAGCTTTCTTTCTTGTCTTTGATATGGTGGCACCCTCTCTATTCTTTGGTGGTTATAATGCTCCTTTGGTGGCTTCTCTTCACCAAAACTTACTACAGTTTTTCCTGCGCTTAATGGTGGATTCAATGTTGTCTTATCCTCCTTGGAAACTCTCTCCTAAGATTCCTTGCTTGGTTAACTTTCCAATGATGATTCCAAGCCTTTTAATCATGCAAATACTAGCTTGTTAGATGGCTATGCTTTGCACTATTGTATATGCAATCTATACTTTAGAATGATGTCTTCTTTGCTTTCAATAGATAGTAGAAAGTTGATATTTTTCTTTCTCTTGAAATATATCTAACTCCACTTTCTTTTGTGCAGGTTTTACTCCTTGTAAAAACTATCTTTTGCACTTCCTTGAAGACTTAAACTAGAAACCTTCCTTTTGCAACTTTAAACCTTGAATTTGGTGCTTAATAAAACTTAATAATAAGATAAATATAAATGTTCAATTAATGAACCTTTTGCACCAATGTTGCATACCTTTTGGTATCCGTATGGTGATGGATTTCTTGGTGATTTGGATCACCTAATTGCTGCTCCGAGTTTGATAAATTTGCAACTTCAATTTGTATTACTTTATTGCTTTAAACTAGTCTATTTTGTAGCTTCTTCTTGTTGTTCAAATTAGTTCCTTAACTCTCCCAATTTGCAACTTTGTATCTTGTTTAACTTGCTACCCAAAACTATGATTTTGTGGCTTCAATTATCCTCCAAGTAGCCTTCTTGAATTCCTCTATCTTACAACTTCCAATGTTGCCTATTTTTCTTCAACTTGTTGTTCTAGGAACCTTCAATTTTTTGTTGTAAAATCAACAAACTCCTTTCTCCAAATCAACCTTTAAGCTTTCAATGACAATATTCAAATCTCTCATATTTGTGTTAGAAAATATATATTACATTACTTGGTTCACCTTAGTTACATTATTAGAATAGGAGTTTATCTTAGGTTAAGTAGTTACTTGGAGAAGAAGCAATAAATGCACAAGTGTTAGAATGTGCAATAATGTAAATGTGCATGTAGTCCACATGTACATGAGTCTTTAGAATAGAAGTTACAAGTGTCTATCATGTAGTATGTATATGTGTCTTTAGAGTAGGATATTGAAGAGTCACATACTAGTATATATATGTGACCAAGCATTGTAATAAAGTGTGCAAGCATGCTTTAGAGCATGTACTAGTAGAATGTTATTCATATTGTATCAAGTTCTTCAAATTTTTGTGAGCCTCCATTAATGGATATTACATGAGTTGTTTCTAAAGTTTCTCATGCTATTTATAAGCTTAATAATTAGCCTTTATCATATATATAACCTTGCTTGCTTATTTCAATACTTGTGAGTTCATTTTCGTCAAGTGTATAGCCTCAAAAGCTAACAGTGGTATCAGAGCACAAGGGAGTTTGATATAAGAGGAAATATCCATTACAAAGAATTTAGAGAATAAGAAGAAGGCTAAAGAAAGCCTCATTACAAAATTGAAGGAGTGGCCATTGAAGGATAGTTGAAGAAGGTTCATAAAAAAGTGATTGCAATGAGGAGAAGCTCCTGACATGAAGTTTTGGAGACAATCATCACCATATGAAAACATGCCCATTTGAAAGTTGAGATTGAAGGAGATGGGGACAATGAAGAAGGTTAGAATTTTAAGCTAAAATTTTGGAGCAGCATTCGAAGAGTTCTTGACTATGAAGTTAGGTAAATATTAAAGGATGTGCAACAATTTGAAGGCTTTGAAGCACTCTTAAGAAGCCTAAAAAAGATATGTCAAGCTATCGCAGATTGAATCTAGACTGCATAGGAGATTGTTAAGGAAGATATGTCTTGATTAATGGGAGATCTAATTAGAACGTCACCAGGAGAATATGTACATCATTTTTGTGAAAAGCTTGAAGGGTTTTGACATTATTTTAAGTCATACATCTTTCGAAAATCTAATTTTGGAACAACGTGAATGTTTTAGAAGCACCTAAGGATTTTTTTTCAAACCAAGCAAGGGGCCTATGACGTTGAATCATAGTCAAGTTTAGATATTCACAACCTCCTTGATTTACCTCCATTTGATGTTGCTTTGCACATTATTCCCATTATAGTTTTCTAGAGTAACAATTGAGATTCCTTGCACATTGGTGGAACGTTATAGGCAAGAGATGTTGAGAGGAAATATTCGATACGTGTAAGGATAGTTGGCTGCGTTTCATATTCTATTCAATCATGTTGCATCATCTATTCTTCCTGCAGCATGGAACGACCCTGTCATTATGAAAAAAAGAGCCCCACTATAGAAGCAGTCGAGTGGTTGAAATAATAGTCCTGACAATAACCACACATACCGAAGCTCAAGGGGTAGAAGCACTAACAATTTGTAGAGTTGGGAAAAAACTAACTGTTATACGCAAAGCAAAAACAAACATGATGGAGATATATGTTATGCAACATGCTTAGGGGTCTAACAGAGGGGCTATGAGAAGTTTTAGAAGCTATCAAGTGTCGTATCCTGAACAAATTTTATCATCCACATGGTTGATCATTCATAAAGAAATTAGGGTGTGCAGTTTGAGATGTCAAAGAGTTATGAATGATCTCCATTTACTTTCCAACTAAAGGAGGTACTAATATTCCAATTTGTTTTCAAATTAAGGTTTCAAAGTACTAAAATTAAATATTTTTAAAGTTATTTGTTTTAAGGAGTTATATCGTGAATTTATAAACTTTAAAATCCCTTATATTATTTTGGAGTAATAAGGTGTAATAATAAAACCTTTTTTTAGGAGAAATATATAGATAAGCAATATTTGCAATTATTATTTTTTTGGAGAAATAAGGATTTCTACCTTTGAAAATTGAAGCATTATTTTGCAAATATTATCATTTTCTAAATTTCTAATTAGGGAGATATAAGGAATACTACACCAAAATTTAGATCATTGAAATTTAGAAAACTAAACCATCAAGACTATAGTATAGTCCTACAAAACTTGAGTTTTGAAACTATTTTATCATATACTCAAAACTAGGGAGTCATAAGGTAGATATCTTCATTGAAAATTTCATAGCCATGGGTCATTGGTATATATATTTAGGAGCAAGTAAACATATGACTGGAAACATGCCAATAATTCTCTACAAAATATAGAAGAGAAACCAATTACTATAGCAGATAGTAAGACTTATGAAGTGAAGGAGATTGGAAATATTCTAGTAGATCTTATAAATGGAAAGAAAATAATAAAAAATGATTTATATGTCCTAGGATTGACTACTAATCTCCTTTCAATTTCTCAACTCATGGATCAAAACATGATTGTAGAATTCAAAGTTTTCAATGGAAGAAAATAATGTCACATTCTTAAACAAGGAATAAAGATAGCATCAGGCTCCTATAAAAGTGGTCTATTTGTTCTAGATATTACTACACACTCAACCATTTCATTTAAAGTTTTAGATATATGCCACAAAAGGTTGGGTCATACTGGTATATCATACTTTAATAAAATAAAAAAATATTAAATGGTAGATAGAATGCCAAACTTATCCTTGGAGTCTACTATTTATTCAGAATGCATAGTAGTAAAACAACATAGAAAACCCTTTGAACTTCATTAGCAAAGAACTTAGTGACAACTAGAATTAATTTATACATATCTATGTGGCCTAATGAATGTTGATAGTATTGGAGGACACAAGTATTTTCAATTATTCATTGATGATCACACTAGGAAAATGTGGGTATACTTCATGAAATACAAATCATAGGCATTCAGTCACTTTAAACAATTTAAAATCCAAGTAGAAAAATAATTAGGAAGGACTATCAAAAATATTTGTTCAAATAGAGGAGGAGAATTTGTATCAAAATAATTCAATCTATTTCTAGAAGAAAATGGAATCAAAAGACAACTCACTACAACATACTCACCTCAACAAAATGGAATTGTAAAAAGAAGGAATAAATATATAATGGAAATATTCCTGCTAAAAGAAGCAAACCTTGATCATCAATATTGGGTAGAAGTAGTCAAAACAATAGTATATATACAAAATAGACTACCTACTAGAATACTCAAACATATTACACTAGAAGAAGCATGGTCAGGATGAAAACCAAACATTGGAAATTTAAATATTTTTGGATGCAAAGCTTATATGCATATCCCAAAACAAAAAAGGACAAAATTAGATGACAAAACTATGGTTGGAACATTTTTTGGGTATGATGATGAATCCATAGGATACAGAATAATGGATCCAAACACAAAGAAGGTATACATTAGCAGAGATGTGATCTTTGATGAAAATATCAAGGTCAATGATGAAGAACAAAAAAAAAACACGGAAATCATACTACCCTTTCAAGAAGAAGAATTAGAAAATATAGATACAGAATCAGAATACAATAATGAAGAAAGTGAACAGATAGAACCAACCACCATTGCTCAAAAGAAAGATCCCATATGGTATAGAGATACAATAAGAGCAGCTAACTTAGAACAAATGCCAGATCTCACTACCATAAGACCTCAAAATCGAATTCAAACTAGAATGAATAGAGGCTTGCTAAGTACATTAGAAGATCCAACAACAACTCAAGCCCTAAGTCAATCTCACTAGAAGGCAACCATGGAATCAAAATATTCAACTCTACAAAAGAACAACACATGGAAGTTAGTAGAATTACCACCAGGTAAGAAAGTTGTAGGTTGCAAATGGATATATAAAACCAAATACAAAGAATATGGGACACTTGATAAGTACAAATCCAAATTAGTAGCAAAAGGGTATACTCAGACAAAGGAAATTGACTACGAAGAGACATTTGCACCAACGACCAAAATGACTACTATAAGAATAGTATGTGCTTTAGCAACTCATCAGGGATGGAAACTACATCACATGGATGTAAAAAGTGCCTTTCTTAATGGTGACTTAGAAGAGGAAGTATACATGTCACAACCAAAAGGATTTGTGGTTAAAGGTCAAGAACATAAAGTCTACAAATTGAACAAATCCCTATATGGTCTAAAACAAGCTCCTAGGGCATGGAACATAAAAATCAATAATCATCTATTATAGCTCAATTTCAAAAGAAGTGCAACAAAGAAAATTGGAAGTAACATACTTATCCTTATAGTATATGTTGATGATATAGTGATCACTGGCAGCTCAAAAAAACTAATAGATGAGATAAAAAGAGATCTAGAGAAGGCATTTGAGATGATAGATCTAGGTCTAATTAATTATTATCTTGGTCTAGAGATTCAACAAGGTGAAGATAATATTACTATTACACAATCAAAATATGCAAATGCTCTACTTGAGAAATATAAAATGAATGAGTGTGAACCCAAGGACACACCCATGGAGCAAGGAATTCAGCTATCTAAAAATGATGTATCACCTTTAGTTTCACCAACTAGGTATCGACAATTGATTGGAAGTCTTCTATATTTAACAAATACTCAACCAGATCTAGTCTTTGTTGTAAATTATATTTCAATATTTATGCAAGATACAAGAGAGAGTCATTGGAAAGCTGCAAAAAGAATATTACAATATGTTAAGAAGACTACAAATTATGGACTAACCTATATGAAGGATGTTAAGGATTTTTGTCTATAGGGTTATTATGATTTTGATTATGCAAGTTCTATTAATGATAGGAAATCTACTTCAGGATATATCTTCTATCTTGGATCAAGTCCAATATCATGGCATAGTAAGAAACAACATACAGTTGCTCAATCCTCCAGTAAAGTAGAACACTGTACAAATAGAGATACAACATGTGAAGCATTATGTCTACAATACATACTATCTAACATGGGAGTCAAACAAGCGTCAACTCTGATACATTATGACAATCAAGGAGCTATCAATCTAATAAAAAATCCAATTGTACACGAACGAACCAAGCATATTGAAGCACAATATCATTTTATTCAAGATCATTTTTAGAATCATCATATCAAATTAAAATATGTACCTACAGAGGAACAACTGGTAAATATATTTACAAAGGCATTGGGCACAAATAAATTTTAGGTCTTCAGAGAGCATCTATGCAGATCAAGAGAAAGGTAAACCAAATAATGTAATACAGGGGGGTGTTAGAAAATATATATTACATTACTTGGTTCACCTTAGTTACATTATTAGAATAGGATTTTATCTTAGGTTAAGTAGTTACTTGGGGAAGAAGCAATAAATGCACAAGTGTTAGAATGTGCAATAATGTAAATGTGCATGTAGTCCACATGTACATGAGTCTTTAGAATAGAAGTTACAAGTGTCTATCATGTAGTATGTATATGTGTCTTTAGATTAGGATTTTGAAGAGTCACATACTAGTATATATATATGACCAAGCATCGTAATAAAGTGTGCAAGCATGCTTTAGAGCATGTACTAGTAGAATGTTATTCATATTGTATCAAGTTCTTCAAATTTTTGTGAGCCTCCATTAATGGATATTACATGAGTTGTTTCTAAAGTTTCTCATGCTATTTACATGCTTATTAGTTAGCCATTATCATAGATATAACATTGCTTGCTTATTTCAATACTTGTGGGTTCATTTTTGTCAAGTTTATAGCCTCAAAAGCTAATAATTTGGTGGCTTCTTCTAGCTCCTTTTTCCTTCAACCTCCTTATCGAATTTTGACTTCAATATTGGCCTATTTATTGGTCTTCTTCTCAAGAATATGAATGTCTTGAGGTCTTTGGAAATCCTTTCCAGAGTCTGGAAAACTTCTTGCCAAATATTTTTTTCTTTTGGGCTTGTTGTCAGATGGTGAAAATTATCCCAAATTCTTCTGTCTGGAACTTCTTGCTATCAATCTTCTCACTTGAGTTCTCCTCAAGTATTCTCCAATGGACTTATTCAAGTCTCCTTCAATGAGGCTTTCCTAGCCTTCTCCTTATTTCTCCTTTCAATCCTTTCTTGAGACCTCTTCTCTTGGGTCTTTAATTTTTGCAGCTTATTTTCTTCTCAAAACTTCAATGAGACCTTTCCTTGATCTCTTCAATCTTAAACTATGGAAGTTTTGCAATGAGATCTCTTTCCTAAATCTCCTAATTCAGTTGCTTCTAAAATTTGCAATAGGACCTTTTATAGTCCTTCTCTATCTCCAATATTTCAAATTTTTAAGTTCTTCAATGTGACCTTTTGTTGGCAATTTTGGGTACTTTGGGTACATTGCCTTTGCTCAAGTATATAAGTTATCATTGATGTCAAGAAGCTTTTGAAGGAATTTGATTTGATGTCAAATAATTTATTTTTATGAAGGTTACGACATGACAGTTTCAAAAGTCTTTTGCAAACCCCAAGTTGACAGGTTCGAGAGAAAGAGCTTGCAATGAAAACGTGTCGCGATATCGCGACATGTCAGGTTTTCACGACCCAAAGAAAAGAAAAGCACTAAGAAGAAAAAGTGTCGCAATATTGTGACATGTCAGGTTTTCACGACCCGAAGAATAGAAAATAGCTAAGGAGGAAAAGTGTCGCGATATCGCGACATGTCACATTTTTACGACTTAAGCAGGAGAGAGAAAGCAAGTTAGAAAAGTGTCACGATATCGCGACATGTCACATTTTCGCGACTTAAGTAGGAGAGAGAAAGCAAGTTAGAAAAGTGTCATGATATCACGATATGTCACGATTTTGCGACGAGTTACAAGGAAAGCGTACGGAAGCTGAAAGCGTCGTAATTTCATGACAGGTTGCAAAGAACGCATACGGATGTAGAAAGTGTCACGATTTTGTGACAGGCAGAAAAGAAAGCAGACGGAAGCAAAAGTGTCGTGATTTCACGACAGAAACTGAAAGCAGGTCTTCTATAGGAGAAGTGTCGTGATTTCACGACAAAAGCAGAGAGGAAGGCTATGAAGACAAAAGTGTCACGATATCATGACAAAAGTGAAGATGAAGTTTGCAGAGGCAGAAGTGTCGTGATTTCATGACAAAAGCAAAAAGGAGGTCGACGAAGGGAGAAGTGTCGCGATATCGCAATAAGAGCTTAGTTGAAGTCGACAAAGACTGAAGTGTCACGATATCGCGACAAGAGCTTAGTTGAAGTCGACAAAGGCTGAAGTGTCGCGATATCACGACAAAAGCCAAAATAAAGTGTACGGTTGCAAAGGTGTCATGATATCTCAACATGTTGTAGTTTCATGGCAAAAGCTACAGAAGAGTTACAGAGGCAGTTGAAGCTGACAAAGTTAAATGTGAGCCGACGAAGATTAGGGTTTGCAGCCGACAAAGTTTAGGGTTTTGCAGTCGACTAAAGATCAGGGTTACAACCGACTAAGATTAAGGTTTTGATCATGAAAGTGATATTATAAAAGGCAAGCTATTTTGAAGAGTTGGTGGTGTTGTTGGTGGTGACATTCGTAGATAGAGCGCAGAGTGAGAAGTTCGATCATCGAGAGCAGAGTGCAAAATTCGATCGAAGTATGCATAGTGAGCGAAGATTCATGGTGAATTGTTCTAAGTGCCACTGTGATTGCATAGAGAGTGCAAAGGTTGAAGTTCAACCAAGTGCGACTGTGATTGCACAAAGAGAGTAGAGGGTGTAGAGAGCACAAAGGGCAAAGATGAACATGAAGTGCTGCTGTATGAGGATAGAGGTGCACTGGTTCTTTGAGAAGAACCTGAGGATAGATTTGGCAAGTCTTTGAGAAGGCTTGTGTGCAGAGGATTGATTTGTTCAAGTGTTGGACAGATCGATGAGACGAGAGGAAGACTTGTACTAGACCGACTAACCGTGTTTGGTATAGGTTCTTGAGTTGCTATGGATGTGATCATAGAAGGCGAAGGTCTCTTAGGCTAAGCATTGAAGACAGGGAGGTCTTCGATGGAAAGGAGTTCCACGTGATGGCAAGAGGTAGAGGCGGTTGATCTTCTGAGGGATCATTTCCAGAGCAAAGGGGAAGGTATATCCTTTGAATAGAGGCTCATAAATCCAGAGCAGAGGGGAAGGTATCTCATTTGAGCAGAGGCTCATAAATTTTGTTTGGGGGAAGGTATCTTCTTTGGGCCAAGGCTCATAAACATTGTAATTGGGAAGGATTCCCAAAGAACTTTGAGATACTTTTAGAGAAAAGTTTTGTGGACGTAGCCCAGCCATTCTAGGTGAACCACGTTAAAATTGGTGTCACTTTGTGGATGATATTGTGCATTTCTTTGATATTGCTTTACTATTTTGAAGTATAAAGGAAAAATTAAAAAGAGGTCTTATACTATTCACCCCCCCTTCTCAGTATAAGCTTGTGTTATTCACCTTTCTCTTGGGTCTCCTCCTTCTAGAGTTGCTTCCTTCTTTCTTCACTTTGAAGTCTTCAATATTCAAATTTCTACGAGGACCTCCTTCTTGGTTCTCCTAAATATTCAATCTATAATGGGACCTTCTTTCTTGGACCTCCTCCTTGATCTGCAATGTGGCTTATTTGGCCTCTTCCTCTCTTATCAATCTTTTACTTGGAATCTTTAATTTGCAAATATTAAAATGGGATATTTTTCTTAGACCTCCAAATCTTTAATATTTAACTTTTTGCTTCAAGTGCTGGATTGATTCTAAAGAATATATTATTTCTAGCTCTTGTAGGAAGCTTCTCAACTTTCTTTGAATCTCCTATTTTTGAAACAAAGTATTAGAGAAACTGTAATGGAATTTTTTTTTAATCTAGAGATGATGAATCTTCACTAGTTAATTTGTCAATCAAGTGGAATTAATGTTGAGTCCTGGTCTTCACATATTTTTATAAAACTCTGTGGAAAGACTTTATGCAATTTTAAAAATTCTAAAAATGATATTTCCTATCTCCTCTCACTCTCTCTTTTGGCTCTCTATTTCCTATCAATCCACCTTATGCTTTGATACCAATGCTAACTTTTGATGATCTATATTAAAGGAAATGCAACCACAAGATGTAAAATGATCAAGCAATGTTAACTATATGATAATGGCATATAATATGTAGGAAAAGTATATGAGGAGCTTCTACAATAACTCAAAAAATAGCCATTAATGAAATCTCACAAAAATAGTACAATGTAATATAATGGAGGACTTAAATACTCCATAAATGATGCATGATCTACATTGTACCTACTATACTCACTATACTTTCTATATATATATATATATATATATCTCATCTATCAAAGGTATATATATAGGGATATATGTCCCTTGGCCTTTCATCTGCCCATGACTCTTCAAATAACTATCCTATGACTCATTTACATGTGGACTACATGCACATTTACATCATTGCACATTATAACACTTGTGCATTTATTACATTGCATGAAGTAACTACTCAAACCTTAATCTAAGATAAACTCCTAATCTAAAGATGTACCCAAGGTGGTGCATTGGCATGTACCAAATAATGTAATATATTCTAAAATATATATTAAAATTCTTCATCATTATGACCTTTGCCACAAAACCTTTTGTATGCAGAGAAGGATATCATCCCCAAGAAGCTCCTTCAGATAGGATATTATACGCCTTCCATGGAGACATGTGACTATGTTTGACACTGTGAAAAGTGTCAACATCACGCTAATATTATTCATGCACCTTCACAAAACCTTCAAGTTATTTCTTCATCTAGTTATTCTCTGTGTGGGGATTGAACATTATTAGGAAGATTAATCCCACTTTCTTTGATGGTTATAAGTTTATCATCACAATGCACACGTACTTCACTAAGTGGGTAGAAGCCATGTCATTATCCATGCCACTAAAGTTCAATTCTCTAAGTTTATCCTTAACTAAATCTTGTGTCGATATGGAATCTTGTCTATCATCATCTCTGATAATGGCATTCCTTTCAAGAATAAGGATGTCTATATGATTTGTGCTAAATACAAGATTCACCATAAATGGTCAACCCCTTATTACCCTCAAGGTAATCATCAAGTTGAAGCCTCTAACATATCCTTAGTTAAGATATTTAAAAAGTAGCTTAATAAGATCGGTCAAGACTGGCATATTCAACTTTATCCTACTTTATGGGCTTATCGTACCAATGTGCAAACACCTATAGATGCAACCCCTTATGTCTTGGTCTATGGCACCAAGTTTGTTTTCCCTTTTGAGTTAAAAGTCTCATCCTTGTGCATCTTGTTGCAAGATTTTTTTTTTGGTGATGAGTATAGCCTTGCTCGCTTAATCCAATTAAAGTTGTTGGATGAAAAGTGCATTCATGCTTTAGAGCATCTTCGAGCCTATCATAATAGGCTCAAGTGAACTTATACTAAGAAAGTTTGCAGTTATTATTTTGAAGTCCTCAAAGAAAACCAAAAGAACTAAAGGGATTTTTTCAACCTAATTGAATAGGCCCCTTTGTAATAACAACCAAATTTGGCTTAGAAGCCTATCGTCTAGCAACCCTAGATGACAAAGATCTCAAATAACCCATGAATATTATGCACCTAAAAAGAGACTATGCAAAACCTTTTATTTTCTTATTTTCTTCTAATTTCATATTTCTATCTTCTTGACTATTATTCTTCTTCATCATCTTTTCTCACTTCTTCTACCTCTTTTGTGCCAACTTGCATTGGTCTGCTTACTCATACTGCATGGTTGTTTGTCATATTTTGCATGAATCACTTGAAATACTTCTCCTTTTGCATTTATGACATATAGTTACTTTGATTATTGATCATACTTGCATTTGACTAGTTGTTCATATATTTTCTTGGGGACTTTGCAATGAGGCAATGATGACATCTAATCAATATTAGCTCATATGCATTGTAATTGCACTAGGTCATTGATGCTTGGTGAATCCCCAACCTAGGGCATATATTTTGCTTTACCCACTAGGATGCTATGATTACCTCTCTTATGTGTATATATGTATAATTTTGTGCTAGTGGAAAGTTTATTTTTATGCATTTACATATAACTACATACATTAGCACAAATATATTGGAGTATATTACATTATTAGGGTACATGTCAATGTACCACCTTGGGTACATTATTAGATTAGGGGTTTATCTTAGGTTAAGTAGTTACTTGAGGAAGAAGTAATAAATGCACAAGTGTCAATGTGCAATGATGTAAATGTACAAGGAGTCCACTTGTACATGAGTCATAGGAAAGGTAGTTAGGAAGAGTAAGGGCCAAGTAACTTATCTTCTTATATATAGGCCCCATAATAGATAGAGAGAGAAATAGATATAGGAGATTACTATGGAGTTGTGAGTAGGTACAATGTAGTTTTCATTAGAGTTTTGGAGTGTTCATTTCCTCCATTACATTGCATTGTACTATTTTTGCAACTTTCCATTAATAGCATATTTTAGCATTCTTGCAAAATTCCATTATCTTACTTTTCTGCATATTTTACATCTTGTGATTGCTTTCTCCCATATCATACATTATCAAAAGCTAACAGTGGTATCAGAGCTACGGTAGATCAGATAGGAATAGGGAGAGCCACAAGAGAGATTGAGAGGAGAGAAGCAAATCTTAGTTCCAGAATTTTTGAGATTGCATTTGGCTAGAGTCTTTCCACAGAGTTGCAAAAAAACTCGTGAAGACTAGGACTCAACATTCATTCCACTAGATTGACAAATCAACTAGTGAAGATTCATCATTAAGAATTTCTTCCATTACAGTCCTAATACTTTGTTGCAAGAAAAAGGAGATTCGAAGAAAGTTGGGAAGCTTCCTAGAAAGCTAGGAAGAATATCATCTTCAGAATCAATCCAACACTAGAAGCAACAAACGGAAGAAGAGGAGATTCCAAGAACCTGAGGGAAGTCCTGTTGTAGACCTATGTAGTGCAGAAGAAGAAAAGGCCATAGGAGCCTTGTTCCAGATTTGAGGAAGAGACTCTAAAGAAGAGTCTAAGAGAAGATTGGAGGTTGGTGATCTCCATTGAAAAATTACAAGTAGAAATTGAAGAGACTCCAGAGAAGAGTCCAAGAGAAGATTGGAGGTTGGTGATCTCCATTGAAAAACTGCAAGTAGCAGATTGAAGAGACTCCAGAGAAGAGTCCAGAAGAAGATAGGAGATTGGTGATCTCCATTGAAGATTGAAGACTTCACCCTAAAGGAGTAGAAGAAATCAACCTAAGAAGTTGAAGAGACCTACAAAAGATCTCATTGAAGAACTTCTAGTCTTGGAATATTGAAGAAGGACTAGCAAGGTCCTATACCTAATTTTAGTAGCAACAGATTTCAGAGATCCGAGAGGGAGATCTCATTGCCAACACTTCCATAGTAGAAGGTTGAAGGAAAGGTCTCATTAAGAAGACCAGAGAAGTTGCAAGATTGAAGACCTTGGAGAGGTCTCAAGGAGAAACAAGGAAAAGGCTTGGTGAGCCTCATTAAAGGAGTTCCTAGAAGAACTCATTGGAGAAATTCACTACCAAGGAGAAGCTCCTGATAGTGAAGGAATTGGGACAATTGTTGCCATCCAACAACAAGCCCAAAGGAGAAGGATTTGGTAAGATTGTCAAATTTTGGAGGAGATTAGAGAAGACCTCAAGACTTTCAGATTCTTGAGAAGAAGGCCCTATTTGAAGTCAGAATTCGACAAGGAGGTTGAAGGAGAACACAGATAGAAGAAGCCTACCAAATCCAAGAGATTTGGAGATTGCCTTTCATAGCTAAGAAGGCATATTTTGGAGATAGGGGTTTGTTGAATCTACAACAAAATACTGAAGGTTTCATAGCTATGATTTACTACCATTCTAGACAGCAAATTGGTGAATCTATTCATCAAGATCTACATCATCTTCAGAGATCATTAAAGGTAAGCAACTTAGGTGCAAAGGGGTTCATTACTTGAACACTCATATTCAGATTATTACTTAGCTTCATTAAGCACCTCATTAGAATTAAAGTTGCAAGGAGAAGGGCTCATATTAAAGTCTTCAAGAGAGTGCAAAAATATTTTAAGGTTATTACCTGCACATTAAAATAGGAAAAATATCATCTTCCTATTATCTAGTTACAACAAAGAAGACTACATTAGATTGTAGATATTATAGAGCATTTGTGAATTCTTTAAGAGTTATCATTAGTGCATATTACAAGTTACTTTTAAGGAGTAATAAGGAGATTGTAGTTGCACTATATTAGTTTCTCTTAAAGCTTATTAGAAGTGCACTAAGGATTTTTAGTGAAAGTGAAAATTAGTGCAAGATTAAGCCACTCTAAGGGCATATTAGTTGCATGATTATTAGCTTGGATTCATTATTAGATTAACCAAGAAAAGGAGAGAGTTGTCTAGTAAAGAAGACAACATCAAATCATCCCTTGCCTACAAGGAATAGTACAAAGAAGCCACCATAAGATTCAATAGAAAGAAAGCTTGCAAAAGGAGATTTGGAGATCTCAGACAAAGGTGCAAATTCAGGTATTCTATTTTAACTATTGTAAATTTATTTACATTAGTTCCTTGCACCATAATCTCTTGTCATAAAAGGACAAAGTTTGAGTGTCTCAAGGACACGTCAATGCCAGTAAGACTTATCACAAAGCGGCCAATAGAAGGACACTATTCGAGCAAGGTAAAAGAGTCAACAAAGGGCTCACATTACGGTGTCTAAAGACACCCCCATCAACCATAAAATCGAGTATCTACAACAAGCAACCTGAAGCACAAGGTATCCACACAAAGGAGCCATTATCTACTGCATAGCACAAGCAAGATATCATAAAGAAGCTATCATTTATCTACGTTAGCTATCATCTACTACACATTGCAAAGGCAACACTCAAGACAACATATTAAAAGCATAAAATGGTAAGGTATAAGGTAGAGTTAAAGGTGCAATACCCAAGATCTAGCTTGGAGGAATCATCTATCAAGAAGGAGCACCCAAATATACCCTTGGAGTCCCATAGAACCACCATTGCAATACCTAGAATCATCACAATTGGAGATAATATTTGGATAGCACAACTTGCACTCATTGGCAAGAAGGAAGAAGCATTCAAAAGCATTGAACAAACTATAAATAGCTTGCACTCATTGGAAAGATAAGGATTATAAGGATATTGGAGACACCTCTACATGCAAAAGAAGATGTACCACTTGGTGTCTATTATTCTCTCTAACACCTATCCTATAAGGTAACACCCAAGACAAAATAATGCTCACCTTGGAAGTGTTAAGAAGCATCATTCAAAGGATGAAGAGATTGCAATCATTTTGAAAGAGAAGTATTTCAGATTAATGCTCATAAGGAGACTACAATGGTTGTCTACCACCTACACACCTAAGTAATGATTGCACCAAGTGTCGAAAGCATCAAGGAGGAATAGTAATGCACCCAACATTCCATGAAGAGATAAAACTATTAATAGGTAACATTGGAAGGTGCTCCATAGAGACATTCAATACATAGACGTGAAGGAAGAAGCATAAAGTGACAACACCGAAGCATTGATACATAACAAGGTCAAAGTCTATTCAATGAGGTTGAAAATTTTGATGAGACATCCATTAAAGGAGGAGCATTGAATGCTCAATGATGTCCAACAAATACAATATTCAAAAGATCCATTGGAGGAGCGACGATCAAGGAATATCATGTGCAACATTATAGAGGTAATATCAAATTGATTACTTGCTTTTATTAAGGTTAGAAGGAGTTATAAGGTGAACCATATAAGGATTGAATTTACTATTGCATTGGAGTAATACAAATCAACCAAGCACTAGTAAGTTATAAAGCAAGTGATATTTCAAGGTATAATATTTGAAGTGCACATACATATTACAATATTTGCAATAATCAAGTAGGAGATATAAGGTTGTCAACCTTGATAAAATAAAATATCAATTTGCAAATATTATTATCATTATTTTCTAAATATTCCAAAGTAGGGAGTTATAAGGCATACTACACCAAACTATAGATACTTGGAATTTAGAAAATTAAATTATTGAATAGAGAAGCAAATCTATTGCTTACATATAGAGTTGGAATTAATTGATCACATTTATCTCATACTCACATTAAAGAGACAAAATAAATCCAACCATAGAGAACTTCAAAATTGATAAGTGCATAAGCTCATTAGGAGAAATAAGGAAAAGTAGGAGTTGATTATTATCATTTACAAAACATTACAAAATCAACTCAAAAGGTGAACTATTTACTTGCTAAGCACTTTATCAAAGCCTATAGCATATTCCAATATACTAGGGAGACATAAGGAATTCTACAAAACTTGATAATAATAGGATTTATCAAGTTTGATCATATATTCAATTCTTTTAGGAGAGATAAAGGTTTCTACAAAACCTAAGCTTGAAAGGATTTATCAAATTCATAGTATACCTTAAACTAGGGAGTCATAAGTTAGACTACATCAAAGGATCCATCTCCAAAACTCTAAGGAATACTACCTCAAGGGCAATCAAGAAGAAATATGGATGAAATATTAAGAAATGCTTTTAACAATGAGGAACTATTTCATGAAGTGGAATTTTACTCCCAAAACTTAATAGATACCCTTGAAGGATACAAGTATCTATCTACTAGCGATAAAGAAAGATTCTCCTTATTCCTTAAAGAGGCAAAAGAAGGCACCTTTGCAACATTAATTGGTTATCTTCATGAAGTCCTCTTCAGAGCATGGTGGAATACACAAAAAATAGTTATATTCACATCAGAGGAATGTTTGATGATTTATCTATCATTAATTATTTTTGTACTTGCTCAACACATGAAGCAAACTAGCAATACAAATCAATATTATTGTGATGATAGACTAACTCATCATGAAACAAAGATTCCACTAGTATCAATGCAGAATCGTAGGAGAAGAAGGAGGAAAAGGAAGAAAAGGTATGCTAGGAGAGAACATAGCAAAGAAGATACAAATAGAAAAGAAACCACAAATACTGAACCGGATGGACATATTCAAATTGGAGAAATAGAAGAACCCTCAACAATAACTTTCTCTACCTTGTATGAAGATGCTAACTACTTACTTGAACAGATTACAGTAAGCAGAGAAGGAGACTACAAATTCCAGTACCAGATTGAAGATCCATATTGAAGACTAAAGTCTTCAATACCCAAATAATGTAATACAGGGGGGTGTTAGAGTATATTACATTATTAGGGTACATGTCAATGTACCACCTTGGGTACATTATTAGATTAGGGGTTTATCTTAGGTTAAGTAGTTACTTGAGGAAGAAGTAATAAATGCACAAGTGTCAATGTGCAATGATGTAAATGTACAAGGAGTCCACTTGTACATGAGTCATAGGAAAGGTAGTTAGGAAGAGTAAGGGCCAAGTAACTTATCTTCTTATATATAGGCCCCATAGAGCATAGAATAGAGATAGAGAGGAGAGATTACTATGGAGTTGTGAGTAGGTACAATGTAGTTTTCATTAGAGTTCTGGAGTGTTCATTTCCTCCATTACATTGCATTGTACTATTTTTGTAACTTTCCATTAATAGCATATTTCAACATTCTTGCAGAATTCCATTATCTTACTTTTCTGCATTTCTTACATCTTGTGATTGCTTTCTCCCATATCATACATTATCAAAAGCTAACAAAATCATGCTTCTTTTCTATCTCATATATTCCTTTACCTTATAATTTAATCATCATATCCTTCTTTTCTCAAAGTCAAGGAATATATACTTTTCTTCTTTCACATATCTTTTTTAGGTCATGCCTCTATTTTTTTATATCTATCTTGCTTGTATCTATCACATGCACACACACACTTTTAATATAATTAGTTTCTTATCCATATACGAGCACACACGTCTACTAGGTATCACTCCACTTTTGACCATTCATGAGCACCATATTCATATAACATATCACTCCATTTCTGATAATTTACAAGCATCACTCCACTCTTGGTCATTCACTAGCACACATACTTATTAGGTATCGTTCCACCTTTGGTCACCAATGAGCACACACCCTTATTGGGTATCGCTTCATCCTTGGTCATCTATAAGAACACAGCCCTACTGGGCATCACTTCTTTTTTTACCATTCACAAGAACCACACCCATACAAGATATTGCTCCATTTTGACCATTTGTGAGCATCACTCCACCCTTGGTCATTCACGAGCACACATCCTTATTGGATATCGCTCCACTTTTGGTCACTTGTAAGCACTCACCCTCATCGAGTATCGCTGTATATTTTTCTTAGAATCATGTCATTTTGGTCACATTGATCTCTCTTGATGTATGCTAATTTGAGTGACATGATCTAAGTACCTCTTACCTCTATTTGACCTTTTTGTAGCCTTATTATTTCATCTCTTTCTTCTCTCTTTTCCTCACTATTTATTCCATCATTTTCTTTACTTAAATCTAATAATCTAATAATCATAAAACATCTCACATCTACCAATCTATTCATCAATTACTAATTGGGGGCATCAATCATTCCTCTCATTTATTCATATCTCCTTATCATTTCATATTCCCTTCATATTAATTCTTGGTCAACCTAATCATATCTAATCCTTCTCAATATTCATCGTCTTTCTTCATTCCACTTTCTCCTCAACCCCATCCTAATCGAGTTTGATCGGTTCAACTAGGTTTCCCCTCCAAAACTCTAGGAGGCACCCTAAGCTGGAGGTATACATGCATACAATTTATGCATAAGCAATAAATTCCTATGTCATCCACTCTACATTGGATTTTCAAGTAGCCAAAATATCCCCACCATAAAAATTGGTGTACAACTATTTTTGATGTATTCATTGTACAATGTGTAGACACCTATCAAATATTTTTTAAATTTCTCAAAATCCTAAGCTGGAGGTATACATGTATACAATTTATGCATAAGCAATTAATTCCTACGTCATCCACTCTACATTGGATTTTCAAGTAGCCAAAAGCTCCCCACCATCAAAATTGGTGTACAACTATTTTTGATGAATTCATTGTACAATGTGTAGACACCTATCAAATATTTTCCAAATTTCTCAAAAACACTACCATTGGATCAGGCTCAAAAAGAGCTTTTCGACGAGTATAGGTTTACCTATATTCTAACATAATATGGTCCCCCAGAATGTAGAAAACTACACATGGGTCTAGTTGTCACGATTTCATGATTCTTGAAGGTTCTAGGCCATTTAGGGTTCTAAAACCCTAGGAATTCACACCTTTGAGCCAACCTTACCTTTTCAAACCCTAACCCTAGTATTTAACCTAAATCCTTTTCTTACCTCATCGTAGAAAGCACTATAAATAGGAGGTATTAGGCTCCCTTTTGAGGGAGTGTGTAAACTAGCAATGAATAAGTGAAGTGTGAACTAACAAACGAACATATTATTCTTTGTAAAAAATTTCTTTTGATAGATTGTGTTCACTTGCTCTTTGCTTCTCAAGCCCTCAAGTTTGCTTCACCATATCATAAGGGCTTGTAGGAGGGATATTTAGGATTATCTTAGGGGACAATTTCCCTATTGGTTGTTGCCTCTCTTTTCCTTTCCCTTTTCTCTTTTTGCTTTTCTTTCTTATTTATCATGTTAGATTACTTTAATTAGTATTTTAGCTCTAGCTTTATTTGTTTCAAAAAACAAATTGTGTATAGCTATAGATCATTCTTAAGTGTCCTATTGTGCTTCTTCTTATTTTAGTTTCTGCTTCTATCATGAATTCTGTTGAGCAAGGTGCAGAAATAGTATTGTCATTGTTGTCAACACAGACAGATAGATCAGTTGATGCAGTGGACAAGAGTTCAGAGGTCAGTGAGAGCATGTACAGTAAATTTCCAAGAAGACAGAAGTGGCCCAGATTCACAGAATCAAAGAAAAAGACAAGTAAGAAAACTGTCGCGATATCGCGACATGTTTTCTGTCGCGATTTCGTGACATCTCGAAGGAGAGAGAAAAAGCTGGAAAAGTTGTCGCGATTTCGTGACATATCGGAGGAGAGAGAAAAAGCTGGAAAAGTTGTCGCGATTTCGCGACATCTCGGAGGAGAGAGAAAATGCTGGCAAAACTGTCACGATTTCGCGACATGTTGGAGGCAAAGAAGCCAAGTGGAAAAACTATCGCGATTTCGCGACATGTTGGAAGCAAAGAAGGCAAGTAAGAAAACTGTCACGATTTCGTGACATGTTTGAAGAAGAAGCGCATGCAAGGAAAACTATCACGATTTCGTGACATGTTTGGAGAGAAGGCGCAGGCAAAGAAAACTATCATGATTTCATGACATGTTTGGAGAGAAGGGAGGCAAAGAAAACTGTCATGATTTCGTGACATGTTCAGAGAGGAGGCGCAAGCAAAGAAATGTGTCACGATTTCATGACATGTTTGAGAGAAAGAGCTTAAAAAGAAAAGTGTCACGATTTCATGACAATTTGCAAGAGGAAGCGCTAAGGAGAAAAAGTGTCACGATTTCGTGACATGTCGGGTTTTCGCGATCCGATGAGAAGAAAAGCGCTAAGGAGGAAAAGTGTCACGATTTCGTGACATAATGCAGGAGAGAGAGTTCGATAGAAAAAGGTGTCACGATTTTGTGACATGCTTCATTTTCACGGTCCAAAGCGAAGAGAAAGAGGAGAAGGATGAAGTGTCACGATTTCATGACATGCTTCATTTTTGGTCCAAAGCGAAGAGAAAGAGGAGAAGGATGAAGTGTCACGATTTTGCGACATGCTTCATTTTTACGGTCCAAAGCGAAGAGAAAGAGGAGAAGGATGAAGTGTCACGATTTGACATGTTCTGCAAGAGAGAAAGAGTAAGGATGAAGTGTCACGATTTCATGAAGAAAACGAAGGAGCATGGAAGCAGAAGCGTCATGATTTCATGACAAATTCAAGGAGGAAGAGCTCAAAAGAAAAGTGTCATGATTTCATGACATGTTCCATTTTTGCGGGCCAAAGACAGAAAAGGCACAAGGCAACGAAAGTGTCACGATTTCGTGACATGTTTCATTTTCAGGGCGAAAGGCAAGGAAGTGCAAGGAGGCAAAAAATGTCACGATATCGTGACATGTCATGTTTTCACGAGTAAAAGGCGAGAAGAGCACAAAGAGATAGAAGTGTCATGATTTCATGATAGGTCGCAACAACACGATTATGAATAGTTAACTGGAGTCAATGTGACAGTTACAGGTGCAGTTACAGATAGAAATCATGCAAGCTATTTTAAGAACTGTCGAAGAAGGAGAGATCGAACAGTCACATAAATAGAATCAAAAAATGCATGCATGCATAGAAAAGGATACGAACAGTCATGACCGAGAAGACGAACAGTCATGGTAGAGGTATACGTTGCATGTAACGTGTTTAACGAAATACCCACTCTATATATACAAAAGGAGTTACATAAAGAAGCAGTTACAGTTGACAAGTGGCAGAAGAGAATGTTAATAGACTGCATGCGGGATTACAGAAGTGACAGAAGACGAGGAGTTTCAATGAGAAATATTGTTATAAAAGGGCAGTTGTGTGGAGAATTGAGTTGCTGCTGTAAGTGAGAAATTGCTATGTAAAGAGGGTTAGAAGAGGGCCGAGAGAGAGATAAGCAGAGCCGTGAGAGCGTGCAGAGTTTGATTAATTGTAGACCAGTCAGGGTCATGTAAACAATGAAGGCATTTTTATGTCATTGAAATAATTCAGAATTGTAGTCCAAGTTGGTGCTTGGCATTAGGGGTTGGTGCTCCTATCTATTGCAACAGAAAAATAAGGGGTTGGTGCTCCTTCCAGTGGGTGCTGGTAAAGTGTTTGTAAAATTGGTGTTTTGCAAAGGCTGGATTTGGATTGGAGTCCAAGCAGTCATTTTTGAGGAGTAGCCAAATTGGTGAACCTCGTTACATTGTGTGTTGTGGTGTGCTCTCTTGTGAAAATTGCTTTACCTATTTTTAAGTTCTCTTTGCTTCAGCTTTAAGTGTTGTAGATTTGAATTTTAATAGCTACACTGATTCACCCCCCCCTCTCAGTGTCATTGTGAGAATATCAATTGGTATCAGAGCAAGGTTCCTGAACAAGCTTAATCAGCTAAGGTGATCTTGGAAGGAACACAATGGCAGGTGGTGAAGGATTCTCATCAAACAAAGCTCCTTTGTTCAATGGAACTAATTACTCATTCTAGAGACTCAAGATGCAGACATATCTGAGTGCATTAGGATACGACATTTGGGAGTCAGTAGAAAGTGGATACACAGTACCAGCTACTCCTCCAACAGATACTGTTGAGAAGAAAAAGTTTGAGAATAACTCCAAAGCAAAGAATGCCATAATGTGTGGGCTAGTAGACAGAGAACTGATAAGGATCATGAGCTATAAATCGGCAAAAGACATGTGGGACAAACTGAAGAGCATCCATGAAGGAGACAACAAGATCAAGGAAGCCAAGCTGCAAACGCATCGAGCACAGTTCGAAGCATTACAAATGAATGACGATGAGAACATAGAGGCCTATATGCTGAGAGTCAATGGAATCATTAATGCAATCAGAGGACTCGACGAAGAAATCGAAGATGCGGTTGTCGTGAAAAAGGTACTTAGAACTCTTCACAAAAGATTTAATTCTAAAGTTTCTGCAATAGAAGAGGCTAAAGATCTAAATAATTTTAGCATGGACGAGATGCATGGTTCTTTGACTGCATACGAAATGAGAATAGGACAAACTAAGCCCATAGACAGAGAAGTTGCTTTTAAAGCACACAAAAATATAAAAGCTGAACAAGAATCTGAGGATGAAAAGACATCGGATGAAACGGAAGCTAACTTTGTTCGGAAACTTACAAAGGGAAAAGGAAAATATAGAGGAAAGTTACCGTTTAAGTGCTTCAATTGTGGAGGGGTCGGTCACTTTGCAGCTAAGTGCCCAATGAATGAGAAAACCAAAAGTGATGAAGGGTCACACCAAGAAAGAAGTGACTGGAAGAAGAAACCAAATTTTAGAAAAAGCAACTTCAAAAAGAAAAGTTTCATATCCAAGAATGTCAGCTCTTCTGAAGATAGCTCAGGTGAAGATTCTGAAGAAGAAACAGGTGAAGCTCTGTTCATGGCATTTGAAGAAGACAAAATAGAAGAAAAATAGGAAGGTGACACAAACATTAAGGATGAGGCTGAAGTATATCTGGAAGGAGAGTTGGTTGCTGCACTTAAAGAGTTGAGTACAGAAAGGAAAAAGAATAAAAAGGTCTCAAGAAAGCTTGAGGATGCGAATGACATAATAAACACTTTGAAAGTACAGACAGAAGAATTTAAGAAAATGTCCGAAGAACTCGAAGTGCAATTAACCATGAAAATAGATGAGTGCAGCAAACCGGAAGAAGAGATTGGTGTCTTAAGAATGCGGCTAGAAGAAAAGAATCAAAAATTGAGTTGCTATCACAAACTTGAAGGTAGTTCTACGAAGCTTGAAAAGATTATAAATAGTCAGAGGACTACAGGCATCAAATTTGGCTTGGGCTTTGTCGAAGGAGAATCGTCAAGTGCATCAAAGGCCATAACTGTAGAACAAGTAAAGAAAGAAGATAAGATCAAGGTTGATCAAGGAAAAACGAATCAGGCAAAAGAAAGCAACAGTGCCAGGCACGAGAAGAGTGCTGACAATGAGGGATTCATAAAAGTCACACATCAAAGGAGAAGAAAATTTGTGGCTCCTACTACAAAATGGCAAAGACCAATTCCCAGGTTCAATCATTCCTTTTCTGGTTATTGTTTTAAATGCAATGCTTACGGTCATAAGATTTTAGATTGCATTCATAATATAGGACAAAGAAATTTCACCAGTAGAAATGTCTTTTCACCCTTGATGGATTATGCAGTAGAATGCTATAACTGTCATAACTTTGGACACATTGCAAGAAACTGTAGAAGCACATATGCAGCAAACAAATATCAGGGAAGAAGATCTCAACCAAACAGTTTAAGGCAAAACAGAAAATTCCTAGAAAAACATGCACCAGGCTACTGACAAAGAAAAGTCTAAACAAGTGACCAAAACTGTAGCCAAACCAGAGTGGAAAGAAAAGGAGCGACCCAAGGAAGAAAAGGAATCCTTGATTGTTCAGACAACATTCAAAGCACAGAACAAACCTGCACCATGGATATTGGATAGTGGATGCTCCAACCACATGACAGGAGATAAACAAAAATTTGAAAAATTATAGAAATATGAAGGGGGCTCTGTAAAGTTTGGAAATAATGATGGAGCCAAGATAGTTGGCAAAGGATCAGTCAAGATAAGTGATGGAAAGATCAATTCCAAAGAAGTTCTGTTTGTGATTGGTTTGAAGCACAACTTACTGAGCGTAAGTCAAATCCGTGACAGAGGTCATGAAGTCATCTTTAAGAAGTAGGGTTGTGAAGTAAGAAAAGCACACAGTGGGAAGCTGATAGCTACTGGATCGAGGACTTCTGGAAATCTATATACTCTCTCAAAAACTTCAGAAGGAGCATGCTTGATTGGACAGGAAGATGAAAATTGGCTGTGGCACAAGAGGCTCGGTCATATTAGCTTTGACAATCTGGTAAAAATAAGTTCAAAAAGGGTAGTAAGAGATATACCCACCATTGGCAAACCAGTAAATAGCATCCGTGCTTCATGCCAAAAAGGGAAGAAAACCAGAGCCACATTTAAATCAAAGGAATACTTCACCAAGTAAGCCTTTAGAACTAATACATACTGATTTGTGTGGACCCATGAGAACACAAAGCATAAATGGTGACAAATACTTTATGTTGTTCATAGATGACTACTCCAGGATGACATGGGTACTATTTTTAAAGCTTAAATCGGATGCCTTTGAGATGTTCAAGATTTTTAAAAAATAGGTTGAGAATCAAACTGGAAAAAGAATTAAATGCCTAAGATCAGACAGAGGAGGAGAGTTTATCTCAGAAGAGTTTGCAGAGTACTATCAAAAATATGGGATCAGAAGATAGTTTTCAGCAGCAAGGACACCTCAGCAGAATGGTGTTGTAGAAAGGAAGAATAGGACAGTGCAGGAAATGGCACGGACAATGTTGGCTGAGAACAAAATAGCTGATAGATTTTGGAAAGAGGCAGTCCATACTACGGTTTACATCCAAAACAGGTGCATGCTAAGGACGCATGAAAGCAAAACACCTTATGAGCTGTGGTTCGGCAGAAAGGCAACAACAAGATATTTCAAAGTGTTCGGCAGCAAGTGCTACATCAAACGAACTGAAGATAATCTCGGTAAGTTTGAAGATAGAGCTGACGAAGGTATTTTTCTTGGTTACTCGACAAAAAGCAAAGCCTACACATGTTACAACAAGAGGCTAAAGAAAATTGTGGAGAGTGCTGATGTTAAAGTTGATGAAGGTAGAGAACGAGAAATTACTTATCAAGAAAACTACCCTATTTATGAAGAAGTCATTGAAGGAGATGAAGAAAAGGAAACAGAAGAAAATCAAAAAATTGACCCAGATGATTTAAGAATTGACTCAGAAGAAGAAAACAAGAAATTCAAAACAGGCAGCTGGCAGAAAAATCATCCCAGAGAACAGATTATTGGGGACCCAACAGTTGGTATTCAGACAAGAAGAGCAGTAGTACGGAACTACTCTCTATTATCCAGCATTGAGCCCAAAAATGTTGCTGAAGCAAGCACAGATGAAAGTTGGATGAAGGCTATTAATGAAGAACTAGATCAGATTGAGAAAAACAAAACCTGGGAGTTAGTACCAAGGCCGACAAATAAAAATATAATCGGTACTAAATGGATTTTTTGAAATAAATTGAACGAAGATGGACAAGTTGTAAGGAATAAAGCAAGACTGGTTTGTAAAGGCTATGCACAGGTTGAAGGTATTGATTTTGAGGAAACCTTTGCACCAGTAGCTAGACTAGAGGCAATCAGAATGTTTCTAGCTTTAGCAGTTCATAAAAATTTCAAAGTATATCAAATGGACGTAAAATCAGCATTTTTGAATGGAAAACTGGAAGAAGAGGTTTACATTGAGCAGCCAGATGGTTTCCAACTCGGTGATAATCCCAACTTTGTTTGCAAGTTGAGGAAAGCTTTGTATGGTTTAAAACAGGCACCCAGAGCATGGTATGCAAGGCTGGATAACTATCTGATTCAACAGGGGTTCAAGAAAGGTTTGGTGGACAACAATCTGTATGTCAAAACAGAGAATGGCCATCTTATTGTCCTTGTTGTTTATGTAGATGATATCATTTTTGGTAGCAGTCATGATAAGTCTTGTAGAGACATAGCAAATAAAATGAAGAAAGAATTTGAGATGTCTATGATTGGTGAACTTTCTTATTTCCTCGGACTGCAAGTCAATCAAAGTGAAAAGGGCATTTTTATCTCTCAAGTTAAATATGTGAAAGAAATGCTGAAAAAGTTCACAATGGAGGATAGTAAACCTGTTAGCACTCCCATGACAACAGGTTGCAAGTTGAGCAAGGATGACAAATCTCCAGATGTAGATCAAACCATGTACAGGTCTATGATTGGAAGCCTATTGTATTTGACAGCTACCAGACCAGATATCTTACAGGAAGTATGCATGGTAGCAAGATTTCAGGCTAGTCCCAAAGAGACTCATGTGACAGTTGTGAAGAGGATTTTTAGGTACCTCAAGGGTACTATGGAGTATGGGTTATGGTACCCAAAAGGTAAGGACTTCACTCTTATTGCATATTCCGATGCAGATTGGGCAGGATGTATTGATGACAGAAAGAGTACCAATGGAGGAGCATTTTATCTTGGAGACAGGCTGGTAGCATGGCACAACAAGAAACAAGAATCAGTCTCTCTATCCACAGTAGAGGCAGAATACATTGCAACAACAACATGTTGTACACAGATATTATGGATGAGACAAACCCTGAAAGATCTTGGTATTCACTTCAAAGAGCCAATTTCAGTTAAATGTGACAACACCAGTGCTATTAACATATCAAAGAATCCGGTTATGCATTCTCGAACCAAACATATTGCAATCCGGTATCACTTCTTGAAGGATAAAGTTGCAGAAGGTGAGGTCAAATTGGATTTTGTTCCAACTACAGAGCAAGTAGCAGATATATTCACAAAACCATTGCCCAAGGAAGTTTTTGAGTACCTTCGGAGTAAGTTGGGAGTGGTCACATTTCCCAAGAACTGACTATCAATTGGGATCACATTCTCGTGGGGAGCATTTATGCCTATGTTTATAGTTTTGCTCATATTCATGATTTTTGCTAACTATAACAATGTGTGTCTGAGAATGTTGTGCATAGACTCAAGGGGAGTCTACAGCAGCCCTTTGGTATTATTGTCAAAGGGGGAGAAGAATTACAGGAGATTGCATGAGTGTTGCCAACAATTCCAAAGGGGGAGATTGTTGAGCAAGGTGCAGAAACAATATTGTCATTGTTGTCAACACAGACAGATAGATCAGTTGATGCAGTGGACAAGAGTTCAGAGGTCAGTGAGAGCATGTACAATAAATTTCCAAGAAGACAGAAGTGGCCCAGATTCACAAAATCAAAGAAAAAGACAAGTAAGAAAACTGTCGCGATATCGCGACATGTTTTCTATCACGATTTCACGACATATCGAAGGAGAGAGAAAATTATGAAAAGCTATCACGATTTCACGACATATCGAAGGAGAGAGAAAATGCTGGAAAAATTGTCACGATTTCATGACATCTTGGAGGAGAGAGAAAATGTGGAAAAACTGTCACGATTTCGTGACATGTTGGAGGAAAAGAAGGCAAGTAAAAACTGTCACGATTTCATGACATGTTGGAAGAGAAGAAGGCAAGTAGAAAACTGTCGCGATTTCATGACATGTTTGAGAGAAGAAGGCAAGTAAGAAAACTGTCACGATTTCATGACATGTTTGGAGAGAAGGGAGAAAGAAAACTATCATGATTTCATGACATGTTTGGAGAGAAGGGAAAGAAAACTGTCACGATTTCATGACATGTTTCGGAGAGGAGGAAACAAAGAAATGTGTCACGATTTCGTGACATGTTTGAGAGAAAGAGCTTAAAAAGAAAAGTGTCACGATTTCATGACAATTTGCAAGAGGAAGCGCTAAGGAGAAAAAGTGTCACGATTTCACGACATGTCGGGTTTTCATGATCCGATGAGAAGAAAAGCGCTAAGGAGGAAAAGTGTCACGATTTCATGACATAATGTAGGAGAGAGAGTCCGATAGAAAAAGGTGTCACGATTTCGTGACATGCTCTTCACGATACAAAGCGAAGAGAAAGAGGAGAAGGATGAAGTGTCAGGCAAGAAGAAGGAGAAGGATGAAGTGTCAGATTTACATCTTATTTAGGTCCAAAGCAAAGAGAAAGAGGAGAAGGATGAAGTGTCACGATTTTCCGACATCTTCATTTGAAAAGAAAGAGAAAGAGTGAAAGGATGAAGTGTCACGATTTCAGACATGTTCATTTTGTGGCCAAAGAAAGAGAAAGAGCAGAAGGATGAAGTGTCACGATTTCAAGCATTTTCGATTTCAATGACAAAGTCAAGGAAAGGCACAAAGAAAGTGTCATGGATTTCGCGACATGTTCCTATTTTTGTGGGCCAAAGACAGAAAAGGCACAAGGCAACGAAAGTGTCACGATTTCGTGACATGTTCCATTTTAGGTGAAAGGCAGGGAAGTGCAAGGAGGCAAAAAATGTCATGATATCGCGACATGTCATGTTTTCACGAGTAAAAGGCGAGAAGAGCACAAAGAGACAGAAGTGTCATGATTTCATGATAGGTCGCAACAACACGATTACGGACAGTTAACTGGAGTCAATGTGACAATTACAGTTGCAATTACAGATAGAATTCATGCAAGCTATTTTAAGAACTGTCAAAGAAGGAGAGATCGAACAGTCGCATAAATAGAATCAAAAAATGCATGCATGCATAGAAAAGGATACGAACAGTCATGACCGAGAAGACGAACAGTCATGGTAGAGGTATACGTTGCATGTAACGTGTTTAACGAAATACCCACTCTATATATACAAAAGGAGTTACATAAAGAAGTAGTTACAGTTGACAAGTGGCAGAAGAGAATGTTAATAGACTGCATGCGGGATTACAGAAGTGACAGAAGACGAGGAGTTTCAATGAGAAATATTGTTATAAAAGGGCAGTTGTGTGGAGAATTGAGTTGCTGCTATAAGTGAGAAATTGCTACGTAAAGAGGGTTAGAAGAGGGCCGAGAGAGAGATAAGCAGAGCCGTGAGAGCATGCAGAGTTTGATTAATTGCAGACCAGTCAGGGTCGTGTAAACAACGAAGGCATTTTTATGTCATTGAAATAATTCAGAATTGCAGTCCAAGTTGGTGCTTGGCATTAGGGGTTGGTGCTCCTATCTCATTGCAGTAGAAAAATAAGGGGTTGGTGCTCCTTCCAGTGGGTACTGGTAAAGTGTTTGTAAAATTGGTGTTTTGCAAAGGCTGGATTTGGATTGGAGTCCAAGCAGTCATTTTTGAGGAGTAGCCAAATTGGTGAACCTCGTTACATTGTGTGTTGTGGTGTGCTCTCTTGTGAAAATTGCTTTACCTATTTTTAAGTTCTCTTTGCTTCAGCTTTAAGTGTTGTAGATTTGAATTTTAATAGCTACACTGATTCACCCCCCCTCTCAGTGTCATTGTGAGAATATCAAATTCATGGTCCCATCTTACAGGGTGTAAATTTAGTAAAAACCTCATTGACTTGGGGGAAAGTTTTTGCTCTATATCCTATCCCCATTTTTTTATGTTTTCTTCTTTGTAGTGTGAATTCATGGTCCATACTTAGGGACTAAAAATTTGGTTAAATACCTATTTCTTATTTTTTGCAAACCCTCTTATTTCTATTCTTTGTTCCGCATCTATGTGGATCTCGTGCTCACCTCTTACGAGGCATGAATTCAAATTTACTTCCAAATGGTCATTATTTTTATGTGTGCTTATGATTATTGTAGGTGAGGCAATCAAGCCCCCTTGGTCCTTTAGATAATTGTAAGCACACATGAAAATAATTGACCTTTTGTAAGCGAATATGAATTTACGCCCAATAATGGGTGAGCATAAATTTGAGACAAGTGAAAAATAGAGAATAAAAAGAAGAGGATTTACTAAAAATAAGAAATAGGTAGTGAAACAATTTTGCAATCCATAAGTATAGACCATGAATTCACAGTGCAAAGAAGAAAACACAAAAAAAAAAGTGAACATAACAGAGAGGGAAAACTTCCCCTAAGTCAATGAGGGTTTTTACCAAATTCATGCTTATAATAGGGGATTGCAAATTCATGATAGAAGTAGAAACTAAGATAAGAAGAAACAAAACTAGATACTTAAGGATGATATACAACTATACGAAAAAAATAAAAAAAATAAAAAAAATAAACAAACAAATTTAGAGCTAAAAGACTAAACAAAATAATCTAAAATGATAAATAAGAAAGTAAAGAAAAAAGACAAAAGAGAAAGAAAAAGAGAGGAAACAACTAGTAGGAGAATGGTCCCCTAAGATGAGCTTGACTATCCCTCCTACAAGCCCTTTCAAGATGGTGAAGCAAACTTGAGAACTTGAGAAGCAAAGAGCAAGTGAGCACAATCTATCAAAAGTAATTAATTACAAAGAATAATTTGTTCATTCATTAGTTCACACTTCACTTATTCGTTGTTAGTTCACACACTCTCTCAAAAGGGAACCCAATGCTACCTATTTATAGGGATTTATAGGGTGAGGTAAGAAAATAATTTAGGTTAAAAACTAGGGTTAGGGTTTAAAAAGGTGAGGTCATCTCAAGGGTGGGAGTTCCTAGGATTTTGGAACCCTAAACAACCTAGAACCTTCGAGAATCGTGAAATCATGGTAGCTAGACCCATGTGCATTTTTTCTAAATTTTGGAGGACCAAATGATGTAAGAATATAGGAAAAACCTATACTCATAAAAAATCTCTTTTTGAGCCCAATCCAATGGTAGTGGTTTTGAAAAATTTGGAGAAGATTTGATAGGGGAAAAGTTGGCTCAAAGATGACCTTACTTTTTGAAGCAATAAATGCTCAATTTTAGGTCTTTGAAAGGTGAATTTGGCTTGGTTGGTTAGAGGGTCGATGTATGAGGGTGAATTGATGAAAATTGATGAAAAGTGGGTCAATTTTTAGTGTCTACAGTCTTATATATGGTTCTATAGACACTTTCACACTTTACCCATTTCTTCCCAAACTTGTACCATCATATCCCATTCATCTAAAATAAATTGAACTAATAGCTTTTGTATGCCTTTCAAAATATCAAAAAGTCTTCATCGTCATTATGAAATTTTCCACAAAATAAAATTTCTTCATCATTATTCTGAATTTTATCAATATCACCAATAATATCATCATCACAATGACCTTCAACACAATCTGAATAATCACTATCATTTTCAACACAACCACCTTTTTTATAATATTTATCTTCACAAATAATCTTTAAATCACTTGTATCACAAGCTAAATATTCCCTTTGGAGGAGATCACATGTATCACAACAACTATTTTCCATCATGGGCCTCAAACCATCAATATCACATCTAGAATATGTTCTTTGAAGAAGATCACTTGTGTCACAACAAATATTTTTCTTCATGGGCTTATCATTCAAATTTTCAATTATTTTAATTTATTTTTGACATTGCACCTCAAGAATGTCAAGGGTGAATAGTTCCATACACATTATTCTTACAACACAAATCAATATTGTCACACCATTTTCAAAGTATCTTTCACCAAATTTTTTAGTATTGCTTGTAAACAAGACCTATGTTTTGAAAATTTTCCATATTCACTATATTTTGATGGCACACACTTTTGAATTTTACCTTTTATCTTGTCTTATTTACTATCACCTTTATTTATTGATTTTAACACTTCCTTGGCCATAAGGACCTTATGTGCAATTTCACATTCTTCTTCATAATTTGGTTCTAGTTCACCTTGTGCAATATACCCTTGTTGTTGTGGCCTTTTTTGATATTTCCCTCTTTGATATTGCCCTTGTCTTTATTTCCCTTGTTGATAATGTGACTAATAATGTTGATTCCTTTGAGGAGGTATTTGAAATTGATTCCTTCAACTCAATGAATTGTATTTACAAAACTTAGTATCATGTCCTCATTTTTACAAATAGGATAATACCTCCTCCATTGAGGCTAATTTTATGATGAAGATGGGGTAGTACGACCCTTTGAACCCTTCTAAAATTTATTAGTTGAAATAAGGGCATTGGACAACTCATCTGTTAATTTATTCTCAACTTCATATTATTGAAGTATATTGACCAATTTTTCAAATGACACACTTCTATTTGATACTTGGAGAGATGTGACCAATCTTTTGAATGATTCAGGGAGAGCTCTAAGTATAATTAAAACTAAGATCTTATCTTCTACCTTTTATCCTATGGTGTTCAAATTTGATTTCAAGTTAGCAATTATTTGAAGGAATTGTTTAACATTCTCACCATCTTAGACCCTTCATGTATAAAGTTGTGATTGAAGATGAAGGACAGTGGCTTCATTTATCCCTTCAAATATAGTATAAAATTTATCCCATGCTTCTTTTGATGTTTTTGCTTCACTTATATGTGGTTGTGTTTCATCCAACACTCCAAATGTGATGAGCATAATTGCCTTTGCATCTCTTTCTTCATACTTTTGCTTATTGTCTATCTTCTTAGGGAAAATTCAATACCAGTGACTATATCCCAAAGTTTTGAGACCATAAGTATTGTTCTCATTTTTGTCTTCCAAGGTACAAAATTTGGACCCTTTAACAACTAAGATTTTGTGAGAAACATTTTGATGTAGACATGTGAAGGTTACTTATCATCAAAATGGTCTTATTTTTTATATACCACCAGTATTGTATACTAATCCTTTCGATATAATCACCCTTCCAATATAATCATCAATACATGGAAGAAGCTAGTCTTCTTGAAACATTAAGTCATACATAAGAGAGACTTAAGGTACGTAAAAGATATTGATACATGTCACTAAGGTAGTGCTAAAAAATATTTATAGTATCAATGAAACATGCTTAAAGAGAAATCCTCATATGTGGGCATAACTTCCTTTCTTGATTTTGGGATTTACAACTGACGATAGTAATGAATGGGGTAAAAAATGAAGTGAAACAAAAATATCACAAGTATATGTTCTTATTCCTCCTCGATAATTTATAGGGTTAATACCCAAATGTTGTTATGGAAGGTATATTAGGATTTATATGTAGGAAATTAACATGATAGCATTACTTGTAGATGCAAGTTAAAGGCATCATTTTTATTGAACACTATGATTACGCAAAGCACATGTTTTGATTTTGAATTTTGTGTGCAAAAACTTTTGATGCAAATTTTTTTTGAGCAAAATAAGATGTTTGTCATTGTTGAAAATGCATATTTTTTTACAAAATATTTCTCTCCTATGACTCTTTTATTTCATAACTTAAAAACATCCATTAAAAAAAATGTGCCTATACACCTTTTAAATACCTAAATGTACTTCTAAAAAAATAGTACCTTCTATACAAGCTATAGAACTCCAAAAACAAAATTTCAAGTTTTATTTTAACTATTTAATCTCCCTTTTCTTTTAAAAATATTAACTTCCAATTTTTCATAAAAATTCCCACTTAAAAACACTTGAAAATACTTCGAAGAGAATTAAACCCACAACCTCTTTATTTATTTATTTTCAAGAAAACTAGGACTAAAATGGGTCCCACCTATATTATATCATCATTGTAGAGTGGTATTACAACAAGTTGGCAATTTAAGCATGTATTCTTTGGAAATATTTGAACCTCGATCTCCTCCTTCAAAGTCAAGGAATTTAATTGATTGAGCTAATGCCATTGGAACTTGCAAAATCTTTATAAAAGTCTTAGTTTCTGTTGCAAATGCCAAGTCTTCTCTCATGCAACTTACGTTTTAAAAAAGAAAAAATATTAATTTTAAAGGTACCTCACTTCTAGGCATGCACAATTGTGTAATTTATACAAGGCATGAGAAGAAGAGCAAGTTATTCTTAAATGATCCTCTAGGGTATTTTATTTTGCAAAGCACCAAGATAAAGAATACAACCTTGTTGACCACTCTCCACCAAGTTCATTGTGGTATTAAAACATTGTGTATCTTTCCTTGGTCCACACATATCATCCTAATATCCAAGTATTGGCCATGTGCCCATTGTGACAAGGATTTCCTTATTTAAAAAAATGTTACACCAAAATCGAGCCATGTAAAATTTTAGAGTAAAGGAGTGAATTTCTTCAAAAAAAAATAGGGATTATGCATTGAAATAAGAAGTTATATCTCCTTGTGATAAAAAATAAGATGACACATCTTAGGTTAAAATAAGGTATATATCCATGGAAAAAGAAGTCATGTCTTAGTTTGAAAAAAATATTAAAAAAAATATTAGTAGTGAGGTTAATTAACGAAGGGCAATGATACGAATCTCCGTGGGATCCAAAAAATCAAAGCAAAAAGTTAATGTAAGGAAAAATTGGGGATGCAAAATTTCTTAAGGGAAAGTAGCCCAGGGTTCTCCAACCTATTTTAGTAGACGATAATCTCCGCAAGCATCATAGAGCTTAGATGCTTACTTCTTAGACCAAATACTAGAACTCACAAGTCATACAAGTCTTCACATGAAGCCTATACATCAACCAAGACCTACACAATAAATTATAAGGGCATGTCATCGAATGATGATGATTGCCCTTTCACATAGACCTCACAAGACCTTTAACTTAGCCCTGATACTAGATTTTGGAAATGGGAAAAAATAAACACAATATTTCAGACAAAGTATTTCACATAATATTTCAACAATATTTTACATTACTCTACCCAATATTCACCAACTTGAACTTGCATACACACAATATTTCAGACAAAGTATTTCACATAATATTTCAACAATATTTTACATTACTCTACCCAATATTCACCAACTTGAACTTGCATACAACATGCATATTTAATGCATTCATATGTGTCTCTTTGATTCAAGATACATTTGGTGTTACACCTCTAACATGTATTTTCATCTTTTTGCATTCTCACGAGATGTGACTATCCAATTTTCATATGGGAGAAATATTTATTAATCTCCTAGCAATTAAAAATATCAAATGACTACATAACTCTAAATAATGTAATAAAGTCTATATCATAAAGTCAAAATATTATTTTATGGTAATAATTAATTTATAAATAAGCAAGAAAAAAATACAATTGATAATAAATGGAAGTCTTATCTTCTTATTTCAAATTATAAGTATTTTGTATGTGTATGTTTAGCTTGGAAAGATCCAAAGGTTAATGATTACATTCATATGAACAATGATTTTAATTTTAGGATTTTTATAGTAAAGTGGTATAAGGAAATGAACTCAAACAAATAGCTAATATCTTAAATATGCTTCAATAAATTTATTTCTCTATTTTTAAGGCAAAAGGAGTGAGTTTTTAATCTATCAAAAGATGGTGGATAGTTGATCAACTTGAGATACAAGGATTCAAGGAAATCAAAAGTTCCTGATTGCAATGATTATCCTGGGAAGAATGTTGGGTCATTAGAAATATTTCAAGTCCTCAACATTCCTTTTATTAGTAGTCCATTGCAATATTCTTATAAGAGATCCAACAAGGAAGAGGATATTATGGACCTCTCACGTGTGCCTTGTGTGAGAAGGATCTAAAAGGATCAAACTATTTACTTCTTAATTGTTGTTTTGTTTACATTGTTTGGGGTTGTTTTCTCAAAAAAATATTGGAAAATAATGGGCAACACCATAAATATTAAAAGAGTTTATGAAATATGTGACTAATTATTTCAAAGTTAAAGCATTATATATTTTGTGGATGATTGGTCCTATTTTTATTTGTTGTAATTTATGGTTTGAAAGAAATAAGAATTAAAAAACAAATTCTAAAATTATGCCCAAGTTTGGAACTGTATTATTGCCTCTCTAATTAAATATTTATATATATGGTTCTCATCATGGGAAGTCTCAAGTGCAAAAAAAAAATCTAGAAAAAGTTGATGAAGGTTGTGTTTTTTTGAAATAATGAAGGTAAAATTATCCTCACTTACCTAAAATCATATGGAACTTCAACTAACAACTATATAAAGGTTGGGAACTTCTTATGAGGATAAAAATTGCGATTAAAAATGGATGGAAATACATTTCAATTGAATGGGGTTTACAAATCATTAACAATATCAACAAAAATGAATGTGGGAAAATAATACTATTGTTGATGTTCATCAACTATTTTTGGAGGCATATCTATAGAGAAAGAAATCATGTAGTAGATAATTTAATCTTCATTTTCATGATATTAAAATTTTAGAAGGCAAATAGTTGAGTGAATAAAAATGATATTAAGGAGTTGATTGCGAGAGATAACAATTTGAGGAATATGAAGAATATATATATATATATATATATATATATATATATATATATATATATATATATATATTTATTAGGTGGATCAAGGGTTTTGAACATAAAGGGAGACTAACAGGGAAGGAAGAGGCACAAAAATAGGCAAAAGCAATCCAAAGATCATGGAGACTAACTAGCTCCACACAACTAAAGGGAGACAATACAAGTAGGAGCTAACAACGACTACTTAGAGAAAATAAAAGGACACAAGATTTCCACATAGGGGAGAACATAAACCCAAAATTTACAAAGCCAAATAGAGAACCCCCACAAGGTGAGAGAACCAAAACCAAAACGTCAAAAAAACCAAAAAGCCACTAGGAGGTAAGGAAGTCGAGACTCAGTTTTTGGTTCCACTAGGACCAACACCTTTGTCCGCTTCGTCCTACATCTCCCATTTCTCCCAACCCATAAGGACTAGGATTTCATTTGCATAAGAGATAGTGGTATGCATAGAGTCGACCAGGGACCTCTATAATTTTAGAAGCATGCGCTTGAGTAGTTTAGGGTCCGACCCCAAAGCCTAGATCAGTAGGTCCTCAATATTCTTTGCACTTCCCACTTCAAAGATGATATTAGATTTCTTGGGAGGTAGAGTGAACTCTTTAGATTCAAAGTCTTCAACACATAGTGGGGCCTTCCTAGGATTGGCCAACTTGGCGACTATATGCTTGGACCACCTGATTCTATCATCACTGCCTCCCACATCTTTTAGAGATAAATCCACCACCCTAGTTGTTGACCCTACAATAAGAGTAGCATTTAAAATTTCTTGGCTAATTGACTCGATGCCTTCAGAGTTAGATAATTTTGGGTAGTCCATAATTGGAGTTGGTGCCTTGTTAAGGAATTCAAAATTTCCTTTCCATCCAAGCTCCTAGACTTGACCACATAGTCAAGCAATATTTTATCCAATCCTTGGTAAATTGGGTTCAAGGCTATTCCTTTTTTAATCCTGCTCATCGATATCACTATGGAATGAAATAGGAAGAAGGGAATGTTCATCAATATCTTATGGCATAAGTGATTGAGGAACATAAAGTGGAAACTTCTTAGGATCTCCTAATTTTCATCCAAAGTAAAATACTGCATAATGACCACCACCAATATATCCCAAGGATCTTTCAATGAATTACACTTGAACTCATTTGGATTATGACCAACTCTACTTCTTTTCCTAGGAATATCTGAGACTCCTTTGCAAGAGGGTGATTTTCTCTATTATGAATGAATCCATCCGTAGCCAAGCCTATCACCTCTGTAATCAAGGGGATGTTGATTTCAAACTCAAGGATCCTGACCTTAACTTCTCTATTGTATCAAGAGTAGGCCATATGTTTTACCATTTCCCTATGGTACCTAATGAATTTCAAAAAACATTACAGAATGTTACCCTTCTTAAGGATCTTCCTAACATCTTCATCATTAGTTAGAAAAATTGGTTCCAAAATTAGGGTGGCCATTCTTCCAAGAATTTTTATGCTACCAATGCCCATGCCACCACAAAAAATAACTAACACACTCATTTTCACAATGGAACCACTTAAGAGGATTTCAAAAATTTGATATGAAAATAAAGAGCAAACATTCCTAATACTCGATTGCCTTGGATACTCGTGATGAGTCACAAGATCTGAAGAAGGTGGAACAACTTTCAATCCATACAACGAGTTAGGGAGATAAAGGCTTCTAAAAACAAACCAACTAGTAACACCTTTACCACATTCTTACCAACTCATGAACTGGGATTTGCATCCAAAGAAAAGCACTCTCCTTACCTTTCCAAGACTTCTCAAGATACTTATAATTGTAAGAAAGATAATTATGGAATCCTAGCACCCCAAACTATGCTGAAGGATGGTTATAACCATGCTATATTAAATAAATACCTCATGCATATTAGTAGCCCTCCATATTGGGTTGATAATTACACTCGTGCCATGCCTCCAATTCAAGCCCTCCAATGTTGACATGGTGAAAGGCCATCTAGCCAAGCCAATCAGGTGATGCTAAATCTTGGTGAAATAATATCTATACATCCTCTTAGAGGGCTCCATGTAATTGTGCCTACCTAGCCAGACTATTCCCTTGTCCACATTCCAATACCTCTTCAGGTAGTGATCATTGAAAAAATGATTATCCCATGTACAAGATTTGGTACTCCGCACCATAAGTGCACCGGGAATAGAGGCCCATCCACCTCAATGATGATTTTATTTATCTTTATTTGCATAATAATGTTTATTTTGTGTTTATCTTGTGTAGGAGTAATGAGTGCCACAAATCACAAGAAGCTACCACCCTTGAGACCTCCACCTAAATCCCAAGCAATTCTCCTTGGTGATGCTAATTACACCAGAGTTTTAAAAACATTATAAAAATTGGGCTTGGTCGTCAGCTAGCTCTCACATGGTACCTTTTGTTCTTGCACATAAAAGCTCTAGCCACCTGTGATTATGCCACATACTCTTTCCACTCAAACTAGGGGCACAAATCAAGACCCAAATTAAATTAAAAAATTGGCTCTTTGAATTCAAATCTCGATAACAGGAAGCCCTACCCACAGGGGGCCCAACTATCGAATTCAATGGAAACTTTGGAGGGTAACTTACCTTCTTTTGATTTCATTATATAATTGAATTAGCCCAACTGGAAAATATTCTTTCAAAATTATGATGTTTTCCTATGAGAGGCCCAAATTGGCTAAACAATTTGCAGATATATTCCCTTCCCTATAAACATGCTTGAGTTGAACAGTTTCAAGAGCTTGAATCAGTCTTTGGACTTTGACTAACAAATTTGAAATGGTCCAAATTGGGGTTTGAACACCTCTAACCATATTTATGATATTAATGGAGTCTCCTATTACTACCTTCCTACACTCCATTGAATCCAACTGAGAGATCCCTTGGTAAAGTGCTCTTGCTTCCACAAAGTGACTGGTCTAACAACCTAAGTTCTTAGTGAAGACAAGAAAAATTCTCCCATTCAAGTCTCTAATCACTCCCTTGGCTCCAGATAATCTAGGATTACCTTTGGAGGCTCCATAAAAATTTAATTTCAACCATCTAGGGGGGTAGGTTCCAAAATAATTTTAGATATGGCAGAAGAATCAGGATGGGACATGGGGGTTAGGTTATCTCTAAAATCAAGGGCTGACTCTAGCTCTTTCTCCCTATCAAAAGTGACCTTGTCTAGAGGAAGAGTGTCTATGTTCTCAATAGTGGTAGCAACAACATAAATGGACACAAACTCTACAGGGTGTGAAATATTTTTGAAGGCTTGAGAATTTCTCTCCTTCCAAATGCACCACCACATATGAGGTAATCCTAAGGAAAAAAAGGCACGAAGGTGAGGGGACGAGAAGGGAGAACACCATTTCTCAACCAAGGTAGATAGATCCTTAGGAAATACCTAGTCCACACCAATAGAATGAAGGAAGAAGAAAACATCCTGAGAAAAGGGGCAGTCAGACCAAAGATGCATCAAGGATTATTTTGCATTACCACACAAGTAGCACCTATTTAGGAGGACCATACCCCTCTTCTAGAGATTATTCAATGTAATACATTTACCTTGGACCGCCAACCAGAAGAAGACATTAAATTTGGGGGTAAGGCCCTTCAGAAAAATTTTGTGAATAGGGAACAAAGGGTCAAAGTTAACATCTAAAAGAGATTAGGCTGACTTGATAGAGAAACAACCATTATTTTCAGCATCCCACACTAGCTTATCTAGCTTGTATCTGCTAGCTATTACGATCCACCTCAGGATATCAAAAAGGGATTTAAAGGTAAACTCTTCATCCTGTGATAACCTAGGAAAAAAAGGGTTTACAACATTTCCTACCATCAACAAAATCAATAGTCACATATCTTTGGCCTAAAATCTTGATTTGTAATTGGTTCTACCAAGCTTAGGCTTGGATACAATTCCAACGGTCGATCAACAGCCCATGTGTCTTTACAGAAATCAATATTTTGACCAATCTCCAAAATCCATCTTCCCCCCTTCAAAATATATGAGTGACTTTTGACAATGCTTCACAAGCAAGCATAACTATGGGAAGGGGTGGGATTAGTGAGGAAAAAACCATCAATACCTAAGTATTTGTATTTCAATATTTGGACCCATTTTATGTTTTTATTTTGTGCCAATATCTAGCCTTGCTTGGTTAAAAGAGCTTTGTTCATAATTTTTAGTCTTCTCAAGCTCAAACCCCCCATTTATTTCTTAATACACACTTGGTCCCAGGTAACCAACGAATTTCTTCTTAAGCTCAAACCCCCCATTTCTTCTTCACTTCAGAACTGGAAGAGAGGAAGGAGCACTGAATTTGCTCAATTTTTTGGAGAATCTTTCTTGGTAGCCAAACAAGAGAGAAAGGAAGTACACCAGAATGCTCTAGAGGGTTGAATTAACCAACATAACCTTTATTTCTTGGCTCAAGGGAGTATCTTTCCAACCTACCAACTTTCTCTAAACTCTTTCTACCACTAGATTCCATAGAGAAGCCTTAATACCTCCATTATACAATGACATTCCCAAATACACAGAGGGAAGGGAATATATATCATAGCCCATAATATCAAAAATTATCCTCTATTTTCCTGGGGGTATTGAAGTACAAAATTTTACTTTTTCTCAAATTAACATTTTACCTTGCTACTTTCTCAAAATCTAGAAGGATATATTTAACAACTCTGGATTTTGGGATTAATTCTAGAATGAATAACAAGGTGTCATCAACAAATTGGTGGTGGGAAATTGGGTCAATAGCAATTGATGATTTAATCCCAATAATGGTAGTATCCACTTTAAGGGTTCTTCCTAGTGATTCAACCATTAGAATGAACAAATACAGAGAAAGAGGATCACCCTAGCAGATTCCCCTGCAGCTTCAAAAATAACCTATCGATGGCCCATTGATGATGACTGAGAATCTTGTAGAGATAATACAAGCCTTGATAATCCTAAGACAACTCATTCTAAATCCAAATTTATCCTATACTTTTAGGAGAAAATCCCATGAGACTCTATCATATGCTTTGTTCATGTCAAGTTTAAGGAAGGTTCCTAGTCTTCCAATTTTATCGATTGAGTGGATGAGCTCATTCACCATGATAATACCATCAAGAATTTTCCTTACTACCACAAAACCACTTTGGGGATGATCATTAATTATTAGTGGAAATAATTTGAGTCAGTTAGCCATTGATTTTAAAATATTTTAAAAATTGTATTGCAAAGGCTAATGGGCCTGAAATCTTTAAATTCTTTAGCACCCACCAAATTAGGAATAAGGACTAGAAAGGTTGAATTAACATTAGAAAAAATGAAGTTTAACCTATGAATTTATATCAATCCATGTAGGTATCATTTCCCACTATATGTCAAAACTTTTAGAGAAAATAGGAGGAAAACCATCCGAGCCAAGAAATTTAAGACCTCCTATGGAAAAAACATCCCTAATTTCTTTGTCACTAAAAGGAGTGCATAGAAATTTGTTTATGACTTCTAAATCAAGGGGATAATTTTATGAAGGAGCCTATATTTAGCCTATTGGTACCTCCCTTCTCTCAAGAATAGGAGGGATTACAAGTAATCAACTACTTCTTCCCTGATTTCCTCAATGTCCTTCATGACATCCATTTGACATCATGATTTATCTAATTCTATTATTGCTTATGTGTCTTAAGGTAGACATATGAACAAATTTTGTGTTTCTATAACCTTCTCGAATCTAGAGGGATCTTGATTTTTGACACCACAAAATTTCTTCTTCGACAAGAATGTTGTGCAAATATGATAACAATTTTTTTTCCCTAAGTCTAGCTCCCTCAACCAACTCCCCTATTTCTAGGTTGGACTTGAGCTTATTTAATTGCCTAGATAATTATTTTTTCTCAGGGCCACATTCCCAGAAATATATTTGTTTCATATTTTACGATTAGCCTTGAAAAATATGAGATTAGAAACCCCTTGAGAGATAAGAGGGCCCGAAAACTCTGCAACCACCGTTGCTTGATTCTAGATTCTAAGTTCGGATGTTGCAGCCACTTGAGAGATGAAGAATATATTTGATAGAAAAAAAATGAAGAATATATTTGATAAAAGGTCAAGTTGGATATGGTTTAATTTACCTAACAATAAATGTAATAGTTTGGTATTTTGATCCAATCCAAAACTTAGAATTTTGAGTTAAGGAAGATCATCAAAGAGTGCAATTCAAAAACAATAGAGTATAAAAAACTAGAACACAAGAGTATACAAGAAAAATAGCATAATGATTTTATTGCTTAGAGAAATAAAGTACAATGAAAGAAATCTCTAAGAAGAGATGTGAGGCTATAAAATTGCATTTATTACTCAAGATTTTTACAATCAAGGATGCATCTCTCTTTATACAAAGAATTGGTCTATTGGAAATCCACAATTGAATATGGAAGGTCATCCATATGAAAATGTGGTGTAACACCTTTTATGAGTTGCAAAGTGCACATTAAATGAAAACTATAGGCATGGGATTTTTCCTTTTATGTTTTGTATTTTACTGATGTGTCAACATAGCTAGAGAAATATTTTTGCTATGAAAATCAAAAAATAAAAACTTACTATTTTTATTTTTATTTTTATTTTATTTTTATTTTTATTTTATTTTTATTTTTTAATTTTACATGGTGGAATCGATAGCCGCCACGAATCCGGGCAGGCTGTCCAACTTTTATGGCTACCACAGTATTTTGCGCTGTCCACCCCAGAAGCCGCCACACAGATCTTCGCGTAGTACGCACCTATAACCACCATGCCACAATCATTTTAAACCTTTTACGCCGCTGAAAGCACCAGGAAAAGGACAAGCGTTCAGTCCGACGAGGCCCGAGATTTGAACCTTGAAACTTACTATTTTTAGTAAGTATTTTATTTTGTATTTTTGAGGGCCTTTGGAGTGTTTTTTCTACAAACATGTCATTAAATTGTATATGAAAAAGTTGCTAGTGAAACTTATTGTTATCTCTCTAATATTTCCAATGCTTCTTGGATGGATAAAAATAGAGTCCCAAGCAAAAAGTTATGCACTTAATAGTGAGACTAGGATCCAAAAATTGATTTTTGGGCATTTTTTAGCATAAAGCCATGGTGCAAAAAGGTCACATGCTTGGATCATGATGGGAGTGGCCCTCAATAGAAGACACATATAAATGATTAAAAATAAAATAAAATATAATTATAATAAAACAATGAGGTTATTTGTCAAATGACACTAGTTTAACTAGTTAAATTCCTTGACTTTCAAGAAGACCGAGGTTCAAATTTTGTCAAGTGATACATGCATATTTTCCAAGTTGTAATACCACTCAATGGTCATGATATGAAATATGGTTGGGGTTGATTTCAATCCCATATGCCCCATTAAAAAATACAAGTTATTTATTATTAATATTTGAATTATGGATGTAGTATTGTTAGTATTATTATGTTTTATTGGTAAATTGTTATTTTTTGAAATTCAAAGAGTAAGAGAGTACACAAAAACTGAGAGGTATATATTATAGAGGAGTCAACTACCAATTACGAGGGAGAGTCAAATCTAGGCCAAGGAAGATATTGTGTCACGACTTATCCATTAGACCTCATCACTAGGCCATTGTTGGTATCATGATGTTATGGACATATCTTTAATTTGAATTTTTCATATATTTAGTTAAATGCACTTGAATAAATAATGTAGGTGTTACTCCATTATTTTATAGTTCATCTACATACTTACATTCGATGGAGAGTATAGATCATTAATAATTAATATGGGCCAATACAAATATTATTTTATAATTGAATAAATAATGTAGGTGTTACTCCATTATTTTATAGTTCATCTACATACTTACATTCGATGGAGAGTATAGATCATTAATAATTAATATGGGCCAGTACAAATATTATTTTATAATTGAGCAATGGTCCGTTATTGGTATCATGATGCTAAGGACTTATCTATTGAACCCTAAAAATAATCCATTGATATCCTAATGTCATGGACATTTTTTAATTTGAATTGTTTATATCTTGTAATCCTCTTTCTTGTAATTTATAAATATCAACAGTTTAAGACTTGTAGAGGCTTACATACACATATCTATGGGTGGTCTAGTAGGTAAGCGAACCCCTACTCTTGGCATAATCTTTGTAATCTTGCTTGCATATATATATATATATATATATATATATATATATATATATATATATATATATATATATATACATATATATACATATATATACATATAGATATATATACATATATATATATACATATATATAGATATATATATACATATATATATATATATATACATATACATATATATATATATATATATACAATATATATATATATATATATATATATATATATATATATATATATATATATGTGAAGAGAAATTACAGAAACATATTCTAGAAAAAATGCAGAAATAATAACTTAGGAAATAATGAAACCATTCAATGCACATATAACACACAAGATTTATCCTGGTTCACCCAATTTGGGCTAGTCTAGAGTCTATCCTCCTTGATATATTATTCTCTCTCTCATCCCTAAAACGGGACATTATAATAATTATATAAGGAAACTCATACAACCCTAAACCACCAAGTGGTATTAGGGTACCGTGGATACAACACCATGGGCTAAACAACCCACACCCACTAACCACCCACCAACCATGGGAATCTCGGGGGTCGCTCCAAAAGTAGCGATAAAAGTAGGTGAAAGTAGCGATAAAAGTAGGTGAAAATTTTTGCATCGGCTGCACCGACATGTATCACTTTCACCGTATTTGAGGGCGTCCCCCTACGCACCCCGAGCCATCACCTATTACGTAATCACCTTTACCGTAGCCGGGGGTCCTTGGGGGCCTCCGGCCCCCCCGGACCCCCCCTACCCGTCGTCTTTTGCGCTATAGTGCCTGTCGTACAATTCTTTTTCGGCAAAGAATGAGACACATCCAACATTCTCCCACTTGTTGAATACTTTGCCAGACCCATTTCAATTGAACAGAATCTAAACTTTTCAGTGCTTATAGCCTTGGTTAAAGCATCTGCAACATTTTCCTTGGTGTCTACCTTTTCCAGCAACACTTTCCTCTGTTCAAGCATGTCCCTGTAGAAATGGAACTTTGTATCAATGTGCTTCGTTCTTGAATGGTAAGCAGGGTTCTTTGCCAAAAATATGGCACTCTGACTATCACAGTTTATCTTCACAGCTCCTTGAAAGAACCTAATTTTAGCACATAGTCTTTGCAGCCATATAGCTTCCTTACTTGCATCAGTGGCTGCCATATACTTAGCTTCAGTAGTTGAAAGAGCAAAAACAATTTGCCTCTTGATCATCCAACTAATGGCCCCTCTGAACAAATTGAATACATAAGCACTAGTAGATCTTCTCCTGTCCAGATCTCCATCCCAATCTGCATCAACAAACCCTTCTATATCCAATTGTCTATTTTATTTACTTGTACCCTCATAGCAGATTGTAAAATCGGAGGTGCCACACAAATATCCGAACACCCTTTTCACAAGCAGTCCAATGCTCTTTACCAGGTTTAGACATATATCTACTCAAGACTCCCATTGCATGGGCAATGTCTGCTCTAGTACAAACCATGGCATACATTAAACTACCTACAACATTTGCATAAGGAATATGTGACATTTCCTCTACCTCTTCTTCTATTTTTGGACATTGTTCAGCAGACAAATTTTCACCTAAAGAAATAGGTACCTTCATCGGTTTGCAATCTTGCATATTGAACCTTTTCAACACTGTCTCAACATACTTTTTCTGATCCAACCACAAATTTCTGTTAGAGCGATCTCTTTTTATTTGCATACCCAATATAAAATTTGTAGGGCCAAGATCCTTCATGTCAAACTACGATGCCAACTGAGACTTTACTTCCTTGACTAGTTTCTTGCTATTTCCAATTAGTAACATGTCATCAACATAAAGAACTATAATGACAATTACATTACCAATTTTCTTTGAATACACACAGTGATCAGCATTGCTACGAACAAAACCAATTCCTAAAACATAAGTATCAAATTTTTGGTACCACATTCTAGGTGATTATTTCATTCCATACAATGATTTCTTTAACTTACATACCAGATCCTCCTTTCCTGCAATAGTGAAACCTTTAGGCTGCCTCATATAGATTTCTTCCTCCAAATCTCCATGAAGGAATGCAGTTTTCACATCCATATATTCTATTTCAAGATCAAATGCAGCAGCCATAGCTAACATAAATCTAATTTATGTTAGCTTTGCAACGGGAGAAAAAAATTCACCATAATCAATTCCTTCAACCTGGGAAAAACCTTTAGCAACCAAGCGAGCTTTATATTTCTCCACTTTACCTTCAGCATTTTGCTTCTTCTTAAAGATCCACTTGCAACCTATTGCTTTCCTACCACTTGGTAATTTCACTAAATCCCATGTTCTGTTCTTTTTCAGAGACATCATTTCCTCATCCATGGCCTCTTCCCAATGGTTTGCATCTCCAAAATTAACAGCTTCTCTAACTGTTCTAGGATCTTCATCAGTAACAGATAGTACAAAAGAAGTAGGAAAAGAAGATGGACTATACCTTTCAGGTTGCTTCCTTTCCCATGTTGATCTCCTTACCATAGGTGTATGAACCTCTTCTTCATCCTCTTCCAGATCCTCACCTGTATGCTCCTCTTCCATATCCTCATCTGTATGCTCCTCTTCCAGATCCTCTACTGTCTGATAGTTTTCCATGAGATCAAATTGGACCATTCCAGGTTCCTCTTCTGTAACTACCTTCTTGGAATCACTGATCATCTCCCTAAACACCACATCTCTACTATACACTATACTTTTAGTTTTTGGATTCCAAAGCTTATATCCTTTAACACCATATTTATAACCAATAAATATACATTTAACAGCCTTATTATCTAGCTTACTTCTTTTCTCCTTTGGAATATGCATGTATGCATCATAGCCAAAAACTCTGAGATGTGAAATAGAAGGTTTCTTACCAAATAGAGCTTCAAATGGAGTTTGATATGGCAATGCTGATGTAGGTGACCGATTTCGCAAGTAGCATGCTGCACTCACTGCTTCTGCCCAGAATTCCTGTGCCAAACCTGCACCACTGAGCATACTTCTAGCCTTCTCCATTAGTGATCTGTTCAACCTCTCTACAACTCCATTCTATTGAGGTGTATATGGAGTAGTCTTCTATCTTGCAATACCACATTGCTTACAAAATTTCTCAAATATATTAGAACAATATTCCCCTCCATTATCAGACTTCAACACCTTAATTATTTTATCAGTTTGATTCTCAACAAGTGCTTTAAATTCCTTAAATTTTTCAAACACTTCATCTCTGCTCTTAAGAAAGTAAATCCATGCATATCTTGAAAAATCATCAACAAAGGAAGCATAATACCTTGATTTTCCAAGAGACGGCATAGGAACAGGACCAACAATATCACTGTGGATCAAATCTAGTACCCCACTAGATCTTGTGGCACCAGATGGAAAACTAACCCGATTCTATTTACCATAAATACAATGTTCACAGAACTCGAAATACATTGAGTAATTAGGGATACCATGAACCATACCTTTTGTGTACAGGGTACGTAATCCATTTTCTCCAATATGTCCCATCCTTTGATGCTAGAGTGTTGAGCTTTTATCAGAATCAACCTCAGGAACAATTGAGCTATTGCACTCATTTGTCATAGTGCTTCCTAATAGCTTATACAATGTTCCAATCTGAACTCCCCTTGCCAACACCATTGATCCACGAACCATTTTGCATGAATCCTTGCCAAAACTGACATTCACTGCTGCATCGGCCATTTTGCTTACCGAAATCAAATTTCTAGCAAGTCCCGGAATATGCATCACACCTGGTAGGGTCTTAACCCTACCATCCTGCAGCAAAATTTTCACTCTTCCATGACCCATGATTCTGAGTGGTGAATCATCTCCCAATAGTACCTCCCCTCCATCATATCTTTCATATTCATTGAACCACCCTCTATGAGGAGTCATATGAAAAGAGGCACCAGTATCAATCAACCAATCATTTTTATCTGATCGTGTGGAGCACGATGAGTAGGATGCCAGATATACATCCCCTGCTTCATCAATGGATTTATTCATCTTTGTGGAAGTCGATTCATTAGAATTTTTTCCATACTTAGCTTTCTTTGATCTGCAATCCTTCTTCATATGACCAGGCTTGCCACAATTCCAACATTTTCTCTCAAACTTCCCCCGAGACTTGGATCTACCTTTAGACTTAGACCTATCACCATATCTAGATTTGTCCTTCTCCTTGGAACGCCCTCTCACTATTAGGGCTTCCTTAGATGTTCCCTCCATGGATTTTCTCCTCATATCCTCAGATAATAAAGATGCCACTATATCTTCAAACTTCAATGTGGATGAAGTTGTACTACCAATTGCTACTACTAAGTTATCCCATGAATCTGGTAAAGAGCATAACAAAGTAATGCATTTATCTTCCTCACTCAACTTAATTTCTACAGATGTTAGTTGACTTACCACTATATTGAATGCATTCAGATGATCTACAACCGAATCCCCGTCATGCATCCTAAGATTGTACAGTTTCTTTCTGAGGAATAATTTGTTCACTAGGGACTTCGATTGATACAAATCCCCTAACCTCTCCCAGAGATCCTTTGTTGTAGCTTCTCCCGAAACATTGATGAGCACCGAATCTGCAAGACAGTCGAATCAGACTCCTTGCTTTTCGATTCATCTTCTCCCAATCTTCATCAGAAGTACCTATAGGTTTTGTTGTTTCTGAAATAGCAGCCCACTGATCTCTATCCATGAGCATATCTTTCATATTTAACTTCCATAGCTCAAAACTTTTGCCGTCAAATTTCTCAATTTCTATCCTTGAATGATTTCCTGACATTTTTCCTTCAAACTCCTTCTGCGTAACTCCCACTCCAGAATAGGTTTCCTCTCACTCCTAAAAACCCTAGATCTTCTTCAAACATATTTAAACCCTAGCAATAAAGGCGTCCCCCTATGGCTAATGACTTGGCTCTGATACCAAATGAAGAGAATTTATAGAAACATATTCTAGAAATAATGCAGAAATAATAACTTAGGAAATAATGACACCATTCAATGCACATATGCACATATAACCATTCAATTTGGGCTAGTCCAGCAAACAAGAGTCTATCCTCCTTGATATATTATTCTCTCTCTCATCCCTAAAATTGGACATTACAATAATTATATAAGGAAACTCATACAACCCTAAACCACCAAGTGGTATTAGGGTACCGTGGATACAACACCATGGGCTAAACCACCCACACCCACTAACCACCCACCAACCATGGGAATCCCAGGGGTCACTCCAAAAGTAGCGATAAAAGTAGGTGAAAAGTAGCGATAAAAGTAGGTGAAAATTTCCACGTCGGCTGCGCCGGCATGTATCACTTTCATCATATCCGAGGGCATCCCCCTACACACCCCGAGCCATCACCTATTACGTAATCACCTTTACCATAGCTGGGGGTCCTTGGGGGCCTCCGGCCCCCTCGAACCCCCCCTACCCGTCGTCTTTTGCACTGTAGTGCCTGTCGTACAATTCTTTTCGACAAAGAATGAGACACATCCAACAATATGTTATATATATATATATATATATATATATATATATATATATATATATATATATATGTGTGTGTGTGTGTGTGTGTGTGTGTGTGTGTCTATTTTGGGTAGCCATATGTGGTTCTCATGCTCTAACCCATCTTTGTTATGTATGTGTATGTTTGCAATATTTACCTATTTATGATTTTTACTTGCATATGTGTATATGGGAGGCCTACGCATCTATTTTGAGTAGCCATATGTGGTTTTCATTCCCTAACCCATATATTTTATGTGTGTATATGCCTATAATCCTCATTTGGGCTCATATATGTCAAGTCGAGGAAATGTTCATGCCAACGCATTACAACTAGAGTTTATGTGTAGGGGAGTCTTATTTGATCTTTGGTAGATCACTGCTTTGTTATCCTAGGACTCTTTTTTCCATTTTTCTATCTTTGCATTTCTTCTTAAAGTTGTTAGATTAGGAAAGTGCACCTAAAGATCACATCATAACAAGGATATAACCTTGTAAAAAACTTTTGAATGCCCGAAATTGAGTCGAACCCTAGGCTCTTAGGACTGGCCCTACTATGTTGCTCTACACAAGGCACAATTATCCCAGTTCTTTTTCCCAATACAATCAGAGAGGACAACAAGTACTTTACTAAGAAAAATGCAATTCTATGCTTTCATTTCATTATGGTGTCTCAATTAATATTTTCAATGTCTATAAATATCCATTTTACTTATGAAGATATTTAGTATTGAAAAATAAAGTTGGGATCCTTTACTAAGAGAATGCAATTCTATGCTTTCATTTTATGTCAAATTGACATGATAGTTATTTAGAAATATGTTGCTCATACTACTATTTTATAATCTCATAATTATAGAGGAAACTTTTTACCTAGGAAGCCAATCAACTTATGATAAGGTCGTTGGATCGAGAACTCACTAAAAGTAAGAACCTATATCACATCTATCTTGCTTAATTAATAGACAAATTGTTTAATGTTGGTGGCATACCCAATTAGTTTTGAATTTGGATTATCATTACTGAGACCATATCCCTACGGAGTAGTATTTTTAATGATGAAGGAAATAAATAAATAAATATATATATATATATATATATATATATATATATATATATATATATATATATATTGTACCAATATACACTAATTCCTCTATTTTCATCATGAATTGTACCAAATTTAGCTCTTAAAATCAACCATTTCCATTTATTGGATAAAATATATGGTTAAATAATACTAACACTCACTACACATTGTCCTACTAACACTGATTTATCTATTTTCATCATCAATTGTATCAAATTTAGCTCTAACAATTAACTATTGGGGTGCCACTATATGTCATACAGGTGCATCAATCTAGAAAGCAAAAGATAAAAAGTTATACATTTAATGTTAGCAAAAAGGTTTTTTCTTGATCTTAGAACCAATATATATATATATATATTCAATTGTTATCAAATGGAAAAATATCAAGTAGTTTAAAACTTGAACTCATAATGTGGAAATCTAGGTTCAAATCTTGTCATACAATATATGAATTTATAATTATCAATTGTAATATCACTATATGGTTGGTTGAAAGATCATGATAATATGGTTATGATGAAATATTGGTGGGGCCCATACTAATCCATATAAGCAACTAAAAATGTATATGAAGAAATTATTAATTTCTATATTCTTTCATTTATGATATGAATTTTCTCAATGATTATGTGTAACTAAAAGAAGTTTATCACATTGAGACATTAAGGTTTTTACTATTCTTGATAGGAAAACATGTTTTCATTGTATATCCTTGTGCTCAATATTATTACTCTATACTTAATAAGAACAATTTTTAACTTATTATTTTATGTATTCATTTTTAGGAATTATTACATAACAGATAATATGATTGTAAGTTAAGTAACAACTCAACACATGGTAAGGTACACTAAAGGTCAAGGGTAGTTGCAAGATTAGTTAAGGTTTGTTATGCCAAAATTGGGCATCCATTGTACTTGAATATCCTTCACTTTGTAATGTAAATCATCAAAGCATTGAGCAATATCAGTGGTATCAGAGTAGGTTGAAGGAAGAGTTATATCTCCTTCATTCATTTAGTTTCGATCTAGAGATGTTGTAAAAGCACTTTGTTTAAAAGTTATCTCAAGGTAAAAAAACTCTGCCAAGAACCAGAAAGGTTAATCTCCAAGGAGATAAATAACCATTTACATTTGAAGCAAAGATATTCAATTATCATGAATTTGTGAAGAAAATATATCAAATTCGATATTGTTAGGATGCTCACTGCTATCATTTTTAAAGCATATGATATGTTCCTCTTAGATCTCACAAATATTAGGTGGAACATTACACCTTGATCTCTAAGTGACAATATATTTTTAGAAGTGTAAAAGAGGAGTTGTGACTCATTAGAGATAAGTCAAAGTAGCAAAGACATAAGACACCGTTTGTCTAAGAAGCTACAAATCAAAGAAGTAGGAACTAGATCTAGTCAAAATGCATCTATGTCTAGATCCGATGAAAGTAAATAAGATAAATAGACCCGTGTGTGTCTATGTCAATGGAATTTTGGTTTAACTATGAGTTCATTACATAAAAAAACAATGGATACAATGATAAGCCTAAGTATATCTACAAATATGGAATTTCAATTTGACCATGAGTACCATACATCAAAGAGTAACCAATACAACAATAAGCCCATGCACATCTTAGATGATAGAATTTTGGTTTGACCATGAGTGCCTTACGTTAAATAGCAATCAATACTAGAGCATTTGGATGTTTCACATGTTACATTCATAATTAAGGTGAACACAAGCACAATGAAGATTTAACCAAAAATAGCTCACCACCAATAAAAAAATTGAGCATTTTGTAATATAAAATAGTCAATGTGTAGAAACCTAAAACATGTCATTTTGAGGAGACTACCTAAATGGACTCCTTTTAGACCACATAACCCACCTTGGGAAACCTTTGGTCTAAAATAATGGTTTTCACTACTTAAATAGGTATAATTCTCCATAAAAATGTGGTCGTCTTGACTCAAGACGACCTCCAAACTATGGTCATCTTGACTCGATATGATCACAAAAAAGTAGGTTTAAAAATAAAGGGCACATAACTAGCAATCGAAAATACCAGTTAACCCCACATATGATCTCACAAAAGGCATTAAGTACCCTACATGGGCCAAAATTAGAAAAATACATACAATTATCAATCACATGAGATTTTAGAGGTAAGCATTCACTTTTCTTAATGCAAACTACCTCTTTGATTTTTCATGTAGGGTTATTTTACCATTAATAGCTTCCAATCGAGAGGTATATAAATCAACACTCACCCCCTTAATTTGAATCTCTGAATTCTTGCACAAAGTTTTTAAGAATCTAGAATTGAATTTTTTGAGAAAGGAAGTGTTGCGAAAATCATACCTCAAGCTCAATATTTCATGCAATGAAGTACTACCCGTTTTCAAATCCTCCAAGCAATTCGATTATTGATATCATACTACCAGATTACTACAAAGTATTATAAGTCGTACTTCCATATTTTATGTAATCAAACATGCCCACTTTTGTGACTGATTTAATCCATTAAGTCATTCCCATAGTGCACCAATTTATTGAAAACATCTCTCGAGATCTTTCATAAGTTGCTCAAACTGGTTATAGAAGAACATAGTCTCGTGACTGTGGCCATATTGACCTGAGATGATTCGTAGACAAGGCCATCTTGACCTGACATAGTCTCTAACAAAGACCTAGTTTCATACTTTTTCCTTCATATTAGCTTAGAATAACACTTTTTCTTATTTATTTACATTAGTTAGATTTTAGTTTACGCTTGCATATGCTTATTGTTCATTACATTTATCGCATTCATATTGATCAATATGGGCCCAATTTTGGTGGGCTCTTCATATACTTTTGATACGTTTCTAGTTTATTTGTGTGTAGACTACAAGATCATGAGGGCAAAGGAGCACAAGATTCACATCATTTTTAATATGACAGTCACTAAAACCCACCCCAAAATGAACTGTGAATGCAAAATAACCTTCTAGAGTGTACCATAATGATTCAAAGGGGAATAAAACTCTTTTGTATTGATTGTATTGCACTTATGAACTCCCTCAAGGGAACGTAATTGTAATATATTCTTATAAAGATAAGCTATCATTGATAAAAAGGACTTGAATCATTCTTATTATTTTTATCATCATGTTTTGATTATGTACATGTGTTCATTATTACTTTTACATCATTATTACTTTATTGGTGCTCAATTTTTGAGCTCTTAGATGGTGATCACGATGGGATCTAGTCCTCTTTTTAGCTTTCTGATTGATTACTGATGCTCTTACAGGTACACAGTCATAACCATCTCAAGTCGATATGGCCCCTTTACTGCAGTCATTTTAGGTCAAGACAACCCCGAAGCAGGAGCAAAAATACTAACAAAATGACAAATCTTATGCAAACATAGACTTTCATGATAAGTTCTACTTTTATTTTCTATTTCTATTTCTGAAAAGGCAAGTAGAAAAATATAGATTCAAAGCATTTACAATTTTTTTTTGGTTTTAAATAGTTAGATAGCAGCTATCTCAGGTCGATATGGTCTCTGTCTGTGATTGTCTCAAGTCAAGACAGTCTCTATATATGGTCGTATTAATTCAATATGAACACTATCTGTAGCTATCTTAGGGAGGATGATCTCTATCTATAATTTTTTTGGTTTGTCTGTCTTATTGCCTGCTCAAACAAGGTTTTTTGAATATTAAACATACTTTTTTTTGCATTTAGTGAAAGATCATTTGTATGCTCTCTATTTCCTTTTTGCAAATTTTTTAAAATGAACCCACACACTCATGAGGTAATATAATGTTAGTTAGTTGTATTTCATCACCAATGATTGACAAAAATTACACGATGTGGGCATTCATCTCCCACCATAGATTGGCCGCCTACAAACCTTAGTAGCTTCCATGAGTGGATTTTTGGACTTCATCATCAAAAAGTCCCCTAATTTTAGGTGCATCCTAAGGTAGGTCAAGATTAGATGCCCCTTAACCACATGGCTCAATAATAAGTGTAATGAAGTGTCATTCTTGTCCAAGCACGCTCGAGTGTGAAGTAAAAGCCTAATTGGGCACGTAGTAGGACTCAAATAGCATGACCTATTTCAAGAGTTAGATTATTTACTTAGGATACCCAACAACCATAACCAACATCCTAGGAAGCCACTTTTTTATCATTTGTGTTATATTCCTTGATAGGGGGTGTGCACAAACTACCTTTCATAGTTTTCATTTCATTTACCTATTAGTTTTCATAGGAATAGGATATTAAAACCAAAACACAAAAATAAATAATAAAAAATAAAATAAAAAATAAAAAATAATCAACAAAAAAAATAAAAAATTAAAAAACACACAAAAAAATTGCTTTCTAGTTTGTTTGTTTATAAATTGTTTGCATAACCTAGACATTGGTAACAACACACAATCAAGCTCAATCAAGAGCCAATGCTACTAAATACCCACAAGAAGAAATGTAACATCTTTGATTTAGTCCAGAGGACCTTACCATTCCTGACTAGCACCCTGGCACACATCGTAACTTGAATCTCTCATATAGGGAATATGACCTTCAAGAAATTCCTATTTGGGAAGCACCCATAGGTCTTGAGTACGATAAAAAAAAGACCTTCCTGATCTAGACACTTTTCTTGATTTCTATAAAAATAATCATCCACCCACTAAGGGGTCTAGTAGGGTAGTGTCATGTATTCACATATTGGTTCGTCCTAGAAACCCATTAGAAGCAGTGTAAGAGTACATCCCATACCAAGATGATTACTACAAAGATTACCCAGCTAAGCATCTATCTATAAATTAAGAATATGATCAAGAGGATACATGTGTTAACCATCATTCTCACAAACAACCCATGTTGGCTCTTGCATTCGTTATATATGAGGGTGACCTAAAATACCAATATGTTTTAGGAGAGACCATTCATTCAAGAATGCTACACCTCTACACCACCTAATTACATAGAGCTCATTTTAAAACTAAAATACCAGGTCAATGCAGCCTTTAGGGATCGTAAAAAATAGGTTGTAGATCCTACTAGGGGTGAGAGACAAGACAAGCCCATCTATATTATAGATACAAGGGTAAAAATACCCCATACATCTGAGCAAATAAATCACATCCATAAGGAACCTTGGCCAAAAATTAACTGAAAACAATGGTTGGATCAACTACAATTAGACCACCAATAATTAAATTAGCAATGGGTGGGCCAACAATGGTTACACCTATAAAGGTTAAATCAAAAAAGGTTACAACAAGAGCAATTACAATGTTAGAAATAGATTATATTCCATTATTTAGGTTATGTAAATGTATCTTCCAAGGTACATACTTAGGACAATAGATTACTTTAGGGGAAGTTTATTAGTTACTTCATACAATGTAATTCATGCACAAGTGTCAATATACAAGTTGTAAATGGGCAAGGTGTCACTCATACAACTAGATAAAGTGTTGGCCAAGTATCCTATTTTATCTATATAAGGAAGACTTCATTGTTAGATAAACATAGAATAGGGAGAGTCGGTAACATAACAGCTTAGAGCATCTTCATAGATAGTATAATTTTGTGTGGATCAACATCCAATGGTGATGGGTGCAATGTAGTCCAGTAGATTTATTAATGGAGTGCTCACTTCCTCCATACTACATTGTATTTATTTATATCATTTCTATTTATTGTATATATCATTCATCTAGTAGATTTACTTTCTTTCATATTATTCTACATCTCATGATTGTTATCTCTCTTTTCATATTAAATCAAAATCTAATAGTGGTATCAGAGATACGATAGATCTAGTCTATGCAGGTCTATAGGAAAATCACCACCATCATTGAGCCTGAGTGTTTTGTCAACCTGATGTGCCATTGGACTAGTCACTGTCAAAATATCTCAAAATAATCTAGGTGGTAGAATTAGGGAGAGTCACAAGTGCATACTGAAAGAAATATCAGTTCCACAAAATACTGAGATTGCATTTAACTAGAGTCTTTCCATAGAGTTATAGGAAAAACTCGTGAAGACCAAGACTTAGCATTCAATACACTAGATTGATAGATCATCTAGTGAAGATAATTAATTCAATAAATTAGAATTTGCTAACTTTTGACCAAAGTTTCTTTTGTTGCAGATAATTAATTCTTAGAGGATTGGTACTCCTATGAAATTAATCTAGGAGACTCCAACTTCATTTCTCGAAGGTCGACGTGCCCTCATAGTACATAGATTAGTTCCTTATGCAGGACAAGAAAACTATCGAAGAAGACTTCTAAAGAAGAGGTGTGATGAAGCTAGGAGACTAAAGATATTCATTAAAAATTGAAGAATAGGCCATAGAAGCCTTGACACAAAAAATCCATAGTAGCCTTGAAGAACAAGCCATAGAATCCTTGATACAATAAGGCCACAGTAGCCTTGAAAGAAAGGCCATAGAAACCTTGAAGCAGAAGCCACAAAAGTCTTGATACTAAAAAGGCCATAGAAGCCTTGATATTGAAGTAGGCCATAGAAGACTTGATCCTGAAGAAGAATTTGAAAGGAATATCTAATTCTGAAGTAAATTAAAATTTTGGTATTGACATTTTTGTTTTAGGGAAAGGAGATTCAGTGAGTTGGAAAACTTCTTACAAGAAAATTAGGAAGAGTGTCTTCTTCAGAATAAATTCAGCACATGAAGCAAAATATATCAGGAGAAGATCTCATTGAAAGACTTCTAGAATTGGAAGAAGAAGAAGGACTAGGAGAGTCCTGCTCAAATCTAGAAGCAGCCAAATTAGATATCCAAGAGCAGATCACACCGCCAATACTTCCAAGAGTAGAAGGTTGAAGAGGTCTCAAGGGAATACCAACAGAAGCTGCAAGATAAAAGACCTTGGGAAGGTCTCATCGAGCATCCAAAAAATACTAGGAAAGCCTTACTGAAAAAATCATCAAAGGAGATCTCACTGGAGAAATCCACTGCCAAGGAGAAGCTCCATATAGTGAAGGACTTGGGACAATTGTTACCATTTGATAACAAGCCCAGGAGAAGGAGAATTTAGAAAGGAGTGCCAAATATGAGAAGACAAATTTGGCAAGGAGTGCCAAATTTTAGAAGAAGAATCTAGTGAAAGACCTCAAGACATTCAGAATATTGAGAAGAAGATCCTGCTTGAAGTTAGAATTCAAAAAGAAGACTTGAAGACAAAAGAAGCTCATAAAATCTAGGAGATTTGAATATTAACTCTCACAAAAATAAGGCATCGCTTCAGAGATAGATACTTCTCCAAGTATATAGTAAAAGGATGAGATCACAAGAGGAGAACAAGCCACCAAATCTTAAGCTCATGAAAGAAAGTTTGAGATCATCATTTGTTGAAGAAGGAGTTGTTAAAAAAAGTCTACAAAGAGCTGCAAAATCCTACTCGAAGAAGAAACTTGGTGATCTTAGACACCAAGATCCACATCCTCTAGGAAAGTGGCAAAAGGAGCTACAAAATGTTATAAAAAGGTATGCAACTACTAGTTCTAATTAACTAATTAATTAGACTACTTATCAAATTCATTAGAGCACCTTATCTGGATTAAAGTTGCATGAAGAAATAGTAGATTACAGTCTTCAGAAGTGTAAAAAGGAAAAGGTTGTTTTAAGGTTCATTTTACCATTATTTAGGAGTTGATTAGATTTCATAATTATATATATCAAATACCTATCATATACTTTGAAAATAGAAAAGAAGACTAAGCCCTACAATATAAGTTGTAGTGAATTTGTAGGATAACTCTTGAAGATTCATTTTAGGTTATTCTTGATTAAGTTGCAGTAAATTAATTAAGTGCATTATCTTGAGAGTTGATTGGAGTGATAAGGTAAAATTGTTAGTGCATTAAAAATAAAAGACTATTATATTTATTTGCACTATTATACTACTCTCAAAAGAAATTATTTTTGTCCTTGAAGGGCATAAAATCTGATTTGTATCAAGTGTTTAAAGATACTATTGAAGCACATAAATATGTAACTCGTAGTGGCCAAAAGAAGCCACCCAAAAAGGTTAGAATCCTCCAAAAATTGGAGAAGAACACAAATAACCAAAAACAGAAATGAAAGCTTCAAATATTGAGACTTGGTGAGTCTCAAATCCAAAGCATTATAAGATTGGATGCAAGAAAAGAAAATGCAAAAAATTGCATAAACTAAAAACCTTATATCTACTGTTATCTAAGCTTGGATTTATTATAAAAATTTCCAAGCAAAAAGGGGAAGGTGTATAATCATAAAATACAACCTCAAAACCCTTGTATTACAGGAGAAAAATCTGCCATAAAACTAGAACTTCAGATCTGAAATAAGAGTGCAAAATAAGGTGCACCAAAGGAGGTTTATGTACAATCTATAGTACATTTTATTGCACTAAATTAATATGGTTTTTTTACATCCCAAGAGCAGATTTGAATGTGTCCCCAAAAGGTACAATATCTATAGGAAAATCATCCAAGAAAGGCCAAACGTAAGCACTCTTCTTCCAAAGAAATAGGAGCCACTCAAAGGGCTCATTTTGGATGTATGAACCTGCAAAAATAAAGCCCACAAGAGGCTATCTTCAAAGCTACATTTACATAGATAAAAGAGTGCACATATACCAACGTAATATGGACAACATTCACATTTATCAATGTGGGATGGACAACATCTATACTACAAAGATAAGGTATCCACATCTACCAATGTGAGACGAACATCATTCACATCTATCAACGTGGGATGGACAACATCTAAACTATAAATATGCACAAGAATTAATACATTGGAGGTATAGAATATAAAGAACCAAGGAGCTAAATTCAAAACCTTAAACTTGTTGAATATTGTCCACCAAAGGAAGCATCAAAATCACTATTCAAGTTCCATAGTGTCTCATAAAGAAACATAGCAAAGTAAATAAATGGCATACAAAAGGACTTAAGACATTATAATAATCTCCTTGGAAGGGATTACAGTGAAGGACTTCATGCAGAGAATGTGAATGCCACTTGGCATCAATATTCTATGGCATATACATTACAAGAACATCAAATCTCAACACTCAAGCATACATGGTGATACTTGTTATTCTCCTCAAGTCCCACATGAGTGAGTAGACGTTACAAAGTGACCAGAGACGTTGAACAAGAAATATTTATGTTAGAAAAGGAAAAAGGAACACTCATACGTAATGGATGTGACATGTGTCATAAGGCTTGAGTTTACTCCTCCAATAAAATGTACCTGAAGTCCAAAGATCACAACAGAGTGAAAAATAGTCAAAGCCAGTCAAGCACAATGTGGAAGGAAGAAAGAAATAGCATTAAAAGCTCATGGTATTGAAGGTCTAACCTTCCTATTTCAGCAGTGTCTATGCCCCAACATTGAAGATGAGTATCTCCATTGATTCCAGTACCCAAGACATCGTTGTTATATTTAGTTGAAGGAAGCACTGAACAGTGGGAGATTAGCATCAAAGGTAAGGTTTAAATCCCACTTTATTATTGCTTTCAATTTTGGAGATATAAGGATTATAAGCTAAGGTTGAAATTTAGTTTTCTGAAAGAAAAAGCTATAAGGTATAACTTACCAAATTAAAATAATATTTGCATCTCAACCTAGGAGAAATAAGGAATTTGACTAGGATTAATTTCTTTAATATTTTGCAAATATTAATAATTTTCTAATTTTCCAAATTTGGGAGTGATAAGGGTTACAACATCAAACTAGGTCTTTGGAAATTAGAAATTAAAACCTAAGGGTTATTTTTTTATTTTTATTTATTTATTTATTTTATTTTATTTACATGGTGGAATCGATAGCCTCCACGAATCCAGGCAGGTTGTCCAACTTTTACGGCCGCCATAGTATTCTACGTTGTTCGCCTCGAAAGCCATCGCACAGATCTTCGTGCAGTCTGCCCCTATAACCGCCATGACATAAAACCTAAGGGTTATTAAAAGAGGTTATTAAATATGTTTTTGTAAAGGTTGGAAATTTATATCTTTATTGTCCCTAAATTTCTCAAAAATGGACAAAAGGAATCCAACATTAAAACCTCTTCAAAATTAAAAAATTGCTTAGTTCAATTAGGAGAAATAAGGTGTTAGAAAAGTTGATTTTTAAACTTTACAAAATTGTACAAAATCAACCATAAATTAAACTTTACTTTACAAATTCATTATATGATATTCCAAAAACACTAGGGAGATATAAGGTAGCCCACAAATATAAGGTTTGATATTAGGAAGATAGATGGAAATATCCATAAAATAGATAGTTGAAGCAATAGATGTAAAAAAGGTTAGACCCTCAACTCTACAAGGAGAATATAGTGAAAAGTAGCTCAGAAAAGAACATCCAAGTAATGGAGAATAGGAGACAAGAGCATTTAAAATATTGCAGATAAAATAATTTGCTAAGTGGTGCAATAAATAAGTTGAGCTATCAAATGCAACAATGTGGAAGCCAATGTCAAAAGTAAAAGGAGAAATTATGTTCACTTATTTTTTATCTCTTGATGAAATAATTCCACCACCTCGGAAGCATCTACCTAATCAACCACCTCCACAACCTAGCTATGCTAATGAAACCACAACTTCACCCACCATATCCTTATCAATAGGATCTACAACATATGTACAAGAAACATAAATAGTCTCAATTAGTATAAATATCCAAACATCTATAAAGTCTATTATTGTAATAGTAAACCCATCATTCTCAAAATTTTCACCCTTCCACTCTATCTTCACTCCATCCCCTTTCATAGAACACCCTCTGTCTAGAGTTTTTTCAATGATCCAGGACATCAAATAAAATGCACAAAGATGGGCTAAGCAACAATCACCATAATATGGAATATAATTGGTGACTACCCAAATGTATGATGGTGTTGATCCATTTGTTGGAGAGAATATCAAGATGATTACACAACTAAAGGTGGTAAATCCAGCTGTAAAAATGACTGAAAGATTACAATGTCGAGATACAAAGATGCAATATTTTGAGGTACCAAAGATAGACATGCTCTAAGATTTGTGCACTAGAGAAAACACTCTATTCCTACAAAGCAACCAGTTAGATATAAAGTTGGCAACAACAAAAAGAAAAATAAAGAGCCTTGAAAAAAGACTAAGTGAATAGAAGATAGATTTATTTTCAATAATGGGGTCTTGAATCTCAAATAGGTTGTACACAAATCTCCCATGAAATAGCAACTGTAGCAAAAGTATGAGGAAATACAAAAATTAAAGTAACTATAACAAGAATGCAACAAAGAAAATGCATAGGAAAAGGAGTTGTAAGAAATGAGAACAAAGCTCCAAAGTCAGGAAGATATCCTAGCAATAGTTCAAGGAGAACTGGAAAAGGAGAAGGGGAAGCCTAAAGGCCAGATGATTTCTAGGGATATGTTGAAATTTTTTAGAAGCTAATACTAGCTAAAGATTAATAATGTTGCAATGGAGGCAACCCCTCTAATGAGATGAACAATTAATCTCGGACACCATAGAATAATTCACCAAAGATAGGGAGGAATTGATGAGAAATATACAATAAATAAAAGTGGCTTGATAGGTGATCAGGACCAAAGAGCTACACCCACAGTTGCTCAAATGCTCAAAATGTTGTTTGGGGTCATCCAAGTCTCGTACTGACCATATCATTTAGGGAAGTCAACTAATTATGGAAGGAGGAGAGATACTTAATAATCTCCAAGCAAGCAACAACAAGATCAAGCTAGCAATTCAAGAACTTATAGATCTTGGTTTTCTTAGATTTTGAAATACAAATGGACATCTACACAAGTTTGAGTAATTGAGTCAACTTTTGGATCAGTGAATGAGTGATGGAAGTGATATTTATGCATTGTCAAAACCTTTGATTATGGATCAGGTCATTGTATTCTTTCACAAGCTCACTATGCTCCTCATAAGGATCATAAAATTGATAAAGAGGTATAAGGATCCCTCCTATGATTGCCACTATTAGCTATAAAGGATCCTCCAAAAGTTTGGGATAATAAATATTCCCTCTCAAAGAACGTGAGACAAGATATGTAGACTAGTCTAGTTGCAAGGAAATACTTCAACAACTGAAGTAGTTGAACAATAGGAAGAAAACATTAGGAGCAACTCTAGAGGAAACCTGAGAAAGCGATAGTTCTTGATATGTTCTTTATGCACAACATTTTTGAGTTTTAATTTTATTTTATTTCAAATTTTTGACTCCATGGACCAATGGATAAAACTAGATGTGTTTGTTTCTTCTACAAGTAGAAACCCCCATGTGAGGCATCAATTATGTAGGTTAAATTTTTACCCACATCCATATCTAAATGAGGAGATGAATTTTATCTCTATAAAAAATTGTATGCTACTATAAGAGACTAATAGATACCTAAAGTAGTGGCCAGATAAAAAATGAACAATGAATATTTTTGCTAAGTTTTAAAGCATTTTTGAAAATACTAAGGTAATGATGTCAGCAACAAGTTTTACAAAATCTGACACCCAATAATTGAATCAAGTAAATCCAGGCTAGTTTTTCCCAACTATGATGGTTGAGCGGATTTAAATGTTGATGTCAATAGAAGGGCAATATAAATTTGACATTCAACACCCAATATCTTGGACATATAGTAATGCTTATGTTGACAAGAGGGAGTAAATCATTTGGCTTAATATGGAAGAACATTTGCATCCCTTGAAGAATTAGAAATGACTAAGTATGATATTTTGACATCCAACACAATAGCTCAGCTTGCTATATAAGGTAACCAAAATATCAAATGATTTTGAGTGTTGATTTTAGCAACAATATTAGAAAATCCTATCCCAACCAAGTAGCAGAAGAATCCCAAGGTATGAGTTACACTCAATGTTTGACAATATGCTTCATGAGTGCCAGATGATTTTGAATGATGATTCCAGCTTGAGGTATAAAAATATCTAATAGTAATAACAAGAAACCTAGCATCTAACAAAATGGCAAGGTTGAAAGAGACACCAAGCATACACCAAAATGCTAAGACATGCTTTTGACACATGCATTTGTTATTAGAGAACTCCAAAAAACTCACAAGCTTCTTTGGCTAACATATTTGTTGTTATAGCTAGGAATATAGTGGGGCAGCTAAGAGCATAATGACCATGTTAGGAAATTTTGTGCACGAGATGAAGACACGACAACCACCACTCCCTTGGATCAAGAATAAAGGAGCCATCTTAGCAAAATTATGCCAAATCAATTGCAAAAAATTGAGTTAAAGACATGAGCACACACACACTGTAATGACCTATCAAACCTACAATCCACTCACTAAACCATAATGAAAATAACCAATTATAATTGTAAGTCTATATATACTATATACAAGTAATTCTAAGGGTCAACTCTTTGGTGTTTACAATTGGCATGATTATATTGATTGAGGCTATATGCCTTCTTGAATGAGAATTGGATTGTTATCTGGACTCTTGCTCAACTCTTTGTGTTGAACATGTATGTATGCCTTACTAAGTGCTAATGATTTTTTGTTAAAGCTAGGAATGGATAATTCTATTACAATTATTCTACATTATGAATTTCTCCCTAGATTTACCATTGTAGTTTCTAATGATTTAGCAAATACTCTGAGTTCATGTTTAATTATTTTATATAGCATAAGAGAAGTAAGTTGTTCTATGAGGTATTTAATTTAAATTTAAATTTGAAACTAATTGCACCATGTCTCTTGATGTTATCAAATTTGTACCACTTTTAGCTTATCCTTCTAACCCTTCACATTTCTTTCTTTAGTCTACAACCCCCATTTAGATAGATTATCTAGGCAAAGGAATTGACCTTCTTCGGATGATGGCTCAAAGAAATATTTCTCCAAGCCTTCCAATCTCTTGGAAAAGGTCTTGAGGGTGCATCTCACTCATTCACTCACCTAGGTGGATTTCAAAACCAATAGTAGGGAGGTTTTTCCTATAACTTCACTTTAGTCCAAAGAAATTTAGTCAAAAGTGGGATGAACTAAAAATTATAGTTAAAAGGAACTTTCCACCTTTAGTCAAAAGCAAAGATCTCCAAATGAAATTTGGTCAAGCTCAAAATCCACATTGATCATTATATCTTCCATCTATGAGTGGTGCTCCTCTTCCACCTCAAATCAACTGCATGAAGGGTGCTAAGGCCTATGGGCCATTGATAATCAAGTCAAGAGTTCATGTGGTCCTTCCAATAGAGGAGAACACAAAAAATAAAATTTTCTAATAAATCCCAAATATGGACACATGGCAACCAAATGATATTCCAAGGAGGAAAGAGTTAGTGCTCAAATGACATAGACCTACCATTAGTCGAAGGAGGTTCCACCTCACCCAAGAACACATGGAAGTTGTACACATAAGAAAGGAAGTAGGCAAAGTATCATTTAAAAGGACCACCCACCATTCACTACAAACATTGACTTCCATGGTGAAGCCTAAAAGAGCCAACCATGTGTTAGTTGTAACTACCACCCACCATACATGTGAGCCTACCCTATTGATCTATGACAGTCAGGAAGGCCATGCCCACTGTGTTAGTAAGATGATGCATTCTAGGAGAAACATGATAGATAATTAATGGTATAGCAATCCCAATACAACAACAAATAAATGTGCCAATGAAAATTTGTAATTCAAAGGTCCAAAAGCTCTCAAAATTTATGGTCCTATATCTAGAGAACTTGAAGCTACTATTTCCAATTGTAGAAGGATTTTGACTATAAAGCAAAGGATAATTTGTAGGTCTTTCTCATAGAACTTTAGAGGGAAGGAACCCTCCACCTAGCTTATAAATAGATCCAAATTCTATTTTAAATGCATTGGGAGCTATTTGCTCATGCCTAATAGCTAGCCTTATGGGCTCTTCATTTCACCTTCTTTTTTATTATAATAAGCAAAGATTAAACTTTGGGCCTTTGGCCAATTTCCCAAGGAGCATTGAACCCTCTAGATCTCATTGTATTGTAATCATTTTTGACATGTTAAGCCATGACTAATTTCACTCTATCCTCCTTTCTTTAACCTATTTTTAATTCCTAACAGTGTGCTTGCTTGGTTATGTTCATTTTAGTCATAGGTTAATAGATTTCATGTTTCTTTATGGTCACTTATTATAATAAAAATAGGGATTTTAATTCTTGGCACATTACCCCTCATAGCTTAGGTTTTAATTTATGCATACTTTTCTTATTTTTTACTTTCATTGCAATTTCTTTCCATATAAACCCCTTTAGCCTCATCCCATAGAGGTAACTATGCATCAAGGATTAATCCAAGTAAGCAGTTGTCCTCAATAAAATATTCTAGAGGTTACCCTATAAGTGGTATTTAATTTACAACACTTCTTGTTGTTCCACTCTACATGAGGCATGGACACCCCTAGCTTGTTGGGACTTTTTGACTAGGATGGATGGCTAAGTTTAGATATGACAACACTAACCACCATATATTACAACATTCTCCCTTAAGCTAAATGTGGGATATGAATAGAGATCCTTTGCATCTCCTCTTTAAAAACACTCTCTAACACCAAGAAACTCTTACATATGTAAAAAAGTGTGCTCGATCATGACTTGGTCAAAATATCTTCAATTTCCTCTAATGAAGGTATAAATACTAGATCTAACAACCTATGAGTATGGATCCATATTAGAAAGTACATCTATATCTTTATGTGATTTATCCATTGATGGAACACTAGATTATAAACAAGCTAGATAGTGAAGTGATTGTCACATCAAAGAGGGTTAGAAAAGCTCTAGGAAATGTCGATTTACTCCAAAATCATTACCATACACCTCAAATTCTTAGCTACCTCATTGGTAGCACATACTATTTTACCTCCATGGAAGATTGAGAAATGGTGGATTGGCATTTGAAATAACATGAAACTACTCTAGATCCTAGGTATAACAAAAAGCATATGGTGGACCACCACTCATCCAAACCACCTAACCAATTAACATATAAAAAATTATCAAAATTATAAGGAAGCGAATGAAATAGTGAATTCCCATTTTATAGGTCCCTCTGATGTATCTAAGAATCCTCTTGCTACTATATAGCAACTATCTAAGCTGCTTGTATGTACCTAAAGCAATAGAAGATAAAAAAACTATATATGGTCTTATTTAAGTGAGATAGAGAAGTCCTCCCATAATATATTGGTATAGGGTGGCATCAACTAAAATTGTGGTAAAATCAATTGGGTGTTTCAAACCTAAGGTAAAGCAAGTATGAGCAGGCTTATAATCCTCTAATCTAAACCATGGAAAAATATTCAAAGAATACTTGGGCTAAGAAATAGTAAGACTAGAGTCTATTTGGTCAATATAAATCCCCAAGAAATAATGCAAAATCCCAAAATTTCTCATATTGAAGATGGAACAAAGCCGTAACTTCATATCTTGAATTATATTTAGAAGAGCTACTAGTGATGAGAATATCTTTAACATACGACACAATCACCAAAGGTTCATCATTCTGATGCTTAATGTAAATATCATGTTTAGCCTCACATTGTTGAAACCCATAATTGAGGAAGAATAAATGGATCTTATCATACCAATAATGAGGAGCCAATTTAAGTCCATACAAGGATCTATTCAAATGACAAGCCAATGGAGTAGGTCCCTCAAGATCAAATCTAGGTGGTTATTACATGTAGATTTCCTCTTGAATCTCCCCATGTAGGAAGACACTCTTCACATCAATATGATGAAACTTCCAATCATATGCCTCGATGCTCTGTAAATTGATCTTTCCCTAGTGGTAATATGCAATATCTACCACATGTCCTCCACTATGATGGTCATCTCTCCCATTGGTAATTGAAAGGTTGACGGCTCTAGATACCACCTCTTTGCCAATGTCATCAGTAGTGCTCTGTCCTCCTCCACTCGGGGTATCTCTACCAAATGCAATAGCCCCACCACTCATAGAGTGTCCCTCTCTACTATCGTGAGCTACCACAATACCTCCTCTAAGTTTCTTGGCTGCCACTTCTTGCTCTTAAGTACATCATCCTACAATTACAAATATTAACAAAAAATTCTTCAGTTTCATCATAAAAGAAATCAACATAAGCAAACTTTTAAGCAAGTGAATCTTTTTCTCTCTTTCTTATTCTTCTCTCTTTTATTTCTTTTCTCTCTCTCTTTTTCCTCATTTTCTCTTCTACAAATCCATACTCCTTTCCAGGGCACGAATTTGTGAATTCCTACCCTACAATTTTGGGGCACGAATTTGTGAATTCATGCCCTACACCTTTGGGACACAAATAAATAACTATTGACATATGGCTGAATTCATAGTTGGCCCTCGAATTCATGTCAAGTGCCCACATGATGATTTCCTCTCAAAAACTAAAAAAAAATATTTAAAAAAATTAATAAATGCAATAAAAACCTAGTCTACAAGTTGGGTTTTGGTCCTTACCCATGATCACTCTACTGATATGCTAGCCTCACCCTTCACAATTATTGAATGGTGTATGGGAAGCACCACATTGCTTTTTATTGAGAGCTATTTTTTTATTCTTTGCATGATGAAAATAAATTTATTTTCACCCTCCCTCCTATTTTATCCCTCCTTTTCTCTCTCATATTTTTCTTTTTTTCTTCTTTTGTTTACTTCTTTGTTCTCCTGTGTCTACCATTTCAATTTTTTTTAAGAATTTTGTATTCCTTCTTAAAATCAAGGGGGCACCTTGGTATTAGGGGTGTTAACGTCATTAATTCCTTGCGAAGCATGCAAAATTTTAAAGTGTTTAGAAGACACCATTTTTGCACCATCCCTCCTTCTAAACCAACCACCCCTTTTTGTGTTCATAATTTTTCACCCATAAGTGTATACATCTTTCTTTGATGCATTTATTAGGTCATAAATGCTTCAAAGAGGGGAAAAATGTAGACACAAAAAATTGACCCATCAAAATGAATCAATTTTCCTTTAAAATCCCTAAGAAGTACCTCAAAGTTGCTAAGTGTAATTTTGGGCCTCTTTCCCATCATTTTATTTTTTTCTCCTAGCCTTGTGGAATTCATAATCGTCCTAATATGGGGCATGAATTCAACAATTTTGGGTTTTTCTCTCCAAAAACCTAAGTTTTTGACCAACCTTTGAGATGTCGATTTTTAGCCAAGGTTGATTTTTGTTTTCCTACCTAAAACTCCTCCAAACCTCCTATAAATAGGACTAGATTCCCTTTTCCTCCTAACTAACTAGTCAAGCAAATATTGGAATCATCATACGTATGGTCTCAAGATAGTGCTTTTGGAACATTTTGGTGCTTTGATTTTGGTGTGTTTTCTATGATTTGATTATAAATATAAGTGGAGAAGCTTTTGATGATAGATTAAGCACATCATTTGTCTTCTAAGGAGAAAATGTCTCCCACTTTGGTTTCTACCTCTACTCCTACTTCTTCTATAGGCAGGTTTTCCTTGTGCATTTATTAGCTCTTGAATCATTAATTCTTAGTTTTAGATTGTGTTTTGCATCCTAATCATTAGTTTTTAGTACTCTTGTGCAAATTCATACCCTACCCTTACGAGGCATGAATTTGGAAAAAATATTGTTTCGCCATCTTCTTCTTTATTTTTGGGTTCACGATCCGTAATTATGGGGTACAAATTTGATCATAGTAGTTTGGGGGAAATTTTTTGCTCCTAAAACCCTAGGTTCTTATTTGCATACTTTTTTCCATTGCATCCATTCTACTTGCACTCTGTTTTCATTGTTTCATACTACTATATCTCATTTTGCTTGTTTCCAAAGGTCAACAATCATTTTTATTTTTGATCGATCAACTAAAAGGACCAAGGAAGCTTGATTGTTGTGCCTCCAAGATCAGTCACATAGTGGCCTAAGCAGGCCCCCAAATACTAATCAATTTTACCAAGCTTTTGAAGTTGTTTTGCAGGTCTAACCAATTCATGGTCATTGATTTACGAGGTACAAATTTGGCTAGGATCAATTATCAGTTCAATTAAATATTTTAGATACATATGTTAGGCTATTCATTGTTCACCTATGTCCATTTTTGTTCATTTATAGATTTATATCATAAGAAAAATAAGACATTTTGATTTCGTTTCTAGGCATCAAAAGAGAAAAAGCATATAGTTTGCATCTAGGCTAATATTTTTTGTGCATTCTCTTGGTCTCTTGCTTGAAAAGAATAAAATATTTACTTTCTTGAAAAATTAGGGATAGTCCTCATTCAAAATAAAGAATCATTCTAGGGATAACTTCTTGTTTGATTGCATCATTGTTTGTCTTGCATTGTTCTTTAATTCCTTGTAGCTTAAATCTTAGAAATACCAAACTTAGGTGTTTGTTCAATAAACACATTAAAACTTCCATATCAGACTTGGAGTGAGTCCTTAAACTATTCCTAGTGAATCCTTTGATTACCAAAGCCCCCAAGTGTAGAGGAAACACAAAAATACCGTGGTCACCTTAGCTCCCAATGAATCCGCCAATAATTGTATGTGGTGGCCAGTTTTTGCCTCATATACACTATTAATACCTTTTGATAAACCATTAACTAAACAATTTCCATACTTTGAAATACATGCAGTAATGCAAGGGCTCTTGCTAAATGTTGTCCTCACCTGAAATAAGATGCAAATCAACAATATGCACCAATAATACTTTTACTTAAGTAGGAGGCTTTACGATAACTACAATGTTATCACCCATTTACAAAGGATCCCCCTAAGCATAGGGTAAGGACTCTTTTACTTTTATAGCAATCTCTTTGTTCGATGGTGTATTTTTAATCAGACATACATATGAAAATGCATCTATATGAGGGTTTTACCCTTGTGAATTTCAACAAAAAATACAACCATCATTTCCCTTTTATCTCAACTCTGGTGGTTGTCCCATGCTAATCTACCCATGAAAGTACCTAGTATCGCAACCAAAAAATTCATCAGTAGTACCATGTTCTAAAAATAGCATAATCCAACTTTAAAAATGCATAAAGTAAAAATTTCAACTCAATTTTATAGAATATAATGGGATCATGCAATTAAATATCAACACATTAGTACATCAAGCAATAAGAGATAGTATTGCCAAGGTGGGCCATTACACCACCAGATGTGGAGTTGGTCAAATTAAATTTTGGTGGATCATTTAAAGGAAATCCAGGACCAACAGGAGGGGGAGGAATAATTAGAAATAATAGAGGAAATATTTTGTCTCGTTATGCTTTCAATAGTGTATTTAAGACAAATAGTGATGTTGAAGCTTGGGCAACCTTGGAAGGGTTAAAAATATACAAACAAATGAAGTGGAACAAAGTATGTATGGAAGATGATTCACTCATAGTAATAAATGTTATTTTGAGGAAAGTAAAGACTCCATGGAATAAATAAGATATAATTATGGAAATTCAAGATCTTGCTATAGAGTTTGAAGAAATTAGGTTTACACATACATTAAGGGAAGGAAACAAATGTGTAGATAGGTTAGCAAATAGAGGGGTTTTACTTGAGGATCATGAAGTTAAATTCTCTTTTTCTTGGTTAGAAGAAGTAGTAAGTTTAGTTAAAGCTGACAAGAAAATATGGACTACATGAATCAAATAATGATTAAGATTTACTTTAATGTTTTCACTTGGTAATATCTACATTATTTTATAACATTAAGGTGCTTTCATATAAACTATTTATTATAATTTTGTGGCTGCACTTGTGCTTCAAGAAGGAAAATAACAATCTAGATCTGGTAAAGTGGGCTATGATAGTGCAATATTTTGGAAATATTACTCTACTAAGATGCAATGCATAGATAGTAGACATGAAGTTTTGGTATTGTGAAGGATAATATAGAAAACTATTAAGAATGATGCTAAATTCTAGAATATTTGTATTCACACAAAAAATTGAAAAAGTTCTAGAAAATGAAAATAAAGAATTCAAAATTTTTATGTAAAATTATATAGCAACTCAATTGAGATGAGAATTGATTTTTTTTTGTAAAATATAATGATATAAATAAGATATTTGTGATTTATCAAGGGTCGGGGACCCGAGTACAATCCCTTGTTATCTAGCAAAAAAATTATAAAAAATCTACACCTATTGCTAATGGTCCTTCCACTATTCTATAGAGTGGGCCCTTGCTTCGAGGTTTAGCAGAAGGAAGAAGGATTCAAAAAACTAATATAAAAGTTCAAAGTTTCATATGTAAAAGAGTTAAACAATTTAGAATTAGGACGTGTTGAGGTTCAAATCGCTACATCTTTTATTTAAACTTCTTCAATTTATATGAGGAATTTCCTTTCCAATTCATAATACAACATATAAGAAATGATCGACAATTGAAGAGCGTTCAAAGCATCAAAGCATCAAAGCGTTAAAAATTGTCTTTATGTTCAAAGCATCAAAGCTTTCTAACATGTCCCAAAACCTATTTTGATAAGCTTTGAGGTAGTTTTGTTTGTTGTTGCACTTCTTTGTCACTTGATTTACCACCAGTTTCGAATCTCCAAAAATCATCAATTGTTTGATCTCCATCTTTTATTCTTGCTTGAGCCCAATGTATAATGCTTCATATTCTATGACATTATTTGTATAGCTCCAAGTCAATCTGTATGATAGCCTTTTAAATTATCTATATGGTGAAATTAACACCACACAAACTCCTACGCCATTTTTGCACCTAGCCTCATCAAAATAGAGCTTCCATATTTTAGTTTTCTTGGGCTCCTTTTTTATGACCGAAGCCTTTTTATTTTCCAAATTGGAAAGCTAATAAGTGTCAATTATTGTTTCAACCATAGCATTAAAATCCTTAAATGAGAATTTATATTCAATCAATAATTCTTCTATGATTTCCTCTATTGGATCAATCTCCTTACTATTCATACCAATGCTATTGTTTGGATAAACTTCATCTTCAATTCTTCCTATCAAGGAGGTGGATGATTTTTTTGAGAATATTTTAAACCCTTATGGGGAATTTCCATATGAGAATAATCTAAGGATAAATAACCACCTAACTTAGTAGTAAATTCACTAGAGAGACACATACCAAAATAAGGCTCCAAATCCACAATGATTACCTCTTGTATTAATATTATTTGAGGTATCTTATGTAGTATTATGGGAATATATTTGATCATCCCAACTATCTTTACTAGGGTTCCATCCAATTATAACACCCTTGGACTAGAACAAGTATATTACATGCCTATTTATTTACATAATTCCTTGGGCATCATAGTTGTTGTTGCTCCAAAATATATCATACAATTAGGCACAACCCATACTTCCATGCATAAAGACATATAGAAAGGAGGTGGTTGGTTTTTACCAACTCCAAGAGTAGGTTTGGCTTGTTCCAGGTTGATTTTTGATTGTTGCTTATCTTCTACTCTTATAGATTTTAGTGATGCTCTCAGAAGTTCAATTTGTATCAAAATTATTAGGGCATCATACATAATGGCTTTCAATCGTGTCTTCTTTAGCTCTTCCACTATGTTGAAGTTAGAAGATTCTAGTTACATTTTTTTTGCTCTTTTTAACTTAGAATTTTTTTTTTGATATTATTGTGTAGCCTTGATCCTTTGTTTTTTAGTGATAGAAGAATACCAAAGTTTATTTCTAGCCTACTCTTGCACTTCAACCTCTTTTCCTTGCATAGGATTAGTTTGTTCTTTTGGAGGCTCTTGAACTGGTTGTTCTTTTGGTAGATTAGGGTGAGTTACTTTCTTTGTCAATCAATTACTTTGGTGGACAGGTACTCTGAATGGGTCTAGTTTTTTGGGATCTACCTGTATTGGTTTTTTTCTTGATTGTATCAGTACCGATATTAGCTCTTCTCTTATATCAACTTCCTCTTCTTACACCATCAAATTTTTCTCATCTTCCCATAACATGTTCACTTGACCCTTTTGTGCTCTTTATACTTTTTTAAGTGCAACCTTCTGCAACTAATGTTGGTGTAACATGCATGTACTTTCACCATGTGGTTCATTGCAAGTTGAGCACCAATAGTCTATTTCTAAAGAAGATATAGAGGGGCCATCCTCCTGATTACTATACACTGTAGTATTTGCTCTAAAATTGCTAGTAGAAGCACCTTGATCTTTCACCATGTATGGAAATATCCTAGGTTGGAAATTTTTTTTCGCTTCTCTTCTCTTCATAGTAGTAATTTAATTTGTTAATTTTTTAATTCATCATGATATCATTCATGCTAGCAACCTTAGGATTTGGAGCTAGTAAATTTAGTATAGTAGGAGGAGTAGGTAATGCAGTAGTTGGTAATGTTGTCAATTTTAGTGTAGACACTAGGGCTTCATTAGGTAGATGGGTGATTGTCACTAGTGACTATTTCTTAGATTTCATCTATGGAAGATCTAGATAAATTGGCATGACATTCCTTGGGGGAAGTTTGCCTATGGCTATTAAATTATTCTCTACTACCATAACTACTTGATATATTTTTGAAAATTTTAGCACATTGGACTGGTGGATCATCAAGCTTAACTCTAAGTTGAAGGCCCTAATATAATAATACAATGCTTGGGTGTCTATTGGCCTAATTTCATGTGGCACTCTTTTCCAAGTTCTACTAAACCTGATATTGAAATCCATCACTACTTCTTGTGGGTGCCTCTAGATTATGGTAAACTAGGTCAATAGGGAAAATGGGTTTATTTGCTCATTGAATTCTTGGACCAATCTACTAGTAAGATCTTTCCAAGAATTGATGCAACCATCCTAAAGAGTCTAGTACTAGTGTAGTACCTTCCATTTTAAAGATACTATCAACAATATTATCATCATATCTTTGTCATGGATATTATGGACTACAACCAATTATGCCACATATTGGTAATGTTCATAAGCCATTTTACAATACCATCAAATGTTGGCAATGCTTTAAGGGTAGCAATAGGAATGGTATTTTGGTTTGGTAGAGTTAGTGGACCTATATTATTTCAATTTGAGAAATTTTGTAGAGGTTAATTTTGAACCATTGGCATGGATTTATTTGAATGATATGAAGTAAGAGGTGTAAAATGAGTATATTGTAGACTTTCTATGGGGCTTACAAAATATGTATATGATTGAGATTTATTTCTCTTGAAGATCATAGGTGGTAACTCTAAAAATATTATAGGTTCTTCCAATTTTTTAGTTGTTGCTCGAGTGAGCATAAGCTTATAGGATAAATTCTAGTTGGGTTATTAGATTCACTAATTTTTTAGGATCCCTATTTCTTAATGGAGTATCCATTTATTTTGGATCTTGCTTTCAACAAAATTTCCAGGTGAAAATATAGTCTTCGCAAGTGAGGTCAGGACTATTCACCAAAATCTTGAGTCCTCTAGGTAATTAAAAATTTTACAAGATCAAATATCTTCTAAGATAGGAGCTCAATATTTATTATCAGAGGAAAGATACCTAATAAGATAAAGTGGAACCCTTGTGTCTCATTAGGTGTGTCAAAAATTACTCTTGGTTTTGAAATGCCTAGGTGAGTGAATGAGTGAGATGCACCCTCAATACCTCGACCAAGATATTGGAAGGCTCATAGAAAGGTGTCTCTAAGCCAACCTCTAAAGAAGGTCAATTTATTTCCTAACTAATATATCTAAATGAAGGCTCTAGACTAAAGAAAGAAATGTAAAGGGTTAGAAAGATGAGCTAAAAGTGGTATAGAATTGGCAACATCAAGAGACATGGTGCAAAGAGTCTCACAATTTGACTTTAAATTAAATACATAATAGAAACAAGTTACTTTTCTTATGCTATTTAGAACAATTAAACATAAAGAGAATTGAATATTGCTAAATAATTCTAGAACTACAATAATAAATCTAGTGAGAAATCCAAAATGTAGAATAACTATAATAAAATTATCCATTTATAGCTTTAACAGAAAATCATTAGCACCTAAGTAGGGCATTAATACATGTTCAACATAAATATTTGAAAAATATTGTAGACATGTTGCTCAAAATGACCACATCTAGGGGAGTAAGGAGTAGTCTTCTTAAAATTTCACCAAGTGTAGAAAGCAGTCATGATAGTGCGACATTTTGAAGGCCAAGGGTAGAGCTAAGACAAATGGTCATGACAATACAATATTTTGAAGGCCAAGGGTAGAGCTAAGAAAATGGTCATGAAAGTGCGACATTTTTAAGACCAAGGGTCAAGCCATGACCAAAAGTCATGACAACACAATATTTTGAAGGCCAAGGATAGAGCTAAGGCAAATGGTCACAACAACGGGATATTTTGAAGACCAAGGGTTGAGCCATGACCAAAAGACATGATAGCATAACATTTTGAAGATGAAGACAAAGCTAAGGGTCAAAAGTCATGATAGCACAACATTTTGAAGACCAAGGATCAAGCCATGACCAAAATTCATGATAACTCAACATTTTGAAGGCCATAACCAAAATTCATGACAACATGACATTTTGAAGGTCAAGACAAAAATGAAGACCAAAAGTCATGATGGCATGAGATTTTGAAGGTCAAGGCAACCTAAAGAAGAATGGTCATGACAACACGATATTTTGAAGACCAAGGGTCAAGCCATGACCAAAAGTCATGATAACACAATATTTTGAAGGCCAAGGGCAAAATTAAGGCAAATGGTCATGAAAACGTGATATTTTGAATACCAAGGTGGAGATAAGGACCAAACGTCATGACAACACAAAATTTTGAAGGCCAAGATGGAAATGAAGACCAAAATTTGCAATGGTGCGACATTTTTAAGGTCAAAGCAAGCTAAAGGAGAATGGTCATGACAACACAACATTTTGAAGACCAAAGGTCAAGCCATGACCAAAAGTCATGATGGTGTGATATTTTGAGTAAAAGATAACTAGGCCATGATTCCTTTAAAGAGATTAAGGAAGATCATTGCAACAAGAAGATCTTAACCATTTCTAGTTGAAGACTCTATGCTCTCCTAACTCCCTCTTTACTAGAATGAGCCTACGGGTATAATGTTGTAACAACTTTCAATTTTTCTGTTATGTAAAACTATTATATATAGGATGAGTGACCTAAAAAAATGGTCAAATATTAGGTGTTTACAAGGCGATGTATACAAAATTTTGAAAGCTAATAAAATATCATTCATTTTGGTTTTTGGTTCATTGGTGTTATTTTTTTTTGGTAAGTTAAGTTTATATACAAACTGGGTTTTTTTTAAGAGGATCCCAAAACTGGGATACAATGAAACTTAGATATTTAAAAAAATCCCCATTAGACTAAAACAACACATGAGAAAGTCATATGGAATGTTGAGTCCCACTCAACCTACAATGAGAAAAGTCAAAAAGCATTCCCACCTAGACCCGAGTAGGGAGAGCGAGAAGGCCAAGAATAGCCTAAAACCAGATATCCTACCCAAAAACTAGAAGCAAGAAATTTGAATTTAGAGATTTGGAGAGGATCCCCACCTAGGGACGGCTCGGGATACACCATAGGGTGTAGCAGAGTAGAAAGCAATCGCACAAGCTAAGTAGCTAACAACAACGAGATACAGTCTAGGGCCCAGTAGTGAGACAACCTAGGAAACAATATTAGGACCCTCAAAGAAATAACAATGGGAAGCCTCCACTTGAGCCTATGAAATGGAACAACACTACTGGGGTTATCTATAGGCCAAGATATCCCCATGCAAACCAAGTTGAACTACAAGGAAGCCGAAAGGATCTAGGGACAACAATAACATGCATAAAGAAAGGATCCCTAGAAGCCAAAAATGAAGGAGGAAGGAGTGACACAACTACAAGCACACCGATATCCACCCCAAGACCAAAAAATGTAGAAGAAAACCCCAAGCATTCCAACATAAAGGACCAAGAACCCACCATCCTTGCTCATGAACAGTTCTAGGGAACTGGAACTAGGACTGGGAACAACTCAAGAACATGATGAGGCCCACCCCCAAGGCCAAGAACATGCTCTGAGAGTCCATCGAGAAGTAGGACTAGAAAGTAGAAGCCCTTGAATAGGAAATCAAAATGAAAACTTGTGGAGCCTAGGCAAAAAATGGTAGCAAGCACAAAGATGAGATCCATGAAAGCCTAAAATGAAGGAGCCAGGGGTATGCATGCATATATCATAGGTCCCCTCCTCAAGATCAATACATGCAAAAAATAACCCTAAGAACCCCAACATAAAGGACCAGGAACCCCCCATACTTACTCATGAACAACTTTAGGGAACTGAGAATGGGACTAGGAATGGCTCAAGCACAGGAAGATGCCCCTCCCAAGGCCATGCAAATTCTCTAAGCATCCACCAAGCAGTAGATCTAGTAAGAAGAAGACTCCAAATGGGAAATCAAAAAGAGCCCCACCCAAAGGAACAGGACCACCAACAACCAAAGGCATCCCAGAGAGGAGTCACTGGCAAAGAGAAAAATGGCCCCCCAAACCAACCTCGATTAAGTGAGGACCTCACAGAACACACCAGGAAGTAGTAGAAAATCCAACCTGCAACCACCATAGACCGAGAAAGCCTTGGGAACCAAATCCAAGTAAAAAAAACCTATGAAAAAAACCTAGGGGAAAGCCTGCGAGATATCGATGAAAGGATCTTGAAAACATGCAAGAAATCCTAGGAGAAACCTTGGATGCACTAGGTCCAGGACTCAAGTAATGAAACCCTAAAACTACTGGGAAAGGAGTAGAAAGTAGGCAAGGATCTCCCACCAAGGAGATCATCTACTAAAAAGCATTCCCAGAGTTGGATGACCCAAAATGAGTTAGGAACTAGGTAAGAACCAGGGGGGGAGTAGGGAGAGGGAGTAGGTCCCTCCCCCTCTACCCCAAGACTTCCTCTGGCTCATTGGTGTTCTTGATCAAGTATGTATGGATTCTTAATTGCTATATAAGGTTAGGTTGAATGTAACTTGCTTTAATTATTACTCTAAATTTTTGCAATAAAGTTCTGCTAACTTTGAAATTAACTTTACCAATAAGCTTACATATTGAATAGGTTTACACTAGAAGCTTAGTTTCTCTATTTTTATGGTTCTAATAGATGCTTGTCTGCAAAATGCTATTTAAAATATTTTTCTATTATCTAATTTGTATCGCTTAATATTTCTAGCAATAGTTATATTTACCTCTCTTTACGCATTTATCTCCCTCTCCATTTTCCTAAAGAAACAAGGAACCAACCTCCTTTGGATATTGAACCGGGTAAACTATGTTTTAACTTGATCTTTCAATGTTGGCAAATTCTTGGGCACAAACGTAACCAAAGGCATATTTTGTACCAATAATACAATAATTCAATTCTCATTCAAGAAGGTTTATAGCCTCAATCAATACAATCATGCAATTATAAACACCAAAGATACAATCCTTAGAATGACTTGCATTATAATATATATAAATTTACAATTACAATTGGTTATTTTTCATTATGGTTCAAAGAGTGGATTGTAGGTCTACTAGGCCATTGCAGCATGTGTGCTCATATCTTCAACTCATGTTGTTGTAACTAATTTGGCATCATGGTACTAAGGTGGCTACTTTCTACTTAATCCAAGGGAGTGGTGGTTTTTGTGTCTTCATTTGGTGCACAGGATTTTCTAACATGGTCATTGTGCTCCTAGATGCCTCACTATCTTCCTAGATATAATAGCAAAGGTGTCAATTGGAGAAGCTTCTAAGTTTGTTGGAGTTATTTGATAGAATATTTGTGTGTTGAAAGCACATCTTGGCAATTTGGTGCACATTTGATGTCTCTTTCAACCTTACCATTTTGTTGGATGTCAATTTTCTTATTATTACTATCAAATATTTTTGTACCCCATGCTGACATCATCATTCAAAACCATGCAACACTCTAGGTGAAGCATATTGTTGAACGTCAGGTGTAACTCATACCTTAGGATTCTTATATTGCATGACTAGGTCAAGCTTTTCTAGTGTTATAGCTAAAAAGCTGAGCTACTGTGTCGAATGCTAGATTCTTATACTTAGTAAATTCTAAGTCTTCAAGAAGAGTATATGTTCTTCCATATTAAGCCAAATAATTTTCTCTTTCTTACTAACATAATAATTACTATTCACCCCAGTTGGATGCTGAATTTAAATTGCCATTTTGCTAATATCAATGTTCAAATCCAACTGGTCATCGTACTTGGGTAAAAACTGGCTTAGGTTCACTTGATTCGATTGTCGAGTATCAAAATTTATAAAACTTATAGCTGGCATCATCACCTTAGTACTTTTTGTAATGATTTAACATTTAATAAAAATATTTACTATTAATTTTTTTATCCAGCTACTGCTTTAGGTATCAACATTTTATAGCAGCATACAGTGTTTTGTAGAGATAAAATTCATCTCCTTATTTGGAGATGGATGTGGGTGGAAATTTCACCTACACCTAAAAATTTTGTGGCTCCTAGATCCCTTTAGCCTACTAAAAAGGAATCGAATGTAGAATTATTTCCTTGTCCATTGGGCATGGAGTCAAAATTGGAAGCTAGAGATTAACAAAATACATAATAAAATACCAAATAAAAGGAGGGAAGGGAACGAAGAGAATATACTATCTCATGTTTAAGATTCTTGAGTGGGTACTACCTGTAGACACCTAAAACACGTCGTGTTTAGGAGAACTACTCACATGGGCACATTCATAGATCATGTGACTAAACCTTGGAACCTTCCAAGTGCCAAAAGTGGTTTTCACCACTCATCTGGGGTAGTCTTAGCCCATCCAAGCCTGGCCGCTATGAACCAGAGTGGCTGAATCTTGGTCGCTGAAGCTCAGAGCGGCCAATCCCTAGCCACTATAGATGACAATGGCTAGACCCTAAAATGCAATTTGCCATCAAACCAGCCTAATCTCGGGTGGAAGTGGTAGTTTGCATGCAATAAGGCCGAGCGGGGACAACTTTGCATTCCTCCTCACAACCAATCTACATGAGAGACTCAAGTCTAGATTTAGACATCAGTTAACTGGCCCTCAAGGGTAGACAAAGACTCAAATTCTCATGCTAACAAATAGTTTGTATGCAAGATTCAGTCCTAGGGTTTTTAGACCTAAACCTAGGACCTCAACACAATATAAGGTGCAAACCTAAGAGCACCAAAGGGACCTTATTTTATCATTTTGAGGGAGAGACCGAGGAGAGATTTTTGAGACTTGAAGAGCTTTTCTTGTAGTGAAGCCCTATCGGATTAGAGAGCAAATTGGAGCACCTTTTAGGAGCAACGAAGTGCTAGCCAACTGAGGGGTTATCATCTACAGGATATTCAATACATCGGACAAAAATGACAATCATTTCAACATCAACAACAAGCCTAGATCCATAGCCTTGGAGCAATAGAGATAGGTTTTCATCTTAGCGGCCACTATCTCGGATAGTGGCCCATAGGCCTAGTCTAGGGTTCTTAGCATTAGTTTCTTTCATTTAGCTTATTACATGTTTTCATGCCATTAGCATAGATCTGATTTATTTCATTTACTTGCATTCATAGCATTAGTTTCTATTATCATTGAGCATATTTCTATTTATCATTAGGGTTATCACTAACAACCTCATCCAGGGAGGCAATCTCGGATAGTTGAGCGTTTGCTATTGTTTTCATGCTTGCAGGACTACAGGTTCACTGGATAGGTTATCAACATACGAAAGCAAGAGGATCCCTCTAGGAACTAGACCTAGAGAAGGAGGCATCTGTAAGCCCTCATACAGTTCTATGTGCATCATCGGGAAGCCTGCAAGAGTGCATCTCCCCTTGCAAGGGGATATCATACATCTACTACCCTATTTTGTAAAATCTGTATCAAATGAAGGGAATCCCTCAGAGGGATCTATATGTAACCGAACTTGAGAAAAAGCAATAAAAAGCATTATCTATTCATTTCTTCATATTTTGGTTGTATCTTTCATTTAATGCATGATTAAGTAAATAATATTCGCAAATAGAGTAGTGGATGGTGCATCGCTTCCTCGGGGTCACTACAGATGGTGATCATGGTGGGACCCCTACCAAGTTTTTTTATTTTATCAGATTACTGACTCAAGTTTTTGTGTGCAGGTTTAGCCACTCTGGTCTACAATGACCCATAGTCTTAGTCGCTCCTACTAATAGCAGTCAAAAATCAGTCACTCTAGTCAACAACGACTGAAATTAGAGTGCAGCAGAGGATAAAATATTTATTCTCTAAGCTGGATTAGAGGTTGGTACAACTTTTTTGATGATTTATGGCTCTCTGTCTACTTCTGTTTTCCTAAAATAATGAAATTAAGACACATTTTGATTTGGAAACTAAGGAATGGAAAGGAAAGAACTTGCATCTTGCGCATCTTAGGGTTTTTCTTAGATTTCCACTAGGCGTTGCTAGGAACAATGGCTTATGCTTGTAAAGTCCGCCCTAGAATCCAACGTGCTAGAAATTATGTGTTGGTTTGCTTGCTTTGAGGCCCTGCTAGAGGCCATATTTGCACAAAATAGAGTGCATCCATGAAACTCATACTAGTTTATGCATATTTCTGAAAAGTGAAACGTCATTTATATTAGGCATATAGGAAAGAGTCATTGCTGTTGTATGATGCATTTTACTTTATGCAAACTTAAAATGAACCCCACACACGCACACATATTTTAAACATTGGGGAGTTGGATTTCATCACCAACCCTCAATTCAGTCCGGTGACGTTGGCATTCATCTCCTTCCACCGGCTTGCCCCCTAGATCTTTCTAGAATGGAATAAGGAACTTCTTTATAGTGGTACTAAGTTACTCATGTTCAAACTATCTCCCACTATTGGAACAATCATTGGTTCAGAGTGGAAGAGCTAGGCGAACCCCCCACTGGGACTTCAATGGTGTACCCTAGTTTCTTTTGAGAAAATCATGTTTGGCATGGGTGTTCTTGATTCCCACTATGGATGAGTCTCCTCATTCTAAATCCAAAACAAGAGCAAGAAAACAAGAACAACAACACATCAAAACACACCAAATAGTTTAGGGCACACATAAATTGGTAATCAAGATAAACACTTGCTTGATATTGTTTGGCTATCTCTAATTGCAACACAAAAGACTAATTCACAAACACAATGGTCAAAACCAGAAGTAAACATCCTCGGTCCAATACCGAGGTAGAATCTAAAACAACACACACCCATAGGCGAAGTCATAGTACTCATAAGACCATGGGACGCAGTTCCATGAGCCTAAGGGGTGATAACTCAACTCTTGGGGGTTCTCCTCGAGAAACCCCAGTTAGGGAGACACATCATGGAAGAAAATCACCTAAACACAATGAGGCTTCAAGGCCTCCTTCATCATGGAGATGCGAGGAGCCCTCAAGGCCCTCCTCTCAACACAAAAACTTCTCAAAGACATGAGGAGGCTTCAAGAGCTTCCTCCCCACATGGACATAAAAGGGGTTCTAGACCCCACTCTTCACATAGGGATGATGAGGTTTCCCCACCTCCATCCTCATGAAGAAATAGTGGGGCCACAAAGCCTTCATCACCAAAAAGACACACAAGAGTCACAACATCTCAAACTTCACATGAGACACTTAGAATAGATCTACCCACTAAGGGCAAGAAACTAGAGCTACATCCAATCATAGACATCAAATAGAAGATACCCTTCACACAAGAGGAAGGGTTCCAATAGATTATGACCTCATTGGAGTAAATGGCACCCCATAGGATCAGCCATGGAAAACAAGATAGTTAGATGAGTTGGATCGGTTTCATTCGAGGCCAACTCCCAGAACCATAGCCATAGAAAATTTTGCATCTAGAAGTTCACAAAGTGTTACTTCTAAATGCACCACCCAACCTAGGGAAGCTTCAAAGTGACCCCATAATACACATACAGAGTCTGATCATAGAGGCACTTATCAACACACTGAACAAGTTACATTAGCTAGCAAGAGCAAAGAAATAGTGGAAACCCCTTCGAGGAATCTATGAATCAGAACCACAAGAACAGAATCAGACAAACATGAGTCTTATTTAACAATGCAATATGACCATGTGATGGTTAGAAAATGCATTACACAAAGAGTGAGAGCTAGTGGAAGCTCTCGAGCATGATAAACAAAGAGAAAGGCTCTTGCACCAACATGAGCAACATTTAAGAGAACAAGCTGAGCAGCTAGCTCGTATCAATTTACAAGAAAATGGTGATGATCACCAAAGAGATAAATGTGCTGAATCACCAAGAGAAGGGTGCACTAGGCAAGAAGACAGCCCATAATGAAACCACCACTCAAATCATGAACAAAATCAAACTGGTGGGGAAAGGGTAAACATGATAAATCAGGATCAAACACATCCTGAATCCCCTCATAGGAGGGAAGAGAATAGAACAAGTCAAGTGGATAAAGGGTTACCTCCATTACCACCATGAGTAGGCCTAAAAGAAGAGGAACTCCTCACCTCAAAGGCATTCTAGGAACTCACTAAAAATATGAAGTCCTTTGAGAAGCAAGATACGACTGGGAACCAACCAACATTGAGTAAAATACACAACCAACCATTGTGCCCATCAGTTCCTAGCCCTGCATATCCTAAGCACTTTGAGATGCCTAGGTTAGAAAAATTCAAGGGTGAAGAGGATGCACAAGAGCATGTTACCAATTTTATCAATGCATGTTTTCATCTTGAAGACAATGATGCTCTTATGCTGAGAACTTTCATTATGACATTTTTGAGGGCTGCCACCCAATGGTTCAACCAGCTTCCCAAGCACAACATATCCACTTTTGAACAACTAGTAAATGCTTTCCTAAAATATTTCTCCTTTGGTGCTAAAAATAAGGTGAACCTTTCAGACCTGGCCAACTTAAAACATTATGATGATGAGCCAGTAATGGAGTATGGGGATAGATGGAGAAAATTCATGGTAAAGTTATCATTCTCCATCCCCACAGAAGAGATTGTCTGCATGTTCACCAAGAGTTGTTCTAAACACATTTCCCTCTTGCTACAACTTCAACAATATCCTTCATTTGAGGAAGCCTTGGCATAGGCCAAACTCATTGAGGACATAAAAGTAGATGAGGGAACCATTAAGCTCCGAAACAAGGAGTGGAACAAAAATGGCAAGAATGACAAATACAAGTAGAAGTAGGCAAACCCTGCTCTAGTTAATCAAGTAGTATTGGTTGCACCTAAATATGGGGCTGCACAACAACCCCAGAATTATCAAGCACAACCCCCACCAGCCAATTACGATCAAAAGAACAATCAAGGGTGAAACAGAGAATGCAAGCCACCTCACTATTTTACACCTCTATCAGAGTCAATGCAATCAATTTTCAACCAGTTGAGCGAGGCTGGGAAGATCAGATTCCTTGATGTACCTCTTTTAGATCCCAACCATCCTAAGCCAAAAGGATATAGGGAAGATCAATTTTACCTTATCATAGAATACCGGGGCATGAAATTGAAGTGTGCATTGGTTTCAAGAACCAGGTGCAAAATATGATTGAAGTGGGAGAACTTAAAGTTGACAACCCATTGGCTCTCGATAACAGAGATATGGGCATATACAAAAACCCACTGCCAAACCATGAGGTCCCTAGAGGGCAAGGTGCCCAAGTCAATCAGGTCTGAATCGATACACCTACCCATGGATGCATTGGGATGGTTGAAATTGTCAACATAGCAACCAGGAGTAGATGATATGGTCAACCACAACCTCCTGCAGCTCCCATTAATGTCCCAACTACACCTAGGTAGAGGTAGGGGCAAAACAACCTTCCAGGTCCACCAACCCGACCTGTGGTAACTGTTCGGAGTAGACTAGAACAAAACTTACAAATGACTCCAGCCAAGCTATCTATCTATGAGCTCATACAACAATCCCCAAAGCACAGGGAGACTTTGATGGAGATTTTGAGATCAATTGAGCTCCAACCACAAGATTCGAATGCATTCACTCATTTTGTGGGACAAGTACAACAATGCCAAGAACCTATAATTCGATTTTATGATCATGAGATTAAGATAGTACCTACTACCTTACCAGACCCTCTATTGCACATTATTGCATCAATCAATGATTTACCTTTTAAGTGGGTCTTGATCGATACAGGTTCATCAATCAACATCATCACAACAACAACAATAGGGCACCTTAAGATCCCCAAATCCAATATCATTCCAGGAGCCTACACGTTAAGAGCTTTCAATGATGCTTTATGCTCTACTATGGGAATGATAGTCCTACCCATTAAGGTGGGGCATAAGACCATCCCTATGATGTGTCATGTCTTGGAAGGGGCCATGCAATACAACATCCTCCTAGGATGCCCCTGGATAAGAGATATGAAGTGTGTGCCTTCGATTTTACACCAATGTGTCAAGTATGTGCACGATGACAAAGTCTATGTAGTTTTGGCTGATGAAGAGCCATTCAAATATGTCCATCAGGTGGATCTTCTAGGATATTTTGTGATTCCTTCCACCCACCTGTATGTAGGACCTTCATCTCCAACTACGCAACTAGATGACAGAGACAAAGGGGTACGAAAAGACCCATCCACATCGGCACCTCCTCTTGCACCCAAAACAACTGACGCTTCTAAGAGACCATCAATGTCTAAACCTAAAGACAATCAGAAGCTAAAGGTACCCTTAATCGAGGAAGAAAAGCCCAAGGAATTTCTAACTATAGCCATTGTAGAAATCCCAAGTCCCATGGAAGAAGAAGATCTCCAGGATCAAGCAGAGGAAATACTAGAACCCACTTCGCCAGTGTCATCTGTAGGGTCATCCACATCACATGCGATAATACACTTGGCAAGTACAGGGATAGGAGAGTACCTTGTGTAGAACATAACATTCATACCCATCATTGAGTCTACACAAGACATGGGATGACCAAAAGACCTAAGACCACCAGTGGGAATAATGGTTCCACTTGGAATCCCTCCCAACCAGACCAACTTTATCTATGTTGGCCTGGACTGCACCCATAAGTCTTCGAACATAGAAGAGGACAATGATGAACTATTCACTATTAATGTTTATTACCTCTCTAATCCTGAGTTTGCTCTAAGCTACTTTGAACGTTGCCATTGGCATGGTTACGGTCTGGGTATATATGAGCAGGGGCGTAGGCGGCCATGCGAGCCATAATACCAACTTCCCACTGACAAGTTTGGGTTAGGTTACCACATCAGAGGTCAAGATGACTCTCTAGTAGCAGCCTTGGATAGATTAAGCTTGGGGTTAGGAGAAGACATCAATTTTATTCCTTATCACCCCACAAGACATCTGATCAATAGACAAGTGGTCATGGTAAACATACCACCACCAGAGATTTATCATCCAAACTTCTCAATTGATGCCACCCCTACAGGTTGCATCTTGTGGGATGAAGAGTGAGAAGAAAATGGATATGTGGCAAGCGATGATGAAATACAGGTAAGCTTAGCCTATCATGGGCCGCGCTATTTACAAAGCCTTACCTGGTCCAACCACAATGAGAGTGGATACATATCGGATGAAAGTGGCTATGAGTCAGAGGACTCAACAGAAAGAGCCTACCTAGGGCCAAGGTAGTGGCCCCATAGCTTGGGGCAAGAAACTAATGCAAATGGCATCTTCATAAGTGATGAAGAATATGAGGATGAAATAGATATGGCCTACTTGGAGCCAAGACATGTACCCCTTGTCTTAGGACCACATACCAATGCTAATGGTTTTTGGATAAGTGATGATGACTTTGAAGATGAGACTGAGATGGCTTATATTGGGCCTCACCACTTATGACAAGTCAACATGCTGGTAGAAAGAGAAGTGGCACTTCATGCCATAGACCCTAGCTTAAATTTTTGGGAAGACCTATCGACTTAAATGCCATTTACCATGTAATCAATCCCCCTCCACCTACATTCAGAGAGCTCTTGGAACCCAATGATCCTATTATCCAGCCTACTCATGGGCCAGATCTAGAGATTCCTTTTCCTCTAGAGCCTCATCATGAGTATGGAGGGAAAACCTATGAGACAAGATTTCACCCATGTGGTCCTAGAGATTTCATTCCATCCATCAATACAATCTCCATTGATTTGACCACTCCACTTCATAACCCAATAGATCCTACCAAACCATTGTATCTTGATATAGATGCTATTGATTGGGATCATGTTGATTCACCTATAGAGCCTGAGGATATTTTCCCTAATGAAGAGGTGTTACAACCATTTCATTTTGCATCAGGCTGTGCATATGATGTATTCCATGCTGGTTTGGATCCTGAGTTAGTAGGTCCTATAAATCCTATCGATGACATTCATTTAATACCCACACCTCACCAGCTAGAGGATGGGTCACATATGGCTATAGAAGTGACTTTCGAGGTGGACATTAGTGATGATCCTACTCAACCAAAGAAATTCAAGTTTAGAGAAATTCTATCTCTAGAGGAACAAGCCATCATAATTCCTCTCCTCAAGGAGAGGCTAAATATTTTTTCTTGGACTTACAAAGACATGCCAGGGCTTGATCCAAAGTTAGTTGTACACAACCTTTCATTGGATCCCATGAAGAAGCCAATCAAGCAAAAGCTGAGGAAAATGCATCCAACCATCACTTTGATGGTGAAGAATGAGTTACAAAAGTTATTGGATGTGATTTTCATAGTTCCTATTGACTATCCTGAATGGGTCTCGAACATGGTGCCCATGGGAAAGCCTGATGGAAGAGTCCATATTTGCATAGACTTCAGAGACTTGAATAGGGCAACTCCAAAGGATTCATTCCCATTGCCAAACATAGATGCTCTTGTTGATGCCACTATAGGCCATGAGATGCTCTCCCTAATGGATGGGTTTTCTGGATACAATCAAATCTGAATCAAACCCGAAGACCAGCATAAGACCACTTTCATTACTCCATGGGGAACATTCTGTTACAAGGTAATGCCATTTGGCCTAAAGAATGTTGGTGCCACATATCAGTGGGCCATGACATACATCTTTCATGACTATATGCACAAAATATTAGAGGACTACATGGATGACTTACTGGCCAAGTCTTTAGTGCGGCAAGAGCACGCTGAAATCCTTGAGAAAGTCTTTGATCACCTCATTGAGCACAACGTCAGATTGAACCCTAAGAAGTGCATGTTTGGCATGACTTCTGGTAAGCTCTTGGGTTTCATCATTTCTAAGAGAGGCATTGAAGTCGATCCTACAAAGGTAAAGGCTATATTGGAAATGGCCACCCCTACCAACATTAGGGAGTTGAGAAGCCTACAAGGCAAGGTAGCATCCATAAAATGATTCATTGCTCAATTATCAGATAAATGTCGACCCATGAATCGGCTGCTATGCAAAGGAGTCCCTTTTCATTGGGATGAAGAGTGCCAACAAGCCTTTGTAGAGATCAAAACTTACCTAGCAACACCACCAGTATTGGCTCCACCAAGGCCAGACGTACCATTTTTACTATACATATCGGCTACTAATTTCGCTTTGGGCACCATGTTGGCCCAAAATAATGCACAAGACAAAGAGCAAGTCATATATTACATCAGTCACACCTTGGTGAGTTATGAGCTAGGGTATGCATATGTAGAAAAGTTATGTTTGGTAGTGGTCTTTGCAACCAAAAGTTGTGACACTACATGTTGAGCCATACGACCTACGTTATATCAAAACAAAATCCTTTGTAGTACATGATGAACAAGACCTATCATAATACACGTACTGCAAAATGGATCATGCTATTGATAGAATTTGATCTAGAATTCATAAGCCAAAATTCCATCAAGGGACAAGTCATAGTAGATCAATTAGCAGAGGCACCTCTTTAGGATAGCAAGCCTCTCACCATAGAATTGCTCGATGATGTAGTCTTTGCATTATCAGATCCACCCAAACTCAAAGAACCTAAGAAAGAAAGAGACATGACATTATTCTTTGATGGTTCGAAGTGTGAACAAGGGGGTAGAGCAGGGATTGTCTTTATCACACCATAGGGTGCTCCATTACCCTTATCATTCAAACTAGACTTCCCTTGCACAAACAATAACACAGAGTATGAGGCCTTGATCTTAGGACTCCAAACAACCATCGCAATGGGCATTAAAATATTGAATATCTTTGGTGACTCCTTGCTCATAGTAAATCAAGTCAAAGGATTATTCCAATGTAGGTGCCCACTCCTAAAATCTTACAAGGAGCTTGTTGACACTTACCTAGCCCGACTAGAATGGTATGACATCGAGGCAATCCCTCATACATCAAATAGATTTGTAGACACCATGGCATCTTTGGGATCCTTAATCCCTCAGAATCTATCTACTGATTTCACAACCATTCACGTTAAGGTGCTCGCGCACTCAATGATACAACGTGAGGCTATTGACAATCAAGAATCAGTCAACATGATCAATATTGAACCAAATCAGGAGTGGTCCTTCAGAGCTAGAGAGTTCTTACAGATGGCACCTTGGGGGTCTTTGATCTCTCAAGGGTCCTATGGAGTGTGGTGCAACCATTCACCATAGGGTTGTCTCTCAATATGTATTCACGAGTTCCGAAAAGTAGGAGGAACAGGCCATATTTTCTATAGAAACTATGGCTTACCAAGATTGGCTTTCCCAAGTGTAGGATTTCCTGAAGCTTGGAATGGTACCACAAGGCCTATCACATGTTGAAAGATGAACATTTAAATAGAAGGTAACAAGGTACATCTTGTTGGGAGAGATCCTTTATAGATGAGGTTATGATGGAATGCTCCTTCATTGTCTTGAGCCGTAGGAAGCATCTTGGGCAATTTTGTAGGCTCATGATGGTACATGTGGTGGTCACTTCAATGGCATGGCCATCATTAAGTGCATCTTGAGAATGGGTTACTATTGGCCCACTATGGAAAAATACTATTGCGAGTATGTCAAGAAATGCATTAAATGCCAGCATCACATAAACCTCACACATTTGCCATCACAAGCCTTGCAACCCATCCAGGCAGCATGGCCCTTCTCATAGTGGGGACTAGACTTAGTTGGGAAGATCTCACCCCCATCCTCAGGCCGACACACGTTCATCATAACGACCACTGAGTATTTCACCAAATGGGTCAAAGTGATCCCCTTGACATCGACAACTGGACCAAGGATTGCGGAGTTTATACTCCACAATATCATAAGTCATTTTGGGGTCCCTTCAAAAATAATATCGGATAATGGGCCATATTTCAAGAACAAAAATGTGCATGCTTTGATGAAAAAATACCATATTCAACATAATTTTTCAACACCCTATTATCCACAAGCAAATGGGCAAGCAGAAGCCTCAAACAAAATAATAGTCTCCATCTTGAGGAAGATGGTGAAAGATAATCATAAGGATTGGCATCTACAATTACCTCTTGCATTATGGGCATACAGGACTAGTGTGTGGATGCCCACTAGGGCAACACCATTTTCACTTGTATATGGCACTGAGGCCATCATGCCCCTAGAGTTGGAAATTCCAACCCTATGCATAGCATTACAGGACTTCATAGATGATGACACCGTGCGACAAGCCCACCTTGATCAATTAACGCTTCTTGATGAACGTCGAGTCAATGCCTTGGAGCATCTCCATATTTATCAGGATCACCTTGCATGAGCCTACAATAGTAAAGTCCACTTAAGAGAATTCAAAGTTGGAGATCTTGTGCTCAAAGAAAACCAACAAAACTCAAATCTGCCATCGCACCTACGAGACAAATTTATGGTAAATTGGATAGGTCCATACATAATCTCGAAAAGGGTTGGGCCTGGAGCATATCACCTCACATCATTGGATGGTGTTGAAGAGCCTGAGCCTCTCAATATCATCCATTTGAAGGAATTCTATACATAAAATACAAAAACATTCAAATATGTCATAAAATTACAAACAAATCATAAAAACATAAAATATTCAAAAACAAAAATGCTCCAAGGGTATCTTCACCGCTTGGTCAAAATCAATCAAAATTCTCCAAGGGTATCTTCACGCCACTTGGTCAAAATCAATCAAAATTCTCCAAGGGTATCTTCATGCCGCTTGGTCAAAATCAATCAAAATGCTCCAAGGGTATCTTCATGCCGCTTGGTCAAAATCAATCAAAATGCTCCAAGGGTATCTTCATGCCACTTGGTCACCTCAATCAAAATGCTCCAAGGGTATCCTCATGCCATTTGGTCAACCCTTAAAAGCCCCAAAGGCACAATAAGCCCTTTGGTCAAGAAATAATCAAAAAAAAATACAAAATAATCAAAAACACAAAAACAATGCAAAATATCATAAAATACAAAAACATTTGCATCTTACATTTGCATCCACATAGTTGCATTACATTCATATCCATTGCATTTGCACATGTTATGATCACAATATTGCAAATGATGCCACAATTTGTATCACAACCACAAATCCATCTTCATCCATTCATCCATGTGTGTAACTATGTTTTTCAACACAACCATTTAATGTTGCTATAAAGAATAGGATAAGGTTTTCTAGTCATTCAACCATATCTAGTGGTCTTATCAACTTTTGTGGAAATCCATATTGATTAGTAGAGGGTAAGGTCTAGTGGTGATAGTGCCTAGCATACTTTAGAATCCCATCACTAATTAAAAA